>CM045568.1:8997217-9597217 GCA_024721245.1 Mitragyna speciosa
CAAAAGTAGAGGTGAATTTAGATGAAGAATTCCCCTAAACCAACATGCCAAGACTCTAACTTGATTAATGATTAACCCAATTGCTTAGACCCTAGAATCCCTAATGTGAATTATATCCTTTCTCAAGTGAAACAATTCCTACCTTCTCGGTTGATTAATTGGAATCTCTTCTCAATTAAAACCCCTAAAAGATGCAATTTCTAATCAATGGACTCTATTTGTGGTTGAGCTTTAATCCTAAAACTCAACTTAGGAAGAACTCATGTAATCCTATCTCTAGCAATTCATTCAAGTTCTGTCTATTCATAAAGTGATCTAATCATATGTGCAATCTCTCGATATACCCATACAAAATCAATACTTGAATTGAAGGATGCATGCAAATCCCAATCCAAAACACAAATAAACTAATGAATAAATCTAAGAACAAAGTGGGTCTTTCATTAAATCAAGAATAAAATCATACACATAAGAATTTAGGGTTCATCCCATCTAAATCATAAACTCAATTCATAATTACAAGAATAAAATTAACAAAAGACAAGAAAGAAAGAGAAAGCTCATTCTCATGCAGCCCCCTTGAATCCTCCCTTGCATCTTGATCAAATCTTCTTACTTTCACCATTGAAGCCCTTGAGTTGTCCCTCTACTCTTGCTTTCTCCTCCCTACATCACTCTAGATGTGCAAAATATGTGTTTTTGAGGTGTGTGCGGCGTGTGTGTGTTTTTCCTCCAGTTAGGGTTCTTCCTTTTGTCAAAATGGCCATTTCAGTTGCTAAATACGCTGCAGATTCTGTGAAGAAACCGCGGCATAAACCGCGCGCGGGTTGTCGCGCGGTTTGTTCACTTAATTTCTGAATGGAAACCGCAGCACAAATCGCGCGCGGGTTGTCACGCAGTTTGTGTACGTCAAATTTGGCCTCAAAGAAAGCCGAATTAGCTTTTCCTTAAAACACAAAAGTTGTAGCCCCTTGAGACAGCTTTCCAAAACATCAAAAATCATGTCATTTAGAGCTCTGTAGCCAGAGATATACTCAAAATACTAAGAACTGGTCGGAACAGCCTTGCAGTGCAAATGTGCTTCAGTAACTTGGGATTTTGACCATTGAAACGTGAGAACTGGACTTTGATGTCTTCGTATGAATTGTAGAAAATTGTCTTAGCTTCAAAATACTTCAAGATTCATCCCAATCCAATGTCTCTAGCTCTAGATATGACCAAAACACTGAAATATGTCCAAGCTGCCAAACTGTTTCCATTCCAATTCTTCTTCGCCTATTTCTTCATTGCACTCCAATCAATTGAAATCGAGTTGAAGCTATCAAAACCCTACAAAATGGTGTAAAAACACTTTTAAATCATACATTTACACAATTTGGCATTAAAATCATAAAAGAGAAGAAATAGCTAAGAAATAGAGAAAAACTCATGGAAAACCCTAAAAACCTAACATAAAAAAACTAGTTTACTTTAACACTTATCAGGGGTGCAGGTTGATGAGAACAAGATAAAGGCAATCCAAGATTGGCCAACACCCAAGTCAGTTGGAGAGGTGCGAAGTTTCCACGGGTTGGCAAGTTTCTATCGTTGGTTTGTGAGGGATTTTAGCACCGTAGCAGCCCTATTGACGGTTGTTACCAAAAAGAATGAAAAGTTCTATTGGGGAGAACAACAAGATAAGGCCTTCCAATTGCTCAAACAAAAACTCACACGAGCACCAGTCTTAGCTTTACCTGATTTTAATAAAGTATTTGACATTGAATGTGATGCCTCAGGCGTAGGTGTTGGTGCAGTGCTGATGCAAGAAGGAAGACCCATAGCCTACTTCAGTGAAAAGTTGGGAAGGGCCACTTTGAATTACTCCACATACGACAAGGAGTTGTACGCGTTGGTACGAGCTTTGGAGACGTGGAAGCATTACCTACGACCCAAAGAATTTGTGATTAAGACCGACCATGAGTCACTGAAGTATCTCAAGGCACAACACAAATTGAGCAAGTGGCATGCCAAGTGGGTAGCGTTTGTGGAGACATTTCCATACGTTATTAAGTACAAGACTAGTAAAACCAATATTGTGGCTGATGCCTTGTCTAGGAGGTACGTATTATTGACTGCTCTAGATGCTAGATTACTTGGTTTTGAAATGATTAAAGAAATTTATGGGAATGATTCCGATTTTGGTGAAATTTATAGCATGTGTGCCAAAGCAGGCCAGGTAAATTTTTCACGAATGATGGTTTTTTGTTTTATGTTGATAAACTTTGCATTCCTAATTGTTCAATTTGTGAGCTGTTAGTGAAGGAAGCTCATGGAGGAGGACTTATGGGCCATTTCGGAGTGTCCAAGACACTTAACATCTTACAAGAGCATTTCTTTTGGCCAAAGATGAAAAGGGATGTTGAAAGGTTTGTTGGACGCTGCATTGCCTATCGAAGAGCCAAGTCCAGGGTACAACCACAAGGATTGTACACACCACTACCAATTGCCAAGGAATCGTGGTGTGATCTTTCGATGGATTTCATTTTGGGATTGCCACGTTCTAAACGAGGTAATGATTCTATCTTCGTAGTTGTAGATAGATTTTCAAAAATGGCACATTTCATTGCATGTCAAAGGACACACGATGCACTTCATGTTGCAGACTTATTTTTTAGGGAGATTGTGAGATTGCATGGCATTCCAAAAACCATTGATCTGATAGGGATGTCAAATTTCTTAGTTATTTTTGGAAGACTCTGTGGGGAAAGTTGGAAACTAAACTCTTATTTTCTACTGCTAGCCATTCACAAACTGATGGGCAAACTGAGGTAGTAAATAGGACTTTAGCTACTTTACTTCGTGCCATAATTAGGAAAAACATCAAAACTTGAGAAGAGTGCCTACATCACGTTGAATTTGCATACAATAGGACCGTACATAGTGCTACGCAATTCTCTCCATTTGAAGCAGTATATGGTTTTAATCCCTTAACTCCCTTGGATCTTTCACCTTTACCGTTGTTTGAGCGTGTTAGTTTAGATGGAAAGAAGAAAGTAGAAATGGTGCAAAAACTTCATCAAATAGTACGGGACAACATTGAGAAGAGAACTATTCAATATGCAAAACATGCAAACCGAGGGAGGCGCCAAGTGCTATTTGAACCTGGAGATTGGGTATGGCTTCATCTTTGAAAAGAAAGATTCCCAACACAAAGACGAAGCAAGTTACTTCCTAGAGGAGATGGACCGTTTCAAATTGTAGAGAAGATCAATGATAATGCCTACAAATTGGATCTTCCTGGTGAGTATCAAGTAAGCGCAACATTTAATGTAACTGATTTGGCTCCTTTTGATGTAGGTGATGAGTTGGATTTGAGGGCAAATCCTCATCAAGTGGAGGGGACTGATGTGATCCCGAGGCATGAACCAGTTGTACAAGCTAAAGATGAAGATCATGTGGTTCAAGTTCCAACGGGTCCAGTTACTCAAGCCAAAGCCAAGAAGTTTAAAGAAGCTCTTCAAGCGTTGGTCCTAGCTATACAAGAGCAGGAGAAGGCAAAGAAGATTGAAAAGACACGTGATGATGATTGTAAGCATGTCAATATACTTCAAGTATGTTTAGAGCAAGAGGAGGACGTGCAAACGTGCATAGTGGAGATTCAGAGGTTCTGACCAAGGTTGCTGGGAAGGCCGTGCCACGGCCTTCCACACGGCCTTCATCAGAACCATGAACAGATTGAAGCGGCTTGCTAATTGAAGAAATAAAGCTTCTGACCAAGGCTGCTGGGAAGGCCACGCCACGGCCTTCCCCATGGCCTTCATCAAAAGCTTGAACCCGGAGTAGCTAAGGAATTGATCGAGGCCGCGCCGCGGCCTTGGTCACGGCCTTCCACAGAAAGGCTGCAGACGTCGTTTGTTTTAGATTTTCAAAATTGTAACTTTTAAATAAAAGTTGGTTGTGATAAGTTACAACTGTTATTTAGTATCTGAGTAGGTTTAGAACTCTGGTATTCTTTCCCTATTTAGTATTTGCCTATTAAAGGCTAACTGGTGAATGTAATAAGCAGACAATCGTTGAATGAAAATTGAGAGTTTCTCTTTGGTTTCTCCAAAGGATTTTTTGAATATATTGGGTTCGTTCTTGAGGTGTTCAACGGCTTTATCAATCCAGTTCTTGCTTGATTGTGGTGCCACAAACCCCTATACCAAGGTTCGTTGGTGCAGGTTATCAACGGGTTGAGGTCTTTTCCAAACCAATATCAGATTCTAACAATCTTGAAACCCTTGATCCGTGGTTTACGTCACAAGTAAGGCGTAGGTCGCATCAAACTCAGAATGCGTTTCTTTGAAAAGTGAACTATATACAATCACATGAGTGTGGTTCTATCCTTCTGGGAAAGCGTAAAGATGCAGTTCAAACCTAAAAACAAAAAGAGGTTCAAAAACTATTTTCATTGAAAAGTAAATGCAAGGCATGATATGAGCCTGACTCTAACGACATAATATATACATAAAGAAATGTTCATTCTAGGGCCCTGTCTAAAAATGAACACTAAGCAAAAATAATCTCAAATTTACCAAAACTCCCTTCGCATAGGGGGGTAATCGGCAGTCCAATTGTTCAATGTCCCTTCCTCAATTTCATCGAAACCAGCGATATTAGATGCTTCCTCAGTGTCAGTAATTCTGATGAACAACGGTTCAACCCTTCTTCAATATCATCGTCCTCATTGTAGCTTCAGAAATGATAACAACAGATGACCTCAGAAAGTTGTGATAAAGTGGGGGATATAAAGTGGAACCTGTTATCCTTCCTTCTCAGCCCTCTTCTTCTTTTTCATTTCCCTTATATCCTTACCCGTTAGGGAAAAATCAAACCCAAAGGTGTCTTTTTGCTCAACCAGTTGAATGGCTTCTACAACTTCTTGTAGCATTTTTTCAATGCCCTTCCCTGGTCGATAATCTGCTCTGATAAGTTCTTTGGCAATCATAACACTGGCAATGGGTAACATCAGCTAAATGGGTGACTTTTCCTCAGGAATCTAGTTGACGATACAATGTTGGAAGCAATAAAGCCCTAATCAAGTGGTGACTTATCCTTTGCCTTTCCAGAAGATCCAGGGTTTATCACCATGGTGCAGTCATCCTCAGTAAAAATAGTAATCTGTTTGTCATTCATAATGAATTTCACCATTTGATGCAAGGACGATGGTATTGACCCCGAAGAATGAATCCATGGTCGTCCAAGCAGTACATTATAGATCCCTGAAAAATTAATAACTTGACAAGTAACTTGATATTGGGCCGAACTCATTTCAAACACTTGATCGATCTCTCCCATAGTCTCTTTCTTTGATCCATCAAATCATTTGACTATAGTCGGTGACTGGCGGACTTGTGACAACGGGTATTCCAACTTTTGCAAAGTGCTCCAAGAATTGATGTTCAAACCAGATCCATTATCAATCAAAACTCTAGACAGATGTTTTTCATTGCATCGCACAGATGTGTATAGACTTTTGTTGTGCCCTTTTCCTTTGGGAGTAAACTCATTTTCAGTGATTTGATTGGATGCTAAAATATTTCTTACTATTTCGGCCAATTGTTGAGTGAGAATGTTTTTGGAAACATGAGATTCATTAAGAACTTTTAAAAGAGCATCTCGGTGCAACTTGGAGTCAAGAAGAGGTCTAGAATTGAAATCTGTGCTGGCATTCGGCTCAACTATTCTACCACCCTGTATTCACTTTTCTTTAAAATCTTCAGAAAGTCTTCAGCATCCTTCTCACTGACTTGCAGTTTAGGGAGTATTGTGCTCTCCTTCCTCTTAGCCAGGATCATAATTTCTAGTTCAGCTATCACTTTTCTAGACCTCGTAACTACAGATATGTCATCATTAAGTTCGAATTTTCATAGTTCCAGGGCACTTGCTGTAAGTTCTCAACTGACAACTGTTTTGGTATATCGATAAATTCTGGTTTCGAAATTCCCAGTTCAAAAGGCTAAATATTTAAGACAAATGGCGGACTTGATGAATTGGTGACTGACAACACTTTTTCTAACACAATCGACTCTTTTGGTTGGGTTACGGGTAATGCCAACTTTTTGGTAAAGATGTCATCCATATACTGATTCATGAGTTCTTTTCCTAACATCATTCTAGCTCGCCTGTCATTCCCATCAGTAATACTCACCATCTCTTCAATTGCGACTATCATCTCAGAAAGGTTAGCAAACTCTTCATCCAAAGTAATCATCCAAATAGTAGATCCATGTTGAGGCAAAAGATTGTTATCCACATTTGGCGCCTGTCCTCTCCCTCTTCTCAACACTATTTTTCCATCGTCAATCATATTCTGAATTTTGTGCTTCAAAACCTAACAGTTAGCTGTGGGGTGCCCCTAACTCCCCAAATGATAAGCATAGATGGCCTGATGATCATAGTCATGAGGCAACCCATTAGGGAAAGTTTTTTGTAGTAATATACCAATCTTGCCTGCTGCTCTCAATTGCTCGTATATCTAATCCGAAGGGCAACCAAAGGGTGTCTTAGGCTGTCTCTGTGGAGGTTTCGCCGAGCCCGTAACATTTTAAGGCTGGTTGGGTGGGGTATAATTGCTAGGGTAAATGGGTTTCAGTCAATTCTGTATGAGCAGGCGAAAGTTATTTTATTGTGTGGGTTGAGGGTTTTGGGATATGGGATGCGCATGTGAATAGAATGGTTGGGCATTTGTTGGTTGGGTTTGGGTATTAAAGACAAGTTGAGGGTATTGAGGATAAACAGGTGATAGGGGTGCCGAATGGGGTATTGTGGGTATTGAGCCTAGTAGTTCAATTGGTTGTTGTATTTGGGCTTGTAGTTTGGGCCTTGGCTTATGACAAAAGTTGTCTCCCCTTCTTTCTTCTCGGGCTTCTTCTTGATTGCCTTCTTCATATTGTTGCTATTTTGCAATGACTCTACTTGCAATTTCATGGCGGCCATATCCGCTATTTTTCGTTCTTCACACCTCTCTCCATAGCCTCTCTTGTTTGAAAACTTGAGCAAAAGATTTCCCAATAGAACCTACAATGGCCTGATAATATGGTGGATCTTGGGCATCAATAAAAAATTTTACCATTTCATTCTCGTTAATTGGCAGGCTCATCTTGGCTGCCACACTTCACCACCTCTGGCCATAGACTATATAGCTTTCGGAGGGTTTCTTTTTCAACTCTACCAAAGAGAATCGATTAGGTACCTAGATCATAGTTAACTCGTACTGCTTAATGAAGGCTTCAGGAAAAGATCGATCCAACTTGCGGATCTTTGCAAAATCTAACTTTAAGTACCATTCTAATGCTGTCTTTCTCCAAACTTTCACTGAACAACCTCATTGGCAACTTTTCATCTCTAATTAGTTTTCCTAGTTTAGTAACAGAACATTTTAAGGTGCACCACTAAGGATCTCCAATGCCCATTATACTTAAAAACTTTGAGATTTTGAACTTTTGGTAGCAATTAGGTATCTGAAAACATGCAGAAATTCTCAGTAGTCCTAATTCCCTCATATCTAGTCGAATCCCTGACTTTCTTTGATAAAATAGTCAAACCTATTCAACATCCGTAGCAACGCCTTTTCCATCAGTGCTTGGGTTTTCCTCTCTAGTATAAGGCTACACAGTTTGCTTCTGCCCTGAAACTCGGAGTCTAGAACAATTTGACTCAGTAGTGCGGGTTGGCATGGGTTGGTTGTTCAGAGTGAAATGGGTGGCTTGTTGGGAGTATTAGGGTTGGTCCAGAGGGCTTTGGTTATGTCTAAGGCTGGAAAGAATTGGAATGGACATTGGGGGGTTCTGAATGGTTGGAGGTGGAGGTGGAGGTGGCATTTGGGTATTTTGAGTATCAAGGGACAAAGTCTACTGGGCGATCGGGACATTGGTGTTTATATCTGGTGTGTTTTCACTTGTGTTGGGTTGGGTTTGCATGTTTCCTGAGCGACTGATACATTCGAGATAGAGCCATCGTTGTTTATGTTGCTAATGAAATGTGCGATAATATAACTGTGTGAGGATACCTCCTGAGTCATGTCATTCATTTTGGCCAACGTTTCATTTATTTAGGCCCTTAGAATTGTCGTCTTAGATACCTGATTCCCTGCAGGCACTTCTGGAGATTTTGGAGGGTTACTCATGTTTATATGCAATAGCTTAGCGTGAGACCGCGTATAAATGGGGCTTTGATGAAAGGAAGCTATGATTCAAAAGTACTTGAAATACACATTGAAAAAGGAAAGTAATTTAGTCGTTCTTTCATTATTGGTGCTGTCAATTTTATTGTTCAAAAAGAAAAGGAAAAAGATTGGAGTTAGCAAATGAATAAATAATTCTGAATGCATATCCTAGGGAGAGCCCTTATTATGCCAAAGGTAAGTCCTAGCATGAAATGCAATCTTTTATGGTGAGAGCCCCCTTTTAGTATCGAATATGAAGAAATTTGTGCTCCAAAAGAAACAGTCTTTTATTACTTCAGTCCACTTTCGTACAACTTCTGCATTAAATAAAGCATTTCACTAGTTTTTAATATTAATCCCATATGGATCAGCAAAGGAAATACATCATTCTAGTTAAATCCTCTACTACAATCTAAAACATTCTTCAACTAGTCTTCTAGGCGCTGAGCCTTGCTCTGATCTGGCTCCCAAGAGTGCCGGTTCATTGTGTGGTTGATGTTATCTTTCAATTCCAAGCATTTTCCTTTTCTTTCTCGCAACTTTTGTTTGGATTCTGTGTAAAGCTGTTTAGCAGACTCATATACCTTTTTGTTCTTCTTGGAGCTCTACTTCTCTTATATCAGTTCACAATCTCTAGCAAGGTTCTCAATCAAGCAATCTCCTCGACAGGATCAATAACAACTTGTCATTTTGAAACGCCTTGATTTTTTGAGCCACATCTCATACTGTGGAGTGGTTACAAGAGTACCCTTATTCTTCGCATCGAACGGGAGATTTTGGTCTGTACATTAACTTTTCCATACTTTCATAAGTTTTGATCTTCTAGGAATCTCGGTAGGACAGCTTCCCTTGTCAAAGATAATAAGAAAATCTGATAAATCAGGTGTCGGTGGTAATTCCTGGATATGCCCTAGCTATTGAAGGAATGTTTTGGAAGTGTAAGCCGCATTGCCCTGAGTCCCAAGTAACGGTATGAAATGGACCAACTTAGTGTGAAGAGCTGCTTTGATACAATCTGTCCAATCTAAGGCCCCACCGAATTTTTTGATCTGGTATCGTCATAAAAAAGTCTAAACATTTCTAATGCTGTTCTCATCGGTCTATTTTTATCAATATTTTTATAATGAGTGACTATTCAATTATGTCTGACCAGTGGCAAGCTGTGAGGGACAGACAGGTGTCTATTGAAATGTTCCATTGTCCAAATATGCAGGATTTTGTTAGACGCATGAAAAAAGTTCATTTTTCTCTAGCAATTGTGCAAGCAACGAATATATCTGCTAACACGGTAGGAACTATGGAAGCCCTCTGACCCCCGATCTCGGAGAAAAGATAGGATATAAGTTTGGTTATCTTGAAACTGATCTTCTTGTCCTCTCTCGAAAGCAAGTAAATACCTGTCAGGACAAACCCGTATGCCCAAACTCTCTTTTGTACCCATGCTGTCTTGGATGCTAGCGTGAAATCCCTTGGATGCTTGTCAAACCCGTCTTTGTCTACGAATCTATCAAACTTGAACTTTATACTTATATTCTAATCTGAACCTTGCACTGTAGACTTCTTTAACCCAGTAACATGACAGAATTTGGCTTTGCCAAAAACAAATGGCAAGATCACAATCATTTGTTCTACTGGTAAATTGAGCATGCTTGTTACTTCTTCAATTGTTATGGCCAACTCTTTATCTTTGATCCTGAATGATGAACAGTCAGAGTCCAATAAATGAATCAGAGCCTCTGCTAAATATCCGTAAGTTTTTAATTTCTTAAAATCACCGATAGGTCTTATAAAGGCTGCTACTTGGTTAAGTTCACTAGATAGGAGAAACCCTGGCCACTTATGAACTCCAAGTGGGAGTGTTAACATCTACTTGATACAACGTGGGTTACTCATTCTGATTCAAAAATATGATCTTATCAGATTACCTTACCTAGGTCTCACCCATCAGGATTTACTAAAATTGAAACGTGGAATTCCCATAGTAGGGTTACATGCCCATGGGAAATAGGGTTGGTTTATTCCTAAAATGGAATTCCCTAGGTGGCATTCCCTCTAAGGCTTATGCATGATGCCAGTTTATTAAAGTCAATAAATGTACAATCATTATAATATGGCCTAATAGGAGCCTCTCTTAATGCTAAGGTAAGCCTAGAAATGATATGTCATGCATATTTTATTGTAGTAAGCTGAAATTTAAACGTGCGATATTTTGTCTAAAAAGGGCGATTTCCTCTAAAAGAGTACCGTGTCAGGACTCTTATTCTTAAGGTTGTGAATGCAATCAAAGAATAAAAGAGATTTTGTTAGTTTATTCAACAAATAACATATCAACAGAATAAATAGCAATAAATAGTATAGCAAGGGAAAGAAAGGGGTGGATCCTCTCCTCTCGTACCTGGTGTGCCTAACAAGGTAAGGTTGACTCTATCTTAGGCTTATTGTACATGGATGCATGAGATTGGGCTCACTAATGCATCTAGACTTGATTAAGGCTTCGGTTCCTGAACTTTCAGATTGAGGGATCCAAAAAGTAACAAGTTCGTCAATTCCAAGGATCTCACGTCAGTGGTTTAGTGATCCCCTGGACACTGGTACACGCATGTCAAGTCACGACCACATGTCCAAGCAAATCGATTTTGAAAGCCCGAATCTCTAGACTTATGAACTTAAGTTGAGAGTTCGGGTGATCTCCTAGATAATGCTACATGTATGTTGTGCCATGGTCACACGTCTAAGTAGATCGATCCTAATTCCTAAAAGGATGGGTAGGTGACAACCACTAAAAAAGAAAAAAGGATAAAAAGTATCGAATGCACGTATGGAGTGCCCCTTATGAGGGGAGAGAACATAATGGTAATAGTGTGGGCTCTAAGGGTAATTGACCCTCTCCAAAAATGCAAGCGCGGTCGAATATCAAAGATAATTAAACCATACATCACATAGACGATAAACGAAGTGTGTGAAATATAAAAACAAACCCTAAAAACCTAAAAAATAAAAATGCAATTCTAACATCCAAACATGATGGAATAGAAGGGCTAAAGAAGAAAAAAGTGATTAAGTCTAGTGCTCGGACTCACTACTAATCCCCAGTAGAGTCACCAAAATCTGTCGTGTCCCAAAAATGGTTAGCACGGGTAGATCTGTGATTGTCGCGCCCTAAAGAGGTGGTCCAGTCCGGTGACTGTTTTTGAAAAGCAAGTTTTTAGAAAAACTATGTGTGTATGAGAAAATCAGATTTTTTTAGTGAAAAAGTGTATTTTAGGAGAAAATAGCATTTTGAAAAACAAACGAAGGCCAGGAATAAGAAATGCGAAAGTTTTGGCCAACTGATTTTGAAAAAGGGTTTTATTTTTAAAAATGGAGTCGCCAATGGATATTGAGTTAGGGTGTACCAAGTCACATAAAAAAATCATTTAACAAAACAAAAATAAAAATTTTAGAAAAATGTTTGCAAACATTTTTTCGACTTTGATATACAAAAAATGAGAGAAAAAAGTCTGGAAGTCACATTTGAGGAAAGGGAAGGCAAAGGCTCACGCCTAAGGCACCCTTTCTGTCTAACCGAGGTTAGTTGCGAGATTTAATCAAATTTTTCTAAATTAATTCTAAATTCTATTGCGTTTGAATGTGTCTATATGAATACAAATTCTAAATCTAAATAGGAAATCGAGAGGGTCAAAATATTCCATCAAGGCTAGATCGGGATTATCGCATTAATTGCAAGACCCGAGTCGAGACCTCGAGGTAGTCACGCGTGTCTATGCAAAATAAAATAAAAAAAGAAAAAGAAAAATACTATAGATAGTAAGTGCCAAAGAAAGTAGAGAATGAAACATAATGGGTACGGGGGATTAATAACTCGTGATTGAATGTTCCTACTGATGGAGGGGGAAACGACATGTACGCCACCGCTTCCCAGTAAGTTGTGATAAGTGATAAATTTACTAAATATAATATATATATATAATTATATATTTTATATGTTATTTTAGTATAATTATAGTACTTTTGGTTACAAATGACTCATTTTCCAACAATTGCTAAGAATTAGGGTTTTTTTTATTGGATTTAGGGTTTTTGAGGCAAAATCTTTATTTGAACAAATTAATGCACAATTCTTGTGTATAATTACAGGTTCATCATACTTAAACTCATTTTGGATCAATTGGAGTAAAAAAAAAAATCAAAGTCAAAGTTGATTCAAAGAGCTAGAGTTGGACGAACAACATAAAGGAATAATTGTGCAAAATAATGGAAAAAATCCAATTATTCATCAAAATTCTTGGAAATACGAGAAAAATGCTTGCACACATGAGGTCCAGTTCAGCAAAAATAAAATATCAAGTGGGGGCCACAAGAGTGTGATCCGCGGATGACAACCTGCTGATTGTAAGTCGGCTGGACTTTCTATGGCATCAACTTGCAGCCTCTTCCAGTTGGTTTTTGTAGACATTTTCAAATGATGATAGGGTTTTGCAAGTGGGAGAATACTCTGGAAGCATAAATGAAGACTTTTGTGCCCATTTCGAATCCCTAAGCAAATTTTCATCATTTGCATGCATTAATGGTTTATTCAAGTTGGAAAATGACTTGAGGAATATTTGTATATAAATAAAAGTCATTTGTAAAGCATTGGTAAGAAGTTGAGGAGTAGAACAAGTTTTAGTAGTAGAAGATAGATATAGTCTTTGGAGAATTAATAGAATTCTCTCAAACTCAATAGAATAGTGTTCTTCATATAAAAACTCTCTTGTACTTTAACATTTTGAAGAAGAAATAGAAGTTGAAGACTTGTCCATAAGCATTTCTCAACTCTATCTCTTATTTTCATAATTGAAGCATGAATTCTTGTATTCTTGTTAAGTTTCTTTGTGTTTCACTAGTCATCATTCACTAAAAGCTTTATCTAGAATATAGATGAAGCTAATGAATCTCTAGCATGACTTAAATTCTCCAAGTTAGCTAAGCTTGCATTTGTTTATTTACTTGTTCAAGCTATTACTCTTGTTTTTGCATGGCCAACTTAAATAAGTCATTTAGTTGCTACTTGACATTGAGAGATGTATGTAACAATGGAAAATGAATGAGTAATGCTTAAGTCTTTCGTATGAGAATAATGAATGCTTAAGTGAATCATTTCAATTCATGGTTTTATAATATTTCATCATGAAAGTAGTTGGAATCTAATCATTTCATAGTGAGAGCTAGTTATGATTTTTATAGAATTGGATTCTTAACAAAGCAAGATACCACTTAGCAAGCCATTCATGCCTCTTTTGACTCATTAGTGGATTCTATATTCTAGATCCTCTTGAATATTCAAATTATTACAAGTTGTTGTCATTATTTACCTATTCTATTGAATTTCCTTTTTACTACACATCTTGATTTTCAGTTGTTTAGATAATAAAATAAGCCATAAAGCCTTATTACATGCAAAGAATTGATTCCTTGTGGGATATGATACCTGTATACTCCCCATACTACCCTCGACCCGTATACTTGTGGTAAAGTTGAGAGATTTGGTTTATTACTTGATTTGTATGTGTTTTACCTATATTTTCATACCAAATCTACATCACGTCAAGTTTTTGGCACCGTTGCCGAGAAAATCAATGGCAATATTAGGGCCAATGCAAGTTTTATTACTCTAAACTTTGTGGACTTTTACTTATTTGTTAATATTTCATTTTATTTTGTAGGTGCGTCATAGGAGCCTAAGAGTGGTACTTCCATTTGATCTGAAAATAGAAAAAACGGCAAGAAAAGCAAAAAGACAAAGGCAAGAGGAACAAGCAAACGGTGAGAAGTTTGGTAAGACCTCAAGTGCACCTCACCACAACTACAACAAGAGGTAGCTATGGAGGAGGTGAATCAGAATCCTGATCCTCAACTTTGTTCTTTAAGAGATTATGCCATGCCAGATCCAACTGATTCACATGCAAACATAATAAGGCCACCGGTTAATGCTAATAACTTTAAACTAAAGTCGGGACTTGTACAAATGGTCCAACAAAATCAATTTGGTGGATATAATAATGAAGATCCTCACACTCACTTGGTTAGTTTCTTGGAAATATGCGATATATTTAAACAAAATGGCATTTCAGAAGATGCCATAAAGCTAAGATTATTTTCATTTTCATTAAGAGATAAAGCCAAACAATGACTTAATTCGTATCCACCAAATACCTTTGCAACATGGACGGATTTATCCAAGGCCTTTTTGAACAAATATTGCCCGCTGAGAAAAATCACAAAATTAAGAATGGATATTACCGGATTCACCTAAAGTGAAGGAGAGTCTCTATAGGAGGCTTGGGAGCATTTCAAAGACTTAATAAGAAAATTTCCACACTATGGACTCCCAAATTGGCTAATAGTGTAAACATTTTATAATGGACTTAATTATCCAACAAAAATCAATATAGATGCAACTGCAAGGGGAGGTCTCATGGCAAAATCAGTGGAAGATGCCCAAGAATTGATTGAAGAAATGGCAACCAACCACTACCAATGGGCTAGAGAAAGAGGTACTCATAGAAGAACTAAAGGTATGTATGAAGTTGATTCTCATGACATGTTAAAAGCACAAATGCATGGTGTTATGAATGCCATAAATTCTCATGACATTGTTAAATGCACAAATGCATGGTGTTATGAATGCCGTAAATTCTTTGAGTAAACTTGTCATTGGAAAATCAAAATTCATCATCTAGTGTTGCATGTTGTACTATTTGTGGAGATATGCATGATTCGTCTATGTGTGCACAAGTACAATATGTAAATAACTTTAAGCCTTCTTCTTCTACAATATATCTTCTAATTCTTATAATCCGGGTGGAGAAACCATCCAAATTTTGGATGGAGGGAGCAAAAAGTAAATACACCACCCGAATTTTCTCAAAATAAACAAATGATGGAAGTGGCATTAGAGAAAATGGCTGAGAAAAATGGAAATGCATGCAAATCAATCAATGCAAGAATTAGGAGCCCTGAGCACACCATTGCAAAAAATGGCCAGAAAAATAAATCTTAGGAAACCATGAGATTGCCAAGTAAAACCGAAGTTAATCCTAGGGAACATGTTCAAAGCCATCACATTAAGAAGTGGCAAAGAATTGAGTAAACCATTAGTGGAAAAAGAGAAAAAATGTGGAAGCGATGGAAATGAAAAAGAGACCAAAGGAAAAGAGATAGTAAGTGATAATGAAAACCATAATGGATCTTAAGCACAAACTATCCCTATTCCCCCACAAATTCTATTTCCACAATGGCTAAAAAGTTCAAAAATTGATAGAAGCTTAGAAAAGCTAGCACAAATGCTCAAAAAATTGCACGTTAATATTCCTTTCATAGATGCATTTGTGTAAATTCCTAGGTAGAACAAGCTCCTCAAGGATTTGGTGACAAGAAAGAAAGTTTGGATGATTTTGAAACCATAGCACTCACGGAAAAGTGTAGTGCTAGGATTCAAAACAAATTACCACAAAAGCTTAAGGATCTAGGGAGTTTTTCTATCCCTTGCACTATTGGAGGTTTGAATTTTTCAAATGCTTTATGTGATTTGGGTGCAAGTGTTTCTTTACTCCCTTTATTAATTGCTAAAAGGCTAGGATTTAAGGAATTAAAAAGCACAAACATGACTTTACAACTAGCTGATAGATCTTTTTTTTTTTTTTTTTTTGGCAAAACCCCGTACACGGGGAGGGACGCCACCCCTAGTTTTATTAATAATCTTTAAATTAAGTGAAAGAGGGGGATATCAGCCTTACCTCTTGTTATTTACAATATAATAAGGAAAAATTACTTGGAAGAAATAAGGAGTACTACCTCCCTTACAAAATAACAGAAAAGAAAAGCAAGAGAGACCATTACATTATTATTTAAACCTAAAGCGAAAAGATGGAAAACCTAATTGGTCCATTCTGACAGCACCTCGAACTTCTCGAGGGAGACTTGCAAAGTTATAAAACTGTCTATCTTCAGAACTCTGCAATCCTTCATTAGCCAAAGCATCAACGGGTTTATTGGCCTGTCTCAGACAATGATCAATGGTGATGAAATTCTGGCGAAATTTAGCCAATTCGTCCAAAAGATGATTGAGGTACCAAGGGCATTCATTGTTCCCATTAACAATATTAACAAGGGATAAGGAATCAGATTCTACATAAAACTTAACAATTCCTTGCTTCAAACACAAATTCACACCATAAAGTAACGCTTTGAATTTTGCTTCTAAACTCGTGCCATAGCCCAATGGACATGCAAAGCCGAAAATTACTTTACCTTTCGTATCCCTTACTAAACCACCAGCTCCACAAACTCCAGGATTTCCTTTTGAGCAACCGTCTGTATCTAGTTTGACAAAATCTGTGGAGGAGTTCCACCTAACCATACTCACTTGCACCCTACCTTTTTGTTTGGCAATTCGCATGTAGAAGTCCGGCCACACCAATTCATCAAGTTGGAGCAAAAATTTCAGTTTACATGCAAGTTTGATATCTCTACATGTGTTGTGAGCAATAGCTTCCCAAGATCGATTCTTACCTGCAAAAACAGATTCATTCCTTGCCTTCCACAAATTCCATAAAATAAGGATCGCAGAAATGATATTCAAGAAGATAAGGAAGGAAGACTTAGAGGGGAGCAACCACCAATCCATCAATCTTCGTCTAACGGACAAGCAAGTATTACGCACACCAATCGGATTCGCAAAAAAATCCCATACTTTTTGTGGGATCTCACCAGTACTAAAAATATGTTCCACAGTTTCCAAGGATGGAGAGGAGCAACAATAACATCTTGACGGACCATGAATTCCAATCCTTTCAACAATATCTGCAATAGGTAATCTGTTAAGAAGTAGGCGCAGCATAAAGAAAGATATTTTAATAGGAATTGCACCGTCCCAAATTCTTTTAAAGAAGAATCCAGCAACTTTTCCTTCTCTTATACAATCAAATGCTGACTTTGTAGTGAATATACCCGATGGTGTAAGCCTCCAAATTATCCTATCTCGATCATTAGTAGCAAAAGGAGGGGAAATAGAAAGAATCTCCTGCACCATGTTACAAGGCAGCATACGTCGCAATGCTTCTTCATCCCATCCATTCTCAGTAGTGAACTATTTAACTCGAAAATCCCCCTGGCAATTAACTTTCTTATAAATTGCTTCATCACCCAACCAAGTATCATATAACAAACTAATATGGCCCTCTCTAAGCTGCCAAGAAATGTGTTCTTCTGCCGTATCTCTACAAGAAACCATTCTCTTCCAAATTGCCGAGTCCGTCCTGGAGGTTCCCACAATACTTGGATGCAAATTGCTACAATATTTGGCATATAAAAATTCTGCCCATAAGGACTTACGTTCCCTAAATCTCCACCAAAGCTTCAAGAAAAAGGCATTATAGACATCCTTTAAGGATCTCAGTCCCACTCCTCCTTCTTCAAAAGGACAACATAGCGCGTTCCATCTAATCCAATGCCGTTTTAAACCCTCTCCTTCCACTCCCCAAAGAAATCTCGAAAAAAAATTTTCCAGAGTATTCAAAACGCCAATTGGGGGACATGTAGCAGTCAGGATATGCAAAGGCATTGATGAAAGAACATGCTTAATTAAGATAAGCCTACCTCCAATAGAGAGAAATCTGTTCTGCCATCTTAAAACTTTCGAAGTCACCATTTGGCACAAGTTAACAAAATAATCTTTCTTGCTACGCCCTAAGAATAAAGGGCATCCCAAGTAACGGACCGGAAATGTCTTCTCAGAGAATAAAGGGCATCCCAAGTAGCTGATAGATCAATTAGGCATCCACTAGGAGTGATTGAAAATGTGTTAATTAAAGTGGATAAACTTATCATTCCAATTGACTTTGTTGTTTTGAATATGGATGATGATATTTCAATGCCTATAATACTTGGGAGACCTTTTCTAGCAATTGCTAGTGCCATTATTGATGTAAAAAATGGCACACTTAAGCTTAAAGTAGGGGAGGATGAAGTAAATTTTAGTTTAAATGAAATGATGAAACAACCTTCATCTTCTTTTGATAGTTATATAATAAATGAATTTGATGATAGTGTGCCATGCTTTGGGTCAAATTCATCCAAAGGAGTGGAGTATTCTTTGGGTCATGGTCCTATAAAGTGAAGCTCACACCTACAAAGTCTAGTTCTAGACTCTAAATGAAGCGATTGTTGGGAGGCAACCCAACAGTCTTAATCTTTTTGGTAAAATTTTACTATGTATTATGTAATTTTAAGCATGTTTATTATGTATGTTTTATAGGAAGTTCAATAAGGAACAAAGGTGCAAGAGTAGTTAAAAATGACTCAAGACCATGAGTTTGATTTCTAGACCTATATTTCTGTGCATTTCATACTTAGAAGAATGATGAGCATATGTTATGTAAAGTATGTAATGTATTTTTGAAGTTAAAAGTTATAGGAGTCACTATTCATGGTTAAAAAAATTTTTTGTTAAAAAAGGTCATTTGAGGATTTATTTAGATTATGTGATGTTCGACCTTGGTTATGAGCTTAAGATGCCTAAAGAAACATGCATGCATCGTTGGTTTGAAAGTCATATTCAAACTTTGCATAATATGCAACATGAAGGATCATGTTCAATTCATGCATAAATGTTGTAATTTGAATGCAAAATTTGAAGGATTTGTTGTTGCACATGTGTATTTTGATGATTCAAACATGTTCCAAGTATTGATTTGTTCATAAACGTGTTCAAATTAAGTTTGAAGTTGCTGCAAAAAATTGAAATAACCAATGGAACAGTAACCTGCATTTTCTAGAAATTGATATGTGCCACGATGATATAGTTTTTCTTAATGTTTAGGTGTAGGTTTGTAAAGATTTTTAGTTATTTCATTACTTATTTGTTGAATTTTCTCTACTTAGAGTCCATGAATGTGATTATTGTTCATTTGGTTGTTTTTGGCATGCTTGACAGGATTTTCACCTGTATCAGTGCTAATTGAGGTCAACTAGTGATCACCGCACTGAATACACCACCAGATTCAAAGTTGATCCCTCAAGTAGAGTGTCGAACATGCCAAGTGGAGTTTTTAAGGAAAAAATAGAGTTTCTGACCAAGGCCATTGATGTGCGCACGGTTGCGTTGCCAAGAAAGTCTTGGATTTCAGGTATGCAACTCGTTGAACTCAAGACCTCGTTTGATTCGTGAACCAAGGAACCCTTGACGTGGAGTTGTTTTGCCTTGAATCTTCCCTTGAAGATGAGCACGCCTATAGGACAACTAGACTAGACCAAGTTGAGCGAGTTCAATCGTCTAACCTAATTAGCTCTAAGACTTGATCAAAAACACAAGAAAAACTCTAAGCGAAGTTGGTGGTCGCCACAAGCAAGCTTGATAAGACCAAGAGTAGTTCTTAATCAACAAAGAACCAAGAAAATTCTCAAAGAGAACACACAATATTTCTGAAAATTCTGATTTTAAAATTCGTAACTAGAAAATAGGGCCTATAAATAGGCTTATAAAGAACATTCTAGGGTTGTGAAAATAGACTTAACTTCTAAAACAAAACCTATACTAATGAAACTACCAAAACAAAGCATGAATTAACTAAAATAACTAAGTCTATTACAACTCTAAAAACTTTAAAAATTCGTAGCTAATAAACCCTAATGGGCTGGCGGTCCATTAAGCCCACAAAACCATCAATTGGACTTCAATTCTTCAAGCTCCCCACTCATGTGGTCCATGAAGCCCTCATGCAAAGTTTGTTCAGCCCAAATCACATTAATGAGTTGTTTAGATTGATCCTTCGAGCCCAATTGCAAAGCCTTTTCGTACGAGTCCAATATGAGTCCATGCAATGCATCCTTCATTCTTCTAGTTCTTGCTCTAGTCATAGGACCATCCAAACCTTTAAGCACATCATTGAAGCTCCTCAAACTTCGATCCATCATCCTTGGAATGTCCCCCTTGAAGGTCTCCAACTTGGGACTCATCATTCCCTCCTTCCTCGAAAGGATTCGTCCTCGAATCTGCGAGTTCATATAAATTAACATAAGTAACTAAAGGATTGATACATAAGCAATCACAAATTTTAAGCAAGCTCATAACTAACTCAAGTGATAAACGTAAAACAAGTAACCTAATGCAACTATGAACACAAATAGCATAAAAGACTAAATCACAAGTCATAGGTGAAATAACAAATTCTAACTTAAGAAGAATAAACATGCCTAGATGAGAAATATCTTTAAAAACATGCAAAAGAATGAACATACAAGAACTTCTAACATGATAAAAATGAATTTTAGAAGATAAAATCCTATGGACATCAATCTGAAAATCAATATCAATGTAGTAACCTAGAACCCATGCATGGAGACTCAAAGAATAATGTAAAATAAACTGAAAAAACACAAGAGTTATCACTAACTAAGACATCAAGATGCTTTGAATGGAATGCATGGACAAACATATACATCCTCAAACAAGTTTTATGACATGAAAAATTACATAAAACATACTGAAAATTACTTAAAACATGATGATTTAACATATCATAACCCTGAAAACGGATTGCACCATGCAAAGATAAATATGCTGAATGCAAAACATGATTACTAACTAAAATACTAGAATGAATTGGATAGAATGCATACAAAAGCATATAAACTCTATCATGGAATAATAATTTGCAAAATAAACCACAAAAATCGCTAGAAATATGATCATAAAACACAAGAAATCCTTCAAAACAGATTGACCTAGATGAAGTTAAACAAACTAGATGCAAGGCATAATCACTTAAACTAATGGAATAAACATGCAAAACTAAATTAATGTGCAAATTAAAATAATTAAAACTAAAAGAACATAAAAACTTATGCCACAGTCTAGTAGAATCCAGCAAATTCATCAATTTAGTTGTGGCATTTGGACTTTGTGAATCAATCCAATTGACACCATGCCACCAATCAAACATGTATTTGATCAACCAATTGGTGTTGATGGCATAAGACCAAATTTTTGTCTTAAAACATTTCTTCCTTGTCAAGTCATGCCCTCGAAACACTTGTATCGCCTTGCTTGATGATCCAAAAATTTGCAACTTTAAGTCATTGAAGGGACAATTTGCAGGTAGCATTCTTTTGTCTTGAAATTGGCTTCCAAATTGCTGCAAAGGAGAAACAAAAATACTAGGAAAACGAGTGTTAGGAGATGTTAGCAAAATAATCTACTTCTTTGTACATAGGCACAAGAAGCTTAGGCCTTTCAATCAAAGCACTCTTTTTCTCACTTTTGCTAGCTTCCACTTCCACTCTCTTATTTTCTTCATCTTTCTCAGAATTTTTTCTCTTGATTTGTTCTCCGTCAAGATCTACACTATCCTCACTCTTCTCTTGCACACACTCTTCTTTTTGAACACTCTTTTCTTTTGATTGCATGCTCAAAGATCTTTCCCACTCTTTGCAATCTTTTGAAATTTTCTCTTTATCCTTATTTACCTCAAGTGACGGCAAAGGAATTAGCTTGACATTCCTCCCATTCCAATTGAAAGAGTAGTTATTGTTCACCTCATCATATTTGGCTTCATTCTTAAGGTGCCATGGATGCCCCAAGAGTACATGACAAGTCTCCATTGGTACCACATCACAAAAAATCTTATCATGATACTTGTTGAGTGAAAACTCCAACTCCACTTGATTGGTTACTTCAAATTCTTCATTATCAATCAACCTTTTGTATGGATGTGGATGCTTCAATAAAGGCAAACCTAGCTTTCCAACACACATAGTACTAGCCAAGTTAGTGCAACTATTATGATTGATATGCATACTACATACCTTGTTATTCACAGTGCATCTAGTATAGAATTGACTTTCATGTTGCACTTGTTCACCATCACTACCATCTTTCAATGATTGCATCTCCTCATCATCATTAGCTTTTATGATCTTCTTAGATTTTGGCATTGATTGCTCATCCTTCCATTCAAAGGCACTCTTATTTCTCCAATTGATGTGACTCAATGAATCTTGGATCCTCCTTGACGGTTTAGCTTTTTCAATCCTTCCATAAGAATGAGTTTCATAGCTCCTCTCCTCATAAGTCGGATTATTGGATACTTTTGCTTTTCCCTTCATGGCTAATTCCACATCATCCATGCGAGTATGCATCCTCCTAAAGTCCTTTTGCATGGTTTTCAACAAGATCTTAATGTCCTTAAGCTTTTGGTCAACTTGCTCGGCCATGACTACAAAGAAAATCCTGCAAGAAAAATTGTTAGAAATAACAAAGAAAATAGTCAAGAATATGTGAAACACTCCCTTAGTGTTTGGCACTCGATTCCCTCAAGTAGAGTGGCTTTTACCCTCAAATGAGCTCACAACTAAGCCTTTTTCCACTCAAAGAATCTTCTTGTAGGCTCTTTGATGAAGAACCAGCTCAATCAATCCCACCAAGGACCTATAGCAACCTCAACTTGTAAAGAGTAAATGTAGAGGCCAAGAAAAAATTAGCTTAGAGTGTTTTTGATCAAGAGAATAAATCAAAGAATGGATAAGAATCAAGAATTGACACAAAAATAGACACCCTAATGTGTGGTATAAATGTGTAAAAATTCTTGATTTTTAATGTTCTCTTGAAAAAAATAATAATATTCTTGTGCAAAAAGTAAAACTCCAACTCTAATTTCACTTTCCAAAATGAATTCTTTAACAAATAGCAACACAACCGATTAGGAAACACCAAACCACAGTCAAACACTCCCCAAACAGCTGGAAAACACGAAAAAAATAAAAAGGAAACAAGGTGTAACCGCCACTTGCCAAAAAGAAAAAGGAAACTACTTGTTTTGGAGAATGAGTTTCCAAATCCCCTTTGTAACTACTTTCCTTTTCCCAATGGGTTTCCCAAAGACAAATAACTTCTATATAAACCCAACTAACACCCTTTTAACCCTTTTAAACATCAGAATTTCTGCAAAAATCGCAACAGAAATTCGTCCAAAAATAGGTACGAATTTCAGCAACCCAACATGCAAGAAACCCTAACAAAACCCTATTTTATGATGAAAACCCTTTGACCAACACTTCAAGGCTTCAAGAACTTCAAGATTTGATCAAGAAAGTCCAAGAAATCAGCCAAGAACTTCAAGAAATCAGTCAAGAAATTTCCAGCAACACAAAGAATTCAAGAACTCAAGAACAAGTTGGTGCAACTTCAAGAAACTAGCAAAGTAAGTTCAAGAACTTCAAGAACTTGTATCTAAACACCAAGAAACTTCAAGAAATTGTTGAATAAAGATTTGTGCATGGTTTTTGTTTGTTGTGCACTCCTTTTTACTCTCTTTTTCCTTCTTTTTCTTTGTGCTTTTGGCTCTTTCTTTTTGCCCACGAATTTTCTGCCTTCTTTCTTTTTTTTTTCACAAACGATTTTTTTTCACACGTAAACAACACCAAGGACACAATTAAATCTCCAAGAAATCTGGTTGTATGAATTTTTATGTTCAAGAAACCCTTTTTCTTGCAAATTTTTTGACACAAGAAATTCAAGAAAACACCAAAAACAGTCAAGAATCACAAAATACCACACAAGACCTAGAATTCTTGATTGAGAAGCAACCAAGAACAACTCTAAACACCTAAAGCACAAATTTTTATTCAAAGAAAACAACGAAAAAAATAGCAGAATTTTTTTTTTCAAAAAATGAAAGTAAAGACACAAGAAAACAACTTGTTGTCCAGGCTCGAAGCTCTTTGACAACGACTCAAAGAAAGAAAAACAAATAAAACACAAGTTGCTTAACCAGGCTCGAAGCTTTTGATAAACAACAAAAAGAAAAAAAAAGGGATATATCCGAATTTTTCCAAAGGAAAAATTGGATTGGAAAAACCTGAAAAAATCCAAGAAGATGGCTCTGATACCACTTGATGTGCGCACGGTTGCGTTGCCAAGAAAGTCTTGGATTTCAGGTATGCAACTCGTTGAACTCAAGACCTCGTTTGATTCGTGAACCAAGGAACCCTTGACGTGGAGTTGTTTTGCCTTGAATCTTCCCTTGAAGATGAGCACGCCTATAGGACAACTAGACTAGACCAAGTTGAGCGAGTTCAATCGTCTAACCTAATTAGCTCTAAGACTTGATAAAAAACACAAGAAAAACTCTAAGCGAAGTTGGTGGTCGCCACAAGCAAGCTTGATAAGACCAAGAGTGTAAGGTAATAAGGAGAGTAACGCAGCGGAAAATTTAAAAATTTATTACCTTAGCCATGGATCTCTTTGATATAATCTATACGATTAAAGGGTGTTTAGCACAAATACCTCAAGCATAGAAGGTTTCTATGCTTCAAAGGGCAAGATCCTATTCAATGAAGGTGTTGATCTACCACGAAAAGCCCTCCAAGTGTCGAGCCTCCAACAGTATCCACACGAACACGATCTTTAGGAACCTTTGGGCTTGCTTGCCTTGCCTTTTGAGTGCTAGCTGTAAGGTAATAAGGGGAGTAACGCAGCAGAAAATTTAAAAATTTATTACCTTAGCCATGGATCTTTTTGATATAATCTATACAATTAAAGGGTGTTTAACACAAATATCTCAAGCATAGAAGGTTTCTATGCTTCAAAGGACAAGATCCTATTCGATGAAGGTGTTGATCTACCACGAAAAGCCCTCCAAGTGTCGAGCCTCCAATGGTATCCACACGAACATGATCTTTAGGAACCTTTGGGCTTGCTTGCCTTGCCTTTTGAGTGCTAGCTCCCTTGAATATCATGAAGAACACAAGAACAAGAAGAGGAGGAAGACAAAACCCTAACCCTTAGGGAGAAGAGGGTGTGGCGTTTTTCTTGGGAGAAAACACACCTCTCTCAATTTTTCTCTCTCTAAATTTTATCTTGTGTTTCATCAATCTTCCAAGAGTCAAGGCATGGACTTATTTATAGATGTAGTATCCTAGTCTTTAAGGAAACAAGAGCAACTGGAAACCAAGAAGGTTTAGGAAGCTTACCTTAAGCTAATCCTATTCCTTTATGAAACCAATTCCAAAAGGAAACCAAATAGTTTCTTAATTCCTTTTAGGAAACTAATTTCCATCAAGATTTAGAATATTTATAATTAAGTCCTTTAAGTTAATTTATCACATAAATTAACCCCATAAGTATCATATACTTATCTTAATAACAATTTAACCCAAAGACCATGTTCTTATTGTGTGTGACCCATTAGGTTCCATTCACGTTGGCAATAAGTACAAATTATAACTCATTAATTAATTAATTAAGAGCCAGATAAATTAACACTTTAATTTATCATTAATTCACTAATTAATTAATTTGCACTTATAGATCATGAGTGGCATCTAGCAATGCATCATGACCACCCAAGTGAATAGGAAAGTCATATGGTAGACTACACCTATCAATGACAATGTTACCGTGTAATTAATATCCTTTCACCACACTACATCCCAATTAGTCCAAGAGTGTAGTGCACACTATTTAAATGACTAATTAATGATTTCTTGTTCCCGAAATATAACTTTCCATAAAAGTATAACCTTGAAACTCTTTCAAGTCATACTTTCACTTTTGCGCAAAAGATTCTTTAAGTCATATTTCAACAAGTGGCCAATCCGGGATATACTCTCCTATAATAAGGAGTGGTGAATCCTATATCGATTACTCACTATCCTTCCATGCTTCATACTATGCCCAATCTCTATTGTATGGGCTACTCTTTTATGAGCACCGAGCAATAGAGTCAAAGCATAGCAATCCACACTCAGGATGCCATGGTAATCTCAAGTCTAAGGATCACTTACACCATTGCCATTAAGAGTATAATTCATTAGCACTATGAATAGTAACTCTCGGCGGATCAATCCAATGAACTTGTTCTCTAACAAGCATCCACATACCAGCTTAGGTGTCACATGCCATAGTTGACGAGATCAACTACTACTTACCATAAGTAGAGGCAAAGTATGTGCTAGTCTTCCCATATTAATAATGTCCAATCTCATTAATACTACGACTAGGGATATTTAAGAATATAACTTAATGTGTAATAAGAGTCTCATCATTGTAACTCTTACAATCTCTTATACACAGTTAATATTCTATGGACTTTATCAAATAAACAAGTAATATTAATAACAAGTATTAAATGACAAAGAAAATGCCACATATATAAGTATAACACGAAATAAGCGTAATAAAAATCCCAAAAACTAACTTGGTTTTAGGGCATACACTAACAAACTCCCACTTGCACTAAAACCAATCACCTATAGGTTTTAGGCCATAAGCATGACTATCATGCCTACTTTGGGACAAGGCCGTGGTGAAAGGATTAGTGACACTTATATTGTGGGAACTTCCTCTATCTTTTCATCATTTGTACCAACTATTTCTACAAATAGATGGCGGCACGAACCTACACTTTAGGATCATGGATGAGACTTTAGTTCCTTGATTAAGCGATGGCACAATTGTTTTCATAAAACAATGGAAGGAACTATTCTTTGTCCAATAAAGAATCCCTTGATCCATAGTAACTTCTAAAGCTACCATGTACTCGCCTTTGTTGTAGAATATGTTGTAGTGTCTATCATAAAACACTTTTATCCGCTACAGTTCAACGTGAACACCAATTCATCTCATGATTTTCTTATCATCCCTATTGGATTAAAAGCTTGTATCTTTAAATCCCACACTTCTTAAGTGTAATCTCCATAGTCAAGAATAGTCTTTTAGTGCTTCTAGAGTACTTAAGAATATTCTTTGATAACCATCTAGTGACACTCACCAGAATTGCTCGTAACACTTAATGCCAGAAGACATCAGGTCTCGTACATAGGATAGCATATACAATAGAACCTATTGCAAAAGCATATGGGATCTATTAATGCTATCAACCTCAACAAGTGTCAAAGACACATGTCTCTCAGAAGAGTAATCACCTATCACATAGGTAAAACCCCTTCTTCGATTGCATTATGCTAAACCTTTTAGCATCTAGCCTATGTACTTGGATCTAGTGAGACCAAGCAACCTCTTGGATCTATCTATATAGATCTTTATTCCCAGATTAGAGATCGCCTCTCCTTTATTAAGAAATTCTTGGACAACCATATCTTTACCTTTAAAGTATGTTGTTTCCATCAACGATATGTCATCCACATATAGTATCAAGAAAATGACAATGCTCCCACTCAACTTTACATTTACACAAAGCTTGTCTTTGTTTTCAAGAAAATCTAAACTCTTTGATTATCTTATCAAAACAAATGCTCCAACACCTTGACACTTGCAAGAATCCACAAATGGACCCTTGGAGCTTGCGTACCCAATGACTATCAATGGAAGTAAAGGCCCAAGGGATGTGTCATATACATACCTTTTAATTCCCGTTAAGGGATGAAGTCTTCATGTCCATTTGTCATAGCCATAAAAGCAGCTATTGCAAGTAAAATCTTAAATGGATTTAAGCATGGCTATTGGTAAAATGGTTTCTTTCAAAGTCAAGCCTTTGAATTGAATCCTTTTCCATTAACCTTGCTTTATAGGTAACTACATTACAATCCATGTCAGTCTTTCTCATAAAGACCTACTTGCACCCTATGGGTTTTATCCGATTAGGTGACTTGAGCAAGGTCTACACCTTGTTCTTGTACATGGAATCCATTTTGGATTTTATGGCATCTTGCCACGTCAAGGAGTCTACATTAGACAAAGCCTCTTCGTGACTGGTAGGTTTGTCATCATATATGACTAATACATTATTGCTCTTTCTAATGAGAAATCTATATCTCTCATGTGTGAGAAATCTATATTTCTCAAATGTATAACGCACTCTACCAATCTTTTGAAGATTTTGTGCACTTTGAGCTTCCGTTGCACCTCATCAACATGCGGCGTAAGCTCTAGTTCCAACTATTGATCTTTGTCAATTCATGGTTCTATCTTGCTCCCACTGTCTCTTTTAAGAATAAACTATTATTCTAAAAAAGACATTTCATGAGACAAATATTTTTCTCAAGGGAATTATAGAAATGGTATCTATTGTTTTCACAAGGATACCCCACAAATAGACATTCGTCGGAACATGGTTGAGTGTATAGAAGTTGGCATCTAAGACAAGAACCCCTAAAATGAGGTTAGGAATTGTAGTATGGCTCATTATGGTTTGCACCATATCTCATAGGGTACAACTTCTCCTCTTTTATACATCATCAACAATGGTGTGTTAAGTGGAGACCATTGAGAAAAAATCACATTCTTCTTTAATTACTTTGAAACACTTGATATTTAGTATTAGCCAAATAGATCAAATCTTTAGTGTTTTAATACTCTTGTCAACTTGTTTTTCTTACTTCAACTTTATTGACTTTGAACATTTCAAAGGAAACGGATGCGTGTATCATATAGTACACATAATCATATCCCATATGATCATCCACGAAAGTGATGAAGTATGATAAACAACCTCTAGCATGGATCGGCATTGGGCCAAAAACATCTATATGTTAAAGTTCTATGAGGATCACTAGCACATTCACCTTTTTCAAATAAAATGTGTTTTGGTCATCTTTCAAAGTAAATGAGAATCACATGTCTCAAACGATTCATAATTGAATGAGTCCAAGTACACAACTATTATGTGATTTGGAAGTGCGTTTCTCTTTCACATGACCAAGTCTATAATGCCAGAAGGTTATTTGTTTCAAAATATAGAGTTTTTGTCTATGTTTGAGAATGGACTTATCAAGGTCTAGGATTTGTAAAACGTTGTTTTAGTGATCTAATACCACAAAGAACACCATTACGTAAAAGAACAGTATATATTCTCTTTTGTAATGGTAAATCTTTTCACATTTAATGTGAATTGATTTCATGTTCTTTCGTAAGAATCACATAATAACAATGTTTTAAATTCTAGAACAAGCCCAGTTGGTAAAGAGTGTATAAGTCTCTACAACGAGTGTAGCAACTCTTGCTCCATTCTGATAGGCGTGTAATTAGGTCTAAAAATATAGCAAATAATCCAATTATATCACACACAAATAATCAAGTTATAAAACCTAATTACCCTATATACTGCAAGTGCATAGATCGTATTGAGTATAGGGCAACAGGGTCGATCCCACAGGGAAAAGGTTATCGAAGTATTAAGGCTTTATTGCTCTCTTTATTATCTAAACAACCAATTAACAATAAGAATATAAAAGTAGAAAATAAACAGCTAAACTAACAACTCTATAAAATAACAATATCTAGAGGAAACTCGTAATCTTAAGACACTAGGGAATAGATTCCACTAATGACCAAGCATAAGATTGAATGGATTAATTCATGCCATGGATTCTTGTATTGTTTAGGATCCAATTCCAATTATACTTAACCTTCACTCTCGTGACAAGTTAACGATTACCTCCCTACTAGTTCTTTCCTACTCTCGTGGTAAAGATACTAGTATTGGTTCATTAATCACATGAATTGCCTAATTGACCCACCTAGGAGCACCACTACTCTCGTGTGACATGCAACCTAGACTTCAGCTATTCCTTTTCCATTATCATCACCAACTCTCGTTGCATAATAACAACTATCAATTCATAGTTGGTGATCAAGCAACTACAAATCCATGCAAACCAAAATAGAGAACAAACAAGCACAAGATAACATGAATAATCATAATCAAGTCATATGCATGAAGCGATTAGTTTCCTCTAACCCTAGATTAACAATTTAGCACGTACCCATGGTGGATTCACATAAAAGATCAAAACTTTAATAGACAAATCCATATAAATCAAGAAAGAGACAAAAATAGAATAAAGAAAACTTATTGATTGATGAACAAGTTCAAATCTTCTATTCTTCCTCCAATCTTGATGTGTACAAGAGAATCCTCCAAATAATACTATTCTATAGAGAGATTTACTAATCTAAAGGGGTGGCTCTCTCAAAGAGAGAAAATCTCTCTAAGAGAGACCCTTGCTATTCTATGCTATTCTCTCTCTATGCTATGCTACGCTTCTCTCTTGTGTTTCTAGCACTCTAAAACCCTCCTTAGATGTATTCTCACCATCCACCAAGAGTATGAATTGCCCCCTTGAAAGATAGCCCCAAAGTGCCTCAAAATCGTACGTCTGTGCCCCAAACCCGCGCCTGGAACACGCGGCGCGGATACAGCCGCGGCTTCAATTAATAACTTTCTGACCATACCCGCGGTGCGTACCCGCGGCGCGGATTCAGCCGCGGGTTCGGTCAGAAATTTGTCCAAACTAGCTTTTACTCTGAACATAAAAGTTATAGCCCTTTGAGTCAGATTTCCAGGAGTATACAAATCAGGTCATTTGGAGTTGTGTACACAAAGATATGGCAAAAACATCAAGACATGGTCGGAAGAGCATCGCTGCACAAGAATGCTTCAGTAATGTGGCAATTTGACATTGTAAACGTGAGAATCAGACTTTGAGGCCTTCATAAGAATTGTAGATAATTCTCTTAGCTTTAAATTGCTTCAAGAATCATCTCAATTCACTCTCTCTAGCTCCAGTTCTGACCAAACTACCAAAACATGTCGGTGCAGTGAAATCCTTTCATCACCAATTCTTCTTCTATCGTTGCTTAATCATGCCACATCTTTGGTCCTCTTCTCTTGCCACTTCTCATCAACTTCAAATCACATTTAACATCATCCCAATATGCTTCATTTGATCCAAAGTGATGATCGTTATAGCTAAAACCAACAAAATACAAAGAATTGCATATTAAACCACACATTTGAACATTTTAGCTACAAACTTAAGATTGAAAGAAATAGACATGAAAGTGACTATTGTTAATTATTTAAACACTAAAAACTAGCATAAAATACTAATCTAGACACACTAAGAAATATGCAAACTAGACACTTATCACATTCATCACATGTAGTTTGACTTTCTCCTTACTTATTGTCTACCATGCTTTAAGACCTTGCACATTTTGCAAATATGGGATCTATATCCAGTATCTTATACCCAACGGTCTTAATTAATAGATGAATTTATCTTAAACATAAACATACTTAGAAGTAGAAGCTTTACTTGGCCTCTTTAACTTCTTAGTATTGAAACGAGCCTTACAATTCCCTTTCCAATAGAATTGGAAACATGTGCCTGTAGACTTGTCCTTTTGATCACACCTTTAAGCTTTGTCATAGCTACTTGGTCTTCTCAAGACCATGCTAGGACTTTCCTTTAACAAGCAATAAAGTGCCCTTTTCTTCCTTGACAGATTACTCCTTAGATATCTCATATCTAATGGTCCTAGATTGTGTATCAACAACTCTTTGAGATGCACAATCACAGACAAAAAGATCTATCAATTTGTGCTACTTTTATAGCTTAGGAATTATAGATGACATTATGATATAAGTAGTAATATCATTATCATCTTTTATGCATCTTGTATGCACATTATTTCCTAACTATAATTGTCACTGTAGGACAAGTGGAAGTGGGTATCAAGGACTTAGCCAATTGTGCTTAAGAACTATTCTCAAGTCTTACACTAGTCCAAGAAAATCGTATATAAATGGAGATATAGGGTGATAAGTGTGTTCATGTGTACATTCATTCTACAACAAATGAAAAGATAGTATAAGTATTTGTTTCATGTTATAATTGCAAACCAAAAATGTGGGCTTCGAATTTATTTGGTTTGCTCCCACTATTTTACTTCAAATCAATAACCCTCAATCTATTGATTCGGGAATCCATTGGAAATTCCTAGTGGGCTAGGATCCCATCTAATTAACTTTGGGTTTGACGGAGGCCAATGCCCCAAAGGTAACTTCGATTAGGTAGATAACTTTTATCAATCACAACTCTTGTGACTCCTAGATAGTTGGGTATCAACTCTTGATATTCACATCTTATGTGTTTTCCAACATTGCCTCAAAAATATCATAACATTGACGGAGGCCAAACTCGTTATGTATTTTTGTTAAGTCATACCCATTATTCAGAGATCACATCTCATAGCAAGAACATATTCCGAGTAAGGTGACCTTGACGGAGGCCAACATGTCAACACTTAATAGGAACTCTTCGTTTTTGCTATAATAATGGAAGGCAACTGATATATATTGACTTAATATCGCCTCAAAAACACTATAGCCTTTATGGAGATCAACAAGTTAAGCATTTTTGTTAAGTCAGGCCCATTATTTGGAGATCATATCTCATAGTAAAAAACATGCTCCAGGTAAGATGACCTTGACGGTGGGCCAACAAGTCAACACTTAACAAAAACAGTGATTTTTACTACAATAATGGAAGGCTAGTGACTTAATATTTTATTTGAGGGATTTTATTTTAATTATATAATATACAGTCTCATCATAGCATGTAATTAAAATATATCGACATATAAAATAAAAACATGCATAATAAACCGTGGATGATTATGGACTTTACTAAGATATTTTCCTCGAGCCTTAAGGAAAATATATGGTCAAATTCCTAAGGGATGTGATCAACTCCTTGATGCATTCCTTGGGAGGTCTTCAACTCTTGACGAGCCTCCATGGTTGCTCCTTGGTTCCATCTCCATCTTCTTTGTACATTACACATGTAATTCTATTCTAAACAATTTAGAAAATTAAAAAACAAACTCTAACATACACAATGTACATTACATGTATTGACTAAGAAACCTCGAGTTACATTCGAGGGGAGTTAGGTGAGAAGAGAATTACATGAGAATAATAGAGAAGGCAAGACGCGCAGGCCCTATTTTAAAAACCAATACAAGCCAACCATCAAAATTGATAAAAATTCAACCATTCAATCACATTGGTCATAGTCCATAATCATCCACCATGCCATCATAATATTTAACAATTAAATAAATTACTCTATTTTATTCTAGTCATAAGTCACATGGTCTAATTTAATTAGATTAATATTCTTGAATTTATTTATCTCAAAATAAAGTTATAGAAGGTGTAGGTTTCCAAAATTTAACTTTCCAAATATTAACAATTAAAATTGGAAAGTGTTTTATAGAGAAAATTGCAAAAAATTTGCGTTTTCCAAAAAATAGGAAAAATCTTGCTAGAACTCTGCCAGCAAACCGTGGGACAAACCGTGCGCGGGTTCATCCGCGGTTTACAAACCGTGGGACAAACCTTGCGCGGTTTCATCCGCGGTTTGTTGACAGAACGTACGAGTTTTTAACCGTGCGTAAAAACACGCGCGAGTTTTCGCGCGGTTTGTGTCCAGAAAATACGATTTTTGAAATTCTTTGGTCTTTTTCAAAACTCTTTTGATTCAAAACATGTTAAAACCCTTTTAGCACGTAAAATTAATTTAGAAACCTTGAATACAACCATAAGAACTCATCTTAATTATTTAAAACACTTTTAAACAATTAAGAACTTATCTTAAAAATCAAACTCTTGATTTTTCTAAAACAATTTTGAGACAAATTTCATCAAGAACAAACCATCCATATTTATGACAATTAAATAAACACAAATCATATAGATATAATCAAAGTAGGCTCTGATACCACTGTAAGGTAATAAGGGGAGTAATGCAGCGGAAAATTTAAAAATTTATTACCTTAGCCATGGATCTCTTTGATATAATCTATACGATTAAAGGTTGTTTAACACAAATACCTCAAGCATAGAAGGTTTCTATGCTTCAAAGGACAAGATCCTATTCGATGAAGGTGTTGATCTACCACGAAAAGCCCTCCAAGTGTTGAGCCTCCAACGGTATCCACACGAACATGATCTTTAGGAACCTTTGGGCTTGCTTGCCTTGCCTTTTGAGTGCTAGCTCCCTTGAATATCATGAAGAACACAAGAACAAGAAGAGGAGGAAGACAAAACCCTAACCCTTAGGGAGAAGAGGGTGTGGCGTTTTTCTTGGGAGAAAACACACCTCTCTCAATTTTTCTCTCTCTAAATTTTATCTTGTGTTTCATCAATCTTCCAAGAGTCAAGGCATGGACTTATTTATAGATGTAGTATCCTAGTCTTTAAGGAAACAAGAGCAATTGGAAACCAAGAAGGTTTAGGAAGCTTGCCTTAAGCTAATCCTATTCCTTTAGGAAACCAATTCTAAAAGGAAACCAAATAGCTTCTTAATTCCTTTTAGGAAACTAATTTCCATCAAGACTTAGAATATTTATAATTAAGTCCTTTAAGTTAATTTATCACATAAATTAACCCCATAAGTATCATATACTTATCTTAATAACAATTTAACCCAAAGACCATGTTCTTATTGTGTGTGACCCATTAGGTTCCATTCACGTTGGCAATAAGTACAAATTATAACTCATTAATTAATTAATTAAGAGCCAGATAAATTAACACTTTAATTTATCATTAATTCACTAATGAATTAATTTGCACTTATAGATCATGAGTGGCATCTAGCAATGCATCATGACCACCCAAGTGAATAGGAAAGTCATATGGTAGACTACACCTATCAATGACAATGTTACCGTGTAATTAATATCCTTTCACCACACTATATCCCAATTAGTCCAAGAGTGTAGTGCACACTCTTTAAATGATTAATTAACGATTTCTTGTTCCCGAAATATAACTTTCCATAAAAGTATAAACTTGAAACTCTTTCAAGTCATACTTTCACTTTTGCGCAAAAGATTCTTTAAGTCATATTTCAACAAGTGGCCAATCCGGGATATACTCTCCTATAATAAGGAGTGGTGAATCCTATATCGATTACTCACTATCCTTCCATGCTTCATACTATGCCCAATCTCTACCGTATGGGCTACTCTTTTACGAGCACCGAGCAATAGAGTCAAAGCATAGCAATCCACACTCAGGATGCCATGGTAATCTCAACTCTAAGGATCACTTACACCATCGCCATTAAGAGTATAATTCATTAGCACTATGAATTGTAACTCTCGGCGGATCAATCCAATGAACTTGTTCTCTAACAAGCATCCACATACCAGCTTAGGTGTCACACGCCATAGTTGACGAGATCAACTACTACTTACCATAAGTAGAGGCAAAGTATGTGCTAGTCTTCCCATATTAATGATGTCCAATCTCATTAATACTACGATTAGGGATATTTAAGAATATAACTTAATGTGTAATAAGTGTCTCATCATTGTGACTCTTACAATCTCTTATACACAATTAATATTCTATGGACTTTATCAAATAAACAAGTAATATTAATAACAAGTATTAAATAACAAAGAAAATGCCCCATATATAAGTATAACACGAAATAAGAGTAATAAAAATCTCAAAAACTAACTTGGTTTTAGGGCATACACTAACACTAGCTCCCTTGAATGATTCATGAAGAACACAAGAAGAAGAAAGAAACCCTAACTATTAGGAAGAAGAGAGGTGGCATTTTTCTAGGGAAGAGAAACGCCTCTCATGCTCTCAAGTTTTCTCTCTCTAGGGAGAAGAGGGTGTGGCGTTTTTCTTGGGAGAAAACACACCTCTCTCAATTTTTCTCTCTCTAAATTTTATCTTGTGTTTCATCAATCTTCCAAGAGTCAAGGCATGGACTTATTTATAGATGTAGTATCCTAGTCTTTAAGGAAACAAGAGCAATTGGAAACCAAGAAGGTTTAGGAAGCTTACCTTAAGCTAATCCTATTCCTTTAGGAAACCAATTCCAAAAGGAAACCAAATAGCTTCTTAATTCCTTTTAGGAAACTAATTTCCATCAAGACTTAGAATATTTATAATTAAGTCCTTTAAGTTAATTTATCACATAAATTAACCCCATAAGTATCATATACTTATCTTAACAACAATTTAACCCAAAGACCATGTTCTTATTGTGTGTGACCCATTAGGTTCCATTCACGTTGGCAATAAGTACAAATTATAACTCATTAATTAATTAATTAAGAGCCAGATAAATTAACACTTTAATTTATCATTAATTCACTAATGAATTAATTTGCACTTATAGATCATGAGTGGTGTCTAGCAATGCATCATGACCACCCAAGTGAATAGGAAAGTCATATGGTAGACTACACCTATCAATGACAATGTTACCGTGTAATTAATATCCTTTCACCACACTATATCCCAATTAGTCCAAGAGTGTAGTGCACACTCTTTAAATGACTAATTAAGGATTTCTTGTTCCCGAAATATAACTTTCCATAAAAGTATAACCTTGAAACTCTTTCAAGTCATACTTTCACTTTTGCGCAAAAGATTCTTTAAGTCATATTTCAACAAGTGGCCAATCCGGGATATACTCTCCTATAATAAGGAGTGGTGAATCCTATATCGATTACTCACTATCCTTCCATGCTTCATACTATGCCCAATCTCTACCGTATGGGCTACTCTTTTACGAGCACCGAGCAATAGAGTCAAAGCATAGCAATCCACACTCAGGATGCCATGGTAATCTCAACTCTAAGGATCACTTACACCATCGCCATTAAGAGTATAATTCATTAGCACTATGAATTGTAACTCTCGGCGGATCAATCCAATGAACTTGTTCTCTAACAAGCATCCACATACCAGCTTAGGTGTCACACGCCATAGTTGACGAGATCAACTACTACTTACCATAAGTAGAGGCAAAGTATGTGCTAGTCTTCCCATATTAATGATGTCCAATCTCATTAATACTACGATTAGGGATATTTAAGAATATAACTTAATGTGTAATAAGTGTCTCATCATTGTGACTCTTACAATCTCTTATACACAATTAATATTCTATGGACTTTATCAAATAAACAAGTAATATTAATAACAAGTATTAAATAACAAAGAAAATGCCCCATATATAAGTATAACACGAAATAAGAGTAATAAAAATCTCAAAAACTAACTTGGTTTTAGGGCATACACTAACACTAGCTCCCTTGAATGATTCATGAAGAACACAAGAAGAAGAAAGAAACCCTAACTATTAGGAAGAAGAGAGGTGGCATTTTTCTAGGGAAGAGAAACGCCTCTCATGCTCTCAAGTTTTCTCTCTCTAGGGAGAAGAGGGTGTGGCGTTTTTCTTGGGAGAAAACACACCTCTCTCAATTTTTCTCTCTCTAAATTTTATCTTGTGTTTCATCAATCTTCCAAGAGTCAAGGCATGGACTTATTTATAGATGTAGTATCCTAGTCTTTAAGGAAACAAGAGCAATTGGAAACCAAGAAGGTTTAGGAAGCTTACCTTAAGCTAATCCTATTCCTTTAGGAAACCAATTCCAAAAGGAAACCAAATAGCTTCTTAATTCCTTTTAGGAAACTAATTTCCATCAAGACTTAGAATATTTATAATTAAGTCCTTTAAGTTAATTTATCACATAAATTAACCCCATAAGTATCATATACTTATCTTAACAACAATTTAACCCAAAGACCATGTTCTTATTGTGTGTGACCCATTAGGTTCCATTCACGTTGGCAATAAGTACAAATTATAACTCATTAATTAATTAATTAAGAGCCAGATAAATTAACACTTTAATTTATCATTAATTCACTAATGAATTAATTTGCACTTATAGATCATGAGTGGTGTCTAGCAATGCATCATGACCACCCAAGTGAATAGGAAAGTCATATGGTAGACTACACCTATCAATGACAATGTTACCGTGTAATTAATATCCTTTCACCACACTATATCCCAATTAGTCCAAGAGTGTAGTGCACACTCTTTAAATGACTAATTAAGGATTTCTTGTTCCCGAAATATAACTTTCCATAAAAGTATAACCTTGAAACTCTTTCAAGTCATACTTTCACTTTTGCGCAAAAGATTCTTTAAGTCATATTTCAACAAGTGGCCAATCCGGGATATACTCTCCTATAATAAGGAGTGGTGAATCCTATATCGATTACTCACTATCCTTCCATGCTTCATACTATGCCCAATCTCTACCGTATGGGCTACTCTTTTACGAGCACCGAGCAATAGAGTCAAAGCATAGCAATCCACACTCAGGATGCCATGGTAATCTCAACTCTAAGGATCACTTACACCATCGCCATTAAGAGTATAATTCATTAGCACTATGAATAGTAACTCTCGGCGGATCAATCCAACGAACTTGTTCTCTAACAAGCATCCACATACCAGCTTAGGTGTCACACGCCATAGTTGATGAGATCAACTACTACTTACCATAAGTAGAGGCAAAGTATGTGCTAGTCTTCCCATATTAATGATGTCCAATCTCATTAATACTACGACTAGGGATATTTAAGAATATAACTTAATGTGTAATAAGTGTCTCATCATTGTGACTCTTACAATCTCTTATACACAATTAATATTCTATAGACTTTATCAAATAAACAAGTAATATTAATAACAAGTATTAAATGACAAAGAAAATGCCACATATATAAGTATCACACGAAATAACCGTAATAAAAATCTCAAAAACTAACTTCGTTTTAGGGCATACACTAGCACTAGCTCCTTTGAATGATTCATGAAGAACACAAGAAGAAGAAAGAAACCCTAACTATTAGGAAGAAGAGAGGTGGCATTTTTCTAGGGAAGAGAAACGCCTCTCATGCTCTCAAGTTTTCTCTCTCTAGATTTTGTGTTGTGTTTCATCAAAAAACCAAGAGTCAAGGCATGGACTTATTTATAGATGTAGTATCCTAGTCTTTAAGGAAACAAGAGCAATTGGAAACCAAGAAGGTTTAGGAAGCTTGCCTTAAGCTAATCCTATTCCTTTAGGAAACCAATTCCAAAAGGAAACCAAATAGCTTCTTAATTCCTTTTAGGAAACTAATTTCCATCAAGACTTAGAATATTTATAATTAAGTCCTTTAAGTTAATTTATCACATAAATTAACCCCATAAGTATCATATACTTATCTTAATAACAATTTAACCCAAAGACCATGTTCTTATTGTGTGTGACCCATTAGGTTCCATTCACGTTGGCAATAAGTACAAATTATAACTCATTAATTAATTAATTAAGAGCCAGATAAATTAACACTTTAATTTATCATTAATTCACTAATTAATTAATTTGCACTTATAGATCATGAGTGGCGTCTAGCAATGCATCATGACCACCCAAGTGAATAGGAAAGTCATATGGTAGACTACACCTATCAATGACAATGTTACCGTGTAATTAATATCCTTTCACCACACTATATCCCAATTAGTCTAAGAGTGTAGTGCGCACTCTTTAAATGACTAATTAAGGATTTCTTGTTCCCGAAATATAACTTTCCATAAAAGTATAACCTTGAAACTCTTTCAAGTCATACTTTCACTTTTGCGCAAAAGATTCTTTAAGTCATATTTCAACAAGTGGCCAATCCGGGATATAGTCTCCTATAATAAGGAGTGGTGAATCCTATATCGATTACTCACTATCCTTCCATGCTTCATACTATGCCCAATCTCTACCGTATGGGCTACTCTTTTACCAGCACCGAGCAATAGAGTCAAAGCATAGCAATCCACATCAAGATACTATGGTAATCTCAAGTCTAAGGATCACTTACACCATTGCCATTAAGAGTATAATTCATTAGCACTATGAAAATAACCTCTTGGCAGATCAATCCAATGAACTTGTTCTCTAACAAGCATCCACATACCAGCTTAAGTGTCGCACACCATAGTTGACGAGATCAACTACTACTTACCCTAAGTAGAGGCAAAGTATGTGCTAGTCTTCCCATATTAATGATGTCCAACCTCATTAATACTATGACTAGGGATATTTAAGAATATAACTTTATGTGTAATATGAGTCTCATCATTGTAACTCTTACAATCTCTTGTACACAGTTAATATTCTATGGACTTTATCAAATAAACAAGTAATATTGATAACAAGTATTAAATGACAAAGAAAATGCCACATATATAAGTATAACACGAAATAAGCGTAATAAAAATCCCAAAAACCAACTTGGTTTTAGGGCATACACTAACAAACTCCCACTTGCACTAAAACCAATCACCTATAGGTTTTAGGCCATAAGCATGACTATCATGCCTACTTTGGGACAAAGCCATGGTGAAAGGATTAGTGACACTTATATTGTGGGAACTTCCTTTATCTTTTCATCATTTGTACCAAACTATTTCCACAAATAGATGGTGGCACGAACCTACACTTTAGGATCATGGATGAGACTTTTAGTTCCTTGATTAAGCGATGGCACAATTGTTTCATAAAACAATGGAAGGAACTATTCTTTGTCCAACAAAGAATCCCTTGATCCATAGTAACTTCTAAAGCTACCATGTACTCGCCTTTGTTGTAGAATATGTTGTAGTGTCTATCATAAAACGCTTTTATCCACTACAGTTCAACGTGAACACCAATTCATCTCATGATTTTCTTATCATCCCTATTGGATTAAAAGCTTGTATCTTTAAATCCCAAACTTCTTAAGTATAATCTCCATATTCAAAAATAGTCTTTTAGTGCTTCTCGAGTACTTAAGAATATTCTTTGATAATCATCTAGTGACACTCACTAGAATTGCTCGTAACACTTAAAGCCAGAAGACATCGGGTCTCGTACATAGGATAGCATATATAGTTGAACCTATTGCAAAAGCATACGGATCTATTAATGCTGTCAATCTCGACAAGTGTCAAAGGCACATGTCTCTCAAAAGAGTAATCACCTATCACATAGGTAAAACCCCTTCTTCGATTGCACTATGCTAAACCCTTTAGCATCTAGCCTGTGTACTTGGATCTAGTGAGACCAAGCAACCTCTTGGATCTATATAGATCTTAATTCCCAGAATAGAGATTGCCTCTCCTTTAGTAAAAATTCTTGGACAACCATATCTTTACCTTTAAAGTATGTTGTTTCCATCAACGATATGTCATCCACATATAGTATCCAGAAAATGACAACGCTCCCACTCAACTTTACATTTACACAAAACTTGTCTTTGTTTTCGAGAAAATCAAACTCTTTGATTATCTTATCAAAACAAATGCTCCAACACCTTGACACTTGCAAGAGTCCACTAATGGACCCTTGAAGCTTGCTTACCTAATGACTATCAATGGTAGTGAAGGCCCAAGGGATGTGTCATATACATACCTTTTAATTCCCGTTAAGGGATGAAGTCTTCATATCCATTTGTCATAGCCAAAAAGCAGCTATTGCAAGTAAAATCTTAAATGGATTTAAGCATGGCTATTGGTGAAATGGTTTCTTTCAAAGTCAAGCCTTTGAATTGAATCCTTTTTCCATTAACCTTGCTTTATAGGTGACTAGGTTACCATCCATGTCAATCTTTCTCATAAAGACCTACTTGCACCCTATGGGTTTTATCCCTTTAGGTGACTCGAGCAAGGTCTACACCTTGTTCTTGTACATGGAATCTATTTTGGATTTTATGGCATCTTGCCACGTAAAGGAGTCTACATAAGACAAAGCCTCTTCGTGACTCGTAGGTTTGTCATCATATATGACTAGTACATTATTGCTCTTGCTAATGAGAAATCTATATATCTCATACGTGAGAAATCTGTATTTCTCAAGAGTATAACACACTCTACCAATCTTTTGAAGATTTTGTGCACTTTGAGCTTCCGTTGCGCCTCATCAACACGTGACATAAGCTTTAGTTCCAACTATTGATTTTTGTCAATTCATGGTTCTTGAACCTTTCAAGTTCTATCTTGCTCCCACTGTCTCTTTTAAGAATAAACTATTATTCTAGAAAAAGACATTTCTTGAGACAAATATTTTTCTCAAGGGAATTATAGAAATGGTATCTATTGTTTTCACAAGGATACCCCACAAATAGACATTCGTCGGAACATGGTTGAGTGTATAGAAGTTGGCATCTAAGACAAGAACCCCTAAAATGAGGTTAGGAATTGTAGTATGGCTCATTATGGTTTGCACCATATCTCATAGGGTACAACTTCTCCTCTTTCACATATCATCAACAATGGTGTGTCAAGTGAAGACATTGAGAAAAAAATCACATTCTTCTTTAATTATTTTGAAACACTTGACATTGAGTATTATCCACATAGATCAAATCTTTAGTGTTTTAATACTCTTGTCAACTTGTTTTTCATACTTCTACTTTAATGATTTTGAACATTTCAAAGGCCATGGATGCGTGTATCATATGATACACATAATTATATCCCATATGATCATCCATGAAAGTGATGAGGTATGATAAACACCCTCTAGCATGGATCGAAATTGAGCCAAAAACATCTATATGTTAATGTTCTATGAGGATCACTAGCACATTCACCTTTTTCAAATAAAAGGTGTTTTGGTCATCTTTCAAAGTAAATGTGAATCACATGTTTCAAACGATTCATAATTGAATGAGTCCAAGTACACAACTATTAGGTAATTTGGAAGTGCGTTTCTAATTCACATGACCAAGTCTATAATGCCAGAAGGATAGTTTTTTCAAAAATATTAAGTTTTTGTCTATGTTTGAGAATGGACTTATCAAGGTCTAGGATTTTGTAAAACGTTGTTTTAGTGATCAAATACCACAAAGAACACCATTACGTAAAAGAACAGTATATATATTCTCTTTTGTAATGGTAAATCTTTTCACATTTAATGTGAATTGATTTCATGTTCTTTTGTAAGAATCACATAATAACAATGTTTTAAATTCTAGAACAAGCCCAATTGGTAAAGAGTGTATAAGTCTCTACAACGAGTGTAGCAACTCTTGCTCCATTCATCACATGTAGTTTGACTTTCTCCTTACTTATTGTCTACCATGCTTTAAGACCTTGCACATTTTGCAAATATGGGATCTATATCCAGTATCTTATACCCAACGGTCTTAATTAATAGATGAATTTATCTTAAACATAAACATACTTAGAAGTAGAAGCTTTACTTGGCCTCTTCAACTTCTTAGTATTGAAACAAGCCTTACAATTCCCTTTCCAATAGAATTGGAAACATGTGCCTGTAGACTTGTCCTTTTGATCACACCTTTAAGCTTTGTCATAGCTACTTGGTCTTCTCAAGACCATGCTAGGACTTTCCTTTAACAAGCAATAAAGTGCCCTTTTCTTCCTTGACAGATTACTCCTTAGATATCTCATATCTAATGGTCCTAGATTGTGTATCAACAACTCTTTGAGATGCACAATCACAGACAAAAAGATCTATCAATTTGTGCTACTTTTATAGCTTAGGAATTATAGATGACATTATGATATAAGTAGTAATATCATTATCATCTTTTATGCATCTTGTATGTACATTATTTCCTAACTATAATTGTCACTGTAGGACAAGTGGAAGTGGGTATCAAGGACTTAGCCAATTGTGCTTAAGAACTATTCTCAAGTCTTACACTAGTCCAAGAAAATCGTATATGTATGGAGATATAGGGTGATAAGTGTGTTCATGTGTACATGTATTCTACAACAAGTGAAAAGATAGTACAAGTATTTGTTTCATGTTATAATTGCAAACCAAAAATGTTGGCTTCGAATTTATTTGGTTTGCTCCCACTATTTTACTTCAAATCAGTAACCCTCAATCTATTGATTCGGGAATCCATTGGAAATTCCTAGTGGGCTAGGATCCCATCTAATTAACTTTGGGTTTGATGGAGGCCAATGCCCCAAAGGTAACTTCGATTAGGTAGATAACTTTTATCAATCACAACTCTTGTGACTCCTAGATAGTTGGGTATCAACTCTTGATTTTCACATCTTATTTGTTTCCCAACATTGCCTCAAAAATATCATAACATTGACAGAGGCCAAACTCGTTATGTATTTTTGTTAAGTCATACCCATTATTCAGAGATCACATCTCATAACAAAAACATATTCCAAGTAAGGTGACCTTGACGGTCGGCCAACAAGTTAACACTTAATAGGAACTCTTTGTTTTTGTTATAATAATGGAAGGCAACTCATATATATTGACTTAATATCGCCTCAAAAACACCATAGCCTTGATGGAGACCAACAAGTTAAGCATTTTTGTTAAGTCAGACCCATTATTTGGAGATCATATCTCATAGTAAAAAACATGCTCTAGGTAAGATGACCTTGACGGTGGGCCAACAAGTCAACACTTAACAAGAACTATGATTTTTACTATAATAATGGAAGGCAAGTGACTTAATATTTTATTTGAGGGATTTTATTTTAGTTATATAATATACAGTCTCATCATAGCATGTAATTAAAATATGTCGACATATAAAATAAAAACATGCACAATAAACCGTGGATGATTATGGACTTTACTAAGATATTTTCCTCGAGCCTTAAGGAAAATATATGGTCAATGTAGACACCAAATTTTGACACACCTTTTGTAAAACTATGTGTGTCACTTTTATTTTAGGGGGTATTTTCTTATTTTTTGGGGGTCGAGTACAATTTTCGCATATTATGTATAATTTGTCACATTAGGGGCAAAATGGTAATTTCACCATGTAAATATTAATTTATTTTATTTTATCTCCTAAATGTACAATTTTACTATTTTTATCATTATTTATATTTTCAATAATTTTTAGGAGTCATTTATTATTTATTTAAAATTCTAGTATTTTTAACTTAATGACACGTTTTTCAATGCACTCTTTTTTACGAGAATTTTTAAGTGAAAAATTTCATATATGTATTTTGTATATTTATAAATTTTCTGTAAAAATTACATGATTTTTAGGAGTCATTTAGTATTTTTTGTCTTTTTGTCTATTAATGGCACGTTCCCCAAGGATGCGTTAATCTTAAAATTTTTGAGTGAAAATTATACTATATGCGCTTTATGTGATAATATATGTTGTGTAAGATTTTTGTGATGTCATTTATTAATTTTCATAAATTTTATAATTTTGCCATATTTAGGCCACGTTTTCCAGTGCACTTTTTTCTATTTAAAATTTTTTTATGAGAATTACGTGTGTGTGTGCATTTCATAAATTTTATGTAAAGAAAATTTTCATAATTTATTTATTTATTTATTTTAAAGACCATTTGTTATTTATTTTAAATTATATTTTTCTAATCTAAAATTAACTTTTTTTGTTACACTAAATTTTTCTTTTTCCTTCTTATAATATTATATTTCAGTTTTAATGTATAATTTAAAAAGAGTTCAAGTAGTTTTTATGTTATTTTATTTATTTTATTTTATTTTATTCTTATTTTTCTGTTTTGCTTTGTTTTCTTCCTAAAAAAAAAAAAAAGAGAGAGAGAGAGAGAGAGAACAGCAGCAGCAGCGTTGCTGCTGCTGTTGTTTCTGCAATCTCCATCCCCATGCCATACCTTCAACCACTCTAACAATCAAGCCATACCAATCACCCAACCACCCTTTGTTTAATCACATCACACACCTGCACATTTTCACTCCCCTGAAGCACAGACACATTTACCTGCACTCCCTCATCTCACCCTCTGTCCCTCCCTCACTCAAGAACACAGAAACACACCCTGCATTCACAACTCACGCACAAAATCATGCAACACAAACACACAGATTTTGCTCACCACAGACCACACCAATTCACTCTCAACTCTCTCTGCGATCCCTCCCCAAAACACACACCTCACATCTCCCTCACTAAGCTCACACTGCACTCTCACATTTCCCTCTCTGCAGCCCTCAGACTCACACACAACACATTCAAGCATACCTGCACCATTACACTTCACTCACATTCCACAACATACACACTTGCACACAACCTGCATCCATAATTCACACACACAAACACACGCACAACATACACACTTGCACACAACCTGCATAGACAAACATCAGCACAAACACAAACATACACACACCTGCCATTTCACAGACCTCCACTTCACACAATTGCACACACACGACACACACAAACACACCACATACACGCACACAGCAATACACATTCATTCACACACCAGCCCAATTTCATTCACAAGCAGCAATTTGCACGCACAAAAACACACCAATTTGCACGCACAAAAACACATCACCTGCATACAACACACATACACCTGCACACACACTATATACCATAATTCAGCTCCACAGACACACAACATATATACCTGCACACACAACACATTCACCTGCACACACAACACATACACCTCGCACACACACACCTGCAAGAAAACCAAAAAAAAAAAAATCAACAAACAACAACAACAGCAACAGCAACAGCACCACCACCGCCCCTATTCCAGGTAAATTTCCTACTCTTGCTTTCAAATTTTTTTTTGTTTTGTTTTGTTTTGTATAAATCATTAAAAAAAAAAAACCGAGAGAGAGAGATTGACCGGCGAGAAGAGGGAGTTCCGGGTAGAAGAGAGAGGGTTGGACGGTGAGAGAGGGAAGAAAGAGAGAACCGAAAAAAAAAAAAGGAAAGAACAGAATCGGGGAAGGGGAAAGAAGAAAAGGGGAGAAGAGAGAAAAGAAGAAGGAAGAAAAAGAAGAAAAGAAAGAAAGAAAGAAAGGAAAAAAAAAAAAAAAGAGAATCGGGGGGAGGGGGGGGGAAGGAGGCGGACCAGACGAAGAAGGAGAAAAGGAGAAGAAGAAAGAAGAGAAAGAAAAGAGAAGAAGAAAGAAAGAAAGAAAGGAAAGAAAGAAAAGAGAGAAAAGAGAAAAAAAATTTGAAAAAAAAATAATAATAATAATAAAAAAACCGAAATCAGCCGGAAAAAAAAATGTTTTGGTGAAACTACGTCGTTTTGACGTAGTTTCACTCAAAACTACGTCATTTTGATTAGTTTAGTTTTTGAATTTATTTTTAATTAATAATAGGTATTTATTTTATAGTCCTTATGCTTTCATTAATGCTACTGTGGCCCCGGGAATTTTTGATTTGTGCATTTAAGTTTCTATTTTTTATAGATTGACCCCCATAATTTAATTTTCTTTGCAATTAGGTCCCAATTAATTGTATTTAGGTCCCCCAACTTTTATCTAATTATAATTTTGGCCCCTGTATTTTTCAATTTCCATTTTTGACCCCTATATTTCTCGGTAATTACATTTTGACCCCTAGATTTTGCTGGAATTGCATTTTTATCCTCTGATATTTATGGAAATTGCAATTTTACCTCCCAAGCTTGCTGTTATTATACTTTAGGCTTTAAATGTTGCTGAAAATTACATCTTTGCCCTTATAAATTGCTGGAAATTTTATTTTGCCATAGAATATTGCTGGAATTTTGCATTTTTGCCCCCAAACCTTGCTGGAATTTTATTTTGTACCCCAACATTGCTGCAAATTATATTTTGTCTTAGAATATTGCTGGAATCTTGCATTTTTGCCCCCAAACCTTGCTGGAATTTTATTTTGTACCCCTACATTGCTGGAAATTCTATTTTTGTCTTAGAATCTTGCTGGAATTTTGCATTTTTGCCCCCAAACCTTGCTGGAATTTTATTTTGTACCCCAACATTGCTGGAAATTCTATTTTGCCTTAGAATACTTGCTGGAATTTCATTTTTATCCCTCCCAACCTTACTGGAATTTTATTTTTGCCTTAGAATACTTGCTGAAATTTTATTTTTTGTCCCCCAAACTTGCTGAAATTTTTATTTAAGTCATTATACTTGCTGGAATTTTAGTTTAAGTCCCTATACTTGTTGAAATCTTAGTTTTAAGCCCTAGATACTTGTTGGAATTTTATTCTAAGTCCCTAATTTGTTCGAAATCGACATTTTATGCTCAATTTTTAAGTATTTCATATTTTATACTCTAAATAGTGGTACCTTGACATGTTTGTTGATTTTCTTAGCAATTTATACCGGGTTTACGAATAGGAGGTACCTCGATTACCCTTTTTATTTCTCTTTATATGCTCCTACGTGCTCCTATGTGTTTTCTATATGTTTTTTTTTATATCTCTTTGTGCTTATAATTTTATCCATGTGTGAGTGTTTATTTATTTATGTCATATTATTTACTCGAATTTAATTTTTGATTATTCAAAGAAATGTAATAGATAGGTAATATATTCTATTTAGCAAAATTTTTGTATTTAGATAGTTAACGTAATAGATTGTTCACGTGTTATCTACTTAACAAAAATCTTATGTATTTTAGATAGAAATGTAATAGATAGGCTAGATAGGTTACCTTTTATTTTTATTTTAGATTGTAATTAGGCTTCTCCGGTGTAATAGTTAGGGTTTTTGTGTGCTATGTGTACTATGTGCTTATGTGTTTTATTTGCTTTCTTTAGGACTTTGCATCTAGAATATCATGCTTATGTGTTATGTGCTCCTATGTGTTATTATTTGCTTTTAGGTGATTATTGCTTTAATTTATGCTTTATTTATTTACTTGCTTTATTATTATATATGTGTATCGTCGCCACACTAGTCCAATGCTAGTTGTGGTTAATTTTGTTTTCTTCGCTAGTCCAATGCTAGCGGAGAACTTATAGAAAATAGACTAGTCCAATGCTAAGCCTTTAGGTCATTTTAGCATTAGGATCATTTTTTGTGTGCATCTCATGACCATTACACACGCTTTTTCTCTTTTTTAGGCCTTTTTCATTTTTGCATAATTTTTATATATATGTTATCGCTTATTATCTATTTTTTTAACAAATGCTTAGTACATAACATTTAGATTCCACCACACATAGAATCTTAGGTCATTTGTGTGATTTTGACTAAGAAATAGTCATCTACTCACGTGGGAAGTGATGGCGTACATGTTGTTCCCCCCTCCGTGAGTAGAAACATTTAGTCATGAGTCCATTAGTCCCCCGTACCCGTTGTGTTTGCATTCCCACTTTCTTTGTTCACTTACTATCTATATTACTATTTTCCTTTTCTTTTGCATTCTATTTTGCATCTACACTCGTGACTCCGTCGAGGTCTACATTCGGGTTTCGCAATTAATGCGGTAATTCCGACCAAACCTCAATGGAACATTTTGTCCCTTAACGATATCCTTTTTTAGGACTAGATTAGCATTCATATAGTTGCATCCAAATGCGATAAAATCTTAGGGTTATATTAGAAAAATTTAGACTAAACCTCGCAACTAGTTTCGGCTAGGTTGAAAGGGTGCCTTAGGCGCAAGCCTTTGCCTTCCCTTTCTTCAACTGTGACTCCCGAACCTTTTTCTCTTGTTTTCAAAGACCTGGAGTCATCTAAAAGGGTTTTTCTTGTTTTTCCTATATTTTTTCCAAAACTCATTTCTTTAAATAAATCATTCCCAAATTTTTGCCTTTCACAAAATGTTTTCGGGTGACTTGGTACACCAAAACTCAATACCAAGTGGCGACTCCTTTTTACTAAAAAAACCCTTTTTAGACTCTATTTTTCGGGCCCAAAAAACCGTCGCATTTCCAAAAGTCCCATTTTAGGCCCTTTTCATTTGCTTTCAAAAATAAAGTATTTCACGTCTTTTGTACAATATTTTCTAAAAATCATTTTACAAATACCTATCCTCTTTTCCCAACAAATAAACACAACAACGCATTTTAATTTTCCTTTTTCCAACTAACACATTCACCACACTTATTATCATTTTATTATTTTCCTTTTTCGAAAAATGGGGCGCGACAGTCAAATTCCTAAGGGATGTGATCAACTCCTTGATGCATTCCTTGGGAGGTCTTCAACTCTTGATAAGCCTCCATGGTTGCTCCTTGGTTTCATCTCCATCTTCTTTGTACATTACACATGTAATTCTATTCTAAACAATTTAGAAAATTAAAACCTAACTCTAACCTACACAATGTACATTACATGTATTGACTAAGAAACCTCGAGTTACATTCGAGGGGAGTTAGGTGAGAAGAGAATTACATGAGAATAATAGAGAAGGCAAGACACGCAGGCCCTATTTTAAAAACCAACACAAGCCAACCATCAAAATTAATAAAAAATCAACCATTCAATCACATTGGTCATAGTCCATAATCATCCACCATGCCATCATAATATTTAACAATTAAATAAATTACTTTATTTAATTCTAGTCATAAATCACGTGGTCTAATTTAATTAGATTAATATTCTTGAATTTATTTGTCTCAAAAATAAAGTTATAGAAGGTGTAGGTTTCCAAAATTTAACTTTCCAAATATTAACAATTAAAATTGGAAAGTGTTTTATAGAGAAAATTCCAAAAATTCACGATTTCCAAAAAATTAGGAAAAATCTCGCTAGAACTCTGCCAGCAAACCGTGGGACAAACTGTGCGCGGGTTCATCCGCGGTTTACAAACCGTGGGACAAACCGTGCGCGGTTTCATCCGCGGTTTGTTGACAGAACGTACGAGTTTTTAACCGTGGGTAAAAACGCGCGCGAATTTTCGCGCAGTTTCTGTCCAGAAAATACGATCTTTGAAATTCTTTTTGTCTTTTTCAAAACTCTTTTGAATCAAAACATGGTAAAACCCTATTAGCACGTAAAAATACTTTAGAAACCTTGAATACAACCATAAGAACTCATCTTAATTATTTAATACACTTTTAAACAATTAAGAACTTATCTTAAAAATCAAACTCTTGATTTTTCTAAAACAATTTTGAGACAAATTTCATCAAGAACAAACCATCCATATTTATGACAATTAAATAAACACAAATCATATAGATATAATCAAAGTAGGCTCTGATACCACTGTAAGGTAATAAGGAGAGTAACGCAGCGGAAAATTTAAAAATTTATTACCCTAGCCATGGATCTCTTTGATATAATCTATACAATTAAAGGGTGTTTAGCACAAATACCTCAAGCATAGAAGGTTTCTATGCTTCAAAGGGCAAGATCCTATTCGATGAAGGTGTTGATCTACCACGAAAAGCCCTCCAAGTGTCGAGCCTCCAACGGTATCCACACGAACACGATCTTTAGGAACCTTTGCGCTTGCTTGCCTTGCCTTTTGAGTGCTAGCTACCCTTGAATGATTCATGAAGAACACAAGAAGAAGAAAGAAACCCTAACTATTAGGAAGAAGAGAGGTGGCGTTTTTCTAGGGAGGAGAAACGCCTCTCATGCTCTCAAGTTTTCTCTCTCTAGATTTTGTGTTGTGTTTCATCAAAAAACCAAGAGTCAAGGCATGGACTTATTTATAGATGTAGTATCCTAGTCTTTAAGGAAACAAGAGCAATTGGAAACCAAGAAGGTTTAGGAAGCTTGCCTTAAGCTAATCCTATTCCTTTAGGAAACCAATTCCAAAAGGAAACCAAATAGCTTCTTAATTCCTTTTAGGAAACTAATTTCCATCAAGACTTAGAATATTTATAATTAAGTCCTTTAAGTTAATTTATCACATAAATTAACCCCATAAGTATCTTATACTTATCTTAATAACAATTTAACCCAAAGACCATGTTCTTATTGTGTGTGACCCATTAGGTTCCATTCACGTTGGCAATAAGTACAAATTATAACTCATTAATTAATTAATTAAGAGCCAGATAAATTAACACTTTAATTTATCATTAATTCACTAATTAATTAATTTGCACTTATAGATCATGAGTGGCGTCTAGCAATGCATCATGACCACCCAAGTGAATAGGAAAGTCATATGGTAGACTACACCTATCAATGACAATGTTACCGTGTAATTAATATCCTTTCACCACACTATATCCCAATTAGTCTAAGAGTGTAGTGCGCACTCTTTAAATGACTAATTAAGGATTTCTTGTTCCCGAAATATAACTTTCCATAAAAGTATAAACTTGAAACTCTTTCAAGTCATACTTTCACTTTTGCGCAAAAGATTCTTTAAGTCATATTTCAACAAGTGGCCAATCCGGGATATACTCTCCTATAATAAGGAGTGGTGAATCCTATATCGATTACTCACTATCCTTCCATGCTTCATACTATGCCCAATCTCTACCATATGGGCTACTCTTTTACCGAGCACCGAGCAATAGAGTCAAAGCATAGCAATCCACACTCAAGATACTATGGTAATCTCAAGTCTAAGGATCACTTACACCATTGCCATTAAGAGTATAATTCATTAGCACTATGAATATTAACTCTTGGCGGATCAATCCAATGAACTTGTTCTCTAACAAGCATCCACATACCAACTTAAGTGTCGCACACCATAGTTGACGAGATCAACTACTACTTACCCTAAGTAGAGGCAAAGTATGTGCTAGTCTTCCCATATTAATGATGTCCAATCTCATTAATACTATGACTAGGGATATTTAAGAATATAACTTTATGTGTAATAAGAGTCTCATCATTGTAACTCTTACAATCTCTTATACACAGTTAATATTCTATGGACTTTATCAAATAAACAAGTAATATTGATAACAAGTATTAAATGACAAAGAAAATGCCACATATATAAGTATAACACGAAATAAGCGTAATAAAAATCCCAAAAACCAACTTGGTTTTAGGGCATACACTAACAAAGAGTAGTTCTTAATCAACAAAGAACCAAGAAAATTCTCAAAGAGAACACACAATATTTTTGAAAATTCTGATTTTTAAAATTCGTAACTAGAAAATAGGCCTATAAATAGGCTTATAAAGAACATTCTAGGGTTGTGAAAATAGACTTAACTTCTAAAACAAAACCTATACTAATGAAACTACCAAAACAAAGCATGAATTAACTAAAATAACTAAGTCTATTACAACTCTAAAAACTTTAAAAATTCGTAGCTAATGAACCCTAATGGGCTGGCGATCCATTTAGCCCACAAAACCATCAATTGAACTTCAATGCTTCAAGCTCCCCACTCATGTGGTCCATGAAGCCCTCATGCAAAGTTTGTTCGGCCCAAATCACATTAATGAGTTGTTTAGATTGATCCTTCGAGCCCAATTGCAAAGCCTTTTCGTACGAGTCCAATATGAGTCCATGCAATGCATCCTTCATTCTTCTAGTTCTTGCTCTAGTCATAGGACCATCCAAACCTTTAAGCACATCATTGAAGCTCCTCAAACTCGATCCATCATCCTTGGAATGTCCCCCTTGAAGGTCTCCAACTTGGGACTCATCAGCTGTGCCACGGCCTTCCTCACGGCCAAGGTCAGAATGACACCGTAAGCAAGCAGAAGAGGAATGAAGCTTCTGACCAAGGCCAAGGGCAAGGCCGCACCATGGTCTTTCCCCACAGCCTAAGTCAGAAAGCTCATCAAAAGTAATAACAAGAAAGACAAGTGCTTCTGATGAAGGCCGTGGGTAAGGCCATGCCACGACCTTCCCCGTGGCCTACTTACTGCAGTTACGAACTGACGCGTTTTTTACGAGATTTGAGGATTTTAAAAGGGGGATTCAATTAGCAACTAAGGGGACGAACAGAATAGGGCTTCTGGACATGAAAGGAGAGAACGAGTGAAAGAAAACCAAGCATGAGGCAAGGCTTTCAACTCTCTAATCTCCAATGAATCAAGAAGGACACTTACAAGGATTCTAAGTAGAGGATTGCAGCAATAAAGGAAGGAGGATCTCCACAACAACACTTGAAGATTCAAATTCACCATGAGAATGGGTTTTATTGTTCTTCCTCTGTTGATTGTTGAATTTCCTTATTCCATTATGAACTAATTTGTTAGGAACCTAGATGGGTTGAACCCTAGTTTACTTGTTGTGGATTGATTTAATTTGGTTAATGAAAGTTATTTTACCTAGATTTATTTGTGGAATAATTTGTATGATTGGATTGGGTTGTGCACGCTCTTTTCTAATTCACAATTTCAACTTAAGTTAATTGAGAAATTACTTGGTTGATTTGAATCACTTCACGAAGAAAAAAACTTGCAAGAATCACTAGAAATAGAATGGCTTAGGTTTTCCCAAGTTAGATTCAAACCTAACTCATTTTCTGAAACCACAATTCTGAATCATTCTTTTAGAGTTTTAGTGAAGAAGAGATTCTCACTAATCAACTAAGAGGATAGGGAGTATAATCCTTGAAAGAGGTTATTGTAGACACCAAATTTTGACACACCTTTGGTAAAAATATGTGTGTTACTTTATTTTAGAGGGTATTTTTCATTTTTCGGGGATCGAGTACAATTTTCGCGTATTATATCTAATTCGTCGTATCAGGGGCAAAATGGTAATTTTACCATGTAAATATTAATTTATTTTATTTTATTTTCCCAAATACATAATTTTACTATTTTTATCATTATTTATGATTTTAATGATTTTTGGGGAGTCATTCATTATTTATTTTAAATTTTAGTATTTTTTTATTCAATGGCACGTTTTCCAATGCGCTATTTTCATGAGAATTTTCATGTGAAAAAATTTTATATATGCATTTTGAATACTCATAAATTTTCTGTAAAAATCTCATAATTTTTAGATGTCGTTCAGTATTTATTTAATTTTTGTCTTTTTATTTATCAAAGGCACGTTTCCCAAGAATGTGTTAATCTTAAAATTTTTGAGTGAAAATTATACTATATGTGCTTTTTGTGATAATTTATGTTGGGTAAGATTTTTGTAATGTCATTTATTAATTTTCATAAATTTTATAATTTTTTGCTATATTTAGGTCACATTTTCCAATGCATTTTTTATTATTTAAAAATTTTCTTTATGAGAACTTTGTTGTGTGCATTTTATAAATTTTATGTAAAGAAAATTTTCATAATTTACTTATTTATTTATTTTAAGACCATTTATTATTTATTGTATTTTTCTAACGTAAAATTAACTTTTAATTTTGTTACACTGAATTTTTCTTTTTTTTCCTTCTTATAATGTTGTATTTCGGTTTTAATCTGTAATGTTGTATTTCAGTTTGAATATATAATTTAAAAAGTGTTCAAGTAGTTTTTATTTTATTTTATGTTATTTCATTTTATGTTATTTCATTTTATATTATTTTTATTTTTCATTTTTCTTTGTTTTCTTCATTTTTTTCTTTTTCTTAAGAAAAAAAAAAAAAAAAGAGAAGAGACAGAATGAAACAGCAGCAGCAACGCTGCTACTGTTTGCTTCTGCAGATGGACCCAAGACTATCATTTTTTCTAACTTATCCCCTATCACCAACTCCACCTTCTCCCCCATCTTACACTCAATTCAGCAGATTTTTGGGGATATGGAATGAGTTTTGTTTTGACCATTTTTTACACACTTCCCTCAACTTTCTTTGCTTCTCTCTGCCTTCCTGCATTTTCACACAAAATTCACCCAAACACACCTGCACAAACAGACACCTGCAGACAACTTCACTTCCTCTCTCAATCCCTTCCATCCTCCTCCCTCTCTCGGCCCCCTCTCTGCACTATCTCAACCCACACACCAGAAAACAAATCATCCTGCACAATACAAACACACATACACACACTCGTTTGCACACATTCACACCTGCACAAGCACATTTTCACATCCACGGCCCAAACACACAGTCACACAAACACGCATTAACACATGCACACACAGATTCAGACACACACAATGCACACACAAACCCAGATTCACAAACATGCACATTCGCACACTGTCAAACCCAGACACACACAATCACAGCCTCCTTCACCTTACATTTCCCCTGCAAAACACACAGGCACATTTCACTCCTATCTGACAACACACACACCCCTGCATACACAATTGGACACAAGCACACCTGCAATTCACAACACACAGACACACCATTACACACAAACGCACACAGCAACACACACACCTCCACCTTCACCATTTTTCCTTCACAGAACACACACTAACCTGCATAAACACACACCTGCACCTCACCTCCCCTGCAGCAACACATACACTTCCACCTTCACCATTTTTCCTTCACAGAACACACACTAACCTGCAAACATTCACACACACTTGCACACAACCTGCAATTCACAACTCACACCACAATTGCACAATTCACAGAACACACTCACAACACACACCTGCACCTCATCTCCCTTGCAGAAACACACACAACCAGACACACACTTGCATACAAGCCTCACCACACAGGCACACAAACAGGCATACACACACAGTAGCACACACGACACATACACAATCACACACACACAGAAGCACATTAACACCTGCAGAAACACATTCACACACCAAACAGCCATTTCACCTGCACTCAATTCAGCAACACAAACGCACAAACACTCACCTCACTTCACATCACTTCATCAGAAACACATTCACACACCTGCGCATAGTTCACATACAGCACACACTAACACACACAGAATCACAATTCACTCACCAACACCAGACATAATACACACCTGCATTTCCAATACACGCACATCACATACCATAAACACACATTACACACACACACCAGACACGCCAATTCCCACCTGCACAAATCTAAAAAAAAAAAAACACAGCGATAACAACAGCAACAACACAGCAACATCAACAGCGACAATTAGCAACAACAGGCACCACCTCCTCCGTCTCCTTCACCGCCGAGACCAGCTCCGCCGGAGTCGCCGTCCGCCACCCAATTCACGACTGGTTCCACCACTTCATCAGCCTCCATCTCGAAAACCAGGTGAGGAAAATTCATGGTATCTCTCCCCCATCCCCTCTTAATTAGAAAGTATCAGTTGATTAGTTTATAATGGGTAATTTAGAATTTAGAATTTAAGTAGATTTTGGGAAAAGAAATTATAAAAAGAAAGAGAGATAGACGGCGAGAAAGGAGAGAGAATGGAACCGGGGGGAGGAAGAGCAGATCGGGGAGGGGGCAACCAGGAGGAGAAGAAGAAGAAAAAGAAAGAAAGAAAGAAGGAAGAGAAGAGAGAAAAGAAAAAGAAAGAAAGAAGAATGAAAGAAAAAAGAAAAAAAAAAACCGGCTAAAATCGAAAAAAAAAAATTTGTTTTTAGTGAAACTACGTCGTTTTGACGTAGTTTCACTCAAAACTACGTCATTTTGATTAGTTAGTTTTTTAATTTATTTTAATTAATAATAGGTATTTATTTTATAGTCCTTATACTTTCATTAATGCCACTGTGGCCCCGATAATTTCTGATTTGTGCATTTAAATTTCTGTTTATTGTAGATTGACCCCCATAATTTTATTTTCTTTTCAATTAGGTCCTGTTTAATTGCATTTAGGTCCCTCGACTTTTATATAATTATGATTTTGGCCCCTACATTTTTTTAATTTCTATTTTTGACCCTATATTTTTCGGTAATTACATTTTGACCCCTGTAATTTTTCTGGAATCGCAATTTTACCCCCTGATATTTATGAAAATTGTAATTTTGCCCCCAAACCTTGCTGGAATTTTATTTTGTATCCCAACATTGCTGGAAATTTTATTTTTGCCTTAGAATATTGCTGGAATTTTGCATTTTTGCCCCCAAACCTTGCTGGAATTTTATTTTGTACCCCAACATTGCTGGAAATTTTATTTTTGCCTTAGAATATTGCTGGAATTTTGCATTTTTGCCCCCAAACCTTGCTGGAATTTTATTTTGTACCCCAACATTGTTGGAAATTATATTTTGTCTTAGAATATTGCTGGAAGTTCGCATTTTTGCCCCCAAACCTTGCTGGAATTTATATTTTGTCTTAGAATATTGCTGGAATTTTGCATTTTTGCCCTCAAACCTTGCTGGAATTTTATTTTGTACCCCAAACCTTGCTGGAATTTTATTTTGTACCCCTACATTGTTGGAAATTCTATTTTTGTCTTAGAATATTGCTGGAATTTTGCATTTTTGCCCCCAATACTTGCTGGAATTTCATTTTTATCCCTCCCAACATTGCTGAAATTTTAGTTTAAGTCCCTATACTTGTTGAAATCTTAGTTTTAAGCCCTAGATACTTGTTGGAATTTTATTCTAAGTCCCTAATTTGTTCGAAATCGACATTTTATGCTCAATTTTTAAGTATTTCGTATTTTATACTTTAAATAGTGGTACCTTGACATGTTTGTTGATTTTCTTAGCAATTTATACCGGGTTTACGAACGGGAGGTACCTCGATTACCCTTTTTATTTCTCTTTATGTGCTCCTACGTGCTTCTATGTGTTTTCTATATGTTTTTTTTTTATATATCTCTTTGTGCTTATATTTTCTATACATGTGTGAGCATTTATTTATTTCATATTATTTACTTGAATTAATATTAATTATTCAAAGAAATGTAATAGATAGGTAATATTCTATTCAGTAAATTCTTTGTATTTAGATAGTTAATGTAATAGATAGTTTATGTTTCATCTATTTAATTAAAACCTATGTCTTTTAGATAGAAAGTGTAATAGATAGGTTAGATAGGATATCTTTTATTCTTTTTCTATTTTTAGATTGTAATTAGGTTATTCTCCGGTGTAATAGTTAGGGCTTTGTGTGCTATGTGCTTATGTGTTTTATTTACTTTCTTTAGGACTTTGCATCTAGAATATTATGCCTATGTGTTATGTGCTCCTATGTGCTATTATTTGCTTTTATGTGATTATTGCTTTAATACATGCTTTATTTATTTACTTGCTTTAATTATATATGTGTATCGTCGTCACACTAGTCCAACGCTAGTTGTGGTTAATTTCGTTTTCTTCGCTAGTCCAATGCTAGCGGAGAACTTATAGAAAATAGACTAATCCAATGCTAAGCCTTTAGGTCATTTTAGCATTAGGATCTTTTTTTTTTTGTGTGCATCTCATGACCATTACACACGCTTTTTCTCTTTTTTTAGGCCTTTTTCATTTTTGCATAATTTTTATATATATGTTATCACTTATTATCTATTTTTTTAACAAATGCTTAGTACATAACATTTAGATTCCACCACACATAGAATCTTAGGTCATTTGCGTGATTTTGACTAAGAAATAGTCACCTACTCACGTGGGAAGCGATGGCGTACATGTCGTTCCCCCCTCCGTGAGTAGAAACATTTAGTCACGAGTCTATTAGTCCCCCGTACCCGTTGTGTTTGCATTCCCACTTTCTTTGTCCACTTACTATCTATATTACTATTTTCCTTTTCTTTTGCATTCTATTTTCGCACCTAAACTCGTGACTCCGTCGAAGTCTACATTCGGGTTTCGCAATTAATGCGGTAATTCCGACTAAACCTCAATGGAATATTTTGTCCCTTAACGATATTCATTTTTAGGATTAGATTTGCATTCATATAGTTGCATCCAAATGCGATAAAATCTTAGGGTTATATTAGGAAAATTTGGACTAAACCTCGCAACTAGTTTCAGCTAGTTTGAAAGGGTGCCTTAGGCACGAGCCTTTGCCTTCCCTTTCTTCAACTGTGACTCCCGAACCTTTTTCTCTTGTTTTTTCAAAGACCTGGAGTCGTCTAAAAGGGTTTTCTTGTTTTTCCTTATTTTTTCCAAAAACCATTTCTTTAAATAAAGCATTTTGATTTTCTTACCTTTTATAAAATATTTTCGGGTGACTTGGTACACCAAAACTCAATACCAAGTGGCGACTCCTTTTTCACTAAAAAACCCTTTTTAGACTCTATTTTCGGGCCCAAAAATCGTCGCATTTTCAAAGTCCCATTTTAGGCTCTTTTTCGTTTATTTTTAAAATAAAACATTTGTTTATCGTGTTTTTGTCGAATCATCTTTTACAAAGTATTTTTCTAAAAAATTATTTTTACAAGAAATTTACACGCTTCTTTTTCCAATAAACACAACCACATTTAACACTTCGTTTTCATTTTTTTCGACTTTAACTAGTTCTTTTTCGAAAAATGGGGCGCGACAGTTATACACCATAAAAGGGATTTTGGGGTCTAGGAAAATTAGTAATTTAATTGATCAAGAATTGAACTACAACGAAGACGACTAGGTTAATTCCCAATCTAGGTTCTTTCTTGATTAATTGTTGAATTCAATTACTTATTGTCCTAGTGTTATCCTACTTTGATCAAATTAGATTAGTGGTTATTTAATTTTGCAACAATTGAATTAATTCTCATTCACTTTTTCTAAGTTAAATAATAGAACAAGAGTTAGTACTAGTAGTCATAGTCTTTGTGGGAAACGATACCTGATATTTGACATGGTGTAGATTATGTATAACAATTATGAACAAAAACACGCAAATCAAGTAATAAAAACCTAATCTCCCAACTTATTCCACAAGTGCACGGGTTAGTTGTAGTATTTGGAGTATTAGGTGTCGAATCCTACAGGGAATCAAATGTGCCCATAGGGAATCAAATATGTGCAATTACTAAAGCTTTTTCACTAACTTTTATTATCTAAACACAAATGAAAATAAGAGTGATATGGGATCCCTTCAATAGAGTAGATATATGATTGAGAACTTTTGTAGAATTCAAGCAAAGAAGCCTAGAACATAGAATTCCACTAATGAACCAAGCATGAATGACTCACTAAGTGTTATCTTGCTTTGTTTAGAATCCAATTCCATATGTGTCAAGACTAGATCTCTCTATGAAATGACAAGATTCCAACTATTCTCATGATGAAATCTTATGAAAATATGAATTGTAGTGATTCACTTAAGCATCCATTATTCTCATATGAACTACTTAAGCATTACTTGTTCATTTTCCATTGTTACATGCATCTCTCAATGTCAAGTAGCAACTAGATGACTTGTTTAAGTTGGCCAAGCAAAAACAAGTATTAAAACTTGAACAAGTAAACAAACAAATGCAAGCTTAGTAAGTGCAAGAAGTTAAATCATGTTTGTTGATTCATTAGCTTCATCTATGATCTAGATGAAGCCTTTAGTTCAACATGGTTAATGAAACAACTAAAAGTTCAACTTCAAAGATTGAATTCATGGCAACTATTGAAAGTAAAAGAGATAGAGTTTGAGAAATTGCTCAACCAATATGAGAATTAGTCCTCTTCTTTATTACCTTCAAAAAGTTGCACTACAAAAGTCTCTTACAATGTTCCTCACTACTCTATTGAAGGATTGAGAGAATTCTACTAATTCTCTACCAAGCTAAGTATAAAATTTAAAGACTATAACTACTTTCTACTACTAGGATTTGTTCCTCTACTAAACTTCTTTTAAAAGCTTTACAAATGACTTCTATTTATAGACAAATGTTCCTCAAGTCATTTTCCAACTTGCATGAAATCATTAATGCATGAAAATGATGAAGATTTGCTTGGGGATTCCAAATGGGCACAAAAGTCTTCATTTATGCTTCCAATATATTCTCCCACTTGCAGAACCCTATCTTCATCTAAGAATGCCTGCAAAAACCAGCTGGAAGAGGATGCAAGTTGATGCCCTAGAAAGTCCAGCCGTATTGCGATACGCGACTGGTGATACGTGAATGTTCATCCGCGTATCTACAGCCGCGTATCACATCCTTGTGGCCCCCACTTGATTTCTGATTTTTGCTGAGTTGGACCTGACTGTGTGCAAGCATTTTTCATGTATTTCCAAGCATGTTGGTGAAGAATTAGATTTTTTCATTATTTTGCACAATTTTTCCTTCAAGTTTGTTGAATCATCTTTAACTCTTTGAATCACCATTGAGTTTGATCTTCCTTTACTCCAATTGATCCAAAATAAGTTTTAGTATGATGAACCTACAATTATACACAAGAACTATGCATTAATTTGTTCAAATAAAAATTCTGCCTCACAAACCCTAATCTAGTAAAAATCCTAATTCTTATGAAGTTGTTGGAAAATGAGTCATTTGCAACCAAAAATACTATAATTATACTAAAATAACATCTAAAACCTATAACAATATATATAATAATATTGGTAAATTTATTACTTATCAATATTCATCCATACTATTCTATAGAAATGATAGGTATACTTGCCTAACGACCCGTAGTATATCTCGGTGGACATCAGAAATCACTGCCTGTTGCAGGATGAGATCCGCGATCCGTGGATCAACTTCTGGAAGGTATGCCAGATCCGTTGCACAGAGATTCGCAGACAAGCTAGGAGATCCGCAGACTATCATCTGCGCATCACCTGAAGCTTCTTTTTTTCCAAACTATTTTTAATGCTTTCCAATTGGTTCTTTTGCAACTTCTTTTGCATGATTTGTGTACATGTTGTGAACACTTAAACATGTTTCAATCTGGCATTCATATTGTTCCATTTACTTAGAAAATTTTGATGGAAATGGCATGAAATGGTTGAGTTTTGAAATAAAGCAACTTTGAGCAAGTTTCTTTAGCACTTTACTTCATCTATACATAATGGATTTGCCCATAGAACTTGTCTTTCAAATCTTCACCCTCTTGAGCCACATTGTACAAACTAAGTGTGGGAGAATTCATGAGCTTCAAGGATTCTATGGTGATTGTATATTTCATTAGCTATTCATGCATCATCTAACATAGAATTCTAGTGTTTTGAACTTTGAAAGGAAGAATAATGAGCAAGTGAGGATCAAAAGAGGAACATGATGAAACATTGCAAAAAAAAAAACTTGTCAAGGCCCAAGGACTTCAAGGATAAAACAATATGAACTTAAGGATTTGTCAACCAAACAAGGAGAGTTTTCTTGTTCCAGTTCTCTTTCTTAACTTTTCCTTTACACATTGAGGACAATGTTTCATACTAAGTGTGGGGGGGGAGGTATAAGATTAGGTTTGGTTGGAATTTGAAGAAAATAGTGTCAAGATATTGTTTTGGTAAAATATGGCAAAATTTTTTGAAAATTGCTTCATTATCATGCTTTCATGCCATAACCTTGTTGAATTCCTTTATTTTTTTAAATGACTTATGCACTTTGCTTGAATATTTCGACCAATATATGAAAAAATAGTCATTATGTGATTAGGAGTTTGTTTTTAGGAAAGTATATCTTGTAAAATGATTATAATTATGTCTTGATTTGGCATGTTTGACTCTAAGTTTCTTTTCTTTACTTAATTTTACATTCTTAAGTGGTAGATATGGACAAAAGGTATACTTATGTGAATAAAGGGACAATAATATTACGAAGATCAATGATAAATGTTTGTTTATTACTACTCCAATGATTTAACTTGCTTAGTAATCAGGAATCTTCCTCACAAAATGTCAATTTTCGCGTCAAATGACAATTGAATTAAGAGTATGCATAGCAAGTTTGATTGAAAGTGAATTGTTGAGTAATAAGGGGTCTTCATCACAAAATGTCAATCTTTTCATCAAAAGGCAATTTCACTTCTCAAACTAAAGCTAAAAAGTGGTTAAACGGATCAAAGTGTTGAGTAACCAGGGGATTCTCATCTAAAAATGTCAACCTTCGTGTCAAAAGACACTTACAAAATTATAAAGCTCCAAATGTCCCTATTGTGTATAAATTGAGTTGTATATGAATGTCCATATTGAATACTTAATGTGTGAAATTTTGCAAGGCAAAGGAATTTGGTTAAATAAAGTTTTAATTTGGAGATAATTACTTCCCTCTTACTTGATATGACTAGTACTACAAACTTTACAAGGAATTGTATAATGCCTATTACTTTATTTTGTGAAATTGTATTCAACAAGGTGGCATGTGATATTTCAAGCCTTGTATCATGTTTTTGACCTCTTGATTTTCTAATTGCTTGAGGACAAACAATGATTCAAGTATGGGAGAGTTTAATAAGTGATAAATTTACCAAATATTATATACATATTATTATATGTTTTATCTGTTATTTTAGTATAATTATAGTACTTTTGGTTACAAATGACTCATTTTCCAATAATTGCTAAGAATTAGGGTTTTTTTATTGGATTTAACGTTTTTGAGGCAGAATCTTTACTTGAGCAAATTAATGTATAATTCTTGTGTATAATTGCAGGTTCATCATACTTAAACTCATTTTGGATCAATTGGAGTAAAGAAAAATCAAAGTCAAAGGTGATTCAAAGAGTTTGGGTTGGATGAACAACATAAAGGAATAATTGTCCAAAATAATGGAAAAAATCTAATTCTTCATCAAAATGCTTGGAAATATGTGGAAAAATCTTGCATACATGAGGTCCAGCTCAACAAAAATCAGATATCAAGTGCGGGCCACAAGAGTGTGATCTGCAGATGGATCTGCGGATAACAACCCGCAGATCGTAAGTTGGCTAGACTTTCTAGGGCATCAACTTGCATCCTCTTCCAGCTAGTTTTTGCAGACATTTTCATATGAGGATAGGGTTTTGCAAGTGGGAGAATACTTTGGAAGCATAAATGAAAACTTTTGTGCCCATTTTGAATCCCCAAGCAAATCTTCATCATTTCATGCTATTAATGATTCATGCAAGTTGGAAAATGACTTGAGGAACATTTGTCTATAAATAGAAGTCATTTGTAAAGCCTTGGTAAGAAGTTTAGTAGGAGAAATAGTTTAGTAGTCTCTAGTTTATATACTTAGTAGAGAATTAATAGAATTCTCTCAAATTCAATAGAATAGTGCTTCTTCATATAAAAACTCTCTTGTACTTTCAACATTTTGAAGGAAGAAATAGAAGTTGAAGACTTGTTCATAAGCCTTTCTCAACTCTATCTCTTATTTTCATAATTGAAGCATGAATTCTTGTATTCTTGTTAAGTTTCTTTGTGTTTCACTAGTCATGATTCACTAAAAGCTTTATCTAGAATATAGATGAAGCTAATGAATCTCTAGCATGACTTAAATTCTCCAAGCTAGCTAAGCTTGCATTTGTTTGTTTACTTGTTCAAGTTATCACTCTTGTTTTTGCATGGCCAACTTAAACAAGCCATCTAGTTGTTACTTGTCATTGAGAGATGCATGTAACAACGGAAAATGAATAAGTAATACTTAAGTCTTTCATCTAAGAATAATGAATGCTTAAGTGAATCATTTCAACTAATGGTTTTATAAGATTTCATCATGAAAATAGTTGGAATCTAATCATTTCATAATGAGAGCTAGTTATGATTTAAATGGAATTGGATTCTTAACAAAGCAAAGTACCACTTCGCAAGCCATTCATGCCTCTTTTGATTCATTAGTGGATTCTATATTCTAGATCCTCTTGAATATTCGAATTCTTACAAGTGGTTGTCATTATTTACCTATTCTATTGAATTTCTTTTTTACTACACATTTTGATTTTCATTTTTTGAGATAATAAAGTAAGCCATAAAGCCTTAGTACTTGCAAAGAATTGATTCTTTGTGGGATACGATACCTTTATACTCCCCATACTACCCTCGATCCGTATACTTGCGGTAAAGTTGGGAGATTAGGTTTATTACTCGATTTGTGTGTGTTTTACCTATATTTTCATACCTAGTCTACACTACATCAAGTAGGTGACTATTTCTAGTCGGATTACACAAATGGTTTAACTTCTGAGTGAAATGCAACCTAGATGTCATGCACTTTTAAATGCTAAAATAGATAGTAATAATAATAAAATATATACCAAAAAACCATGTAAATATGAAAAATTCTAAGAAAAAGTGTGAGTGAAATGAGAGGAAATGCACGCGAGTGAAACTATCACTAAAATGACCTAAGGTTCTAGCGTTGGACTAGGGGGAAATGAGAAAAACCACAACTAGTGTTGGACTAGTGTGGTGATAGAATAACTAAGCATGAATCAAAGTAATAAATATAATATCGAAAGCAAATAAACATATAAAAACACATGAAAGCACGAAGGAGCACATAACACGTAGGCATAATATCTAGATGCAAAATCCTTACATATAAGCACACGAACACATAAAAGCATATAAGCCCTAACTATTACACCGGGCAATTAGCTACAATTTTTTAGGGGGGAAAATAAGAATGACCTATCTATTACACTTGCTATCTAAATACAAAAATATTTGCTAAAATACAAGAAATGTGATCTAACTATTACATTAGCTAGCAAAATACAAAAAAGCAGTACATTTTTGCCAAAATAATAAAATTCAAAATTAAATAACATGAAGCAAAACAATACGCAAAAAGCATGTAAAAATAAGAATCATGTGAGGAAAATGCATAATAAATCACATAGGGACACATTGGAACACACAAGGCGTGATTAATGAGAAATAGGGATACCTCTTTGAAGACTCGGTACAAATGCTTAAAAACACGAGTAAACACGTCAAGGTATCACGATATAAACAAATAAAGGCTAAAATATGAAATCCTAACAAATTTGAGGTAAAATATAAATTCTATGAAAATAAAGGGGGCTACAATTAAATTTCTATAAATCTTAAGGGGTAAAAATTAGAAATTAAAGCAAATCTAAGGGGGCAAAGATGCAAATTAAAGTGAAATCGGGGGGCAAAACAATAAATTTAGCAAAAGTAGGGCAACAATAAAAATTACAGGACCCAACTGTTAGTGCTATGCCCTAAAACCTAAGATGGTTTAAGGTGTTTTATATATTATATTTATCCATGTGGTATTTTTCTTTATCGTCTATACTTGTATTTCCATGTTACTTGTTTGATTGATAAAGTCCTTAGAATATTGACTGTGTATTAGAGATTGTAAGGGTTACAATTATGAGACTCTAATGCATAAAGTCATATTCTTAAATATCCCTAGTCGTAGTATTAATGAGATTGGACATCATTAATACTGGATAGACTAGCACATACTTTGCCTCTACTTATGGTAAGTAGTAGTTGATCTCATTGACTATGGTGTGCGTGACACTTAAGCTGGTATGTGGATGCTTGTTTGAGAACAAGTTCATTGGATTGATCCGCCAAGAGTTTCAACTATAGTGCCAATAGTTGAACTCTTAATGGCAATGGTGTAAGTGATCCTTTGACTTGAGATTACCATAGTATCTTGAGTGTGGATTGCTATACTTTGACTCTATTCCTCGGTGCCCGTAAAAGGGTAGCTCATAGGTTAGAGATTGGGTATAGTTTGAAGCATGGAAAGATAGTGAGTAATCAATATAGGATTCACCACTCCTTAATAGGAGAGTATATCCCTTAATGGCCACTTGTTGGAAATATTAACTCATAAATCTTCTGCAGAAGTGATAGTATAACTTGGAAGTAGTTTCAAGGTTATACATCATGGAGAGTTATATTTCTGGAACAAGAAAATATAAATTAGTCATTTAAAAGTATGCACTATACTTTTAGACTAATTGGGATATAGTGTGGTGAAAGGATATTAATTACACGGTAACATTGTCATTGAAGGGTATGGTCTACCATATGACTTTCCTATTCACTTGGGTGGTCATGATGCATTGCTAGACGCCACTCATGATCTATAAGTATGAATTGATTAATTAGTGAATTAATGATAAATTAAAAGTGTTTAATTTATCTAGCTCAATTAATGAGTTATAATTTATACTTATTGCCAACGTGAATGGAACCTAATGGGTCACACACATAAAGAACAAAATCTTTGGGTTAAAATGTAATTAAGATAAGTATGAGATACTTATGGGGTTAATTTATGAGATAAATTAACTTAAAGGACTTATTTATAAATATTCTAAGTCTTGCAGGAAATTAGTTTCCTAAAAGAAATAAAGTAACTAATTGGTTTCCTTATGGAATAGATTTCCTAAAGGAGAAGGATTAGCTTAAAGTAAGTTGCCTAAACCTTCTTGGTTTCTAATTAGCTTTATTTCCTAAAAGACTAGATTACTTCCTCTATAAATAGGTTCATGCTTTGACTCTTGAATATTATTATTGCTAGCACAAAAGAAAACTAGTGAGAGAAAAATTGAAGAGAAAAAGTCACGCCTCTTTCTCTCTCTAGGCGTCTCTCTCTCTCTCTCCTAAGGGTTAGGTTTTTCTTCTTCTTGTGTTCTTAATAATTCAAGGGAGCTAGCACTCAAAAGTCAAAGCAAGCAAGCCTACAAGGTTCCCAAAGAAGTTGTTCGTGTGGATATCGTTAGAGGCTCTACGCTTGGAGGGCTTTTCGTGGTAGATCTAACATCTTCTTCGAAGGATCTTTGCCTAGAAGCATAGAAATCTTCTGTGCTTAAGGTAATCTTCATGCAAACCCCCTTGTTAATCATATAGATATGTCAAAGAGATCCATGGTTAAGGTAATAAATTTTTATTTTTCCGCTGCGTTACCTATGCTATTACCTTACAGTGGTATCAGAGCCTTCTTTGATTATATCTATATGATTTGTGTTTATTTAATTGTCACAAATATGGATGGTTTGTTCTTGATGAAATTTGTCTCAAAATGCATTATAGGAAAATCAAGAGTTTGATTTTTAAGAAAAGTTCTTGATTGTTTAAAAGGTGTTTTAAATAATTAAGATAAGTTCTTAAGGTTGTTTTTATGGTTTCTAAATTGTTTTTTACATGCTAAAAGGGTTTTAACATGTTTTGATTCAAAAGAGTTTTGAAAAACGCCAAAGAATTTCAAAGATCGTATTTTCTGGACACAAACCGCGCGAAAACTCGCGCGCGTTTTGACCCGCGGTCAAAATCCCGTAACTTCTGTCCACAAACCGCGGATGAAACCGCGCACGGTTTGTCGCGCGGGTTACAAACCGCGGATGAACCCGCGCACGTTTTGTCGCGCGGTTTGTAGGCAGAAACCTAGCGGGATTTTTCCTATTTTTTGAAAGAACGCGAATTTTGATAATTTCTCAAATAAAACACTTTCCAATTTTAATTGTTAAGATTTGGAAAGTTAAAATTTGGAAACCTATACCTTCTATAACTATATTTTTGAGACAAATAAATTTCAAGAGCATTAATCTAATTTATTTAGACCATATGATTTATGACTAGAATTAAATAAATTAATTTATTTAATTGTTAAATAGTATGATGGCATGGTGGATGATTATGGACTAGACCAATGCGATTGAATGGTTATTACTTCTTTTATGGTTGGCTTGTATTGGTTTTATAAATAGGGCCTGCGTGTCCTTCCCTCTCTATTTTCTGATGTAATTCTCTTCTCACCTAAACTCCCCTCGAATGTAACTCGAGGTTTCTTAATCAATACTTGTAATGTACAAAGTATAGGTTAGGAATAGGTTTAATTTTAAATTGTTATAGACTAGAATTACATATGTAATGTACAAGAAGATGGAGGTGGCACCAAGGAGCAACCAAGGAGGCAGCATCAAGGAGTTGAGACGTCCCCTAGGAATTTTTAACCAAATATTTTCTTCAAGGCTCGAAGAAAATATTATTAGTTAAAGTCCATAATCATCCACGTTTATTATGCTTTTATTTTATATGATTGATATATTTTAATTGCATAATATGATGAGACATTAATATTTAAACTAAAATCCCTCAATATCAAATATTAGGTCATCTATTTAAGTTGCCTTCCATTATTATAACAAAAACGATGAGTTCCTATTAAGGTTGACACGTTGGCCTCCGTCAAGGTCACCTTACTCGGAATATGTTTTTGTTATGAGATGTGATCTCTGAATAATGGGTTTGACTTAACAAAAATTACATAACGAGTTTGGCCTCCGTCAATGTTATGATATTTTTGAGGCAATGTTGGGTAATACATAAGATGTAAATTTCAAAGAGTTGATACCCAACTATCTAGGAGTCACAAGGGTTGTGATTGATAAATAGTTATCTACCTAATCGAATTTATCTTTGGGGCATTGGCCTCCGTCAAACCCAAAGCTAATTAGATGGGATCCTAGCCCACTAGAAATCTCCAACGGATTTCCGAATCAACATTGAGGGTTATTGATTTGAAGTAAAATAGTGGGAGCAAACCAAATAAATTTACGAATCCACATTTTTGGTTTGCATATAACATAAAACAAATACTTATTTTCTGTCTTTACTTTTTGTAGAATGTCTAACGTGAATTTGCGACCGATTCTTGACAACAAACTCAATGAAACCAACTTTGAGGACTGGAATATCAATTTGAGAATTGTTCTCAAACATGAAAAAATTGAGTATGTCCTCGATAAACCCATGCCCCCTCCTCCACCCACTACTGCATCACAAGAGGACATAGATGCATATGAGATGCACAAAGCCGACAATGATGCTGCAACATGTATCATGTTAGCTGCTATGTCCCCTGCATTGCAAAAGCAACATCTTAAGATGGATGCTCCGTCCATGATTGTGCACTTAAAAGAAATGTTCGATGCACAAGCTAGGACTGAGAGGTATGAGACCTCAAGGGAGCTTTATCAATGCAAGATGGCAGAGGGATCTTCAGTGACTACCCATGTACTGAAGATGATTGGGCTAATTGAAAAATTAGCTGATCTGGGACACGTTTCTGACAATGAGTTAAGTATTGACTTAATTCTTCAGTCCCTCCCTGAGAGCTATTCACAATTCATCCTGCACTTCAACATGCGAAAAGTTGAGTGCACGTTGACTGAATTGATGAACATGCTCAAGACTGCTGAGCCTAATCTTAAGAAGGAGAAGGGCACCGTTATGCTTGTCTCGGGCTCCAAGAAAAAGAAGCCCAATTCTGGGCTTAAGAAGTCCAAGAAGAAGAGAACTCAAGCCTAAGGGTGGGGTTAAAAAGGACAAACCCAAAGGCACATGCTTCCATTGCGGACAAGATGGGCATTGGAAGAGGAATTGCAAGGCCTACCTTGACTCTCTAAAGTCAAAGAAGCTTGGTGAAGCTTCAACCTCTGGTATGTTTATGATTGAGATTAATTTATCTACTAACCAAGACTCATGGGTATTAGATACCGGATCTGGATCTCATATTTGTAATAATATGCAGGGTCTTAAAGATAGTAGATTCCTGGCAAAGGGAGAGGTCGAGCTACGCGTAGGGAATGGAGCAAGAGTTGCTGCATTAGCCGTAGGAACCTATGTACTCTCTTTGCCCACTGGGCTTATTTTAGAATTGAGAAACTGTTATTTTGTTCCGTACTTACAAAGAACATCATTTCTATCTCATTGTTAGATTTGGATGGTTTTACCATCATTCAAAGGAATAAAAGTTGTTCTTTTTCACGTGATGGTATTACTTATGGTACTGGTACATTAATTAATGGTTTATATATTCTAGATGAACAAAAGTCCATTCTCAACATAAACACCAAGAAACAAAAATTAGATATTGTTAACCAAACATACCTTTGGCATTGTAGACTTGGTCATGTAAATGAGAAACGCATATCCAAGTTACATAAAAATGGATACTTGGACTCATTTGATTATGAATCATTTGGGACATGCGAATCTTGTTTACTTGGTAAGATGACCAAGACACCTTTTTCTGGAAAGGGTGAACGTGCTAGTGATCTTCTTGGGCTTATACATACTGATGTTTGTGGCCCAATGTCGATCCATGCTAGAGGTGGTTTCTCCTACTTCATCACTTTCACGGATGACCATTCTAGATATGGTTATGTGTTTCTAATGAAGCACAAATCCGAGGCCTTTGAAAAGTTCAAAGTCTTTAAAGTTGAAGTTGAGAAACAACTTGGCAAGAGTATCAAAACACTTAGATCTGATCGAGGTGGAGAATACTTAAGTCAAGAGTTCCAACTATATCTAGAGGAAAATGGGATTATTCCTCAATGGACTCCTCCATACACGCCACAACTAAATGGTGTGTCTGAAAGGAGAAATCGTACTTTATTAGATATGGTACGTTCAATGATGGGCCATGCATCACTTCCTAGTTCGTTTTGGGGATATGCCTTAGATTCCGCCTCCTATATACTCAACCGTGTTCCATCAAAATCTGTTGATACCACACCTTATGAGATTTGGTATGGTAAGAAACCAAATCTTAATCATTTAAAGATTTGGGGATTGTTCTGCTTATGTGAAGCGGAACATGTCAGACAAGCTAGAGGCTAAGTCTGACAAATGCTTGTTTGTGGGGTATCCTAGAGAGAGTCGTGGATACTACTTCTACAATCCTCTTGAGCAAAAGGTGTTTGTTTCAAGACATGCTACTTTTCTAGAAAAATTGTTTATTCTTGAAAGAAGTAGTGGGAGCAAAGTAGAACTTGAAGAAATTCAAGAACCACAAAGTAGTCAACAGTTGGAACAAGAGCTTATGCCACATGTTGATGAGGCGCAGTCGGAAGCTCAAGTTACACAAGAACTTCGAAGATCTAGTAGAACACGTTATGCTCCTGAGAGATATGGATTTCTCATTAGCTGAGAGCAATGATGTGTTGGTCATAGATGATGATGACCCTACTAGCTACGAAGAAGCTATGTCTAATGTAGACTCTTTGAAATGGCGCGAAGCCATGAAATCCGAAATGGATTCCATGTACGAGAACAAGGTATGGACCTTGGTCGAGCCACCTGAAGGAATAAAACCCATAGGGTGCAAGTGGGTCTTTAAAAGAAAGACTGACATGGATGGTAATATTGTTACCTATAAAGCAAGGTTAGTGGCAAAAGGTTATAAACAAAGGCAAGGAATTGACTTTGAAGAAACTTTTTCGCCGGTAGCTATGCTTAAATCTATAAGGATTTTGCTTGCCATAGCTGCTTATTATGACTATGAGATTTGGCAAATGGATGTCAAGACTGCATTCCTTAACGGGAATTTGCAAGAGGATGTGTACATGACACAACCTGAGGGTTTTGACTCCATTGATAGTCATAAGGTATGCAAGCTACAAAAGTCTATTTATGGACTCAAGCAAGCTTCAAGGAGTTGGAACATTCGTTTTGATGAGACAATCAAAGAGTTTGGTTTTCTTAAGAATGAAGACGAGCCTTGTGTATACAAGAAGGTGAGTGGGAGCGCTGTCGTTTTCTTAATACTTTATGTGGATGACATATTGTTGATGGGAAACGACATACCTTTACTACAAACCGTAAAGGTATGGCTGTCCAAGAGTTTCTCCATGAAAGATTTAGGAGAGGCAACCTATATTCTGGGAATTAGGATCTATAGAGATAGATCCAAGAGGTTGCTTGGTCTCAGTCAATCGACATACATAGACAAGATGCTAAAGAGGTTTAGCATGGAGCAATCGAAAAAAGGGTACTTACCTATGAGACATGGGATTACTCTTTCGAGAGACATGTGTCCTAAGACACCTGTCGAGATTGATAGCATGCAAAAGGTTCCTTATGCCTCGGCAATAGGATCCATTATGTATGCTATGCTATGTACGAGACCCGACGTCTCCTATGCTCTAAGTGTTACGAGCAGATTCCAAGCTAACCCTGGTGAGGGTCACTGGGTAGCTGTCAAGAGTATTCTTAAGTACTTGAGAAGAACTAAAGAATTATTCTTGGTTTATGGAGGACACACTTTAGAAGTGTGTGGTTTCACTGATGCTAGTTTTCAGTCAGACAAGGATGATAGTAAGTCGCAATCTGGATTTATATTCACGTTAAATGGTGGTGCTGTGAGCTGGAAGAGTTCGAAGCAAGAAACTACCGCTGATTCTACAACTGAAGCCGAGTACATTGCTGCTTCCGAAGCTGCAAAAGAGGCTGTTTGGATCAAGAAGTTCGTCACCGAGCTAGGAGTGGTTCCTTCCATTGTTGATCCTATACCTTTGTATTGTGACAACAATGGTGCCATAGCCCAAGCAAAGGAACCTAGGTCTCATCAACGATCCAAACACGTACTTAGGCGCTACCATCTTATTAGAGAAATAGTTGGTAGGAATGATGTAAAGATAGAAAAGGTTCCCACTGATGACAATATAGCTGATCATCTCACTAAGGCCTTGTCCCAGAAAAAGCATGATGCTCATGTAAATGCTTTTGGCCTAAAACAAATGAGTGATTGGTTTTAGTGCAAGTGGGAGTTTGTTAGTGTATGCCCTAAAACCAAGATGGTTTAAGGTGTTTTATATATTATATTTATCCATGTGGTATTTTTCTTTATCGTCTATACTTGTATTTCCATGTTACTTGTTTGATTGATAAAGTCCTTAGAATATTGACTGTGTATTAGAGATTGTAAGGGTTACAATTATGAGACTCTAATACATAAAGTCATATTCTTAAATATCCCTAGTCGTAGTATTAATGAGATTGGACATCATTAATACGGATAGACTAGCACATACTTTGCCTCTACTTATGGTAAGTAGTAGTTGATCTCATTGACTATGGTGTGCGTGACACTTAAGCTGGTATGTGGATGCTTGTTTGAGAACAAGTTCATTGGATTGATCCGCCAAGAGTTTCAACTATAGTGCCAATAGTTGAACTCTTAATGGCAATGGTGTAAGTGATCCTTTGACTTGAGATTACCATAGTATCTTGAGTGTGGATTGCTATACTTTGACTCTATTCCTCGGTGCCCGTAAAAGGGTAGCTCATAGGTTAGAGATTGGGTATAGTTTGAAGCATGGAAAGATAGTGAGTAATCAATATAGGATTCACCACTCCTTAATAGGAGAGTATATCCCTTAATGGCCACTTGTTGGAAATATTAACTCATAAATCTTCTGCAGAAGTGATAGTATAACTTGGAAGTAGTTTCAAGGTTATACATCATGGAGAGTTATATTTCTGGAACAAGAAAATATAAATTAGTCATTTAAAAGTATGCACTATACTTTTAGACTAATTGGGATATAGTGTGGTGAAAGGATATTAATTACACGGTAACATTGTCATTGAAGGGTATGGTCTACCATATGACTTTCCTATTCACTTGGGTGGTCATGATGCATTGCTAGACGCCACTCATGATCTATAAGTATGAATTGATTAATTAGTGAATTAATGATAAATTAAAAGTGTTTAATTTATCTAGCTCAATTAATGAGTTATAATTTATACTTATTGCCAACGTGAATGGAACCTAATGGGTCACACACATAAAGAACAAAATCTTTGGGTTAAAATGTAATTAAGATAAGTATGAGATACTTATGGGGTTAATTTATGAGATAAATTAACTTAAAGGACTTATTTATAAATATTCTAAGTCTTGCAGGAAATTAGTTTCCTAAAAGAAATAAAGTAACTAATTGGTTTCCTTATGGAATAGATTTCCTAAAGGAGAAGGATTAGCTTAAAGTAAGTTGCCTAAACCTTCTTGGTTTCTAATCAGCTTTATTTCCTAAAAGACTAGATTATTTCCTCTATAAATAGGTTCATGCTTTGACTCTTGAATCATTATTATTGTAGCACAAAAGAAAACTAGTGAGAGAAAAATTGAAGAGAAAAAGTCACGCCTCTTTCTCTCTCTAGGCGTCTCTCTCTCTCTCTCCTAAGGGTTAGGTTTTTCTTCTTCTTGTGTTCTTAATAATTCAAGGGAGCTAGCACTCAAAAGTCAAAGCAAGCAAGCCTATAAGGTTCCCAAAGAAGTTGTTCGTGTGGATATCGTTAGAGGCTCTACGTTTGGAGGGCTTTTCGTGGTAGATCTAACATCTTCTTCGAAGGATCTTTGCCTAGAAGCATAGAAATCTTCTGTGCTTAAGGTAATTTTCATGCAAACCCCCTTGTTAATCATATAGATATGTCAAAGAGATCCATGGTTAAGGTAATAAATTTTTATTTTTCCGCTGCGTTACCTATGCTATTACCTTACACCAACCAGATTAAGCAGCCTTGATTAATTAAATACCTAAACTAATTAACTAGAAATAAAAAATAAATTAGGACAAACTAAAGAAAAAAGAAAATAACTAGCCGATTTTCTCAAAATAGTCAATCAAACATCCAGTTTCTTGATCATTCTATTAATTACATAAACCAATTTAGAAATACAAAATATGGGAAGTACAATAACATAAGAGGAAAAGTAACCAAAACCCCTTAATTGACCCAATTAGTTAACTAATTTGACAAATAAATAAAACAAAAATACAAATTAACAAAACTAAGTAAAACAGACAGATGAAAATACTAGTCCCCTTCCCTAGTCTTCTTCTTCCCCAAAATCCCCCCTTCTCTCTCTTATTTCTCTTCTACCGTCTCTCTCTCTCTCTCTAATTTCTTTCTGGTTTTCTCTTACTTTCTTTGTTTCTGCTTCATTTCTATTCTCTCTTCACTTTCCCAGTTACTTTCTTTTTCTTGTTCTCTCATCGACTCTCTCTATCTTTTGCTTTTGCTGCTGATCTCCCTTTCTATCTCTCTCTCTCTCTCGTGTTCTTCTTCTCTCTGGTCTCTAATCTGTTAGCCTCTCTCTCTATTTCTTTCTCTTCTAATCTATTTCTTCTTATCGCTTTCTGTCTGAGTTCTTTTCTTCTATTCTAATTTCTATTTTCTTTTCTCTGCTCTCTCGTTCTCTCTCTTCTTTCCATTAAAAAGCAACAAATCAGTTTTGCCGAAGCTTATTTCCCCCCTTTGAAACCAGGGGGTGAGGATGTGTGTGGCTGTTGGATGACTTTGTGGAGGCGATTTTTTTGCTTATGGTGGTCTTGAAAAGCTTTGAAGAGTTATTTTTTATTGAGATTATGGCTATTCTTGGGGCTGTTTGATGCGATTTGGTGGCGACTTGGGACCATTGATGGTGATGGAGAAGTAGGTGGTTGGATGAGGTGATTGGAATTCAGTGGGAGAGGAATAGACAGAGGTGGCGGGTTAGGATAGTAGTACTTGTGTAGTTGTTTCAGACAGATTGAGGTTGTTTTAATTGATTGTTGTGGCATGGTTTGAGTAGAATTTTTGTGTTTTTTGGTTGTGTTGCAAGTGGTGATAGGTGGGTTTTGGTGGTTGAGGTTTGGTCGTTTTCTTTTGCAGGTAATTCGTGGTGATGGGAAGAGAAGCAGGGGGAATGGGATGTGGGTAATTTTAGGGATAATGGAGGTGATGTTGGTGAGAAGAGATGGAGGTAATGATGGGTATTTGAGGTTCTAGAAAATTGTAATGGTTGATTGGGGTGGAGTTGGGTGGTCTTGTATGTTGACTATGATGGAACTAGGTGGTGGCGCGGTGGTGAAGATGAGATTGGACGATAGTAGTTGATTTGGGGCTACGGTGAACGGTGAAGCGTGCTACTTGGCTAGTGCGGTTATTCCCATTGATTTGTCTAAAGATATGGGTGATGTTTGTGTGTTTGTTAAGGGAGTGAGAGACGGCATCTTGCTGTGACAGGATGGTGGCTGTTTTTGAGTGGGCTAATGGTGACGGTGAGATTGTGGGATGTCCAGTTGGGTGGTGTGATGGTAAAGGTGGAATAGGGGAGGTTTTATTGCTATGATTGGTGATTCAATGAGTGATGGTAGAGGGGTTGGGTTTGTGCCTTGTCTGGTGGTTTGGAGTTGGCTGGTGGGCGTAAGGTTCCAGATGGTGACTTATTGGGGAGTTGCTGGAGTCTGTGATTTTGGTGGAGAAAAATAGTTCGACAGGGATGGCAGTGGTGGTTGGAGTTGAGTGATCTTGGATGAGGGGTAGGGAGAGACGGTGAAGAAAAGAAGAAGAGAACCAGAAAAGAAAACCCAAACCTAGCAAAGGAAAATAAACCCAGAAAATGCAAAATGAAAAAGGAACGAAACATATAATTGAAAACCCTAAAATTTTCACAAAAACAATAATATTCAAGCTATCTTTGGATCAAAACATGGTAAATACATCATTCAGATTTTAAGATAGTACCTTGCAAAAAGAAGGATTAGTAGATGGCTTTGAAAGGTGAAATCTTTTAGAGTTGAATGTTCTTGTGTGTTCTTGACTTTTCTTCTTTTTGATCCTACTAGATGTAAAAGTAGTGTGTTAGTGTGTGTGTAGATTCTATTGTGTGAAATTTTAGTGTGTTAGTGTGTAGGTAGAGATGAATGTGTTAAAAAGTGTGTTCTATGTGAAAGAGTAGTGCTATGGTTTTCTAATTAAATATTTTTTTTATTTTTTAATGGGGGCATTTATAGAGCATGGTAGTCTTGACCTCCAAGAATATCCCAAAATAACCAAAATGTCACTAGCAATAAAATCTTAATTTTACCCTAAAAAATTATTTTTGACACACACAAAAAATCAAAATTAATATAAAATTGACGATGAACTCCAAAATTTGCCGAAAAATTCAAAATAGATTTCAAAATCTAAAAAATAAATATTAGAGCTTGAAATTGGCCAAAAATGCGTTCGGGGTGTGAATGACTATTTTGCCCCTGTAATGACAAAATAAATAGAAAATTAGCTTTTGGCCTTGAAAAATTTACCAAAAATTAAAAATAAGCTAACCTAGGAAATCAATTTAGGACTCAAAATTTGGTGAAAAATGCGTTTAGAATGTGAAATGACTATTTTGCTCCTGAACGCAATATTTACAGAAAAAATAGTAATTGTTCCCGAAAAAATAAAAAAACTTAGAAATATGCTTAAAAGCTTGAAAAATAAATTTTGGACTTGAAATGAGCCAAAATAGTGTTCGCAAGGCAAAATTACCATTTTGCCCTTGTACTAGCGAAATACAAAAAAATACCAGTTAATCCCAAAAAAATCACAAAAATTTAAACGTATGAAAGTACAAAAATATGTATTTAAAACCTCAAAAATAATAGAAAAATATTTACAGCTAAAAATTACTATTTTGCCCCCCCTCGGGATTGTTGATTTTGCCCATTTTTACTAAAAAAAATCAGATTTGATTATGGAATTAGAAAAGAATGGCCTCCCAATGTTGAAAAAATAAATGGTATTTCAAAATTTGGTGTCTACAGATTTTACAGAATCAATATATAGCATAATATCACTAGAAGATAGAAATTTTGAATAAGAAGATTATAGTAGTGATGAAGGAGAATTAGCAAAGGATTTTTTAGGATCCTCTAAAATACTTAAAGATAGTTATGAATCCAACTTAAATGAATTAGATGAATTAGATAATATGTTAAATAACACTAGCATTTCATTAATGAATGTAGAAATAGAACATAATCATAAGTGGATACATAAAAGGGGATCAGATGACCATCCTTTTAAATTTTGCAGTAGATATCCTGAATTACAATACCGATTCAAATGTTTTATATGTAATTCAGAAAGCTGTAAATTTTGTTTAGAAAGTCAAAATATAGAATTATAGTTTAGAGATATAAAAAGTAAAAAGACTTCAGATGATACGCTTGAGAGAAGAATAATAAAAATAGAAAATAGACTAGATGACATAGAAAGCATACTAAACCAGCAATCAAAAGGAAAAGAAAATATAGAAGAATTAATACATCACAACGTAGAATATATAGGAATAGAACAATTGCAAGAAATTACTAATCCACAAATAGAATATTTAGGAAAATCCCCTACATTAACTAATATCTTAAGTGCATATGATGGGGGCAGCCAAAGTAAATTAAAAATAGACGAGCACTTAAGATCAATGCTTCCTCATGCTGGGGTTTGTTTGTTTCACTAGTGGGTGGAATATTCTAAAGAATACAATTATTTAAGAGGGCTAAGACAAAATAAATGACCCCTTTTGTCATCAACCAAGAAAAATAAGTACTTTGAGTCTTGAAGTTTTGGTTAAAAAGGTCTTTGGTAAAGACTAAAAAGTCTTTGGTAAACAAATTTCTTCTTTCTTTTCTATATTGCAGTATGAAAAATTAGAGTTGGATTTGTAATTGAATTTGTTATTGTGTATTATATGGATCTAGGAGAACACAAAGATATCAATTATCAAATACTTTTTTAACCAAAACTTCAAGACTATAATCAAAGACACGAGAGTTAAAGTTTTGAGGCTTTGATAATTGCAAATTAAGGACTTGTAAATTAAGGGCTTGATATTGACTTTTTACTAAGCTAAGGGCTTCACAATTCTACGGATTAACAAATTGCTTCTGGCAATATATATAAATATAAGATAACTATTCCCATTATGAGTTAATAATCGTTGAAGTTTTGCTTCAACAATATTTAATTCTTCATAAACTTCTTTAATAGATATTCTTTCCACTGGCAAATAAACCAAACTAATTAGATTTAAAATTTTCTCAAGAGAATTTCGATATGCAATATGAATACAATCACAACAAGAAGATAAAGGATGTAACTCACAATTCATAAACTTAACGGTACTAGGTTTAGGTAATAGGATTTTGAAGATATATTTGTATGAAGTATTCTGGCTGAACGAATTCAACTTTTTATTCAACTCTTCCTTCTGCCTCTTCCCCTAGAACACAGCCTTTCAGCTTTTTAGCCTTTCACAATGGGTACTTCGGCTCCCTCAAAAGAGTCTACTAAAGTTACTTATGTTCACGGAATATTTTCATACTAGTATTCTTCTACCTATTCCTTCACCGTTCCCTTTTTCCCTTAATTTTTGTTTAAGAGAGAGAAAGTAAAAGGAATAAAAAAGCAATTACACAAAATATGCTATAAGACTTTTATTGATAACGAAAGACTTTGTTACAAGAGTTAAGACTTCTTCTGTAATTGCTATGACTTACACTACTAATACTATGACTTTTTCAACCATGGTGCTCAACATGTTTGAGACTCATGGTATTTATAGGTTATCTATCGGACTTCAAGTTTGAATTTTAAGTACATTTTGAGTGGATTTCAAAACTTTAGAATCTGAAAGGTGACTTTTGCGGATTTCAATTGTGTTAGAATCTGAAAAAGTGTGTGGGTCCTATCAGTCTTCCATCATATTCTCTAGATTGTCTATTCCTTTGCTTCAAAAATTATCTTCAAAGTGCATATAGGGAAAATTGTCTCCTTCTGATCGGTTGTGATAGCCCCACCTTACCCAGAGGCGCACCAAAGGGCTTAGCGGACTGCCTGCCTAGCTCTCGCCAGGTCTCAATTCACGCACTCACGCAAACGTCCGAGCATACTTAACTTAAAATAAAATAAACTAAAATAAAATGGAATAAATAAAATATACTCATTTTATTTAACATAAGGTACAATTCACATCAAAAGTTTACGTGTCATAATATACATGATTTTCACAAAATTAGCCTAACATAGTTCGGCTATTACAATAACTGAAACATCTATAATAATCAAAAACCAGTTGATCCAGCTTTAATTTTTTAGGTAACCTGAGTAAAGGAAAACAAATAAAATGGAATGAGCTATAATAGCCCAGTGAATGTCCAAGTCATGCGGTATACCAATAACAAATAAACTTTAAGGATTATAATGAACAAATTTAATAAATAATAAACAAGCAATGTGAAGTGTAGTAAAATCAATGGCGGATACAGGCTCACTACGGGAGCAACCTCAACCGCAGGAGTTTCGAACATGATCAAGACAACAAGGATATCGAGACCGAGGTAAAAGCTCAGGTCCGAGATACTTGAAAAATTCAATCTAGAGTTACCCTCTTCGAGGAATGAAACTCATATAGGAAAGAATATCATACACCTATACCCCACAGCACCTTATATCACCCCAAACTCACCAAGTTGACTAACCGTGAAGTAACGGTGAAGTTAGCAACGGAAGTCCAAGGTCAGGCATAAAGTTCAAGCATGAGTTAGCCCTTTTCGGGACTTTACTCAGATATGAAAATTAACACACCCGAATAACACCCATCACCTTATATCTCTCCCATACTCACCCAGGGAAGTCACACGCACAAATAACATGTTGGATACTGAAAGAATGCAAAACATTGCAGAATAGATGCGATAAAGTACACATCTTTCCTCAAGTTGCACATTATATCACATAATATTTGTAAGTGTAACATAATATTTACAAGTAAAACACAACATTTCATCTCAGACATCAAAATAACAATGTCAAGTATTACATGGCATTTCATGCATCATGCACACATAAGAACACTCACCTGAAGCCTAAGAAAAGATTTTGTAGTATGATTGCGTCTCACTTCTGGATCCTGAAATTCACGAGGAAATAATCGTATAAAAATCCTGACTAAAATCTAAGAAATTTCATAAGGAAATTCAAGAAATACCCCAAGTCTTTCTAGGGTTTAATTTCTAGGGTTTTGGAGCTTAGGGTTTTACCCTAGGGTTTAGGGTTTTCAAAATTAGGGTTTCCTAACCTTCTAGGGTTTTGGCTCGGAAAGGTTTAATTCACTAATAGCTCGTCTACAAAAATTTCTGTACGCTTAAATCACTAAATTACAGCTTATAAAGACTTAAATCATAACCTAATCACTTTTATTTCCTAGGTTTTACCGAAATTTCGGCAGCACTTCCCCTATAATCGGACTAACCCAAAAATTTTAAACCTGCAAGAAAAATCAACCATCCAATCCATTCAACATGTACCACAACTTCTATGTTCAATTTAAACTCAAATTCAATCAAGATTCCACTCAAATTCAAAATCCCTACTCTAAGAATCATCACCCAAATCTGCACAGGGTTGGTTTTCAGCCAACTTCGTGCCATTGCTGGGGTCAATCCACTAAGAACTAGGGAATTGTGATTACATGGTTTGAATATACGTTTATAGGGATAAAACTTTCATGAAGATCATCACTTAAAATTCCAACTAGAACAGGTTCAAAATCAGGCCCCAAGTTGGCTCTTCATCAAAACTGTTTACGCAGAACCGCATTTTCAGCCAACTTTGCAAGCTTTCTGCGGTTAATACACAATGAACCACCGTGCAAGCTTTATACCCTTTGAAAGCCCTATGAATCTAGTTTCTAAAACAACAAGAATCATTCGAATCCAAGCTATCTACACCAAGTTATGAAAGTTTTACTAAAACTGGTCCAGCATGACTGTTCAAGTATTTTTCAGTTCAAGCTTAAATCTTCAAGTACTACTATCAAATTCTTAGTATAAAACTTGAACAAAACTAAATAAAACTTGAAAGTAATAGCAAAAGTTCATAGTACATACCTTAAACAAGCTTAGAACCTTGCTTAGGAAGAAGAAAACCTCACTTTCTATGGTGGAGTTTGTCTAAACTTAAGAGAGAAAAGTCCAAGAAGTTGAGAGCAAAAATGAGAGAAGAAGAGAAAAGAGAATGGCCGGCCAAGAGGGAGAAGAAAGAGAAAGAAATAGGCTAGGAAAAATGGAAAAGAAATGAAGAAAAGGTGAGAAAATAATTAACCAATTAAAACCTCACAAGAGTAAAGTAAAAAGGTGATCTTTTAATGCAAGAGTGGTAACTTGGGTTAATTTAATTGGTGGAGCTCATTACTCCCTTATCACTTAACACTAACAATAATAAAACACAAATTATTAAAGCAAAAATAGAGTAAAAATAAAGAGAGAGAAACCGGCCCTAAGTGAAAGAAAAAGAAAAAGAATTTTCGGCCAAAAAGAAAAAGAAAAGAATGAGAAAAATTTCAGCTAAGGGAAAAGAAAATAAAGCAAGAAAATAAGTGAAATTTTTGAGTAAAATTGAGCAAAAATTCAAGTAGTCAAAAGACTAGAAAATAGTAAAATGAACTAATCAAAATTTAAACATTAATATAAATTAAATGGTCAAGAAAAATTATTCTAACTTTAGTACTTAAGTGTTCTTGCTTAAAAATGAAAATCTTAACTAATTAACCTAATTAACTCAAGAAATCTTCTAACTAATAAATCAAGGATTAACACTTAACCCTAAATAAGAAAGAAAAATGTCTCTTATATGTGCATTTTCTAGGGTGTTACATCCTCCCCCCCTTAAAAGAATTTCGTCCTCGAAATTCTATCTAAATTATCGAATAGCTTGGCCAGACCGTTGAAAGCAAGAGTCGTACCTTTAATGCCTTCTGATGATTCCTGGGTATCACGCCTCTCTAGGGCATAGACTCGAGCTGGTACCCTTTGCTTGTTTCCACTTTCTTTGGCTTTGTCAAGATCCTTATTTCCCGGCTAAGCCGTATACTGCCCACTGGTCGCCTGTCTTGGGCAGTATCTCATTTGATGATCGGCACTACCGCAAAGAAAACACTTACGGCTTTTCCTCCAGCAATTTTCTTCGGTATGATTACCTTTACCACAATATCCGCAAGTAACTTGAACCACCGGAGATTGAGTTTCCTTCAAAGTGTTTTCTTGACGTGCATTTCCTAGTGGAACTCTGCCCCTCGGAACCTCTCTTGTCCTTTCAGATTGGGCACCTTGCCCAATTCTTACTCCTCCATCTCCTCTTCCTGTTTTAAGAACTGGAACACTTTCGGTTGACGGGCAAGAGTCACAAGCATTTCCACGTTTTCGTGCTTGAAAAGTTCGAACCATAGATTTAGTCTCCTCCACCTGTTGTGCTTTTTCCACTGCAGCTTCGTACGTTTCAATGGTGGCAGTGGCGAGGGCGTCTTGGATCTCCAAATTCAACCCTTGGATAAATCTCCTCTTCCTTCGTCGTTCGGTGGCTACCAGTTCCGGGGCATAACGAGACAGTTTAGTGAACTGAGCCTCATACTCAGCTGATATGAATCCTATGGCCATGATTCCTATCATTCAAGCTTCATCAACAGATATCATCACCCTGTGCAAATTGGAGGTGTCAAAGAGCTTAAATTATGGCAATGGAGCATGGAAGATGGCTTATGTCGCATCCGCTCAAAAGGCCAAAGGCTGGTGGTCACGTTTTAGGTCTAAAGTGCGAGGACGGATTTTCAAAGGACAAGACCAGAAGCCAGTCACAGACATTCTGTTGGAGGCCGCACCCCAGGCCGTCCCGTGGCCTTCCCCACGGATTGGATCAGAATGTGTGCCAAGGCCAGAATTCCTTATGACCAAGGCCGTGCATAAGGCCGCCCCGCGGCCTTGCCCGCGGCCTTCGTCCGCACCTTGGAATTTTTATTGTTTTAATTAGTTTTAGTTTAATTTTTAGGTTTTATTTAATTAAAATTTTCATATTTAGTTTTAGGGTTTGTACGCCTATATAAGGCTAACTATTGTCGTTTATTATAGGGGATGGTTATGTTGAATTATGATTTGAACAATGAAAATTGGTTTTCTCCCTTTGAGGGATTTCGTGAGTTCTTGAGATGAGAACTTTTTCCAACTTTTCAAGAGTGATTCTTGTAAGGTTATACCTTGAGTTTTTGTCAACAAGTTTGGTAAGGGTCTAGGGTCTCTATTGATTTGGTTTCAATCAACGAGTTTGGTTGGGGTCGAATTATTCATAGGTAAATTGATCCAATTATACGGGAGGGTTTGGATTGATTTACACCCTGATCTTCAAGACGGTCCTTTGGGGATGTTTCTGTGACACACGAAAAGGGAGATCAACCCGGATCGTGTCAAGTGGTATCAGAGCTATTGGATCTTGAAAGAAAATCAGGTTTATTCGTTGTGTTTAACCCACTTGGGTATATCTCTTCGTTATCAACCCGTTTGGATATATCTTTTCTATTTGGATTTTTGTGTTGAGTTGTTTATTGTTGTTTTGGGTTCAAGATCTAACTTTTCTTGAATCAAAGTTGTGATCTTTGGGTTGTTGATTTTGAAAAAAAAAAAAAAAAAAGTCGCATCACTGTTCGTGCACTGTAGCGCCACTGTTCACGCCGGGAACACTGTTCACGCCGCAAAGTACTGTTCACGTCGGCACTGTTCATCAGATTTTTGCAGAATTTATTTTTTTCAGTTTTTTTTGTTTTGTTTGTTTTTGGTTGTTGATCTTTTGTATTGTGTACGTTGTTTTGTTTTGTTAAAAAAAAAAAAGAGGGTTGTTAGATTGAAAAAAAATTCTTGAGTGGAAAAAGGCATAAAAGTGAGATCTTCGTAAAAGCCAAGAATTGAGAGAAAAAAAAATCGTCTATTTTTATAGGTTAATGATGTTGAGCTTTGAAGATTTTCAACAGTTTAATTGCGAATTCCAAAGAGGCTTCTATAAAAGCAAAGATAGTTTGGATATCAGAAGATCGACTAATAAGAAAAGCCACTCCAAATCCTCTACAAAGGCAGTTAATAATGAATATGGCTATGAGGGCAGTGCTACAAAGGCGAAGGAGCGGTCTTCGAAGTCCAAATCCTCTAGGAAGCATCATTTTGATTCTTCAATATGGAATGAGATGAAGGGTCGATGTGCTAATTTCATAGAAGAGATGCAGAAGGCGGTGGACAAATTGGAATCACACGTCGTTGCTTCAAGGGAAAAGCAAAATCAAGTAGTCAATGAGGAGAAGCAACAATTAACTGTGAAACTTGAAGTTGAAGAATGTCCACAACAAATGGAGGTGCATATTGAGGAAAAGATTGAAGCCGAGGCATCACTTTTGGAGCCAAATGGATCTGCAACACCATCTTTGAAGGAGCAAAGCCTAGCTGAGCAACCAATGGAGGAACGTGTTGAGGTTGAAGACGAAGCACCATTGGAGGAGCCATTAGAAGAGCCACCAAGTGTTGAACAATCCCATGTGATCGTACCTTATTGCTTATCTACTATGGGCAACGATTCGAGGACGAATCGTTTTGAAGAGGGGGAGTTTGATACAAATCCTGTGGCCATGATTCCTATCATTCAAGCTTCATCAACGGATATCATCACCCTATGCAAATTGGAGGTGTCAAAGAGCTTAAATTATGGCAATGGAGCATGGAAGATGGCTTACGTCGCATCCGCTCAAAAGGCCAAAGGCTGGTGGTCACGTTTTAGGTCTAAAGTGCGAGGACGGATTTTCAAAGGACAAGACCAGAAGCCAGTCGCAGACATTCTGTTGGAGGCCGCACCCCAGGCCGTCCCGCGGCCTTCCCCACGGATTGGATCAGAATGTGTGCCAAGGCCAGAATTGCTTCTGACCAAGGCCGCGCCTAAGGCCGCCCTGCGGCCTTGCATCCGGCCTTCGTCCGCACCTTCGAATTTTTATTGTTTTAATTAGTTTTAGTTTAATTTTTAGGTTTTATTTAATTAAATTTTCCATATTTAGTTTTAGGGTTTGTACGCCTATATAAGGCTAACTATTGTCGTTTATTATAGGGGATGGTTATGTTGAATTATGATTTGAACAATGAAAATTGGTTTTCTCCCTTTGAGAGATTTCGTGAGTTCTTGAGATGAGAACTTTTTCCAACTTTTCAAGAGTGATTCTTGTAAGGTTATACCTTGGGTTTTTATCGACAAGTTTGGTAAGGGTCTAGGGTCTCTATTGATTTGGTTTCAATCAACGAGTTTGGTTGGGGTCAAATTATTCATAGGTAAATTGGTCCAATTCTGCGGGAGGGTTTGGATTGATTTACACCCTAATCTTCAAGACGGTCCTTTGGGGATGTTCCTGTGACACACGAAAAGCATCATCCAAGTTTCACCAATGAATAGCATCATCTTGTGCAAATTGGAGGTTTCAATGTGGTCAAAACATGGCAAAGGAGCATGGAAGATAGCTTACTTAGCATCCACTCAAGAGGTCAAAGGCTGGTGGTCACGTTTTAGGTCCAAAGTGCGAGGACGGATTTTCAAAGGACAAGACCAGAAGCCAGTCGCAGACATTCTGTTGGAGGCCGCACCCCAAGCCGTCCCGCGGCCTTCCCCACGGATTGGATCAGAATGCGTGCCAAGGCCAGAATTGCTTCTGACCAAGGCCTGCGCCTAAGGCCGCCTCGCGGCCTTGCCTGCGGCCTTTGTCCGCACCTTGGAATTTTTATTGTTTTAATTAGTTTTATTTTAATTTTTAGGTTTTATTTAATTAAAATTTTCCATATTTAGTTTTAGGGTTTGTACGCCTATATAAGGCTAACTATTGTCGTTTATTATAGGGGATGGTTATGTTGAATTATGATTCGAACAATGAAAATTGGTTTTCTCCCTTTGAGGGATTTCGCTAGTTCTTGAGATGAGAACTTTTTCCAACTTTTCAAGAGTGATTCTTGTAAGGTTATACCTTGGGTTTTTATCAACAAGTTTGGTAAGGGTCTAGGGTCTCTATTGATTTGGTTTCAATCAACGGGTTTGGTTGGGGTCGAATTATTCATAGGTAAATTGACCCAATTCTGCGGGAGGGTTTGGATTGATTTACACCCTAATCTTCAAGACGGTCCTTTGGGGATGTTCCTGTGACACACGAAAAGGGAGACAACCCGGATCGTGTCAAGTGGTATCAGAGCTATTGGATCTTGAAAGAAAATCAGGTTTATTCGTTGTGTTTAACCCACTTGGGTATATCTCTTCGTTATCAATCCGTTTGGATATATCTTTTCTATTTGGATTTTTGTGTTGAGTTGTTTATTGTTGTTTTGGGTTCAAGATCTAACTTTTCTTGAATCAAAGTTGTGATTTTTGGGGATGTTCCTGTGACACACGAAAAGGGAGATCAACCCGGATCGTGTCATCAGCTACAGTCAACAACCCTTGTCTCAATTTCAAAAATTCGTCTTCCCGCTTTTCTTGTACTGCACGGGAATATATTTCTCTTTGAACTCTTTAGTGAAGTTGACCCACGTCTTTGGAGTCTGATGTCTTTCCCACTTGGCGTTGATTAAATTCCACCAAGGGGTGGCAGCACCTTCCAATTGAAACACGGCGAATGTCACTTGCCGTTCATCCGTATACTTCAAGGCAGTAAAAATTTTCTCAATGTCTTCTAACCATTTTTCTGCAATTTCTAGTTTTGGACTGCCATTAAACTTAGGGGGGTTAAATTTCTGGAATCGTTCCAAGGCTACATCTTCCCCTACTACCGGGTTTCTATGAGGTCCACCAACTTCCACTGCTGGGTTCTGCAGAGTTCCCAGTTGAGTTAGAACATCGGTCATTCGATTTAAGACTGCGATCATGGGATCAGCCCTCGAAGGTGGATTTATGCTAGAGGTAGCGTCTTCATCCCGGTCTTGACGACGGGGACGTCCTCTACCGCGACCGCGTCCACTCATGATTTAATATACTATAATAACATGAATAAATATATTTTAATATCTTCATAATAAATGTCAAGAGATAACATAAAATGCACAAATTCAAGATTAACAAGGAAATTAAGTTTCATGCCAACAAGTTCACACATATTTATACAAGTAGTTTAATTTACACAGTTCAAAAGTTATATACAAACATGTCATACATATAAAACATAACAAAACTAGCATAAGTTTTGGTACATAATTCCATCTAAGGATCTAATCTAAGATCTAGTCCAACTGGACTGATCCGGCCGAGCTCACATCCATCGCCTGCTCGTCCCCAGGAGCCTCCTCGGCCCCAAGAGGTGGAGGCGCTGCCTGTCCTGGCCCTAGGTACGGAGCCAAATCACGCACCTCATCAAGTACATGATCTACTAATAGAACACTCTCATCTACCAGTCGTCCCGTGTGGTCCCGGACGTACTGCACCACGCGTGTGAGACGACCCTGCAGCTCCTGGAACTGTACTCGATAAGCATCCGTCCTCTGCTGTTCTTCCTGAACAGCAGTCTCTAGGTCACGAATCCTCTGAGCCTGAGCCCTAGCTACCTCTCTCAGCTCGTGAACACGGGCCCGGGAAGTATCATCATCGCGCTCCACTCGCCTACTATCCGCTATCAAAGAAAGCACAACATAATCGGGATACGAATAGGTCCTCTAGCACCCACAAGCAGGTCGGACTCATCGGGCAGGTGAAAAGGTGCGATAAGGGTGCCCCGGTCCCTCGCGAAAACAGACAATGGGTCTCCTACGATGCTCCTGCGACAACGGAGCTGCGCCTGATAACTGTGATGCCTCACTCCGACTACTCTCTGACATACCTACAGGTTTAAATAATAAATCCATTAGGTCTATCCCAAAAGTACTTAATAATAAATAATACTTAAATATTACAATCAAATATCAAGCTTAAAAGTAACCTAAACACAATCTCAAGCATACAGACAATAGTGCCTAGGTGCGGAAATTCGGATCTTATCTCTCACACTCAGGTTGATCAGGCCCAAGCGTAACCGACTCAACCCAAATTTACTACCCGACACCCCAAACAAGACTAGCACTAGAGATAGGATTCAAACCTAAGCTCTGATACCACCTATGACAGCCCCACCTTACCCAGAGGCGCACCAAAGGGCTTAGCGGACTGCCTGCCTAGCTCTCCCCAGGTCTCGATTAACGCACTCACGCAAACGTCCGAGCGTACTTAACATAAAATAAAATAAACTAAAATAAAATGGAATAAATAAAATATACTCATTTTATTTAACATAAGGTACAATTCACATCAAAAGTTTACGTGTCATAATATACATGATTTTCACAAAATTAGCCTAACATAGTTCGGCTATTACAATAACTGAAACATCTATAATAATCAAAAACCAGTTGATCCAGCTTTAATTTTTTAGGTAACCCGAGTAAAGGAAAACAAATAAAATGGAATGAGCTATAATAACCCAGTGAATGTCCAAGTCATGCGGTATACCAATAACAAATAAACTTTAAGGATTATAATGAACAAATTTAATAAATGATAAACAAGCAATGTGAAGTGTAGTAAAATCAATGGCGGATACAGGCTCACTACGGGAGCAACCTCAACCGCAGGAGTTTCGAACATGATCAAGACAACAAGGATATCGAGACCGAGGTAAAAGCTCAGGTCCGAGATACTTGAAAAATTCAATCCAGAGTTACCCTCTTCGAGGAATGAAACTCATATAGGAAAGAATATCATACACAGATACCCCACAGTACCTTATATCACCCCAAACTCACCAAGTTGACTAACCGTGAAGTAACGGTGAAGTTAGCCATGGAAGTCCAAGGTCAGGTATAAAGTTCAAGCATGAGTTAGCCCTTTTCGGGACTTTACTCAGATATCAAAATTAGCACACACCGAATAACACCCATCACCTTATATCTCTCCCATACTCACCCACGGAAGTCACACGCACAAATAACATGTTGGATAGTGAAGGCATGTAAAACATTGCAGAATAGATGCGATAAAGTACACATCTTTCCTCAAGTTGCACATTATATCACATAATATTTGTAAGTGTAACATAATATTTACAAGTAAAACACAACATTTCATCTCAGACATCAAAATAACAATGTCAAGTATTACATGGCATTTCATGCATCATGCACACATAGGAACACTCACCTGAAGCCTAAGAAAAGATTTCGTAGTATGATTGCGTCTCACTTCCGGATCCTGAAATTCACGAGGAAATAATCGTATAAAAATCCTGACTAAAATCTAAGAAATTTCATATGGAAATTCAAGAAATACCCCAAGTCTTTCTAGGGTTTAATTTCTAGGGTTTTGGAGTTTAGGGTTTTACCCTAGGGTTTAGGGTTTTCAAAATTAGGGTTTCCTAACCTTCTAGGGTTTTGGCTCGGAAAGGTTTAATTCACTAATAGCTCGTCTACAAAAATTTCTGCATGCTTAAATCACTAAATTACAGCTTATAAAGACTTAAATCATAACCTAATCACTTTTATTTCCTAGGTTTTACCGAAATTTCGGCAGCACTTCCCCTATAATCGCACTAACCCAAAAATTTTAAACCTGCAAGAAAAATCAACCATCCAATCCATTCAACATGTACCACAACTTCTATGTTCAATTTAAACTCAAATTCAATCAAGATTCCACTCAAATTCAAAATCCCAACTCCAAGAATCATCACCCAAATCTGCACAGGGTTGGTTTTCAGCCAACTTCGTGCCATTGCTGGGGTCAATCCACTAAGAACTAGGGAATTGTGATTACATGGTTTGAAAGTACGTTTATAGGGATACAACTTTCATGAAGATAATCACTTAAAATTCCAACTAGAACAGGTTCAAAATCAGGCCCCAAGTTGGCTCTTCATCAAAACTGTTTACGTAGAACCGAATTTTCAGCCAACTTTGCAAGCTTTCTGCGGTTAATACACAATGAACCACCATGCAAGATTTATACCGTTTGAAAGCCCTATGGATCTAGTTTCTAAAACAACAAGAATCATTCGAATCCAAGCTATCTACACCAAGTTATGAAAGTTTTACTAAAACTGGTCCAGCATGACTGTTCAAGTATTTTTCAGTTCAAGCTTAAATCTTCAAGTACTACTATCAAATTCTTAGTATAAAACTTGAACAAAACTAAATAAAACTTGAAAGTAATAGCAAAAGTTCATAGTACATACCTTAAACAAGCTTAGAACCTTGCTTAGGAAGAAGAAAACCTCACTTTCTATGGTGGAATTTGTCTAAACTTAAGAGAGAAAAGTCCAAGAAGTTGAGAGCAAAAATGAGAGAAGAAGAGAAAAGAGAATGGCCGGCCAAGAGGGAGAAGAAAGAGAAAGAAATAGGCTAGGAAAAATGGAAAAGAAATGAAGAAAAGGTGAGAAAATAATTAACCAATTAAAACCTCACAAGTGTAAAGTAAAAAGGTGATCTTTTAATGCAAGAGTGGTAACTTGGGTTAATTTAATTGGTGGAGCTCATTACTCCCTTATCACTTAACACTAACAATAATAAAACACAAATTATTAAAGCAAAAATAGAGTAAAAATAAAGAGAGAGAAACTGGCCCTAAGGGAAAGAAAAAGAAAAAGAATTTTCAGCCAAAAAGAAAAAGAAAAGAAAGAGAAAAATTTCAGCTAAGGGAAAAGAAAATAAAGCAAGAAAATAAGTGAAATTTTTTAGAAATTGAGCTAAAATTCAAGTAGTCAAAAGACTAGAAAATAGTAAAATGAACTAATCAAAATTTAAACACTAATATAAATTAAATGGTCAAGAAAAATTATTCTAACTTTAGTACTTAAGTGTTCTTGCTTAAAAATGAAAATCTTAACTAATTAACCTAATTTACTCAAGAAATCTTCTAACTAATAAATCAAGGATTAACACTTAACCCTAAATAAGAAAGAAAAATGTCTCTTATATGTGCATTTTCTAGGGTGTTACATCGATCCTCATCAATATTAGGGACTTGTGCTATTTCTAGAACGTATTTATCACATTCTTTACAATAATACTCAAATAATCCTCGATATGTTGTTTTTGTGCTGAATTCCATTTCTATTGTCTTGTATTTATTATCTACATAAAATTTTTGAAATGGTGTTTTAGAAAATAAATGGTAATTTCTTCATAGTGTTCTGCCTTGAAATGTTTGAATGCTAAGCTCTTCATTTTGCAATGTCTAAGGTGGTACTCAATTGACTTTTTACATACTTCTTTAGGTTCAATATTAGGTTCCATCTCATATGGCCTGTAATTTAGCCCTTTAACCCAAATTCAATGGATTGCCGGGATTAAGTCCTCTTTGTGCCATTCTGGTGGAGCAGTCCAGATATTTACAATTACTGCTTGAGCATTATAAAGGACCTCTTTTATTACTGCTGTACATAATTTTCTTCCAAAATAACTAAGTTGTGGCTTGAGAATTGCATCAGTTCCTCCGATAATAATTAATCTGTGAAGAAATCCAAAATCTAATAAAGTTTGGAGTGTCACCATCATACTTTCTTTTCCAATCCATATTTCGAATGGCAGATATCTGTTGAGATCCACCCTTGCTGTTAAAAGATAATAATTTAGTTGGCATCCGCAACTAGAGATATCCACCTTCGGGTATTTATAATTGGGTTTGCATGTTTTATAGTTATTTACAGAAAAGTTTGGTTCGATTGTTATTTCCTCATATGGTATAGAGATAAAATTTCTAAGGGCTTTTTGTACAGCTCTTGCTTTTTTAAAAAAATTGGTTTTTGCTTTTGAGAAGCTAATTTCTCTAATTTCTGAATGAAGGAATTGGAGCATAGTTTGAGGTTTGAAGAAAATCTTGGTTAAAGATATTCAAATGGTCTTTTTATTTCATTTTTTTCTTTTCCAAAGATAATCTCCAATTCCAAGAGATTCTTCCCTTTGAGCTTAACTAGTTTTGCTTGCAAAGATCCTACCACTTCATTTTGAGAAGTGATACTTTCTACTGCTTGCTTTAACTGTTATGATAATGAACTTATCAATTTCTTTTGAGAATTGATTTGCTCATTATAAGACTTGCACTTTCCATTAAGTAATTTGAAATTTCTCCTCATAGAATCACAATATCTACAAATTTCTAATTTATTCACATTATCGTTTTGTACCATACTACTATAATTGCTACTACTAGAAGCTTCTGCATTGTGAACTAGGCTTCTTTGTAGTTCTATCTTAATTTCTGAATCAATATGAAAATTATATCCAATTCTATTTTAGCAAATTCTAATGCTTGGCTAATATCATGAAAACTTTTATAAAGAGAAGAATTAAATTTATCAACATTTTCTACCACTTTTCCCCATGTGAAATATATACCTCGATTTTGACCACGTACCACCACATAGTTTGAATAGCTGCTACTGGGTAACTTGTTTATGTAATATGCTAATGCATTCAATACTAAAATTTTCTGGTTTGCATTTTGTGCATTCCAGAGATTGTTTAATAATACGTGTTGTATTTCTTCTATTTTACCTGCGTCCTTGGCTCTAAATTGAAGATTTGATTCTTTAGGAAATGTTCTGAGACTATATGGTCCTATTTTGAAACTTGCTTCCATTTTAAGGAATTTGTAAAATAAGATAGAACTCAATTGATTGTTAGAAACCTGCTTAATTGATCAACTAATGTATTATTATTTCCTTTAATGTGTTCAAATATGACTTCATATCCACTATTTAATATCCTATCTCTGAAAGCTACCCATCTTCTTTGTGATGATCTTTTTCTCCTTTAGTATTAAAGTATCTGACTATTGCTTCACAATCCGTTCTAACTAATATTTTTCTTTTTTATTTAATATAAATAATCTAAAGGAATCTAATGCATAGACTACTGTAGAGAGTTCTGCAACTATACTACTAATATTGCCTTTTTCTCTAAATTTGCCACTACTATACCTATAGATTTGTTCATCATTTTTCTTACAATACTTATGGGGTTTGCATTTTAACACTGCTCCCCATCCTAATTCACATCCTTCTAATTCAACTATTAAATAATATGTACCTAATTAATAAGTGATAATTTTACCTATTTTAGCATTGTATTTTATGTATATTTTTAATGTTTTTTTAGTATGTTTTAAGTATTTTTAATATAAAAATGGCTCAAATTCATAATTGTTCTTCCAATTGAAGAATTTTCTAAAAATTAGGGTTTTTACCCGATTTTTAGAGTTTTGAAGCAAAAGTTATATTTTGAGTAAATTAATGCACAATCATTGTACAACCTTTCAGGTTTTATACATTCAATCATAATTTGGATCAATTGGAGTAAAGGTTATCCCAATCTTAGTGGATTCAAGGATGATTGGATTGGGTATTTCAATAGAATAAATTTTACATTCAAACTTGGAGGATTGTTTTGCTCAACTTTTGGGAAATTCTCACCAACAAATTCATCATAGAATTAAAAGATCAATATCACCAAAAGGTCTTAAGGGCATAAGAGGCATAACAAGCAAAAGAGAAGTGCAAAGAAGCAATAGAAGTGAAGAATTGGAGAAAACAAGGGGTCGACAACAATGACATATTTTAGTATTTTGGCCATAACTTGAGCTAAAAATATTGTATTGAGATGATTCTTATGGAATTTTAAAGCTAAGAGGACACTCTAAAAATCTTATGAATACATCAAATATAGTTCTCACATCTTCATAGCCAAACATCTAAATTATTGAAGAACAAAGCTTTCCTAGCCATTTCTCAGTATTTTGGCCATATCCTTTCATCCAGAACTTCAAATGACCTAATTCTTGTATTGCTGGAAAGCTAATTCAAAGGGCTATAACTTTCATGTTTTAAGAAAAATATGATTTGTCCTTCTTCAGGGGGAAATATGTGGGTCAATATCCACAAACCAACAACTTGCGAATCTGACCCGAGAATCTAGCATGTCGGCCAGAAAGTGATGGACTCAACTTGCAGCTTATCTTCCAGCCTCTTTTCATGACTTTTTAAGGATTCTCTGCACCTGCACTACCTAAGGAAATATTGAAAAATTCAACGGAAATCTTTTGTGATTCCAAGACAACTTTTCATGCAATTTGTCATGCAAGTTGGTGAGATGATTAGGATGAATTTGTCTATAAATAGGGAGCTCTCGAAAGACATTTAGACCATATCTTGAAGGGAGAAGCACTCCCAAGTAGCATATAGTAGTAGTTTTCTTTGTAGTTTAGAAGGAATTTTCATTACTTGTAAGAAAACTCTTGGAGGATTCAAGTGTATCAATTCATATCAATGAGAAATGAAGCTTTGGAGCCATGTTCTACCAACAAATGAGCATTTCTTACTTAGCTCTTTAATTTCTTACTTGTTTATGAGTTGTTTCTATTATATGTTATTCATACAAGCTATGTTTAACTAAATACATGTCTTAGGGTTAGATGAAGCTAATTATATGATTTGAATGTTATTATACTTGCTATAACTTATATTTGCTTGTTCATCTATCAAGGTTTAACATTTGTAGTAGCTTGATCAACTATTGCAAATCATTTAGATGTTATTTGACAATAAGAAATGCTTATAACATTGGAAAATGTAGATGAAACTTATGTTGTACACACATGCAAATAGTTGTACAAGTAGGTGGATTGAGGTTGTTTAATACCACAATTCATGCATTTCACAAGAGTTCATCATGAACATAATTGAACTCTAGTCAATTCATTGTGAAAAAAAGTCTTGATTTCATATGGAGTTGCAATCTTAGGCAAGACAAGATTAACATAGCAAGGTGTTAATTCATTCCATCATATGAGTGACAATTAGTGGATTCTAAACCCTATTATTTGTGTTTGTGAATTTCTTCCAATTGTTTCAATTCAAGTAGTTGAATTTTCTTACCTTGCACACCACCTATTTGATGTTTTGTCTAGATAATAGAGCAAGTTAGTGGCTTTCATAGTTGCGAATTCTCGTTTCCTCGTGGGATCGACCCTAATACTTCTCCTACTACAATTGACTTGTACACTTGCGGAAAGCGGTATTAGGTTATAAACTTTATTACTTGTTTGTGTGAATTTTGCCTAATTTTAATAATACCTAAACCTCACAATCACTAATGGTAATTTTAGATCAGGTAGATTGCTAATTCTATTTTTTATTTCTTTGACTAATTTTATATATTCTTTATTGAAATATTTTAGTCCTTTGGTGCTAGTTTTACTATATAAAAGGCCTCCTAATTTATTTAAATCTTTAAAGAATGGTCCACTATAATTCAATATCCCTAAAAACCGTTGTAATTGTTTTTTATCTTTTATTTTATCAAGAAATTCTAATACCTTTTTACTAATATGAGGCTGCGATTTTATCTTTCCTAGACTTATCTTTGTTTCTAAGAATTCTATATTATTTCTAAAGAATTGTGCTTGTTTACTACTAATTACTATTCCATGCTTTAGGAATTCTAAAAGGACTAATTTTAAATGACTAATATGTTCTTTTTTATCTTTTGAGAGATTGCAACAAATTTATTACATTTATTAAATATATTATCCATTTTTCTTTAAAAAATAGCTGGTGCATTTTTCAATCCAAAAGGCATTACTAACCATTCAAAGTGTCCTAATGGGCATGTAAAGGCTGTCCATTCTATACTGTCTGGATGCATTTTTACCTGCCAAAATCCTAATTTACAATCAGATTTGCTAAATATTTTACAGCCTTGAATTTTGTTTAATAATTGTGTTTTATCTACTATATCATATCCATCTTCTATTGTATTATCATTTGGTCTTTTATAATTTATTACCATTCTACTTTTACCCCTTACTGTTTCACTATGCTTATTTACTATAAAGGTTGCGCTCCTATGGGGACTAGTGCTTCTTCTTATTATTCCTAATTTTTGTAATTGTCCTATGTGCATTTCAAATTCTTTGGTCTCTTTATTAGATGCTACTATTTTTTCTGTACTAATTTTAAGATTTGGATTCATTATTTCTATCTCACAACATATTTTATCTTTTTCCCAATGTCTTGTTGGGTTTTCTCCTATCACTATAAGAAAAGACTTCTTTAGTGATGGTATATTTTATGACAAGTATAAAAATGTAATAAAAGGTCTTATTTATGACATATATTTAATTCATCACAAAAAATTTTAATAATTTGTAACATTTGTTTTTATTCCGTCAGAAAAAATTTATTTACTACAGTTTTGGTATTGTCAGGAAAATGTTTACTTTATATATTAAAATTTTAATTTTTTGTGACAATTTTTTTAGGAGTGCCACAAAAAAGTTCATGTAAAGTCTAAATTTGATTTTTAAAAAATCCCACATATTTTCTTCCTTTTCTATACTTTTTGAATACTCCAAAAAAATAAGATCAACTTAAAAAACTTTGTATAAGTTGCTTCTTTTTGTAAAATAGTACCTGCCTTTTATTCCATTTTCCTAACAAGAAAGTTAAAATCGTCCGTGAACTACATAAGCTGTAATTTTTTTTTATCCCTTTTCCCCTTTAGTTAAAATCATCCACAAATCTGTAATTTTTTTCTTATTTTCATCCCTTTCCCCTTTCATTCTCATTTTCCATCTGTTTTAAGGCTTTATCCACTACCCAGATCATTGCTCCTCAAATCCTCACTTGCATAATATCATATTATATTGTCTAAACTCATTGTCCATTGCCTAAGATTCAAGCGGAACTCCAATGCTCCAAGCAGCCCATCCACATCCACCAATCGGCTTCAGGATTGTCAAATATGTTTTTGTCTTTTCTTTTTTTTTTCTTATGTTTCTGACTTTACTTTACTCACTTCTACAAATATGTATGTGATGTGCGCACGGTGCATATGCCAAGACCCCTTAGATTTTAGGTCAAAAACTCGTTGAACTTCAAGACCCCATTGGATTCGTAAACCCAAGAACCCTTGACGTGGAGTTGGTGTGCTCACGAATCTCCCCTTGAAGATGAACACGTCCCTAAGAAAATTAGGTTAAACCGAGTTGAGCGAGTTCAATCGTTTAATCTAATCTACTAAGAACTTGATCAAAAACTAGAAGAAATCTCTAAGCAAGATTGTGGTCGCCACAAGCAAAGCTTGATAAGACCTAAGAGGTAGTTCTTAATCACAAAAGAACCAAGAAAATTCTGAAAAGAATTCACTCAAAATATTGTCATAAGGCTACCGCTACAGGTAACGATTTTAAGCCTTTAAATAGGCACACAAATAACATGCTAGGGTTTTGTAGTAAAACAAACTACTTAACTAAATGAACTAGCTTAAACACATCATAAACGAACTAAACTTAACTATAATCAGCCCAAACTAGCCCAAGTGAAGTGGATTTGGGCTTAATAAAATTCGCATGCTCCAAACCAGCCCAAGTGAACCATCTTGACGCCTCTTAGCCCGTTACACCACCAATGGATCAGCGCCCTCCAAGTCTTCAATCCTCACACTTAGCTGGTTATTTGGACCTTCTTCTAGGCCTTAGTTCAGCCCAAATGGTGTAGACCAACCATGGAGAATGCTCAGCCCAACTTGCTTGGTTTTCTTCTTCAAGTGTATCCAAAATCAGTCTATGAAGAGCATCCTTCATTCTTCTTGTTCTAGCTCTAGTCATTGATCCATCCAAACCTCCAAGCACATCATTAGCATCCTTGGAAGTGTGCTCAACTCCATTGCCACGTGCTTGACCTTCTTGGGACCTATCATTCCCTCCTTCCTCGAAAAGATTAGTCCTCGAATCTGCGAGTTCATATAAACTACCATTAGTAACTAAAAGATTGATAGATGAGCAAGTATAACCACCAAGAATATTAAACACATGAAAATCGGATGGCATATTGCAAGGATAAACACAAGTGGTTAAAGACGCATTACTCTTGCAAGATGAAACAAAATAAAACTCAAAAACACACACAAAAGAAGCAAAGATAGATTGAAGTTTAAAAACAACAAATATGTCTAGATGAGAAATATCTTTAAAAACATGAACTAGAACTAACACATATGGACACAAAATAACGTAACTATCATAAGATAAATATTCCAAAATAACAACACAATGAAACGAAACAACTAATAGAACAAGTGGATGGCGTGAATAGGTAGACCTACTAGGCACTCCATGACCTAAACAAGCAACGAAATTACCTAAACACACATATGCTTCAACATGAAATAAGCAATGATAACTAGCATGCATAGAGTACTCTAAAATGACATGAACAATGAAAATCCTAGAATGCATGTCACATGAAGAATCGCGTAACAAAAATTTTCAAGTATCAAACATAGAATGACTTAACAAAAATAACCTCCTAAAACAAAATGCTACATATAAATTGTCACATATTAGATGCACAATATAATTACTTAGACTAGAATGAACGGACAAAGTAAAACTAAGATGCATGTTAAAAACACTTAAACGAAATAAAAACAGAAAATCTCGCCACCAAGAAACCAAAGTAAACAAGTAAGAAGCAATGATGGCGTTGTTAGAAATCTCCCCAAATCCTTTGCCTTTGATTAGCACCACTTGATCAGCTTCAACCTCAGGAAAGTGCAAAAAGGATACAAAAGTATTAGGCCATGGAAACAAAAATGCATCAACAAGCCTAACCAAAGCATAATAAATAGCTTCATGCATGTCATCTTTGTAAACCTTATTCAAGCTTAATCTAAAATGCAAATCACACTTAAACCTAATATTAGGATACCAATGTACACCATGCCACCAATCAAACACATATTTTAGCAACCAAGAGCTATTGATGGCACAAGATGGAGAATCTGCCACAAGATGTCCTTGCTTCACCAAACTTTGCTCTCGAACTCCTTCCACCTCCTGATTTGTTGGTGTATGAGCAACATCAATTCGCATGTGAGAACCATTAAGAGAACACAAAGCTTGTGGATTACTCTTTTGAAAAGTTACTCCACTAATCTGCACAAAAGGAACAAGCACACTAGGGAAATATAAGTTAAGTGAGTTAGTAAAATAACAATCTTCTTTGTACGGGGTACAAGAAGTTTTGGCCTCACAATCAAAACACTTGTTTCCTCACTTTTGTAATCTCCCTCATTCTTTTCTTTTCCTTCAACTTGTTTTCTCTCTTTAATCTTACCACTTACATCCTTATTTTGCACAAAATCTTCCATTTGATCACTCTTATTTTCCTCCTCATGTGCATCTGTTTGCTTTGCTTCAAAAGGTAATGTTTCAGCTTTTTCTAGCAATTCATGATCAACATCTCGTAGTAATGTTGTAGCCTCACATGGCTTATCCCATGATAGTTCATCACCCTCTTCCTTAGACTCCTTCAAAGATAGTAAATCTTTCCCTTAAAACCTCCATTGGCGGTGCAACACTATCTCCACTTGATTCTTCCAACTGGTAGTGTAAGCTCTTTAGGCTCCTCAATTGAAGAAATCTTTTCTTCATCATCCATAGGAGTCGAATTGATGGACTTCTTTTTTTCTTCACGTTCCAAAAACATATTGATCAAGTCATCGAATTGAGGAAAAGAATTATCTTCCTTTGATCTTGCAGTAGTGTTGTCACTCCTATCATGAAAATTAGCTTTAGAACTCAATGATTGCAATTGCTTCTTCTTCTCCTTCCTTGAAGTATAATTATGCTCTTCAATTGGATTTCTAGAAGCTATTTGAAAAGTGCTAGCTCGCCTCTCAATTTCATCAACAAATTCTTCTTTCATTAGGCGTAGCTTTCGGTCAAAATATTTCAGCAAAAGCTTCCCTAATTAATTTAAATTCATTTGAAAGTCTTGAGGATGCATTCCTCTTCGTGAGCCATTTAGAAGTGCTAAACCTGCAAAAATAAAGGATTAGAATAATGATAAAGCAAGTAATTAGTGTAATCACTCCCTTAGTGTTTGCACTCTGCTTCCCTCAAATTAGTATGGCTTTTACCCTCCTTAGTGACTCACCACTAAGCCTTTTTACCACTCAATGTAATTTTCTTGTTGGCCCTTTAGAGAAGAACCAGCTCACTCAATCTTACCAAGACTTATAGCAACACCAATCTGTGAGAGTAAATGTAGAGGTCAAGAATAAGTATGCTTAGAGTGTTTTGTTCAAGAGAGTAACAAAGAATGACTAAGAATCAAGAATAGACACAATATAGACACCCTAATGTGTGGTATAATTGTGTGATGTTTCTTGATTTTTTAATGTTCTTTGGAAGAAAAATAACCAAACTTGTGCAGAAACAATACTCCAACAAAACACCTAAGAACAAGAATGAGTAGAATCTAGTCAATTAAACTTTCGTACGTGGCGTTGTTCTCTGTCCAATGATCTGTTTGTTTCAACAGGTCTATTCGGTTGCACAAGGACAGTATTCCAGCCAAATATACTTCAGTTTAATTGGTTTAGTTCGTGTGCTTGGCTTTTATCACCTTGCACTGCCTCTTTCGCTCTCTATTGTGTTGCACGACTTTTCTTTGTGCAAGACTCTTTTTATTTTTAATTCAAAACCTAGATAACCCACAAAACTCAGACAAACAAGTAAAATTCACCGGATGAACAGTGATTTCCGATGAACAGTATCCGCCTGTGAACAGTAAACCCTAGGAGTGAACAGTAACTGTCATGAACAGTGATACAAGTACGTGAACAGTGAGCGTGACTTTTTTTTTTTCCTCCAAGAATCTTCAACCCTAGGATGGCAAGTCCAAGAAACCGATTCTTTTTGAAAGATTTTTCGCACAAGAATTCCAAGAAAATAATAAAAAGCAGTCAAGAAATACAAAATACCACACAACTCTAGAATTCTTGATTGAGAAGCAACCAAGAACGACTCTAAACAAACCCTAAAGCACAAATTTAATAAGAAAACAACAAAAACTAAAGGCTGAAATTTTAAGAATGTTAAAAACGGATAGAAACAAAACTCACGAAGGCAAACACAATTTGAAAAGAAAAAGACAGCACGAAACAAACAAAATATTAGGGCTAGGCACGAAAGCTCTTGCCTTAATATCACAAGACAACGAACAAAGGGATATATCCGCAATTCCAAAGGAACAAACGGATTGATAGAACCTGGAAATCCAAGAACTTTGGCTCTGACTACCACTTGATGTGTGCACGGTGCGTATGCCAAGACCCCTTGGATTTTAGGTCAATAACTCGTTGAACTCAAGACTCCATTGGATTCGTAAACCCAAGAACCCTTGACGTGGAGTTGGTGTGCTCACGAATCTCCCCTTGAAGATGAACACGTCCCTAAGAAAATTAAGTTAAACCGAGTTGAGCGAGTTCAATCATTTAATCTAATCTACTAAGAACTTGATCAACTAGAAGAAAACTCTAAGCAAGATTGTGGTCACCACAAGCAAAGCTTGATAAGACCTAAGGCGTAGTTCTTAATCACCAAAGAACCAAGAAAATTCTGAAAAGAATTCACTCAAAATATCGTCATAAGGCTGCTGCTACAGTAACGATTTTAAGCCTTTAAATAGGCACACAAATAACATGCTAGAATTTTGTAGTAAAACAAACTACTTAACTAAATGAACTAGCTTAAACACATCATAAACGAACTAAACTAACTATAATCAGCCCAAACTAGCCCAAGTGAAGCGGATTTGGGCTTAATAAAATTCGCATGCTCCAAACCAGCCCAAGTGAACCATCTTGACGCCTCTTAGCCCGTTACACCACCAATAGATCAGCACCCTCCAAGTCTTCAATCCTCACACTTAGCTGGTTATTTGGACCATCTTCTAGGCATTGTTCAGCCCAAATGGTATAGACCAACCGTGGAGAATGCTCAGCCCAACTTGCTTGGTTTTCTTCTTCAAGTGTATCCAAAATCAGTCCATGAAGAGCATCCTTCAGTCTTCTTGTTCTAGCTCTAATCATTGGTCCATCCAAACCTCCAACCACATCATTAGCATCCTTGGAAGTGTGCTCAACTCCATTGCCACGTGCTTGACCTTCTTGGGACCTATCAATATGTCTCTCTTCTTTAAACAATTTGATTAATTACTGTCTATCAAACTATCTATTTCTAGTTAAAACACTTACTAGGTTGATTTGATCATAGGAAAAATTTGAGATTTTTTATCTTGAAATCATTCATTTGAAAAGAGTTTTTTCCCCTTTGAATTTTGATGTGAAATATTAGGGGAATTTGATGTGAAATATTTGAGGATACAATAAGGGCCAATTAAGAGAAGTAAGTGGTTTAAAATTTGGATGCTGAAGGAGTTCAATTGCAGCCCACAAATGAGCCAATTTTGTTGGGGGAGAAAGAAACCTATTCATTTGTGTGCTGGATGAGTTTACATACAACAAGTTTTATTCTTTAGTTTTTCTTTTTTTTCATTTTTATTCTTCACGGAGAAAAGAATATAGTGCTTAATCTAACTTTTGTTCTAAAACAAAAAATAGAAGTATTGGATTAGTTAGTTGTATATCATTCTTTAGATCTTTGACTAATTTGATGATATTAAAGTCGGTAATCAAAAGGTGCAATTTTAGTGTCAAAATGCTCAAGTGACTAAGAATGCTTCATTTGAATGAACAAATATTGTAGACTTATTTGGGTAAATCTCTTTCCAAAGAAAAATGGATAATACATTTAATAAATGTAATAAATTTGTTGCAGTTTATATAGATGATATATTAGTATTCTCAAAAGATAAAAAAGAACACATTAGTCATTTAAAATGAGTTCTTTCAGAATTCCTAAAGCATGGAATAGTAATTAGCAGTAAAAAAGCGCAGTTCTTTAGAAATAATATAGAATTTTTAGGGACGGAGATAGGTCAACGAAAGATAAAATTGCAACCTCATATTAGTAAATATGTATTAGAATTTTCCAACAAAATAGAAGATAAAAAAGAATTACAATAGTTTTTAGGATTATTGAATTATTATAGACCATTCTTTAAAGATTTAAATAAATTAGTAGGGCCTTTATATAGTAATGCAAGCACCAAAAGACAAAAGTATTTCAACAAAGAGGATATAAAATTAGTCAAATAAATAAAAAAATAGAATAAATAATCTGCCAGATCTAAAATTACCATTAGATACACATTATTTAATACTTGAATCAGATGGATGTGAATTAGGATGAGGAGCATTGTTGAAATGCAAACCCCATAAGTACAGTAAGAAAAATGAAGAACAAATCCGTAGATATTGATACGAATCCTGTGGCCATGATTCCTATCATTCAAGCTTCACCAACGGATTTTATCATTTTGTGCAAATTGGAGGTTTTAAAGTGTTCAAGGCATGACAACGGAGCAAGGGAGATGGATGATTTAGCATCCACTCAAGGGGCCAAAGGCTGGTGGTCGCATCTAAGGTCGAAAGGACGAGGTAGAATTTTCAAAGGACAAGACCAGAAGCCAGTTGCTGACGTTCTGATGGAGGCCGCACCCCAGGCCGGCCCGCGGCCTTCCCCGCGGCCTGGATCAAAATGCGTGCCAAGGCCAGAATTGCTTCTGACCAAGACCGTGCCTAAGGCCGCCCCGCGGCCTTGCCCGCAGCCTTCGTCCGCAGCTTGGAATTTTAATTGTTTTAATTAGTTTTAGTTTAATTTTTAAGTTTTATTTAATTTAAACTTTCTATGTTTAGTTTTAGGGTTTGTACGCCTATATAAGGCTAACTATCGTCGTTTATTATTTTTAAGTTTATGTTGAATTATGATTTGATCAATGAAAATTGGTTTTCTCCCATTGAGGGATTTCGTAAGTTCTTGAGATGGGAACTTTTTTCAACTTTTCAAGAGTGATTCTTGTGAGGTTATACCTTGGGTTTTTATCAATAGGTTTGGTATGGGTCTAGGGTCTCTATTGATTTGGTTTCAATCAACAGGTTTGGTTGGGGTCAAATTATTCATAGGTAAATTGATCCAATTCTGCGGGAGGGTTTGGATTGATTTACACCCTGATCTTCAAGACGGTCCTTTGGGGATGTTCCTGTGATACACGAAAAGGGAGACAATCCGGATCGTGTCAGATATAGTAATGAAAATTCAAAGAAAAAGGCAATATTAGTAGTATAGATGCAGAACTCTTAGCAGTAGTCTATGCATTAGATTCCTTTAAATTATTTCTAATAAATAAAAAAGAAATATTAGTTAGAACAGATTGTGAAGCAATAGTCAGATACTTTAATACTAAAGGAGAAAAAAGATCATCACAAAGAAGATGGGTAGCTTTCGGAGATAGGATATTAAATAGTGGATATAGAGTCATATTTGAACATATTAAAGGAAATGATAATACATTAGCTGATCAATTAAGTAGATTTCTAACAATCAAATGAGTTCTATCTTATTTCGTAGATTCCTCAAAATGGAAGCAAGTTTCAAAATAGGACCATATAGTCTTAGAACATTTCCTAAAGGTTCAAATTGTCAATTCAGAGCCAAGGACACAAGTAAAATAGAACAAGTACAACAAGTAATATTAGACAATCTCTGGAATACACAAAATGCAAACTAGAAAATTTCAGCATTGAATGCATTAGCATATTACTTAAACAAATTACCCAGTAGCAGCTATGCATACTATGTGGTGGTACGTGGTCAAAATCTAGGTAATATTCCACATGAGGAAAAGTGGTAGAAAATGTTGATAAATTTAATTCCCCTCTTTATAAAGGTTTTCATGATATTAGCCAAGCATTAGAATTTGTTAGAAATAGAATTGGATATAATTTTCATATTGATTCAAAAATTAAGAAAGAACTACAAAGAAGCCAAGTTCACAATACTGAAGCTTCTGGTAGTAGTAGTTATAGTAGTATGGTACAAAAGGATAATGTAAATAAATTAGAAATTTGTAGACATTGTGATTCTATGACTAGAAATTTCAAATTACTTAATAAAAAGTGCAAATTTTATATTTAGCAAATCAATTCTTAAAAAGAATTGATAAGTTCATTATTACAACAGTTAAAGCAAGCAGTAGAAAGTATCACTTCTCAAAATAAAGTGGTAGGATTTCTGCAAGCATAACTGGTTAAGCTCAAAGGGAAGAATCTCCTAGAACCGGAGATTATCTTTAAAAAAGAAAAACCCGAAATAGAAATACCATTTGAATATCTTCAACCAAGAATTTTCTTCAGACCTCAAACTATGCTTCAATTCCTTCCTTTAGAAATTATCTTCTCAAAAGCAAAAACCAATTTTCTCAAAAAAGCAAGAGCTATATAGAAAGCCCTTAGAAATTTTATCTCTATACCATACGAAGGAATAACAATCAAACCAAACTTTTTTGTAAATAATTCTAAAACATGTAAACCCAATTGTAAATACCCAAAGGTGGATATCTCTACTTGCAGATGTCGACTAGATTATTATCTTTTAAAAGCAAGGGTGGATTTCAGTAGATTTCAGCCATTCGAAATATGGACTGGAAAAGAAAATCTGATGGTGACAGCCCAGACTTTATTAGATTTTGGATTTCTTCACAGAATGATTATTATCAGAGGGAGTGATGCAATTCTCAAGCCACAACTTTGTTATTTTGGAAGACAATTATGTACAGTAGTAGAAAAAAAAATCCTTTATAATGCTCAGAAGTAATTGTAAATATTTGGACTGCTCCACCAGAATGGCACAAGGAGGACTTAATCCCGACAATCCATCGAATTTGGATTAAAGACCTAAATTATAGGCCATATGAGATAGAATTTAATATCGAACCTGAAGAAGTACGTAAAAACTCGATTGAGTAACAGCTTAAACATTGCAGAATGAGGACCTTAGCATTCAAACATTTCAAGGCAAAATACTATGAAGAAAATTACCGTTTATTTTCTGAAACACCATTTCAAAAAATTTATGTAGATAGTAAATACAGAACAACAGAATGGAATTTAGCACAAAAACAGCAGATCCAGGATTATTTGAGTATTATTGTAAAGAATATAATAAATACATTCCAGAAATAGCACAAGTCCCTGATGTTGACGAGGACCAATCCGAAGGAAACAATTTTGCTACTGCAGATTTTGAAGATAATTTTGGAAGCGAAAGAATGGACAATTTAAAGAATATGACAGAAGACTAATTGGACCCACACACTTTTTCGGATTCCAACACAATTAAAATTCGCAAAAGTCAATTTTTAGATTCTAAAGTATTGAAGCCTGCTCAAAATGTACCTAAAATCTGAACTTGAAGTCCGATAGATAGTCTAGAAACACCATAAGTCCGATAGATAGTCTATAAATACCATGAGGCTCAGACATATTGAGCAATATGGTTGTAGAAGTCATAGTATTGGTAGTGTAAGTCGTAGCAATTATAGAAGAAGTCTTAACACTTGTAAAAAAGTCTTTCGTTATCAATAAAAGTCTTATAGCATATTTTGTGAAATTGCCTTTTAGTTCTTTTACTTTCATTCTCTTAAGCAAAACTTAACGGGAAAGGGGAACGTGGAAGGAATAGGTAGAAGAATACTAGTATGAAAATATTCACTGAACATAAGTAACTTTAGTAGGCTCTTTTGAGAGAGCCAAAGTACCCGTTATGAAAGGCTAAAGAGTTGGAAGGCTGTGTTTTAGGGGAAGAGGTAGAAGGAAGAGTTGAATGAAAAGTTGAATTGGTTCAGCCAGAATGCTTAATACAGGTATATCTTCAAAATCCTATTACCTAAACCTAGTACCGTTAAGTTTATGAATTCTGAATTACATCCTTTATCTCATTATTGTGGTTGTATTTATATTGCATATTGAAATTCTCTTGAGGAAATTTTGAATCCAAATAGTTTGGTTTATTTACCAGCAGAAAGATTATCTATTAGACAAGTTTATGAAGAATTAAATATTGTTGAAGCAAAACTTCGACAATTATTAACTCATAATGGGAATAGTTATCTTATATTTATATATTGCCAGAAGAAATTTGTTAATCTGTAAAATTATGAAGTCCTTAGCTCATTAAAAAGTCAATATCAAGCATTTAATTTACAAGTCCTTACTTTTCAATTATCAAAGTCTCAAAACTTTAACTCCCGTGTCTTTGATTAAAGTCTTGAAGTTTTGGTTGAAAAAGTCTTTGGTAAAGACTAAAAGATCTTTGGTAAAGACTTTAACTTCTTTAAAGCCTTGACTAAAGTCACAATTAAAGTCTTTGGTAGACTTTAACCTTAAGACTTTGGACTTTAAACCTAGGACTTTAATTACTGCACCCGTATATTTAACTCTTTCTCAAAAAGAAAGAGCATCTATCTCACTCCACATCAATTTTTCTATAGGAGTTTCCTAAGTTAGGGTGTGCTCCTAAAATTAACATTTGTATTTTGTTTGTAAAATTATATGGATTTGCTCCTAATGATAAGTCTACTGCAAAATCTTGTAGATTAATTAGCTTTATAAGATTCCCAAATAGCTCTAGCTGATTCTCCTAAAAAATTTTCTAAGTAACTGTACATTTCTTATGGTGTTTGTACCATACTAAGTTCATCCCATTTTCTTGTTACCACTTGTGACCACGTTTCTAAAAGTGTTGGCTAAAGTTGTGGATCATGTGTTGTTAAATTTAATAATCTCCCTTCATCTATTAAATTTTTTTTATCTATTACTTCTAACGGCATTCTTTTTCCTTTGGATTTTGTGTTACTTTTTGAGGGTTATCTATATTCATTGTAGGTCATTCTAGGAGGTTGTCCTGCTGCTGAGGTTTGTCTACCTGAAAACAATAATGGAGGTATACTACTGCTGGATGATTGGGCTTGGTTTTTCATTAATTCTACTTGTGATTTTTCCTTTAAATTTGGATTATACTTTCTTATTCTAATATTTCTATCTTGATCGTAATGTAATTCATCTTCTTATCCATTTCTTCTCGTTCTACCATTTCTATTTCTAATCTTAATATTTCTTCTTCTGTTAGTTCTAATCCTGTTGGTATTACTACTTTTTCTATATTACCATATATTTTTCTATTAGCATATTATGTAATATCTTCTACAGCAATTTCAATCAAATTTGTTTCTAAGTACTCCTTATTTCTTCTAGATCTTGATCTTCTTCACCTTGTAATCTTTTATGCTCATAATCAGTAAATCTCATACTATATGTTCCGTTAGGATTTTTATGCATTAAATTTTCATTTGAGATTAAACTACTATTATCTTCTAAATGTTTACTAACACTCCATTCTTTACCTGCTAAAAATTATTGGATCTATTTCTAATGATTTTATCATTTTAATACCTTTACTACTCATTGCTTCTATAATTCCTTGCATATTTAACTTATACTAAGTTGCATTACTAGTTATTTTTCCTAAGAATCCTAAACTTATTAATAAGTTTGCTTGTCCGTTAAAAGTTTCATATCCTTTTGTTTGTATGCCCAACTCTAGATGTTCTAGGTCATTTATACTTAATTGAACATCTAGAGAATAGTAAAATATTCCTTTATTTTCACTCATATCTACTTCTATAGATGCTAGGATTGCCTTACCTACATCATTAAATCTTTTGTCTAAAAGTAAAATTAAAGTCTTGGTTCCTAATTTTCTCCTAGTTAACCCTTTTATTCCTACAACTATTAATCCTATATGAGCTAATTTTCTTCCAGATTGTTTTAAATTATTAATAGTATTTATACTAATTAATTTAATATTTAAAGGTTCTGTTGTTACTGCTACTTGTTCTGCTCTATCTATTCTAAGTAGTTGCTTATTGAAATTTAATGGTCCCATTCTATATGGTATTCTAGGATCTAATAATTCTATTTGATGTGTATTATAAAGTTCTACATCCCTATTAATATCTATAATGTCGTCTAGTGTTTGGTTTCTTGTAGATGGTCTATGTGCTAAGATTCTATTCATAAGGCCATTATTTCTTATATTTACTTGTTCATTTATTAAATTTTCTAACGGTTCTATTTGTTTCTGGAAACATGACTGTATTTGACCTACTCATTTTTCTAGTTTAAGTGTTCCGAATACTAAAGCTCCTGTTGATACGAGACGCGATCTAGCCAAATACCCAAGCTTGCATGACGGAGAACCTAAGTTGGATGGAGAAGGCGGAAGGCGCCACAACCAAGGAGGATATTTGATTGATAAGCTGAAGTAGGAGGCACCACAATTAACGTGAATACTCAATTAATAAGCCAAGAACACTTAGGGCAAACCCTAAATTATTCAAAGAAAGCTTACAAGAAGCCAAGAGGAGAAAACCCTTAAAAGATGAAATTTCATTCAAAATAATATCAAAAATAATGAGTCTTACAATGAAAAGAGTATTTATAGGCCTTACAATAGTTGGAAAGATGACCCATAGGCCCTTCTTAACGTCCTAAACTAATACAGTAAAGGGCTTGATTAAAAACTAAAAACATCAAAATTACGCGCAATTTTTGTTCATATCCGCTTCTCGTATCAGCGCGTAGATATGGGGCATGGATAGAGTCAGAAGTTTTTGCTCGTATTTGCACACTAGTGAACCTTTTGATCATATCCATGATGGCTATCTGTGCGCAAATACACGACACGGATAGCATCAGAATCAACATCCTTCACTGGCCAACCTTTTAACTGCATTCGCATGCTGTTACATGGCGCAGATACGGTCAGAATGCATTTTGGTCCTGATTCTTCTCTCCAGGTGAGTGGCACTCCTCTCCAACTTGAATGATGGTGCAATCCTTCACTTCTTGTGGCTCAGCTCCTTGTTCAAAGTCTTGGGATGAGTGTGAAATTTTGAAGTTGCCATAATCTCCATCCTCAACCAACTTTGGAGATGTTGGGATGACTTGGATTGCATCACCTATCTTTTTCTTTGGTTTATGATTAATTTCAATTTTATCACTTATCTTAATACTTTCTATTTTTCCTATAAGTAAGTCCAAAACTATTTTATATTCTAATTTATTTATTTTATTTTCTAATATATCTAATTGCTGATGTAATAAAATTAGTAATCCTATTATTATATATTTTGCTTAGGATAAGTTTTTTCTCCAAAATTTGTGCCCAAATATTTAGTAAAACCTTCTGGATCCTGATGATATTTTTGTGAGTTTGTAAAAGCTTCTTTGTAATACTTATTATCTTCTAAGTTCATTAACTAAGTGAAATATTTTTAATTTCTTTTAACAAGTCTTCTACTTTATTATAGATTTGTTCTAATTCTATAGATCTATATTTTATTTCTCTTAGTATATTTTCTTGAGATTTTCTAGTTATTTTTTGTATAATTTTCTAATATTCTTTTCTTCTTCTAAATATTTTAAGTTACTAATAATACTATTGTTTTGGTCTTTTATATACTTTAGATTTCCTACTATCTCTCCTAATAACTTATTTTTATTTTTAAGGCACTAATATAAAGAATTCCACAAATCAAAATTCTTATATTGTTGAATTTCTAAGTTCTCTATGAAAGATATAATCAAATATACAACACTATTAAGTTGTCTATTTTCTGTGTGCAAATGAAGATGAAATAATGCAAAAACATAACAATAATGCTAAAAATTTTGTATTCTATTAATATATCATCGTTGATGATATATTTCTAAATTCAAAAATTCTAACTATTTAAAACTATTAGTCATAAAATTGAGTTGTTGACCCAAGGAAAGCAACTTATGCTCTAATACCAAACGGGTGTGAAGTAAGAGAGATGCTCTTTCTTTTTGAGAAAGAGTTAAAGATACGAGTGTTAGTGTATGCCCTAAAACCAAGTTGGTTTTTGGGATTTTTATTACGCTTGTTTCATGTTATACTTATATATGTGGCATTTTCTTTGTCATTTAATACTTGTTATTAATATTACTTGTTTATTTGATAAAGTCCATAGAATATTAACTGTGTATAAGAGATTGTAAGAGTTACAATGATGAGACTCTTATTACACATTAAGTTATATTCTTAAACATCCCTAGTCGTAGTATTAATGAGATTGGACATCATTAATATGGGAAGACTAGCACATACTTTGCCTCTACTTATGGTAAGTAGTAGTTGATCTCGTCAACTATGGCGTGTGACACCTAAGCTGGTATGTGGATGCTTGTTAGAGAACAAGTTCATTGGATTGATCCGCCAAGAGTTATTATTCATAGTGCTAATGAATTATACTCTTAATGGCAATGGTGTAAGTGATCCTTAGACTTGAGATTACCATGGTATCTTGAGTGTGGATTGCTATGCTTTGACTCTATTGCTCGGTGCTCGTAAAAGAGTAGCCCATACGGTAGAGAATGGGTATAGTATGAAGCATGGAAGGATAGTGAGTAATCGATATAGGATTCACTACTCCTTATTATAGGAGAGTATATCCCGGATTGGCCACTTGTTGAAATATGACTTAAAGAATCTTTTGCGCAAAAGTGAAAGTATGACTTGAAAGAGTTTCAAGGTTATACTTTTATGGAAAGTTATATTTCGGGAACAAGAAATCATTAATTAGTCATTTAAAGAGTGCGCACTACACTCTTAGACTAATTGGGATATAGTGTGGTGAAAGGATATTAATTACACGGTAACATTGTCATTGATAGGTGTAGTCTACCATACGACTTTCCTATTCACTTGGGTGGTCATGATGCATTGCTAGACGCCACTCATGATCTATAAGTGCAAATTAATTAATTAGTGAATTAATGATAAATTAAAGTGTTAATTTATCTGGCTCTTAATTAATTAATTAATGAGTTATAATTTGTACTTATTACCAACGTGAATGGAACCTAATGGGTCACACACAATAAGAACATGGTCTTTGGGTTAAATTGTTATTAAGATAAGTATAAGATACTTATGGGGTTAATTTATGCGATAAATTAACTTAAATGACTTAATTATAAATATTCTAAGTCTTGATGGAAATTAGTTTCCTAAAAGGAATTAAGAAGCTATTTGGTTTCCTTTTAGAATTGGTTTCCTAAAGGAATAGGATTAGCTTAAGGTAAGCTTCCTAAACCTTCTTGGTTTCCAATTGCTCTTGTTTCCTTAAAGACTAGGATACTACATCTATAAATAAGTCCATGCCTTGACTCTTGGAAGATTGATGAAACATAACACAAAATTTAGAGAGAGAAAAATTGAGAGCTTGGTGGCGTTTTTCTCTCCAAGAAAAACGCCACACCTCCTTCCCTAATTGTTAGGGTTTCAACTTCTTTCTTCTTCTTGTGTTCTTCATGATATTCAAGGGAGCTAGCACTCGAAAGGCAAGGCAAGCAAGCCCAAAGGTTCCTAAAGATCCTGTTCGTGTGGATACTGTTGGAGGCTCGACACTTGGAGGGCTTTTTATGGTAGATCAACACCTTCATCGAATAGAATCTTGCCCTTTGAAGCATAGAAACCTTCTATGCTTGAGGTATTTGTGCTAAACACCCTTTAATCATATAGATTACATCAAAGAGATCCATGGCTAAGGTAATAATTTTTTAAATTTTCCGCTGCGTTACTCCCCTTATTACCTTACAACGAGTGCAGTAATTAAAGTCCTAAGGTTAAAGTCCAAAGTCTTAAAGTTAGAGTCTAGCAAAGACTTTAATTGTGACTTTAGTCAAGGCTTTGAAGAAATTAAAGTCTTTACCAAAGACTTTTTTAACCAAAACTTCATGACTTTAATCAAAGATACGAGAGTTGAAGTTTTGAGACTTTGATAATTGCAAATTAAGGACTTGTAAATTAAAGGCTTGATATTGACTTTTTACTGAGCTAAGGGCTTCATAATTTTACGAATTAACAAATTTCTTCTAGCAATATATATAAATATAAGATAACTGTTCCTATTATGAGTTAATAATCGTTGAAGTTTTTCTTCAACAATATTTAATTCTTCACAAACTTGTCTATTAGATAATCTTTCTACTGGTAAATAAACCAAACTATTTGGATTCAAAATTTTCTCAAGAGAATTTCGATATGCAATATGAATGCAACCACAACAAGAGGATAAAGGATGTAATTCACAATTCATAAACTTAACGGTACTAGGTTTAGGTAATAGGATTTTGAAGATATACCTGTATGAAGTATTTTGGCTGAACAAATTCAACTTTTCATTCAACTCTTCCTTTTGCCTCTTCGATATGATCGGGGGTGGCCCCTTTCATATATCACAAGAATATCATCCTCAAAAGGACTGTCTTGAAAAGAAATCTATGAAAACAACCCAATCTTCTTGATTCCTTTGTCACCTGTCCAAAGACTCCAAGAACAACTTGAGTCGAGGTGCTTGAAGGTTCAACCAAGATTGTTAAACTCCTCCTTTCACGTTGCAAGTTAGATTCCTAATCAGCCCGTGGCATAGACTCTTACCCAACCTATGAAATAGACTCCTACCCAACTCGTGGAATAGACTCCTAATTGACAAACCCAAAGAACGAATCAAGCCAAAAGGAAGAAACCAAAAGTGAAAATTTTTGGTCGCCATGGAATCACTCCAATAAGACCAGGATTTAGTTCTAATCCAAGAACTAAAGAAAACTCTCGTAGAGAGAAAAACTCACAATTTTATTGATTCATCTTATCATCATAATTAAATAAATACAAGGATTGCCCCTTTATAGGCTCATAAAGAGTATTCTAGAAAACTTACTAGAAACCTATCACTAGTTGTAACCTATCATAATTAGATAACTACCATAAAAATTACAACTTGTAAAAATAAACAAAATACTGAATGAAATTTGAAAACCCTAGCTCGCCAAAGTTCCAGTCCCTATCCTCGTGGGCTATCTGCGCACGGTTAGCCAGCGCGGATAGAACCAAAAAGTATGATCCTTCCTTGGTGTTTTTCCATTTGAGTGGATGCTAGATAGGCCATCTTCCATCGCCATGCCTTGTGCCCTTGAACTCCTCAAAATATCATGGACGAACGATCAAACCCGTTGAGGCTTGAAATATGCGTGACATCTTAAACCATACCATTGGCAATGGTTAGCTGATAATTCTAATTTGAAGGTGACTAAGCAAGTGGAAGTGGAGTTTTCTATTGGTACTTACCATGACAAAGTGTTGTGTGATGTTGTTCCTATGCATATTTGTCATGTACTATAGGGGCGTCCATGGCAATTTGACAAAAACGCCATGTACAATGGATTGAAGAATAGGTACACTTTTGATTGGCAAGGTCAAAAGATATCACTTAAGCCATTATCACCATTGGAAACATATGAAGATGAAGTGCGCATAGCTAGGGATTGTGAAGAGAGAAAGAATTCTTTGAAAGCACAAGCAAAAGTAAAGAATGCTAAAAAGGATGAGAGAGTGCTTGAAAAGAATGAATGCGGCGAGTTGAATGAGGGGAAACAAACTAAAGTTGTAAAAGAAAAGGGAGTGAAAAATAGCAAGAGTGAGAATAAGAGTATCTTACTTGTGAGACCAAAGCTTCTTGTACCCTTGTACAATGAAGTAGATTATTTTGCTAACACTCTTAACACTTGTTTTCCTAGTGCTTTTGTTTCTTTTATGCAACCACTTAAATTTCAAAGTGTGGAGGAAGAAATACAATCTGAAGTCCGTTTTCTTCTTTGGGATGATGCTCAATTGACGAGATTCGGTATTCAAGTGAATCATGGTCGAGATTTGAGCATTGAGGGAGTTTTCTTGCCCTATGTCATCAATAACAATTGGATTATGAATTATATGTTTGACTGTTGGCATAGTGTATCTGATTTTTCTATTGTTTTGCATTATAGTTTAAGAGATTTTACATGTGTTTATTTTGTTTTCTTCATGCATTCTAGTAGGTATACAATATGTATAGTGTTTTGCCTTAACCTCTACGGCTTAAATTCTGATTTTGACATTTTAATTTGTTTCTCTATCATATTGGAGTCCTTGTCTAGTTCTTTAGCATGCATTACATTAGATTCTGAAGAGTTTAATTCTTCTATTGTTAGATTGCATGAAAACCGTGTGTTGCCTATTTCTTAGAGAATGACTTTGATGACTTTTCTTTTGTACTTCTTGTGCATGTAAATTCATGTGTCATTGAGTTAAGTACATCATATTTGGATGGTGCATTAGATCAGTCACATGCCATAGACTTTGTTACTAGCATGTATGAGTTTAATTCTTTGTCTAACTTTCGTGTGTTGAGATTTTCTTACTCGGACTTGCATAGGGTGTTTAGAGATCACGCGCATGTAAGATTTTATGCTGATTTGAGATGTGCTTTAGTCTATATACATGAGTATTACTTGATCTTCTTTGATGAAAACTTGTTGTCTTATACGAGTTTGCAGATTGATTTTAGAGAAAGTCCTTCCTTTAAAGATTTGATGTTCCTAAATAATGCCTACATTGGTTTCAAAAGTACTTATTGTTGTGTTTATGATGTAGGTGATTCGAGGACGAATCCTTTTCAAGGGAGAGGGAATGATAAGTATCAAAGAAGGTCTCTTGAGATCATGCTTGCTGGTCATTGGAGAATTCATAGTTCAAAGAGTCATCTAACCTTCATGCATGAATTGGTGTATTTACTAAGGGTGGATCATGAATTTTTGACTGGGAAATTGGGCTTAAAGATCATTTATTGGCTTTGGATCAAGCATATTTTCAAAGAAGGCTTTAAGTCCAAAAGGTTTAAAAGCTCCAAGATGGTCCAAATAGGCTGGCTTTTGTTGTGGTTGTGGATCAAGTTTGTTTTTAAAGAGAGAACAAGTCCAATTGAAGCCCACAAGAGGACAGCCAGCCCAAGACAAATATTTGGACGAATTTTCTTTTATTTTTATTTTATTTGGTCAAATTTTTAGTATTTTAAGTAGTTTAGCTTTGTGTTATTTCAATTAGTTACTAAATCATGTTTTGTTAAGTATTATACTTATGTTAGGTTTAGAGTTTTGGTAGTTTATTTTATTTAAGCTTCTAGACTTTTCTTTACAAGAGTTTGTAAGCTTATAAAAGGCTAGGTACTGTTCATCCAAAATTTTCATTCATTCATTGTGTAATTAATAATATTGAGTTTCTCTTTTAGAGAGTTCTTCTTTGGATCTTGGATTAGAACTATTCTAGGTCTTATCGAGTGATCTCGTGGCGACCATACAACTAGCTTAGGATTATTCAAAGGGTTTGATTTAGGTCCAATTAGATTAATTCCAACTAGATTGCTTCCTTTGATAGGTAGAGGTCTAGCAATTATTCTAAGGGATTGAATTCAACAAGTTTGAATCAATTCAAGGCAAACTAACCTGATTTCTTCTTAATTATTTGGAACGATTTCCTTGAGGTTAAGACATTCACGTTGTTCGAGCAACATCTTTTGGCTTGATTATGTTGGACAAATTCCATCAAGGTCAAATTCATTGAGTTGTTCAAACTGATTTTCAAGAGTTTTAGGCCGTTCACAATTCCACATGTATCATTCTTCCCCTAAAACACAGCCTTCCAACTCTTTAGCCTTGCATAACGAGTACTTTGGCTCCCTCAAAAGAGTCTACTCAAGTTACTTATGTTCAAAGAATATTTTCACACTAGTATTCTTGTACCTATTCCTGCCCTATTCCCTTTTCCCCTTAAGTTTTGCTTAAGAGAATGAAAGTAAAAGGACTAAAGGCAATTTCACAAAATATGCTATAAGACTTTTATTGATAACGAAAGACTTTTTTACAAGTGTTCAGAGTTCTTCTGTAATTGCTACGACTTACACTACCAATACTATGACTTCTACAACCATGTTGCTCAACATGTCTGAGCCTCATGGTATTTATAAGGTATGTATTGGATTTCAAGTCTGGATTTTAGGTACATTTTGAGTGGACTTCAAAAATTTAGAATCCGAAAAGTGACTTTTGTGGATTGCAATTGTGTTGGAATTTAAAAAAGTGTGTGGGTCCTATCAGTCTTCCATCATATTCTCTAGATTGTCCATTCATTCCCTTCCAAAATTATCTTCAAAATTTGTAGTGGCAAAACTGTCTCCTTCGAATTGGTCCTTGTCAACATCAGGGACTTGTGCTATTTCTATAATGTATTTATTATATTCCTTACAATAGTACTAAAATAATCCTGGATATGCTATTTTTGTGTTGAATTCCACTTCTATTGTTTTGTATTTATTATCCATATAAATTTTTTGACATGGTGTTTCAGAAAATAAACGGTAATTTTATTCATAGTGTTCTGCCTTGAAATGTTTGAATGCTAAGGTCTTCATTCTGTAATGTCGAAGCTGGTATTACATACTTCTTCAGGTTCGATATTAGGTTCTATCTCATATGGCCTATAATTTAGCCCTTTAACCCAAATTCGATAGATTGCCTGGATTAAGTCCTCCTTGTGCCATTTTGGTGGAGCAGTCTAGATATTTACAATTACTACTTGAGCATTATAAAAGACTTCTTTTTCTACTGCTGTACATAATTGTCTTCCAAAATAACTAAGTTGTGGCTAGAATTGCATCAGTCCCTTTGATAATAATCATTCTGTGAAGAAATCCAAAATCTAATAAAGTCTAGGGTATCACCATCATATTTTCTTTTCTAGTCCATATTTCGAATGGTTGAAATTTACTGAGATACACCCTTGTCGTTAAAAGATAATAATCTAGTTGACATCTATAAGTAGAGATATCCACCTTTGGGTATTTAAAATTGGGTTTGCATGTTTTTGAATTATTAATGGAAAAGTTTGGTTTGATTGTTATTCCTTCATATGGTATAGAGATAAAATTTCTAAGGGCTTTCTATATAGCTCTTGCTTTTTTAAGAAAATTGGTTTTTGCTTTTGAGAAGATAATTTCTCTAATTTCTAAAGGAAGGAATTGAAGCATAGTTCGAGATCTACAAAAAATTTTCTGGGTTGGTGATATCAAATGGTCTTTCTATTTTAAGTTTTTCTTTTTCAAAGATAATCTCCAGTTCTAGGAGATTCTTCCCTTTGAGCTTAATCAATTTTGCTTACAGAGATCCTACCACTTCATTTTGAGAAGTGATACTTTCTATTGCTTACTTTAACTGTTGTGATAACGAACTTATCAATTCTTTTTTAGAATTGATTTGCTCATTATATGATCTGCACTTTTCGTTAAGTAATTTGAAATTTCTAGTCATAGAATCACAATGTCTACAAAATTTAATTTATTTACATTATCCTTTTGTACCATACTACTATAACTGCTATTACTAGAAGCTTCAGTATTGTGAACTTGGCTTCTTTGTAGTTCTTTTTTAATTTCTAAATCAATATGAAAATTATGTCCAATTCTATTTCTAGCAAATTCTAATGCTTGGCTAATATCATGAAAACCTTTATAAAGGGGGGAAATAAATTTATCAACATTTTCTACCACTTTTCCCTATGTGGGATATATACCTGGATTTTGACGACGTACCACCACATAGTATGAATAGCTGCTACTATGTAATTTGTTTAAGTAATATGCTAATGCATTCAATGCTAAAATTTTCTTGTTTGCATTTTGTGCATTCCAGAGATTGTCTAGTAAACTTGTTGCTTCTTCTATTTTACCTACATCCTTGGCTCTGAATTAAAGATTTGAACCTTTAGGAAATGTTCTAAAACTATATGGTCCTATTTTGAAACTTGCTTCTATTTTGAGGAATTTGCAAAATAAGATAGAACTAAACTGATTTTTAGAGACCTGCTTAACAGCTAATGTATTATCATTTCTTGTAATATGTTCAAATATGACTCTATATCTCCTATTTAATATCCTATCTCTGAAAGCTACCCATCTTCTTTGTGATGATATTTTTTCTCCTTTAGTATTAAAATATCTGACTATTGCTTCACAATCCGTTCTAACTAAGATTTCTTTTTTATTTAATATAAATAATCTAAAGGAATCTAATGCATAGACTACTGCTAAGAGTTTTGTATCTATACTACTAATATTGCCTTTTTCTCTGAATTTGCCACTATTATGTCTACAAAATTGATCTTCATTTTTCTTACTATACTTATGGGATTTGCATTTCAACACTGCTTCCATTCCTAATTTACATCAATCTGATTTAACTATTAAATAATCTATATCTAATGGTAAGTTTAGATCTAGTAGATTACTAATTCTATTTTTTATTTCTTTGACTAATTTTATATCCTTTTTATTGAAATATTTTTTTCCTTTGGTGCTAGCTTTACTATATAAAGGCCCTACTAATTTATTTAAATCTTTAAAGAATGGTCTACTATAATTCAATAATCCTAAAAACTGTTGTAATTGTTTTTTATCTTCTATTTTATCGGGAAATTATAATACCTTTTTATTAATATGAAGTTGCAATTTTATCTTTCCTTAACCTATCTGCGTTTCTAAAAATTCTATATTATTTCTAAAGAACTACACTTTTTTACTGCTAATTACTATTCCATGCTTTAGGAATTCTGAAAGAACTAATTTTAAATGACTAATGTGTTTTGTTTTATCTTTTGATAATACTAATATATCATCTATATAAACTACAACAAATTTATTATATTTATTAAATGTATTATTCATTTTTCTTTGAAAAATAGCTGGCGCATTTTTCAATCCAAAGGACATTACTAACCATTCAAAGCGTCCTAATGGGCATGTAAAGGTTGTCCATTCTATACTGTCTAGATGCATTTTTACCTGCCAAAATCCTGATTTACAATCAATTTTGCTAAATATGTTACACCCTTAAATTTTGTTTAATAATTATGTTTTATATGGTATATCATATACATCTTCTATTGTATTATTATTTAATCTTTTATAATTTATTACCATTCTACTTTTTTCCCTTACTATTTCATTATGTTTGTTTACTATGAAGGCTGCGTTCCTATGGAGATTAGTACTTCTTCTTATTATTCCTAATTTTTGTAATTCTCCTACGTGCATTTCAAATTCTTTGATCTCTTCATTGGATGTTGCTATTTTTCTGTACTAATTTTATGATTTGGATTCATTATTTCTAACTTACAAAATATCTTATCTTTTTCTCAATGTCTTGTTGGGTTTTCTCCTATTATTTCTTCCTTTTCTAATTTGCTTATAATTATATGTATTTCTTTTTCTCCTGTTTCTAATAAGTTATAATATTTTTCTAAATTTAAGAATTTTTTACTAAGCTCATAATTTTCTAATCCAATTCTTCATAATTTTCTTCTAATTCTTCTAAGTCTCCTGAATTTGTACACTATTTACATTGTCCTGAAATTTTACATTTACAATCTTCTAAAGAATCTTCTATTTCTAAGTAAGAGGAGTCCCACCACGCTTCACGACACGCTCTGATGAGAGTAAGGGTAAAAGGGGCTGGTTTAAAATATACATACTAGTTCTAAGTAATACTAATCCATATTGGGTATTTAGTAGAAAATTTAAGCCAAGAATAAATCTTATGTTTTTAAGATTTAAATCTCTTAATAAAATTTGTGTACTGGATAAAGGTTGTATATACCATGTTAAGGTCATGAATGCTATCTTATGTTTTGCTAAGATTTGATTATAATGGAATAAGTTTCCATCCATTTGTTCAACATATAAATATTGTGATGTAGTAAATATCGATGTATATGTACATATATATGTATGTGTATATATGTACACATAGACATACATATCATGTAAATAAAAATATATATGTATATGTACATATATATGTACATGTATATGTATGTGTACATGCACCTGTAGTGTATATGTACATGTATGTGTACGTGTACACGTATGTGTACAGGTACATGTCGTGTGTATGCACACGTATATGTACATATACATATGCATATATATGCACATATACATGTGCATGGACATATTTATGTATATATGTACATATGTACATATACATGTACATGTAAATATATGTACATGTAGATGTACATATATATGTACTTATATATGTAGTACATGTATATGTTCATATATACGTATATATAATTTTTAAAAATTTTTTGGTACACGTGACGATTATCTAAAAGCACTTGTGTTTAAAAATATTTACATCATGTCCACTTACAAAGTGCGTGGAAAAAAAAGTAAACAAGAATCGATTTATTGCTAAACAAGCCAACATGTAATGTGTACTATGTTTATTAGAGAAAAGAACTTTCCTAGATCTTTTGATACTTGCTGTTGTATAAGTGCCATTGCCATGGATGAAATCACTGAGGCCCATTTGAGCTAGTGGTGGCTTATTTGAGCTAGCGGTGGCTTATTACAAAGCACTATTTTAAAAAAAAAGTGCTTATTAGGTGTTTAAATAAATTGTTTGGGGTATAATTGCACTAATACTTTTTTGAAATGTATATCTAAGCGTTATTTTGTTTTGAATTTATGATAAAATGGTTAAACTATATTTTAAAAAACATAAAAACTATTTCACCATTTGCCAACTTGTTCTAAGTGCTTATGAAACAGAAAACTCTACTCCTAAATATATAGAATATTGTTTACCAAGTGCTTATATTGTCCAAAATAATAGTGCAATCCCAAGGGTCTAACTCAAATGCAAGGAGGACAAAAATTTGGATCTATATCGTGTTAGTTTAACTCATTTGACGTTCTAGCTATTATATACTTTTAGACACAGAATATTACTACTGCTCCACATTATCAAAATTTAGTCTGTGAACCTGAAATTTAGTCAATTTAATTCCTGAACTTTCAGATTTTGAGTTTCTACTTCGTACTTGTCTCTAACTCTTCATGGCCAACGTCTAAAACCATGTGCAAGTCACATGATATAAACAGAGGCGAAACTACCACATCTTTTGAACTGTAGCTGGATCCTATTGAATTCCTAAATGGTATTAATATCCTATGATTTTGTCTTTGGACTTTCTAATGACGTATCTTGATGAATATCCGGTGATGACAAATTTTGTCACAAATAGGGTAATAATTAATCAAACCTAAAGTGGCCACAGAGTAAAAGATAAAATAGCACTAAAGATGTTGATGATTGCTTTAGCATCCTAACGAACACATTATCATAGTCCATTTCGTAAGAAATCCATCAGTTTGTGTATTTATGACTTGGCACCAGTAAAGGTTATGTTATTTGAAGGAAGATAAATCGTACCTGTAAATGTAGTCACAAGAAGTTCGTAACGCTAACAAATTTTCACATTGGCAAGATCAACAATTCCACCGTTCAAATGAACATCTTCCTTGATCATGGAATCAAGACTTTGATGATCGTCTGCTGGCAAGAACTCGTAGTAAGCCATATATGGTAAAAGAGTGTACGAGACATCATAAGGGTTGCTCAACGGTTTCAAGTTAATAACAAATAATCCCTCGGAACAAGCGTAGGGCAATGAAACAATGTCCCAGCCACAATCATAAAACTCGATTTTCAGAATATTTTGTGCCATAGACCCCGTAATAATTACCACAATAAACTTGGCTCTAGCCCAAAGCTTCTTAATTACCCATCCCATGATCTTCCTTTACATTCAAGTTCAATTGAATCAGCCAAATTCAACATCTATTTATTCAAACTATAAGAAACAGCCATCCTCCACTTAGAGTCGGTAATCCAATCACTTATTTGTCCAGTTCTTATGTTGGAGCAAAGTTCTTTCCAATTTTTCTCCAAAAAATTAATTATAAAGTTGATGCAAAGTTGTACCAACCGTGACAACCTCGTTTCGCAGTATTAGACCACAGAGTAATTGGAAGTACATACTCCGTTTGACCTCTTGACATAATATTACCTCATCAGGGCTAGTGAGAATATCGAACCAGTTGAAACTAATATTTCTTAATTTCTTGTTGATAAAATGGCTTGTTACAACATTTCTTATAACCAATCCACCAAAAGTATTGACAGAGGGTCCCATGAAAAGAAAGTACATCCGTTGTCCTTCATTCAAGCCTGGAAAATTCGTGAATCGAAACAGCTTATCTTAATGTTCTTCTTTTAAATCTTGTCTTTGACCTATTGCAATAGAAGTCAAGAAAACTAAATGCTTTGTTGCTTTTCTTACTTGTTTAGCACCGTAGAAGTGATATTATAGAGAATACGTTGCGGTTTAACATTTCACCAGTTGTTGGAATCCATTTTTGCTTCCCACCTGAAGTACCTGAGCTGCAGATATGTCAAGAAGACTTATAATCAAAGAGAAAAGAACTCGTAGGGGGTGTTTGGTTTTGGGAATCAGGGAGGAGAATTAGTATCAATACTAATAATACCTATTATTGATATTTGAAAAATAACTGTCACTATCCTTTAATCGGATTGAAAGCTATTAAATGAGGTCTTTATGATTCTCCAAAATACTATTTTATCAAACTTGTTAACTCTTTCGGGGGTGACACTCTTTTCCATTACTAAACTAAACATGTTGAGAGAAATCGTCAAAATCCATATTAATAATAAGACTAATAATATTCATAGCAGTACTGATTATGAAATTTGAACCAAACGGCTCCTTACTTCCTCCACTCTACTCTACTGACATTGTCCCTTTTGTCTATCTTAATTACTCAACCGTACTTATTCCGTAATGAATAAAATATATTGATAGATTTTAACTTTTTGATAACCTCTATAAATACAGGAAATAATTTCACATATCTCCTTTATGGTTTGTCATATTGCACCCACTTCCTCTCAGGTTTTAATAATAATACTTACAGCATGATGTTTATATTTTTTATAACAAGAAAAACTATTTTGATAATGTAACTCAAAAAAAAAATCCTAAAATAACCTTAGTCCTTTTAAAAAAGCAAAAAAAAATTTCAAAATTAATTAGTTAGTTTATAAAATTTTCAAAATTACTCATACTCTTATATCAAAATTTCAATCTACACCAAATTATATTCTCCAAAACTCAGTTATCCGAAAAATTTAAATAAATCTATTTTACCTATCAAAATCTCACAAACAAATGTGTCAGCAAGAAAGAAAAGATTAATATAAAAAAAAGCATGCGTAAATAATTCGGGAGGCCACATGTTTACTTATCAGATTTTGCGTACGAAATGGTAAAGTAAAAGAATAAAACGGATATTTAAGTGAAACAGGTATACTTATAATTTGAGTAGCAACTTTTATTTGGATGATATTTATTACATTAAAAAAATTAGAAATTTCAAAATATCATTGCCTCCTATCTTAACAAAATTGAGTGCATTTCATCTGAACATAAATTCTGTGCATTTTTCCTTTTCAGGGGTATATAGATATCGAGTTGGGGACATTCTTATGGCCACAAATTTTCACAATTATGCTCCAGAATTCAAATTTGTAGGAAGGCAAAATGTGGTTCTAAGTATTGACGTTCAAAAAACGACTGAAGAAAGCCTCTTCAAAGCAATTACACAAGCCATGCACGTCATTGAACCACTTGGCTTCCGCCTTACAGATTACACTAGTTATTCTGACACATCCTTCATTCCAGGTCACTACGTATTATTTTGGGAGCTTCAAATTAAGGGAAATGGCAGCATATCTGAACTTGATAAAGGTAAAATTGAACAATGTTGCAATTTAGTGGAACACTCACGGGATGAGATGTACAGGAAGTTAAGGAATTGGAGCATTTTGAGTCCTTTGGAAATTAGAGTTGTAAAAGAAGGCACATTCATTGAGCTGATGGATTTTATGCTTTCTCGCGGAACTTCTTCTCTGAGTCACTACAAGACACCCAAGCGCATAAAGTCTGAGGAAGCCATCCAAATATTGGACTCAGGTGTGGTGGGAAAGTTTTCCAGTGAAGTGTTGTCTAGATTAAATGCCTAATATCTATACATAAGTTGTGTTGTAAGGGGATATTGACGGTTGAGGAAAAAAAAACAGAAGACAAAATTCAGAACTGTAATGCTGGAGGCTACATGCGGTGCAGTGGATTTATCATCGGTCTAATAATCCATCTCATTGGTATTTGCAATTTACGCGTTAAAAACCTTTTTTTTATTTTTTATTTTTGGGCTTCCTTTAGACTTAGATTTTCAAAAAACTGTTTTAAAAATTTTTGCTGCAAACATGTTTTTTAATTACTTTTTTTACTTTAATGAGATTGGATAATTTTCAGTTTTACTAGACAATATGGTTGCACACAATCTTTTTGCAACATCATTCATCATATGCAAATAAAACGCACTGTTTGTTTCCATTTGAAATTAATATCTAGGCACCTTAGCGAGTGATGACAATAGAAGATAAAAATATAATTATTTGGCACATGAAATTTGTGAAGGTAGGTTTTTTAATTCTTATTAACTATTAAATAATATAAAAGCATATGCACATCATTTTATTTAATCTGTCTATGTTGTCTTTTTAACTGTAAATCTTGGCAAAGTAGTTTTAAATTTGTTTCTTTTTAATTTATTTGTATTGATTTAATGTTGTAAATTCTAAAAATTTTAAGGTATACTCTAATGTAAACGCGGGAAAGAAATACAATTCAAAGTTAAAATTTTTCCACATTTATCGTGAAACTAGATGTAATTTATTTTAAGTGTGTTTGTTTCCGTAGAATTGGGACTGGAGACTTTAATTTCAATTCTAGTATTTGGACATTACATTTGCAAAAAAGAATTAAAAAATGAATTCTGATTCCATGAGTAATTTATTTATTTTTTTATTCAGGTTAAAATTTTCAATTCCAATCCGGTACAACTTAAAAAAAAAAAAAAACAGAAAATTCGAACTCAGTACAAAATCTCCCAACCGCACCCTCCCCCTGTCAAAACCAATAAAAAAAAAAAGTCGCGGGAAGGACGACCTTTTCTCTCTTTTCTCTCTTTTCTCCCTCATTCTTTTCTTCTCTCTCTTCACTGCTGATTCTCCCTTCTCTCCCTTCTACCTCCACCTCCACCTCTATCTCCCGTCGTCGCAAGAGAAAGCCGCGTTGGCAGAGGGTCTTGAGTTTCAAGATAAACGACGCTACCGAGGTTGCTTTGGCGTTAATAAAAATTCTAGCCCTAACCCAAATCTTGAGGATTCCTCTTCTTTTACTACTCCTGCAGTCAAGATTTCTTTTCCCAACCTTTACCTTTATAATAAATTCGGGGAGTTTTTTGGGATATTTCTTTATTTATTTATTAGTAATAATTATGTTGGTTTAGTTTGACGATCAGGCGATATTAAAATTGGAATATGACGTCCTGAATTGGGAATTAATGGAATTATTTCTTGGTAACAACTGATATTGGAAATACTTTGGCTCCATCTGGGCCCTAAAACCGAGCAGCAGATTGTCTATGTCTGCAAATATTAGTATTGTAGTTCCTAAGACCAATTGTTGAAGGATTGGAGCATTCATGTATTTGAGGGAACTACAGTATTTCTACTTAATTGACTTCGTAATGTGGTTTGGTTGCCTTCTAGGACTACGAAATAAGATTATACTTAACAATTCTGTCAATGAATAAATTATACTTTTGGTCCACAGACTGAGCAATAATTCTCATGTAGCAGTACTGTTTTATGTATATCTTTTGTGTGCATCCAAAGACCAAACATTCTCGTGGAGCCTTTTTATCTAGTGCCATATCAAGGGGCCATCAGAATCTGAATTGCTTAACAAAATGTTTCCCTAACCTTAAAATTTGAGGTTACAAACTCTTATTACTCAAAGGTAAACTTTTGCAAAGGCTTAAACTTTCAATTCAAATGTGAGAGCTTTAGGCAATGTACAAAGCAGCATTCTCAGGCGTTTAACATTTCAATCTGACTCGATGCAATATATGCATGAAGTTTGAATTCTGTGACTGTTAAAAGAACATTGTTGCAAGCATGTTCAATATAGTTCTTGAGGCATTCTGCATGCTATAGATTACAGGGTAGGTGTGTAACACCCTAGAAATTCATGCCAAAATCATTTATTTTGTATCATGTTCATTAGAAAAAAAAAAAAAAAGTGGTGGCCGAATTTGTGGAAAAAAAAAAAATTGAGCATGTTGTACTTAGTTCCTTAAGAGTTGTACCTAGGAAATCTTGCAAGACTTATTGGAAGATAAATAACAAAATTCCTTTCTAATTAACTCTTGCCAAGTGTGGTCTTTCATGGAGAAAAAGTCAAGACTTCTTTATCTTTGTCTTGTTTTAATTGGTCCATTTTTTTTCCAATTCTTTTCCATTTCTTTTCTTCTTTACTTACCCAATTTTCTCTTCTTTTTCTTCTTGCTGGCCGGCTGCTCTTTCTCCATTTTCTCTCCATTTTCTTTCAATTTTCTTGGATCTTTTACTTCCATTTACTCATTTTTCAACCATAGAAATTGAGTGAAACTTCCTCCTAAGCAACAATCTTGTCTACCTAGAGGTATTTCCCATGAATTTCTCTTCTAATTTCAAGTGAAATATCATAGTTTTCTAGCTTTTAAGACATGTTTTTATGGTTAAGTATAATTGATTTTGGCCATGAAAAGTGAAGTTTTATTCCATGAATGTGAAGCTTGTGAACTTGTATGCCTTGTAGATAGTAAATTAAACTTGAAATGGCATGATCTAGGTTTGATTTACTTGAAGAACTTGGAGTGGTTTATGTATTTTTGTGATGAATTTGAATGGAATTGAATTGAGTTTGATGTGAAGAATAGTAGAGCTAGTTGAAATTGGGTTGTTGGACATTTTCTTGCAGGTTTAAAATTTTTGGGTTAGTCCGATTATAGGGGAAGTGCTGCCGAAATTTCGGTAAAACCTAGGAAATAAAAGTAATTAGGCTATGATTTAAGACTTTATAAGCTGTAATTTAGTGATTTAAGCGTGCAGAAATTTTCGTAGATTAGCTATTAGTGAATTAAACCTTTCCTGAGCAAAACCCTAGAAAGTTAGAAAACCCTAATTTCGAAAACCCTAAACCTTAGGGTAAAACCCTAAGCTCCAAAACCCTAGAAATTAAACCCTAGAAAGACTTGGGGTATTTCTTGAATTTCCTTATGAAATTTCTTAGATTTTAGTCAGGGTTTTTATACGATTATTTTCTCGTGAATTTCAGGATCCGGAAGTGAGACCCGACCGTATTACGAGATATTTTCTTAGACATCAGGTGAGTGTTCTTCTGTGTGCATGATGCATGAAACGCCATGTAATACTAGACATTATTATTTCCATGCATGAAATGGTATGATTATACTTGACATGATTAACTAATGAAATGTGTTACTTGAGGAAAGATGTGTACTTTATCGCATCTATTCCGTAATGTGTTACATGCTTTCACTATCTAATGTGTTATTTGTGCTTGTGACTTCCATGGTTAATTTTACTATTTTCCACGGTTAATCAGATTGGGAGCGTATGGGAGAGATATAAGGTGTTGGGCGTTATTTGGTGCGTGTTAATTTTATATCTGAGTAAAGTCCTGAAAAGGCTAACTCATGATTGAATTTTATTCTTGATCTTGGACTTCCGGGGCTAACTTCACCGTTACTCCTCGGTTAGTCAACCGGGAGCGTTTGGAGTGATATAAGGTGTTGTGGGTTATAGGTGCGTGATATTCTTTCCTATATGAGTTTCATTCCTCTAAGAGGGTGACTCGGGATTGAATTTTTACAAGTATTTCGGACCTGAGCTTTTACCTCGGTCCCGATACTCATGTTATCGTGTTCATGATTGATACTCCTGCGGTTGAGCATTTTCCCGTAGTGAGCCTGTATCCTCCATTGACTACTTGTTAATTAAATTGTTCACAAATTGTTTATTTACTCGTTAAATATTTTATCGAACAAAAATCACATATTACTGGTATGGTTGCATGACTTGAGCACTCACTGGGCTATTATAGCTCATCCCATGTATTGTTTTCTTTAACCAGGTTTCCAAAACTATCAAAGCTGGAGGAGCTGATTTTGAACCTTGTACATGTTTTGTTTCTGTATTTTGATAGCTTAAATGTGTTGGCTTTTATTATAAATATTATTTACATTTTGGGATGTAAAACTCTTGTAATATTTATATTTTCAAGTAAATACTATGAATGTATTTATTTATGAGTGCATTTTATTTTAAGTTAAGTATGATGGATGTTTAAGCGAGTGCGTGTTTGAGTCCTGGCGAGAGCTAGGCAGGCAGTCCGCTAAGCCCTTTGGTGCACCTCTGGGTAAGGTGGGGCTGTCACAAGGTGGGTGTTTTAGCAAAATGTAGTTTGCAAGAAATGGTATTAGGAGGCTAGTAACTGCAACAATTGGGTTGGGACAACTCTTTCTTTTCCATACAGAATCACCACATGATGTTTAGTGGTGAATGAGTAAAAGTAGTAAACATGTACGAGTAGAGCAATTTAGGATATATGCAAATGAAGTTCTGGTTCTTCAAAGTTCTATTACAAAAAGCTTTTCGGCATTCCTGAATTTCATTTATCATTTTGTTCTGTGTTTTGAGCATCGATTGCATCAGATTAATGTGCTAAACCTAAAAGGATGATGACATTTAGAAGTTTATGAGTCATAAATCTCAAAGTCATTAGAATATTTAAAACCCAATCCTCAAGATTAACTTTTCTTTCTTTTCCTTTTTCAATACCTTCTCTAAGAGGCGTCAAAATAGTGGCTAATTGATTGGAATATTCCTCAAAAAAAAAAAAAAACAATGTCCAATGTGTAGCTGTCAGAAGGCGTGTGGTCGAATATATACTCAACGTGTTTGTGAAACACGTCGAGGTATTTTTTTGTTTTAAAATCGAACCCCGACATGCTTGTGGAACACGTCAGCCCCGACGTGTTCCACAAACACGTCAGGCTACCCGTGCCCGACAACGCCTGGCGCGCTGCAAAGGCTAACGAACGTCAGCCTTTGCAGTGCGCCAGGCAGCTTTTTGACCAGCTCAGCCCGACATGTTTCAAGAAGACGTCGGGCCTTTTTTTTTTTTTTAATTTGGGTGGCCTGTAAAACGCCTCACCCGTTTACATTATCCCCTGCCCCCCCCCCCCCTTCTCTCTCTCTCTCTCTCTCCCTCTCCCCGGCGGTTCCTTCCTCCTAGCAAACTGAAGCAAAAACAAAGGCAGCGGCTCCATCTTCAAGCTGAATCAGAAAGAAAGGCACTTTTCAAGATTTAAGCAGAAGCTAGTTCAAACAACAACCTAGCAAACTTCAAACTCCAAGTATTTGTCTCCTAATTTTGTTTTTATAATTTTGTTATTGTTTATATTATGTATTAATTACATTAATTGTTGTGTAATGTAAAGGATAAATATTATATGTTTGTTTTTGTTTTTGTTTTTGTTTTTGTTTTTATATTAATGTGTAGAGTAAATTAATGTAATTAAATTAAATTTTATTTTTGTTATTATATTATATGATTTTATGTTAATGTGCTGGGCAAATTTTATTTGTGTTTCTAAATTTTGAAATAAATAAAATTATTGTGGCAATATGTTGAATGTTTACATGTTTAATAAATTTGGGCCAATAAATAATGTAGGGTAAATATATTATTTTTGGAATTGAATGTTGTTAGATATTTACATTTATAGATAAAGAATTTAATTAGTGTGTAGTTAAATTTTGGAGCATGAAATATTAATATTTACAGTTTGGGCATTGATATTTGGTCTAATTAAAAGTTGGACTGAAAAATTAGGAAAATAAGATATTTGTGCCCAAACTTTTGGTAATTACAATTTGGTTGCTAAAGTTGTTAAAATTATAGATTGAGCCCAATTTTTTTGTGTATTCTGATTTTGACCAAAAACTGTTTTATATTTACAATGAAGGCACCTAAACTTTTAAAAATTGCATTTTGACTTTAATTACGTTTTGAGCCCTAAAGTTTTGTATATTTACAATTTAGCCCTTAAACTTTTAAAAATTATAATTTGACCCCTACATTTTTATATATTTATGTTGTGGTCCCTGAAATTTTGTATATTTACGATTTAGTCCCTAAACTTGTAAGATTTATATTTTGACCTCTATATTTATATGTATTTATTTTATGGCTCCAGAACTTTTGTATATTTATAATTTAGCCTCTAAACTTTTAAAAATTACAATTTGACCCTTGTATGTTTTAATTACATGTTGACCCCTAAATTTTTATATATTTACAATTTAGCCCCTAAACTTTTAAAAATTTCAGTTTGACCCTGCATTTTTATATATTTATGTTATGGGCCCTGAACTTTTGTATATTTATAGTTTAGTCCCTAAACTTGTAAAATTTATATTTTGATCCCTATATTTATATGTATTTATTTTGTGGCTCCAAAACTTTTGTATATTTACATTGTAGCCTCTAAACTTTGTAAATTATAGTTTGACCCCTATATGTTTTAATTACGTGTTGACCCCTAAATTTTTATATATTTACAATTTAGCCCCTAAACTTTTAAAAATTTCAATTTGACCCTGTATTTTTTATATTTATGTTGTGGCCCCTAAACTTTTGTATATTTACAGTTTAGTCCCTAAACTTGTAAAATTTATATTTTGACCCCTATATTTATATGTATTTATTTTGTGGCTCCAAAACTTTTGTATATTTACAATGTAGCCTCTAAACTTTTTAAATTACAATTTGACCCCTGTATTTTTATATATTTATATTTTGGCCCATGAACTTTTATATATTTACAATTTAGCCTTTAAACTTGTAAAATTAATATTTTGACCACTGTATTTTTATGTATGATGTTATACAAAAAACTTTTTGCATATTTACAATCTAGCACCTAAACTTTTAAAAATTACATTTTGACCCCTGCATGTTTTAATTACGTGTTGACCTCTAAATTTTTATATATTTACAATTTAGCGCCTAAATGTGACAGCCCCACCTTACCCAGAGGCGCACCAAAGGGCTTAGCGGATTGCCTGCCTGGCTCTCGCCAGGACTCGATTCGAGCACGCACTAAAAATTTGCAATTCGGTAAAAACTCGTAGATAACAACTGTGACAGTTCTCAGGATCACATAATATTCAAAACTTAAAAGTAAATGTACTGGTTTCACAGTTTACATTATATACGTTCATTACTACAATAATATCTCAAGTAGTTTCTATCAAAATCCTACCAAAATCTACCCTTGAATCCTCACCACCAGGCTTTGGAGATAGGAGCCTGTTTAAGGAAAACAAATAACAAAGAGTGAGCTATAATAGCTCAGTGAGGTTCCCACACATGCAGATACGGAGGCAAACCAAGAGAGAATAAGTAAGCAAATAACATGTGTCACAAAATCACATAGGAAAATAATTAAGTAAATAATTATTTAAACAAGGGAGGATACGTTCCAATCACGAGAGCAAGTACTGATCGTGTGACCATGATAGTGAGAGTGGATTGCCGGTTAAACCTGCATTTTCAAGCAAAAGCCCTATCCGCCATTCACCTTATATCCTCCTGGAGTACCGTCCGACCCATCCAGGGTGAGATCTCACCCCGGAGGGCAACAAGCAAGAAGGTTCAGTCCGGAGTTGGCCTCTTTGAGGATTCACAACTCAAGGAAAAGAACCACAAGCCCTACAACACCCAGCACCTTATATCCTCCTGGTTACCGTCCTGCTAGACTAACCGCGGTATAACCACGGAAGTCCAGCCAACAAGTTTTATGTAGTCGAAAATTCACAAACAATTATATTCACATTAGATAAAAATTGTGCATGTAACAAACCACGGGGTAAGTGCGATAAAGTACACACTTTCCCTTCATATAATACATTGTAGCAATTCAATGAATATCAATAACACATAGGCACATTGTGACAAGTCACCAGCATCAAGTAGCAAATAAAATCACATTTTGAACATGTATCATGAATATGTGAAGAAACACTCATGAAGCAAAAGCTAAGGAACACTCACATGCACAAGAAAAGGGACACTCACCTGGAACGCTTAAGAAAATATTTCGGAAAATGGTTGCGTTTCACTTTTGGATCCTGGAATTTATAAGAAAATAATCTAATGAAAACTCAATTTAAACCCTAATCAACTTAGAAAGAAAATTCAAGAAAAACCCCATTAAATTCTAGGGTTTTAGTTCTAGAGTTTAGGGTTTAGGGTTTAGGGTCTAGGGTTTAGGGTTTAGGGTTTAGGGTTTACCCTAGGGTTTTCTAACAAAATTTTGGCATTATTTCCCCTTAATTTTTGGCCATCCAAATTTGTTTTCCACCAAGATTTCAATCATCAAACCCATAATTCAACAAGTTCTACAACTTCTTAGTTCAATCCAAGCTCAAATTCAATCAAAATTCCACTAAATTTCAAGAATTATACTCCAAGAATCATTATCCAAATCCGCACAGGGTTGGTTTTCAGCCAACTTCAGGTCATTATTGTGGTCAACACGTCCAGAACTAAGGGATTCTAATTACATGGTTTTAAAGTACGTTTATAGGGCTACAACTTTCATGAAGATCATCAATCCAAATTCCAACTAGAACAGGTTCAAAATCAGCCCTCAAGTTGGCTCATCATCAAAACTGTTTCACGCAGAACCGAATTTTCAGCCAACTTTGCAAACTTTCTGCGATTAATACCTAACGAACCACAGTGAAAGCCTTATACCGTTGGAAAGCCCTATCAATCTAGTTTCCAAAACAACAAGAATCACTCAAATCCAAGTTATCTACATCAAGTTATGAACGTTTTACTAAAACTGGTCCAGCATGACTGTTAATGTAACACTTGAACAAAACCCTAATTAAAGCTTAAATAAAACTTAAATAAACTTGAAATTAATAACAAAAGTCCATGGTACATACCTTAAACAAGCTGAGAACCTTGCTTAGGAAGAAGAAAACCTCACTTTCTATGGTGGAATTTGTCTAAAATTGAAGAGAGAGAGCTCCAAGAAAATGAAGAACAAGGGAGGGTAGAGAGAGGGCAGCTAAATTCGTCCAAGAGGGAGAAAGAAAATGGGAGAGAATTCAGTCAAGAAGGTATAAAAGAAGTAAAAGAATAATGGAAGAAAGTGCAACCAATTAGAGCTAAACAAGAGTCAAGCTAGGGTTTAGATATTTGGCAAAATAGGTGCTAGTTGGTTAAATATAATTGGTACAAATTTTAAAGCAAAAAGAGAGGAAGAAATGAGAGAGGGGGGGGGGCCGGCCATATGGTGGGGACAAGACAAGGGTTTAAGTGAAAATTTTAGGTTAATTTTTGTGCTAAAGTTCAATTAGTCAAAAGGCTTAATAATGGTAGAGTTGGTTAGTCAAAATTACACACTATTGTAAACTAATAGACCAATAAAATTAACCCAAGTTTGGTACTTAGGTGTACCACTTAATCATGAAGAAAATCTCATTTAGTTAACCTAACTAACTTAGGTAATCTTCCAACTAATAAAGCAAGGATTAACACTTAACCCTAAGTAAAAGAAATCTCCTTATAATGCACTTTGATTTCCCTCTTCATTTTTTTTTTTTTTCCTTTCTCATTCATTTTTTTTTCTACTAATAAACATAACATAACTCAAATAATCTTTTTAGTGCAAATTTCCGGGGCGTCACACTAAACATTTTAAAATTACAGTTTGACCCCTGCATTTTTATATATTTTTGTTTTGGCCCATGAACTGTTGTATATTTATAATTTAGCCCTTAAACTTGTAAAATTTATATTTTGACCACTGTATTTTTATGTATTGATGTTATACAAAAAACTTTTTGTATATTTACAATGTAGCACCTAAATTTTTAAAAATTACATTTTGACCCCTAGATGTTTTAATTACATGTTGGCGTCTAAATTTTTATATATTTACAATTTAGCTCCTAAACTTTTTAAAATTACAATTTACCCCTGCATTTTTATATATTTATGTTTTGGCCCTGAACTTTTGTATATTTACAGTTTGGCCCCTAAATTTGTAAAATTTATATTCCGAGCCATGCATTTTTATGTATTTTATATTATGGCCCCAAGACTTTTGTATATTTACAATTTGGCACCTAAACCTTTCAAAATTACATTTGGACCCCTGTATTTTTTAATTACGTTTTGACTCATAAATTTTTGTATGTTTACAATTTGGCACATAAACTTTTAAAAATAACTTTTGAACGCCTGTATTGTGATATATTTATGTTTTGGCCCATGAACTTTTGTATAATTATAGTTTAGCCTCTAAACTTGTAAAAATTACATTTTTATTCCTATATTTTTATATAATTACAACTTGACCCTTGTACTTTTATATTTTTATAAGTTGACCCCTTAATTGCTAAATAATTACAATTTAGCCATAAACTTTTAAAAATTATATTTTGCCCCCTATTTTTTTGTATATTTGCTATTTATGATCTAGAGTTTTGAAATGACATTTTGACCATTGTATATTTTTATATTTATGTTTTTGCCCCTAAACTTTTAAAAATTATAATTTAACCCCAATTTTATTGCATATTTATAATTTGACCCCTGAACTTTTGTCTATATTTTATTGCACAAATAAAATTTTTAGAATTACAGTTTCACCTAAAATTTGTTTTAAAAATTACACTTTGGGCCCTAAACTTTTATATAATTATAATTTAGCCCTGTCAAAACTCAATAATTACAATTTGATAGACTATAAATTCTGTATATTTTGAATGTGTTACTTAGGAAGCACTACGTTTTATGCTTTATCCCCTTACCTTATTAGTTTTACATTGGTTAGATTTAGGCGAAACATGTCGAATGATCATACCTTGCCAATTAATTTATATTGGGGAGGAAAGATTGTATATGCCGGAGGATCAATGTTGTATGACCCCCCTATGCCTCAAAAATTTTTGTTCCTTACGGAAAGAGTAAATTTTGAAGAATTGATGGATAAAGTCTATGATGCTATGGATCTAGATCGGAATAGATTCAAAATTACTCTAATACTTAGGGGTTACATGCTACAAGGTGCATTAGGTGTAATACCTTTAATAGATGATATCAGAGTAAACGCAATGTATTATTTTAAAGGGAATAATCCAGAAGTAATTGAGATCTACGTGGAGGTTGAGGAGATCCCAATAGTACAAGAATATGCAACTCAGTGCACTAGTCAATTTGGCTTATTTCCGGTTGATGCATCGTGTACAGCCGATTTGTACGGAAGTCAGTCTACGCAATTAGAATATGGGGATATCTAGCAGCCTAGGAGAGGACAAAGAATAGGCAACAGGAGCCGTGTTGACAATCGCCCTAGTAGCAGTGCTGTGGGAATTCATTTGTCTTCAGTGGCAGAGCTTGTTTCTGGGCACAATGATTATGATGCATTTCATATTCCTAATACAAAACCAGAGACTAACGAGGAAGATAGTGACATGGACTCCGAACTGGAACCGGAAGATGATGACTCCGATGATGATGCCCAAGGGTATGATGCATTCGAACAGGAGGACTAATAAGTGCTAAAGTGCATTAGTTTTTAATAGGTTTTTAGGGTTTTCTATGAGTTTTTCTCTATTTCTTAGCTATTTCTTCTCATTTGTGATTTGAATGCCAAATTGTGTAAAGGTGTGATTTACATGTGATTTGTGTCATTTTCGTAGGATTTGCACATTGCATCACCAATTTGGATTAATTTGGATGGCAATTGGATGATATTTTGACGTGATTTGAAGTTGGAGATGAGTTAAAGTCAAGAAATCCTCAAAGTGGTGCAAAGAAGCAATAGGCGAAGAAGAATTGGAAAGGAAACAGTTTGGCAGTCTGGACATATGTCAATGATTTAGTGATAACTGGAGATGGAGATATTGGATTAAGGTGATTCATGAAGTATTTTGAAGCTAAGAAAATGATCTACGATTCATATGAAGACATCAAAGTCCAGTTCTTAAGGTTCGAAGGTCAAAATTCCAAGTTATTGAAGCATATTTGTACTGCAGTACTATTCCGACCAGTTCTTAGTATTTCAGCTATATTTAAGCGTACAGAGCTTTAAATGACATGATTCTTGTTGATTTGGAAATCTTATTCAAAGAGCTAAAACTTTTATGCTTAGAGGAAAAGCTAGTTCGGCCGTTTTCAAGGTGGAATTTTGCATGGAAGACAAGTGAAATAGTCTGACCAAGGCCGCGGGTAAGGCCATGCCGCGGCTTGGGGTGCGGCCTTGGTTAGAAAGGGAGGACACAAGGCCGCGGGTAAGGCCGTGCCACGGCCTAGTGACGGAATGCTGCGTTTTTAAGCACTTTTGGGCGAATCTTTGCGGGGGGAAGAACCCTAACTCGAGGAAAAACACACACACGCCGCACACACCTCAAAAACACACATTTTGGCACATCTAGAGTGATGTAGGGAGGAGAAAGCAAGAGTAGAGGGACAACTCAAGGGCTTCAATGGTGAAAGCAAGAAGGATTCATCAAGATACAAGGGAGGATTCAAGAGGGCTGCATGAGAATGAGCTTTCTCTTTCTTTCTTGTCTTTTGTTAATTCTATTCTTGTAATTATGAATTGAGTTGTTTATGATTTAGATGGGATGAACCCTAGATTCTTATGTCTATGATTTTATTCTTGGTTTAATGAAAGACCCACTTTGTTCTTAGATTTATTCATGAGTTTATTTGTGTTTTGGATTGGGATTTGCATGCATCCTTCAATTCAAGTGTTGATTTTGTATGGGTATATCGAGAGATTACACATATGATTAGATCACTTCATGAATAGAGAGAACTTGAATGAATTGCCAGAGATAGGATTACATGAGTTCTTCCTAAGTTGAGTTTTAGGATTAAAGCTCAACCACAAATGGAGTCCATTGATTAGAAATTGCATCTTTTAGGGGTTTTAATTGAGAAGAGATTCCAATTAATCAACCGAGAAGGTAGGAATTGTTTCACTTGAGAAAGGATATAATTCACATAAGGGACTCCGGGGTCTAAGAAATTGGGTTAATCATTAATCAAGTTAGAGTCTTGGCATGTTGGTTTAGGGGAATTCTTCATCTAAATTCACCTCTACTTTTGTCCATTCTCTCTACTATATTCTATATTGTCATTTAGTTAGATAATTAGTTTTAGCTAATTTGTATTTTCATTTAATTCGTCATTCACTTTGTGAGGTTAGATAATAGATAGAAGGTTAATACTAGTACTCACATAGTCCCTGTGGGATGCGACACTCGGTACTCCTTTACACTGTACTACTGGAAACGATAGGTGCACTTGCCTAAGTATTCCTAGTGTAGCTAAAGGGATATCAAGGACGGCCAGAGACATTCCGATGTTGGTCTTAGTTCAGCATGAACTGGATATGATCCTGGAACACTTCAATATGATGCCGGTGTAGATGCAACTTTACAATTTGACCCCTTAAGCGTGGATCTAGCTGAGAGGCTTAATGTGTGGAACGAGGAGACAATGGAACTTCAGTTGGGCATGTTATTTGATAGTAAAGAAAAGGTTAAGAAAGCAGTGCAAAAGTGGTCAATAAAGCAAAATAGAGAGTACAAGGTGCGCGCAAGTTCTCAAACGACTTGGTATGTTCGTTGCAGGGCCCGTAACTCAACACCTCTATGCAATTGGCAGTTGAGAGCGACGTTGAGATGTTCTCATAACATGTGGATGATTGTTACTCTTGCCGATGAACATACATGTGCACGGGTGTTTAACAATAACGATCACCGGTAGTTGAGTTCAGAATTAATCGCTGAGTTCATTATTCCACACATTAGTAATGGTCCCATGTTCAAAGTAAAGGACATAATGGCAGTGGTTAAGCAACATTTTCACTATGATGTGCCATACAGGAAAATTTGGTTCGGTCGTCATAGAGCCATTGATATTCTTTATGGTGATTGGCCGTCATTTATACGCCTTCTTTCGACCTATATGGAAGAGTTACAGCGATGCAATTCGGGGACAATTGTTGTGTGGGATTCACATCCAAGTAGCACACATTTTAACATATTTTTCGACTATGTTTTCTAGACTTTTGGTCCTGTCATTCAAGCATACCATCATATAAAACCGATGATATGTGCGGATGGTACTTTCATGAAAGGACAGTACCAAGGAAAATTACTTGTTACTGTCGGATATGATGCATGCAATCACCTATTGCCGCTAGCTTTCGCACTCGTCGATGAGGAGAACAACCGAAGTTGGTGTTGGTTCATACGGTTATTGCGTATTCACGTATGCGGTAATACTCAAAATGTATGCGTCATATCCGATAGGCACAAATCCATTATCCACGCAATGATGACGCTTCCGGAATGGCGTGAACCAATGGTAATCCACCGCTACTGTCTTGTGCACGTGCAAAGCAATTTCACTAAAAAATTTAAAAATGAGAGGTAATTTAATTTTACATGATCACGTAATTTTACATATTTAGTTAATACCGTATAATGAAACTTCGTATTATTCAGGTTAAAGAAACTTGTAATGGCAGCCGGAATGGCCAACCAATCGTCTAAGTATGAGAAGTTCATGGAACAAATACGGAGTTTGAATCAAGAGGCGTACGATTGGTTGACAGGTGTCAATGTTAGACCCGAACAATGGGCTTTGTGCATGGATGAGGGTTACCGTTGGGGTCATACGTCGACAAATATGGCCGAGTGTTTCAACAACTTGCTTAGAGAAGCTCAATTGTTGCCTATCACATCTTGCATTCGCTTTACACTGAGCCAAACTGTTAAATTATTTGTCAAGAATCAGAAATTGGCATGGGATGTGAGATTACCCACTTCCAAAATACAGATGGATCAAATATGTGTCAAATGAGAACAAAGGAAAAAAACACAAAGTTAAGTGTATGACTCCAGAAATCGGATTTTCAACATCATTACTCGCCATCGTCAAGGTCACGAGGGTGGAAAAACGCAAACTGTAGACCTTACACAACGAACGTGAACATGTCGTAAGTTTCAACAACTCCACTTCCCTTGTTCGCATGCAATGGCGGCATGTTCTTAACTGCAGAATAAATCCTATGAATTTGGTGGGAGAGCAGTATACATATGATGCTTATCAAGCGACATTCGGCAACCAATTCTATCCTCTCAGAGACCAAGTCTATTGGCCTCCATCAGAACTCATATTGACAATGAACGGTAGTCGCCTAGGACAAAAATGACCGGGGCCATTGCGGACTGCAAGAATTCGAAATCAGATGGATCGTAGATGTCCTAGATGCACCGCGACGATGTAGCAATTGTTCCCAACTAGGACACACGGCGCAAAACTGTCCATTTCCTGAATTTTTTCACCGTTAGTAATGTAGGATTTATGCTTATTGAAATCTTTTTTATTTTAGGGTTTTAATCGTGTAATATTAGTATCATGTTTTTTGTACTTAATAAAATTTTTTGGTGCTGTCCTTCTTCTGTTTATGGAGTTTGCCATTATATACAATAAAATTGTATTCATTTTTTTATGGTTGATGATGAGTTTATGATTTTTTCTTTCAGAGTTAGTTCTCATATTTGTTTAGAATTTAGAATTAAGGTTTAGGGCTTACAATTCAGGATTTGGGTTTGGGTTTAGGGTTTGGAGATTAGGGTTTAGGGTTTAGGGTTTAGGTTTAGTATTTGGGGTTTGGGTTTAGGATTTAGTGTTTGGGTTTAGGGTTTAGGGTTTCGGTTTTGGATTTAACGTTTGAGCTTAGGGTTTAGGGTTGAGTCAGTTACGCTTGGGCCTAATCAACCTAAGTTGTGAGTGATAAGATCCGAATTTCCATGCCTGAACGCTTATGTGAATATGTTTGCAAATGGTTTAGTTCACTTTCTAAGCTTTATTTTGAGTGTGATATTTAGGTATTGCTTATTATTCAGTACTTTTGGGTTTAGACCTAATTGATTTGTTATTGATACATGTAGGTATGGTTGAGAGTAGGCAGGGGGAGGTATTCCAACCGTCTAACATGGCTCCGGTATGTTAGGGACTTCGTGCTAGACCGATTGTTCGATACAGAGAGGGACCGGGACATCCTTACAGGACCTTTTCGCCTGTTCGCCTAGTGTGTTCTGCATGTGGATATTGGAGGACCTATTCATATCCTGATCACGTTGTAGTTTCTTTGATCGAGGAGAGTAGGCGCCTAGGACGCGCGGGTGATACCTCTCAGGGGTGTGTTCATGAGCTGAGAGAGGTAGTACGTGCATAGACGCAGCGGATTTGAGAGCTGGAGGATGCTGTTCGAGAGGAGCAGTAGAGGACCGACGCTTTTAGAGAGTTGTACCATGACACTCGTGCCCGACTCACTCGTGTCGTACGGCACATTCAGGACCACACCGGACGTGTTATCGATGAGTGTGGCCAGATGATAGGCCGGGTGGTTGATGAGGCACGAGATGGGGGAGTGCATATTGAGCTAGGGCAGGCCGCACACCCACCTCCTGGAGCCGAGGAGGCCCATGAGGATGAGCCGGAGAGAGAGCTCTTTGAGGGTGTGGGTTCCACCGGATCAGTGGGCAGTTAGATTAGATTATTAGATAGGAATATGTATAAAGACATATGTTTGCCTTACTATGTTTTGTATGTGAAACTTTTGAACTTATGAATGCCTTACTATGTTTTATATGTTGAACTTTTGAAATGTGTAAATTGAATAGCATGTATATATATGTGACTCTATTTGGCATGACATTTGGGTTTGGATTTAGGGTTTAGGGCTTGGGTTTTGAATTTAGGATTAAGGATTTGGGTTTTGGGTTTAGGGTTTGAGTTTTGGGTTTAAGGTTTGAGTTTGGGGTTTAGGGTTTAGTGTTTGGGTTTTGGGTTTAGGATTTAGTGTTTGGGTTTAGGATTTAGTGTTTGGGTTTAGGGTTTGAGTTTAGGGTTTAGGGTTTAGGATTTGGGTTTAGGATTTAGGGTTTAGGTTTAGGGTTTGGGTTTGGGTTTAGGATTTAGGGTTTAGGGTTTAGGTTTAGGGTTTAGGGTTTGGGCTTAGGGTTTAAGGTTTAGGGTTTGGGTTTAGGATTTAAGGTTTAGGGCTTAGGTTTAGTAATTAGGGTTTGGGTTTATGATTTAGGGTTTAGGGTTTAGGTTTAGGGTTTAGGGTTTGGGTTTAGGATTTAGGGTTTAAAGTTTAGGGTTTGGGTTTTAGGTTTAAGGTTTGAGTTTAGGGTTTAGGATTTGGGTTTAGGATTTTGGGTTTAGGGTTTAGGTTTAGGGTTTAGGGTTTGGGTTTAGGATTTTGGGTTTAAGGTTTAGGGTTTGGGTTTTGGGTTTAAGGTTTGAGTTTAGGGTTTAGGTTTTAGGATTTGGGTTTAGGGTTTAGGATTTAGGGTTTAGGTTTAGGGTTTGGGTTTACGATTTAGGGTTTAGGGTTTAGGTTTAGGGTTTAGGGTTTGGGCTTAGGGTTTAGGGTTTGGGTTTAGGATTTAAGGTTTAGGGCTTAGGTTTAGTATTTAGGGTTTGGGTTTAGGATTTAGGATTTAGTGTTTGAGTTTAGGATTTAGTGTTTGGGTTTAGGATTTCGTGTTTAGGGTTTAGGGTTAGGGTTTAGGGTTTGGGGTTTGGGTTTAGGGTTTGGGTTTTGGGTTTTGGGTTTAGGTTTTGGGTTTAGAGATTAGGGTTTGGGTTTAGGATTTGGGTTTATGGCTTAGGTTTAGTGTTTAGAGTTAGGGTTTAGGGTTTGGGTTTAGGATTTAGGGTTTAGGGTTTGAGTTTAGGATTTAGGGTTTAAGGCTTAGGTTTAGTATTTAGGGTTTGGGTTTAGGGCTTAGGGTTTGGGTTTAGGATTTAGGGTTTGGGTTTTGAGTTTAGGATTTCGGGTTTAGGATTTGGGTTTTGGGTTTAGGGTTTGAGTTTGGGGTTTAGGGTTTGGGTTTAGGATTTAGGATTTAGTGTTTGGGTTTTGGTTTTAGGGTTTAGGGTTTGGGTTTGGGTTTAGGGTTTAGGTTTAGTATTTAGGGTTTAAGTTTAGGGTTTAGGGTTTGGGTTTAGGGTTTAGACTTTAGGATCTGGGTTTAAGGTTTAGGGTTTAGGGTTTTGGGTTTTGGGTTTTGTGTTATCATTATTATATCTTTTTTGCTACAAAAAATTTTTTTATCATTATTTAATATTTACAATCCATTTTAAATTACTTTGAAATTATCAATTTGATATATTCTTTGCACATGCAGTCACAAATTCACATGGATCACCGGCAGTTGAGTACCGCGGCACCGTTTCAGGGTCCTATAGATGATGCTATTTTGCGACTCCAGCCTGGTCACAGATCTGCGGCGATCTTTCATGGTGAGGGCTCTGCTCTAGACGTTAGGAGATGTGATAGACGGTTTTGGCAGTTATATCGCACCGCAGATCCCCGTGTGAGGTATTATATTGACGCCGCTGGATTTGGCGGGGTATGTCGAGTCGGTACATTCCGTTTGGACCACGGACTTATTACAGCATTCATTGAGCGATGGAGACAGGAGACACATACATTTCATCTTCCTATTATTGGTGAGGCCACTATCACAGTTGCAGGATGTCGAGGTGTTGTGGGGCCTGCGAGTAGACGGTTTACCTGTTACGTTACACCACGAGTCTACTTCTCCACCTCAGCGACTGGCTTTGGTTAATCAGTGGTTGGGATTTTTGCCGGAGCAGAGTAATTTGAAGGAAGCACGCATCAAGATTGAGGCCTTGTACTAGCAGTTGATAGATCATCCATTACTACCGGATGCCGATGATGAGATAGTCCGCCAGTATACCCGTACATTACTTTTGATTTTATTAGGAGGTCATCTGTTTGCAGATAGTGCGGGTAATGTTGTACATCTTAGCTGGCTATATTATTTGAGAGATCTGGAGGGGATGGGCCAGTACAGCTTGGGGGAGTGCCGTACTTGCATGCTTGTACAGACGTATGTGCCATGCATGCCGTTCCGACACTAGGGTCACTGCTAGGACCGTACATGCTACTGCAGGTAAAAAACTTAAACAGTAACCATACATTATTACATATTATCATTTGGTTAAGTAATATCAACTGGTTAAATAACCTAATACCTAATATATTAAATTATTCTATTTGAACAGCTATGGGCATGGGAGCGGTTCCTGACTATTCGTCCGGTCATAGTCGATCAGCGACCGGTCGGAGATTATCCACTTGGAGGTAGATGGATTACCAGGCGTAGTACTCGAAATGCTCCCCAACATGTAGCCGGTCACTACCGTGATCATCTTTCGATGTTACAGCCGGATCAGGTATTCTTATATTTTCATACATTTTGAAATTTTGTTCTACATTACATATAGTTTTTATAAATGTCGTTCACCATTGGTTGATTGTTGCAGTTTATATGGATGCCTTACACGGATGATGTGCTATTGTCACTACCCGCTTATTGTAGAGCAGGGGCTCATATTTGGCGAGCTAAGGTCCCTCTGATTTTTTGGCACATCGTCGAGATCCATTTACCAGATCGTGTCATGCGTCAGTTCGGGATGCGCCAGCCTATTCCAGAGAATGTTGACACTGATCGGACCATGTTACATGATCTAAAACTTTCAGGGTTCCCAGGACGGGATTGGAGTGATTACCATAGTTCTTGGATCGGTTACTGGTATAGCCGTGCAGGTTCGGTCGTTCCTAGGAGAGCCTACAGATACTTTTCAGCTCGTCGACCGATTACCTGCAGTGGTACCACCGTCATACCATTCTATATATCACACCTCCCGTCCATCAGATCCGGCGTGATGGACTGCAAGGTGTTTCTGGTCAGCTCGAGTACATGGTAATTGTTATTAAGTGTTATAGCATTTCTTTCAATAAATCGTACTTCATATTGTTGCATTACTAATAATTTGTGTTTATGTGCCTTAACAGATGAGCAGCATGTACAGGATAGGACAGGCATCAGTGTCAGGCCTTCATCATGCTGACCCTACACAGACTTTTCATCCTAGTTTGACGACGATTCGAGACGAGGCATTCGGGTCTATGCACTACTTACAGCAGTTCTGATCGTATGGATCTTGGCCCAGATCCCTGGCAGGACATTGGCGCCTCTACGTCACGCAGTGCTCATTACCAGAGGCCAGTTAGACATGTCCCTAGTCAGGCTGGAGCTTCGTCTCGAGGCGATCGACGTCGTCATCGACATGGACTTCACGATGATGTCAGACATGATGAGCAGGTTACCCCGACCGATTACTATACACATACCGTCGGGAGTGCACAAATCCCACATTCAGCTGGTACAGACAGAGTGTACGATGCATACGCTTCCTCAGCTATGCATACTAGTACTTCTGACATTGGGTACCAGTCTCATACGCTTGTATTTTCTACTGGATCCGACCTGCATCCTATATATCAGTTCCTGCATGGATCGGCCGGTGGATTTCCTGATCCATACGCATCTACATTTTTTACACCGGGTCCTATTCCTCACATTCCTATCTCGGGCCCATCCACGTCTACCACGATCCATCATCGTTATTTAGATCCATTTAGTGCATATTCATCTTCTGATCCTACAGACTCGCACCGTGGACTTGATGATGGTGATGATGGTGATGGTGATGATGATGATGATGACGAGACCGATGATGTTGAGCCGTCAGCTCACCTAGGTCTGTGCATGGACGACGTGAGATTAGACGGCCTAGGAGATTTTGCTGCTCGTCGACCCCTCGAGATCCGCCTCAGGATCAACGTCGACGACGTTGATTTCACCCATAAATTGTATATTTGAACATTTTGTAAATTCTCTAATTATATAATTGAACATTTTTTTAGTGCTTAATTTACAATTTTTCACTAGCGTTGTCATTTTTAAGGACGAACTAGAATTTAACATAAAAAAAATTCACAAAAACTTTAGACCTTATAAACGTACATCCAACTTATAAATTGTGACCTTATAAACGTACATCTAATTTATAAATTGTGAAAAATTAATCTTTGCATTTCCTTTCCCTAACAAAAAGTTCTTAACCTTAAACCCTTCCAAAAAAAAAAAAAGGTTAAGACTAAGAATCAGAGTTGCATTTTCTCTCGCTATCCTTACATTCTATGCATTTCCTTTCCCCTAATTCAATTTTTTTAAAGCTGAATTTAGGGCTAATTGATCTAAATATACATTAAAAAAAAGGGTCCCTTCCCTTTATCTGAACTATGTATATGTTATTCTATCAATATCAAAGTGACTGTTGGAAAAAAATGACTTATATTTGTAACTTATATTCATGAATAAGTTATTTTACAGTTCAAATTCGGTACCAAATTAGATATTTATCGAATTATCGATTTAGATTAAATTGTTGGATTGAACAAAAAAGTGGCCCAACAATTATACTCCAACATTTAAAAAATGTATATTAACCCCAATAAGTATTATCCAATCAATAAATCACCAATCAATTGTTATTAATTAACAAATTGTCTTTAACGAAAGAACAAAAAAGTAAAATTTATGATTAAAAATTTTAAGTACTTAATATATATCATAATATAATTTTTTTAATATACATTACATAGTTGAATTTTATTTATAATTGATAATTTTGTAAATATTGTGTATTTATTCATAAATATAAATATAATTTAATATTTATTCATATATAAATATAAATATCAGATAATTTATATTTATGTTGTGTATTTATTTATAAATATAATATAAGTTATATAAGGTTTATAATTTACATTTAAAATTATAAATATAAATCTCGATTTTTAAAAAAAAATTCCACGTCACAGCTCGACGTGTTTTTCAAACGCGTCGGGTGGACGGGCAAGCTGACGTGTTTGTGGAACACGTCGGGGCCGACGTGTTCCACAAACACGTCAGGGTTCGATTTAAAAAAAAAATACCTCGACGTGTTTCACAAACACGTCAAGTATATATTCGACCACACGCCTTCTTACAGCTACACATTGGACAATATTTTTTTTTAGGAATATTCCAATCAATTAGCCCAAAATAGTATTTGATAACTACTACTTAAAAATTCATTTCTTAATTTTGGTCGAAATCTTGATAGGATGATTCAATAATCCTGAAATGAATGGCAATTAAGTAGTCTTAGTGCATTGGCCCATTTTCAACCTCAAACATTGTATGTAAAAGGATATGAAAAAGATAATAAAATATTTAAAAATTTTGGGTAGATTTTTTTTTAATCTACTAGTAATCAATAGTTTTATTGTTTTTTTTAAAAAAAAATCCTTTATAGCATTTTCAAATATAAAAAATAATCCTAACCAAATTACCATCCAAATAGAGAATTTGGAACTTTAAATGAACTCCATGTTAATTCTACGCATTTCGTGAACAAAGGAATTCTAGTATCTTGGCATTACAATTCATAGATTTACAATTCTATAGAATTGTGATTCCAATTAAATTCCAATTCTAAGGGACCAAATGTAGCTTTAAGATATTTGAAAGAATTATATGAATCACAATGAAATATTTTTATGGCCAGATCTTCCAAATTTTGTTGCAAAAAGCTCTTAATTTTCTTAGAAGTAAGAGCATAGCCTACCACCACAACCTTCATCAGTTGTGGAAACTCTCGCACAAGCGAATTCTTCTATTGCCCCCACCTTTTCCTCCTCACTTCGCCTCTCCAACTCCTCCTTCACCACCTCCTCTATCATCAATACCTTTCCTCCCCTTTCTTCTTCCAAGTTAATGTAGAACCAAATTGCTACCTTGTGGCATTTCAACAAGCACAATAACAAAACATCAACTAGAAAAACACACCACCTTGCCATTTGTGGGCAAAATTTATGGTATTGATGTACACGCAAGTAACAACAAGCATTTAGTATGTTCTGCTACTGAGAGGCTGCCTAATGTCAATAACATCAACTTATTCTTGCTTTGTATGAGTCAGTGATAAATCCTCAGCTTTAGTTAGTTCAGACTGCCGAATGCTAGCTTTGGCTTCAGCAGGAAATTGAGGATCGGGCTCATGTTTATATGATGGTTCTTTCATTGCCATATAAATGTATAATGCTATCACCACATTTACTGATATCACAGCAAGGAATCCACTCAAAAGTGTCATAGTATAGGAAGAAAATTGCGTCGAACCTGTTCAAAATAAATTGCTCAATTAAAAGCAGCAAGGCGATAGTAATATATAACTAGCTTCCATCACTAAACACATGTTAGAAAAAGAAGAAATCAATAATAAAAGCAATAACGATGGTCAAAATGAGCACAATGGCAAAAATGGAACGGACAAAGAGAAATGAAATACAACCCAGAGTCCTAAAGAATATACAGGACATGTTTGGAACAAATATTTATAGCTGCATTTACAGTTAGATTTACTGTAGTTGAACATAGACAGCTTAAAACACATTTGATTTTATTGAACAGCTATCCAGTCAACTAGAGATACGTTGGAAGAACAATTTAATATCTTGACTCTTCAAGCACCGCATATATGTAAATATCTTGCTCGTTGTACAAATTAAGCCTCTCAACGAGACCACCGCTTAAGGGATAAAATTATAAAATTGCATCTACACCAGCATCATATTGTAATGTTCCAGGATCGTAGCCCGTCCATGCTGAAATAGGACCCACATCCGAATGTCTCCGTGCATCTTCTTATCTAGTTTCATTATATCCTTGCTCCATGTCATCTTCGGACTCATCAAATTCAGGTTCTGGCTCGGAGTCCATATCATTATCTTGAACATCAGTTTCCACTTTTGTGCCACGAATGTGGGGTGTATCATCATCGTCTTGCCCACAAGCAAACTCTCCCGTTGAAGACAGATACATACCTGCAGCGCTGCTACTAGTACCTTGATCAACACGGTTTCTGCTGCCTCTCCGACGTCCTCTCCTAGTCTGCTGGCCATCTCCTATTTCACGCTGAGTAGACTGACCTCTGTACATATCAAATGTCCACGCTTCTTCCAACGTCGACGCTGCCACGTAGACTAGTGCCTTGATCAAAGTGTGTCCATGCAATTTCATTGCATTGAGTATCCTGCTGTTCTACTGTTTGGATCTCTTCAACCTCCACGTAGATCTCTGTTGGTTCTTGAGTGTTTGCTTTGAAGTAGTATATCGTGTCCACTCCGTCATCATCATCCAAAGGTGTAGCACTAAATACACCTTGTTGTTGAAAGCAGCTCCTAAGTATCAAACTAATTTTGTATCTATTTCAATCTACACCTATAGCATTGTACACTTTATCAACTAACTCCTGATAGCACACCTTTCATCTAAGGAACAACACTTTTTTTGGCATAGGCAGGTCATACAACATTGATCCTCCGGCATATACAATTTTTCCTCCCCAGTATAATGAACTGATAAAGTATGATCATTCGACATGTTTCACCCAATCTAACCAATGCAAGCCTAATTGAGTATTTTGTGTAACATAATACGTAACTATAATTAATCATGAAGTAGTAATGAAAATGAATGGACAAAATTTAATTACCATTTAAATCCTAAATATAATTATTTAAGAGTTTCAGAGTAAATTCATAATCATGTAAAACTAAGGGGGTCAAATTTGAATTTTTAAAAATTATTTGGGCCGAAATATAAATATTAAATTTAAAGGGTCCAAAGTGTAAATATGCAAAAGTAAAGGATCAAAATTAACTATGTACAAATTTCGACACTAATTTATTATTACGTAAAACTTCGGAGAAATAATTATAATTTTGATAATTACACGGCTAAAAGTTGCGGGTCCAATTTTTAATTAAGTAAAACTTCACCAGCCTAATTGCTATTTTCCATAATCACAAGGGCCTAATTGTAAATTTGAGAAATTTTTAAAGTAATAAATTAACTACGTACAAGTTTTGAGTCCAATTTAAAAATACGTAAAACTTTGTCGGTGCAATTGTAATTTTTCATAATTATAGGGGCCAAAGTGTAAATATGTACAACGATCGGACAAAAAATTAACTGTGTAGTAGTTTGGGGTCAAATTTTTATCTACATAAAACTTCGGGGGCTTAATTGTTATTATGTGCCCTAATTATAGGAAACAAAATGTAAATATATAAAAATTTAATTAGTTTTTAAATCCTAAATATAATTATTTAGGAGTTTCGACGTAAATTCATAATCATGTAAAATTAAGGGGGTCAAATTTGAATTTTTAAAAATTATTTGGGCAGCAATATAAATATTAAATGTAAAGGGTCCAAAGTGTAAGTATGCAAAAGTAACGGGTCAAAATTTAACTATGTACAAATTTCGACACTAATTTATTATTACGTAAAACTTCGGAGAAATAATTATAATTTTGATAATTACACGGCTAAAAGTTGCGGGTCCAATTTTTAATTAAGTAAAACTTCACCCGCCTAATTGCTATTTTCCATAATCACAAGGTCCTAATTGTAAATTTGAGAAATTTTTAGAGTAATAAATTAACTACGTACAAGTTTTGAGTCCAATTTAAAAATACGTAAAACTTTGTGGGTGCAATTGTAATTTTTCATAATTATAGGGGCCAAAGTGTAAATATGTACAACGATCGGCCGAAAAATTAACTGTGCAGTAGTTTGGGGTCAAATTTTTATCTACATAAAACTTCGGGGGCTTAATTGTTATTATGCGCCCTAATTATAGGAAACAAAATGTAAATATATAAAAATTTAATTAGCGTTTAAATCCTAAATATAATTATTTAAGAGTTTCGGAGTAAATTCATAATCATGTAAAATTAAGGGGGTCAAATTTGAATTTTTAAAAATTATTTGGGCCGAAATATAAATATTAAATTGAAAAGGTCCAAAGTGTAAATATGCAAAAGTAACGGGTCAAATTTTAACTATGTACAAATTTCGAGACTAATTTATTATTACGTAAAACTTCGGAGAAATAATTGTAATTTTGATAATTACACGACTAAAAGTTGCGGGTCCAATTTTTAATTAAGTAAAACTTCACCCGCCTAATTGCTATTTTCCATAATCACAAGGGCCTAATTGTAAATTTGAGAAATTTTTAGAGTAAAAAATTAACTATGTACAAGTTTTGAGTCCAATTTAAAAATACGTAAAACTTTGTGGGTGCAATTGTAATTTTTCATAATTATAGGGTCCAAAGTGTAAATATGTACATCGATCGGCCGAAAAATTAACTGTGTAGTAGTTTGGGGTCAAATTTTTATCTACATAAAACTTCGGGGGCCTAATTGTTATTTTTTCTAATTATACGAAACAAAGTGTAAATATATAAAATTTTTGGAGTTAAAAATTAACTATGTACAGTTTCGAATCCATTTTATGAGTACATAAATTTTTAGGGGCCCAATTATAATTTTGCATAATTATAGGGGCCAAAGTGTAAATATGCAAAATTAACGGTCATAATTTAATTATCTACAAGTTTCAGGTCCAATTTATATTTATACAACACTTTAGGGGCCTAATTCTGTTTTTTCATAATTATAGGGGCCAAAGTGTAAATAGGTATAACTTTTGGGGTCATAATTATATTATGTCAAAATTTTAGGGCCATTTCATAATTATATAAAATTTCAAGGGCTAAATTGTAATTTTCCAAATTATACACATGCAAAATGTAAATAAGCACAGTGTTGTGGTCTACATGCAATTATCCAATCATTTTCGACATAAATTATAAATTTACATAAATACAAATAAATATATAATTAGTGATAAGTAATAATAATAATTTTTCAACTACATAATACACAATAACATAAAAATAATTATAAACACATTATAACTGAACAATAATTATCAACACATTATGTAAAGTAAACACAATATAACGGAACAATAATTAATAAATATAGTGTACTAACTTGATATTTTAGTGTCCACAACCGGAGTGCTCAAATTTTTTGCTTTCCCCAATAGCTTGGCAGACTGGTGTTGAGCTTCAATTCTCACCGGAGAAGGCAGAACATTGTAATTAAAACCGGAGAAGAAGGAAAAAATGAGCCGAGTAAAGTGAGGGTGTGTGCAAATGTCCTCTGTCACCGGAGAAGAAGAAAACTTATCTCAGGTGAGGGTGTGTGCGTTTGTGAAATTGAATTGGGGGGGGGAGGGGATTTATAGAAACCTAAAATGAATACTAGCCATTGATCTCAGCTGATCAATGGCTAGTTAATTCCCAAAACAAAAAAAAAAAATTGCGAGCGCCGTGTTTAGCACTCGCAAAAGCCTGCCGGTCAGCAGGCAAAACCTGCCCACTAACCGACAGTGCTATCGGTAGGGAGACAACTTCCACCGACAGCGCCACGTGTCAAACGCACAGCTAGCACTGGGTTTGACACTTGAAAAGGCGTGCCAGTCAGCAGGCAGCCTCTGCCCGCTAACCGGTCGTGCTGTCGATGGCAGATAAGCGAGCCACGTGTCACGCTTTGCATTGGCGCGTGTTAGTGCCACGTTTGGGAATGGAAATTTTGACTTTTCCATTCCCAAATGCGGCGCTGTCGTTTTAAAAAAAAAATTGTGCGCCGCGTTTGCCAAACGCGATGCACTTAGTTTCAAAATTTTTTATCTAACACCTACACATGCCGAATTTTCTTTTGTCCAATCAATATTTTAACAAATTTGCCCCTCCACATGTTGCGTCTTCACATTCTTGTTCATTGTACAGTGCATTTTCTCTCCCTCACGGCATTCTATATACATGTATATGTATGTATGTATGATACACACACACCCCTAGCGGACTGACACTCTTCTTTGCCAGCAAAATATAAATTAATAGAAAAAATTGAAAATTTTCGAGGAATTTTGTCAAGAATTGGATTAATTTTCAGACTCTTTGTTGGAATATTGACATTGATTTGGAATTGTTTTTTTTGGTGGTTAAGTTTGGATATGGTTAGTGAGTTAGAAAGGGGGAGAAGATAGGGCTTTGGTATTTTATATGAGCATGGTATTTTAATTACATTATTTATGTGCAAGATACTTGTGCGAAGAAGAAAGGGAGATGTAAAGTACATTGTTGAAATGCCAACTATTGTTCTTTGATTACTTGCCATTGCTATTGTTGAATACGGTATTCCATTGACATTATTTATGCGAAAGATACTTGTGCGGATTTATAACAATTTTCCCATCATGTTTATGCATTATTTTTTTGGTTGATGCTTTGTTATAGTGCTTGTTGAAATGCTTCCAAGTAGCAATTTGGTGCCACATCAACTTGGAAGAAAGAAGGAAGAGGAAAAGTACCTTTGTTGAAATGCCACCTACTTGATACGAGACACCGATCTAGCCTGTTTAGAAGGCGGAGAACTCCAGCCTTCCACTCATTAAATAACCTTGATACTATCGCAACCAAACAACATAATGAAATTGTGAACCAAGTTGAAGGTGGAAGGTGCTAAACCAAAGTGTGTTTCTTAATTATTAAGCCAAATGAATACCTAGAGTGCTAACCCTAAGCGATTCAAAGAAAGCTTTCAAGACAAGTCAAGAAGAAGCCATCAAAATGAAATATCATTCAATTAATAATTTTAGTGAGTCTCACAAGGCAAATAGAATATTATATGCTATATAATAGCTAAAAAGACATACATATCCGTACTTAACATTTTTACTAATACAATGAGAGGGCTTGACTAAAATTGAATAATAACAAAAATTTTGCAAAGTTTCAGAATGTATCTGCACTGGTATCTACACTGTGGATGGGGGTCCTACAAAATTGGTGAAAGCTACTGCAAATTTGCAGACCTTGGATATGCGAATTGACCCACTGATGCAATTTAAGGCCTACTAACAAGGAACAACGAGTAATAGAAAAGAAAGGTTTGGCAATAATGATATATTTCGGTATTTTGATGATATCATAACTACAAAAATTGGATTAAGATGATTCTTGAAGTATTTTGAATCTAAGAAGATGATCTATAACTTTTATGAAGGCATCATATAATTTTAGGGTGTCCATGATGGTGTGAAAGGAAGGCCATGTATGATGATTATAATGATAGTTAGTTGTTCATGTGGAGTGATTGTAAGATTGTTTTAGCACCGTTGACACCTCATGAAGTTTATGAAGATCAAATGAGGATCATGAACACACAAGCAAAAGAAAAAAGGTGAGCAAAAGGATGAAGATATGCAAGAGGAAAGAGAGGGTGAGCTAGAAAGTGATGAAAAGTGAAGAGAAGAGAGAGTATTAGAAAATCAAAAAGTCCAGAAAAATGAGAGGAAAAAAAGACAATAGATGATTTGGCCTTAGAGGTAAAACATGAGAGAGAGTTAAATTTGATTGCAAAAGCCAAAGAATTGGAGATAGGAGGTCTTGTGTTCTAACACTCTCTTAACCTTGGTTTTCCTAGTGTTGTTATTGCTTTTATGCAGGGTATTGATGAATTCTCTTACGATGGCTTGCCTCTTGGTCTATTTCCCTTAAAAGGTGTGGGGTTACCAAGCACTACTTAAAGAGCCTAAGGAGTCTCAAAGGCATGATGAAAAGTGGAGCAGTCAAGGAGAATTTCCAACTTGTTTCTTTGAGTTGCTTTGGAAGATGTGGCAAATATGGATAGATAGATGTACTATGCATAGAACTATTATAGAGTACGATCATTTTATCTCTAAACTTGATGTTCTACTTGATGGTAGGTATAGCTTGACTCATGTACCCAATCTTAATTCAATATTTGTTTTATGGTTCAGTCATAGTTTACACGTTTCTAGGTGTTTTGTCATTAGGAGTAGTTTGAATAAGTATGATGGTTGCATTAAGTTCCTTGAGTTTTTAAAAGTTAGCATGAGTGTTAAAAGTCCAATGTTTTAGGCTTTGCATCTAGTCCTATGTCAGATTATCGTTGCATTAGGTTCCACTATAGAGTCATATTATGAGTATCATGCTCACATGACAAGTAGTTTTTGTGATACTATATGAGTTTTTATGAAATTCATTGTCAAAACTATCTTATGAATGGTGCTTTGACTAGTTGTTCTTTGGGCTTGATTAAAGTCTTTAAAGATCATATGCATGTTAGGGTTTTCTATGCTTTGAATTTCGAGTGGATTAATACACTTTTGCCCTATTTGCTTAATTATGATGACATTTCTCTTGAGTATTTTGATGTGCTTGGATTTAATGTACTAAATGAAGACTTAAATCTATAGTTTTTCAAGTGGCGGATTTGTATATTTAAGGAAAGGATCCTTTTTCAAAAGAATTTTGAATGGGATGGAAAGCACATTGTTGAGGTATACAAGCCAAAATCATTAGGTACACATAATCTCTTGGAGTTTGCTTTTATTGTCATAAATTTGCTCTTTTGTGGTGTAAGAGATTTGAAGACAAATCCTTTTTCAAGAGGAGGGAATGATATGAGTCTAGTGACACCAATGCCCCCACAAGCTCATTGATGGAGATTTGAGGACAAATTCTTTTCAAGAGGAGGATAATGATGCAATCCAAGGCCTACTAGCAAGAAACAATGAAATAATGGAAAAGAAAGGTCTGGCAGTAATGACATTATAGATACCAAATTTTGACACACCATTTATTTTCTAACATTAGGGGGGTATTTTTATATTTTTGGGGTCAAATTCTAATTTTTCAAAAAAAAAAGAGGTAAAATCAACAATTTTGGAAGGGTAAAACAGTAATTTTTAGCTGTAAATATTTTTTTCAGTAGTTTTGATGTTTTAAATTCATATTTTTATACTTTTATACGTATTTTTTTAAATTTGTGTGATTTTTTCGGGATTAACTAGTATTTTTCTATATTTTGCTAGCATAGGGACAAAATGGTAATTTTGCCCTGGGAACACTATTTTCACTCATTTCAAGTCCAAAATTTATTTTTCAAGTTTTTAAGCATGTTTTTTAATTTTCGTTATTTTTTTGGGGACGATTGGTATTTGCCCCGCGTTCAGGGGCAAAATTGTCATTTCACATTCCAAATGCATTTTTCACCAAATTTTGAGTCATAAATGCATTTTCTAGGGTTTTAGGCTTATTTTTAATTTTTGGTAATTTTTTAGGCCAATAGCCATTTTTCTGTATATTTTCGTTGTCTAGGGACAAAATTGTCCTTTCACATTTCAAACACGTTTTTCACCAAATTTTGAGTCATAAATACATTTTCTAAGGTTTTAGGCATATTTTTAATTTTTGGTAATTTTTCGTGAACAATAGGTATTTTTCTGTGCATTTTGTTATTATAGCGGCAAAATAGTCATTTCACACCCCAAACGCGTTTTTGGCCAATTTTAAGTTCTAACCTTGATTTTTTAGATTTTTGAAATCTATTTTGGTTTTTTTTTTGGCAAATTTTGGAGTTTATTGTCATTTTTGTATTAAATTTTAATATTTTTTGTGTGTCAAAAATAATTCTTTAAAATAAAATTAAAATTTTTATTACCGGTAGCATTTTTGTTATTTTGTAGTATTTTTGGAGGCCAAGACTGCTAGCTCTATAAATACTCCCCATTAAAATAAAAAAAATAAAAAATAAAAAAACACTAAAACACACTTTTCCCCCGAAGAAAGATAAAAAATACCTACTAAATCATCACAAAACACACATTGTAGCCGTCTCCTTCAAAATCACTAGTACTGTTGAAGATTGTTACTGTTTATCAGATTGTTTCAAGCCTCAAAAGATAAATTCTTCTCTTTGTTTTGATTCATTATTCTTCCATTTTCCTATGTGAACCTGATTATGTGTTTAATTGTTAAGAGTTTTAGTTGAGTTTTTCTTTACATTTTTGTTTCTATCTTTGTTCATTAGTTTGTTTCTGGATTTTCCTTTGTCTTGGTTTTCTGGGTCTTTGCTCTCTTGTTTTTGGGTTTTCATGTAACACCCTAGAAATGCACTTACAAGAGACATTTTTCTTATTTAGGGTTAAGTGTTAATCATTGATTTATTAGTTGGAAGATTTCTTGAGTTAATTAGGTTAATTAGCTAAGATTTTCATTATTAAGCAAGAACACCTAAGTACTAAAGTTAGAATAATTTTACTTGACCATTTAATTTATATTAGTGTTTAAATTTTGATTAGCTCATTTTATTATTTTCTAGTCTTTTGACTACTTGAATTTTAGCTCAATTTTACTTAAAATCTCACTTATTTTCTTGCTTTATTTTCTTTTCCCTTGGCTGAAATTTTTCTCTTTCTTTTCTTTTTCTCTTGGCCGAAAATTCTTTTCTTTTCTCTTTTCTTTTTTGGCCGAAATTCTTTTTCTTTTTCTTTCTCCTTATGGCCGGATTTCTTTCTCCCTATTTTACTCTCTTTTTGCTTTAATAATTTGTGTCTTAATATTGCTAGTATTAAGTGATAAGAGGTTAATGAGCTCCACCAATCAAATTAATCCAAGTTAGCTACTCTTGCATTAAAAGACTACCTTTTTACTTTATTCTTGTAGGTTTTAATTGGTTAATCTTTTTCCCACCTTTTCTTTATTTCTTTTCCATTTTTCCTAGCCTATTTCTTTCTCTTTCTTCTCCCTCTTGGCCGGCCATCTCCCTTTCTCTTCTTCTCTCATTTTGCTCTCAACTTCTTGAAGTTTTCTCTCTAAAGTTTGGGCAAATCCACCATAGGAAGTGAGCTTCTTTCCTTTCTAAGCAAAGTTCTAAGCATATCTAAGGTATTTACTATGAACTTTTCCTATTAATTTCATGTTTTAATTAGTTTTTATGCAAGCTTAAACCAAGATTCTTGTTGGTACTACTTGGAGAACTTAGTTAGAATTTGAGATTTACTTGCTAGATAAAGTGTTCTTGTGGTTAGATAGACTAGTATATGGCCTTTAAACCTTGAAATTTCATGTGTTATATGTTGTTTGGTTGAAGATTCTTGGAGTAGAATTCTTGGAATTTAGTGGAATTTTGATTGAATTTGAACTTGAGTTGAACATAAAAGTTGTAGAACTTGTTGAATTGGGTTGGATTGTTGATTTTTCTTGCAGGAAAAAAATTTGGGTTAGTCCGATTTTAAGGGGAAATGCTGCCGAAATTTTTGTAGAATTAAAAGAAGAAAAATTGACAAGTGAGATTTTAAGCTTAGAATATGTTCAATTGAAGGAAATTGAAGTGTAGGAATTTTTAGAAATGATCTAGTGATAGATTAAATTTTCTTAGAATAAGTAAACCCTAAACCCTAGAAACCCTAAAACCAAAACCCTAGAAATAAGTGGGGTATTTTCTTGAATTTTTCTTACTAAATTTACTAGGGTTTTACTTGGGTTTTCATTATATTATTTCTTTTAAATTTCAGGGTCCGAAAACGCATCACGACCATTTTACGAGATATTTTCTTAGGCATTCCAGGTGAGTGTCTTTATGTGTGCATGATGCATGAAATGTTATGTTCTACTTGTAAATATTATGTTACACTTGCAAATATTATGTGATAAAATGTGCTACTTGAGGAAAGATGTGTACTTTATCGCATCTATTCCGTAATGTGTTATATGCTTTCACTATTCAACGTGTTACTTGTGCGTGAGACTTCCGTGACTAACTTTACCGTTACTTCACGGATAGTCAACTCGGACAGGCTTGGGAGGTTATAAGGTGCTGGGTGTTTTAGGGCGTGACGTTCTTTCCCTTTTGAGTTGTGAATCCTCAAAGAGGCCAACTCCGGATTGAACTTTCTTGCGTGTTGGCCCTCCCAGGTTGAGAGTACTCCCTGGATGTGGTAGCTTGTACGGAGGTTATAAGGTGAATGGTGGTTAGGGCTTGCGTGATAAAACTGGCATGTTCCTTTGATAAAAGACCTGAGCTATTATCTCGGTCTAAATGTCATGGTTACATGATCAGTACTTGCTTTTCCTGCGGTTGAGCTTGCTCCCGTAGTTGAGCCTTGTATCCGCCCTTGACTACTTGATAATTAAATTGTTCATATCTTGTTTATTTAACTTTATCGATTATTTTATTTACTAAAATAATGAGTTCTTGATATGATTGCATGACTTGGACATTCACTGGGCTATTATAGCTCATTCCTTTTATTTGTTTTCCTTTACTCAGGTTTCCTGAAAAATTAAAGCTGGAATCGACTGGTTTTGATTATTATAGATGTTTTAGTTATTGTAATAGCCAAACTGTGTTAGGCTATCTTTGTGAAAATCATGTATATTATGACATGTAAACTTTTGATGTGACTTGTACCTTTAAGTAAATAATATGAGTGTATTTTATTTTATTCCATTTTATTTTATTTTATTTTGAGTTAAGTACGCTCGGATGTTTGCGTGAGTGCGTGATTCGAGTCCTGGCGAGAGCTAGGCAGGCAGTCCGCTAAGCCCTTTGGTGCGCCTCTGGGTAAGGTGGGGCTGTCACAGTTGGTATCAGAGCTTAGGATTGAATCCTGTCTCTAGTGCTAGTCTTGTTTGGGGTGTCGGGTAGGAAATTTGGGTTGAGTCGGTTACGCTTGGGCCTGATCAACCTGAGTGTGAGAGATAAGATCCGAATTTCCGCACCTGGACGCTATTGTGTATATGCTTGAGAATGTGTTTAGGTTACTTTTAAGCTTGATATTTGAGTGTAATATTTAAGTATTATTTATTATTAAGTATTTGTGGGATAGACCTAATTAATTTATTATTTAAACATGTAGGTATGTCAGAGAGCGGTCGAGGTGAGGGATCACGGGCATTGCAGCCAGCTGATGTGGCCCCGACCCAGTATGAGCAGCGTAGACGACCGATAGTTCGTTACCGTGAGGGACCGGGTCACCCTACCGTACATTTTCACCTGCCCGTCGAGTCCGCCCTGCTTGTGGTTGTTGGAGGACATACTCTTATCCCGATCATGTCGTGCTTTCTTTGATAGAGGATAGTAGGCGGGTGGAGCGTGATAGTGATACTTCCCGGGCCCGTGTTCACGAGCTGAGAGAGACAGTTAGGGCTCAGGCTCAGAGGATTCGTGACTTAGAGACTGCTGTTCAGGAAGAACAGCAGAGGACTGATGCTTATCGAGAGCAGTACCAGGAGGTGCATGGCCGTCTCACACGCGTGGTACAGCATGTCCGGGACCACACGGGACGACTTGTAGATGAGAGTGGTCTGTTAGTAGGTCATGTGTTAGATGAGGTGCGAGATATTGGCTCCGCACCTAGGGCCAGGACAGGCAGCGCCTCCACCTCTTGGGGCCGAGGAGGCTCCTGGGGGTGAGCAGGACATGGATGTGAGCTCGGCCGGATCAGTCCAGTTGGACTAGATCTTGGACTAGATCTTTAGATGGGTTTATGTACCAAAACTTATGCTAGTTTTGTTATGTTTTATATGTACGACATGTTTTGTATGTGACTCTTGAAAAATGTGTAAATTGAACTACTTGTATAAATATGTGTGATCTTGTTGGCATGAAACTTGATTTCCTTGTTAATCTTGAATTTGTGCATTTTACATTTTATTTGACATCTAATATGTAGATATTAAAATAAATTCATTCATGTTATTATAGCATATTAAGTCATGAGTGGACGTGGTCGCGGTAGAGGACGTCCCCGTCGTCAAGACCGGGATGAAGACGCTACCTCTAGCATAAATCCACCTTCCGGAGCTGATCCAATGATTGCGGTCTTGAATCGAATGACCGACGTTCTAACTCAACTGGGAACTCGGCAGAACCCAGCAGTGGAAGTTGGTGGTCCTCATAGAAACCCAGGCAGTAGGGGAAGATGTAGCCCTGGAACGGTTCCAGAAATTTAACCCCCCTAAGTTTAACGGCAGTCCAAAGCCAGAAATTGCTGAAAAATGGTTAGAAGACATTGAGAAAATTTTTACTGCCTTGAAGTATACGGATGAACGGCAAGTGACATTCGCCGTGTTCCAATTGGAAGGTGCTGCCACCCCTTGGTGGAATTTAATCAACGCCAAGTGGGAAAGACATCAAACTCCAAGGACAGTGGGTCAACTTCACTAGAGAGTTCAAGGAGAAGTATATCCCTGTGCGAGTACAAGAAAAGCGGGAAGATGAATTTTTGAAATTAAGACAGGGGTTGCTGAGTGTAGCTGAGTATGAGGCTCAGTTTACTAAACTGTCTCGTTATGCCCCGGAACTTGTAGCCACTGAACGGCGAAGAAAGAGGAGATTTATCCAAGGCTTGAATTTGGAGATCCAAGACGCCCTCGCAGCTGCCACCATTGAAACGTATGAAGCTGCAGTGGAAAAAGCGCAGTAGGTGGAGGAAACCAAGTCCCTGGTCCGCACGGTGAAGGCAAGAAAACGGGGAAATACCAACGATGCTCGACCTTCAACTGGAAACTCTCCAGTCCCTAAGATGGGAAGGGGAACTGGAGGAGTGAGAATTGGGCAAGGTGCCCCGTTCGGAAGAACAAGAGGTGCATCTGGTGAGAAGGGCTCCGCCAAGAAGTGAACAAAAGGAGGATACTCAAAAGGAGAAACAGTCATCAGCTGCTCCTGTTGCTTGTGGGTATTGCGGTAAAGGCGGGCATGTGGAAGATGACTGCTGGAGAAAGAACCGTAAATGTTTGCTTTGCGGCAGTGGAGATCACCGGATAAATCAATGTCCAAGACAGGCAGCCAGTGGACCGAGCACCGCTCAACCTGGGCCCAAGGAGACCAATCAAGCCAGGGAGAGCGGGAATAAACGGAAAGTGCCAGCTCGCGTGTATGCCCTCGACAAGCGGGATGCCCAGGAGTCACCAGCAGTGATTGAAGGTATGATTCTTGTTTTTCATCGTCTGGCTAAACTGCTAGTAGACCCTGGTTCCACCCATTCCTTTGTGAACCCTCAATTTATGACTGCTTTAGAGATACAACCTGTTAAGTTATCCTATGAATTGGAAGTGAGGACTCCGACTGGGGACCATTGCCTGACAACTAATCTTGTTTACCAAGATTGTGAGCTTCGGGTAGGAGAAAGAAAATTTCTAACAGATCTCATAGCTTTACCTATTCGGGGTTATGATGTAATACTAGGCATGGATTGTTTGACCCGGTATAGTGCTCAACTAAATTGTGGGACGAAAGTGGTGGAGTTTAGCATACCGGGAGAACCTATTTTAAGGTTGGATGTTAAGAAAACCCTAGCTTCCTCAAATCTTCTTTCGGCCATGCAAGCTAGGAAATTGATGTTCCGAGGGGCAGTAGGATACCTTGCTTATTTAATTAATACACCTGAGGATAAAGTGAGACTTGAGGATGTGCCGGTGGTAAAAGAATTTCCCGATGTGTTTCCCGAAGAATTAAGCTCCCTACCTCCGGAGAGAGAAGTGGAATTCAAAATAGAATTGGTACCAGGAGTATCGCCAATATCTAGAACCCCATACCGCATGTCCCCTGCAGAACTCGGGAGAACTTAAGGTCCAACTCCAGGATTTGTTAGAAAGAGGGTTTGTCAGGCCGAGTGTATCACCATGGGGAGCCCCAGTGTTATTTGTAAGGAAGAAAGATGGTACTCTTAGGCTTTGCATTGACTATCGAGGGTTAAATAATGTCACCATAAAGAATAAGTATCCTTTACCTCACATTGATGAATTGTTTGATCAACTGGAAGGGGCTGTAGTATTTTCCAAGGTGGATCTCAGACAAGGGTACTATCAATTGAAAATTAAGGAGGAAGATGTATCAAAAACTGCTTTTAACACTCGATATGGTCATTACGAATTTGTGGTGATGCCTTTTGGGTTAACTAATGCCCCGGCGGCTTTTATGGATTTAATGCATAGGGTTTTCAGACCATACTTGGATCAGTTTGTAGTGGTTTTTATTGATGATATTTTGATATTTTCCAAGTCCCATGGAGAGCATGAGCAACATTTGAAGATGGTGCTACGAACCTTGAGAGACAACAAGTTGTATGCCAAGTTTAGTAAGTGCGAATTTTGGAAGGACCAAGTGTCATTCTTGGGTCATGTCATTTCGGGAGAAGGAATAGCGGTAGATCCCTCCAAAGTGGAAGCCGTGGTTAGTTGGAAACGACCCGAGAATCCCACCGAAGTTCGTAGTTTCTTGGGGTTAGCTGGCTATTATCGGAGGTTTATTAAGGATTTTTCAAAGATAGCCACACCACTCACTGCTTTGACCCAAAAGAATGTTAAGTTTAAGTGGGATGAACGGTGCGAACAGAGCTTCACTGAACTCAAGAAACGATTGACATCTGCCCCAGTGCTAGCATTGCCTAATGAAAATGAAACTTTCAGTGTGTACACAGATGCTTCACGGGAAGGCTTAGGATGTGTGTTAATGCAAGGGAAACAAGTAGTTGCCTACGCTTCCCGTAAGTTAAAACCTCATGAAAGGAATTATCCCACACATGACCTAGAATTAGCAGCGGTGGTTTTCGCACTCAAGAAATGGAGGCATTATTTGTATGGAGTCACCTTTGAAGTATATACAGATCATAAGAGTCTGAAATATTTGTTTTCTCAGAAAGAGTTAAATTTGCGACAACGTAGATGGGTGGAGTTATTGGAGGATTACGACTGTACTATTAATTACCATCCGGGTAAAGCTAATGTTGTTGCAGATGCTTTAAGTAGGAAGGTTCAAATGGCTAGTCTGGCCATCCGTGAATGGGACTTGTTGGAGCGATTGAGTGAGAGCAATCCAAGGAATAGCTGGCTCTAAAGTGATTTGTGGAAACGTAAGTGCACAATCTGAATTGTTGAAACAAATCCAAGAAGCTCAAGGCAAGGATCTCACACTACAGAAGCGGATAGAGAAAGCCAAAGTGGGGACCATACCTGAGTATAGTGTTGGACCGGAGGGACTGTTGAGATTCCGAAACCGTATCTTCATCCCAAGAGACGAAGAGTTGAAGAGAGTAATCATGGATGAGGCCCATCGTTCCAGGTACACTGTGCACCCGGGGAGTACAAAGATGTACCAAGATTTGAAGAAACTTTATTGCTGGGATAATATGAAGAGGGAAATAGCAGAGTATGTGCAAACTTGTCCTACGTGTCAGCAGGTAAAAGCCGAACATCAGAGACCGTCAGGACTACTACAACCTTTGGAAATCCCAGAGTGGAAATGGGAGCACATTACCATGGATTTCGTTTCTGGTTTACCGAGAACCCAAAAAGGGCATGATGCTATTTGGGTAATTGTGGATCGCTTGACCAAATCTGCTCATTTTCTGCCCATGAACATGACTTACCCGTTGGAAAAACTTGCTCGTATGTTCATTGATGAAGTGGTGAGATTACATGGAATTCCAGTTAGTATTGTTTCAGACCGAGATCCTCGGTTTACTTCTCGACTGTGGAGACAAATGCACGAAGCCTTGGGAACAAAGTTAAACTTTAGCACGGCTTACCATCCCCAGACCGATGGACAGTCCGAACGAGTGATCCAGATTTTAGAAGATATGCTGCGGGCGAGTGTGATGGATTTTGGTAGCAACTGGGATCAACATGTGACCTTAATTGAGTTTGCTTACAACAATAGCTACCAATCCTCTATCCAGATGGCCCCATTTGAAGCACTGTACGGGAGAAGATGCAGGAACGCCTGGCTATTGGGATGAAGTGGGTGAACGGAAAATGTTAGGTCCAGAAAAAGTACCCTGGATAGAAGAGGCTTATGAGAAAGTTAAGTTAATACAACAACGACTTCAAGCTGCTCAAAGTCGACAGAAAAGTTATGCCGATACTCGAAGGAAAGAGCTGGAGTTCGAAGTTGGAGATGAAGTATTTCTCAAGATTTCTTCATTTAAAGGTGGCATCCAGTTTGGGAAAAAGGAAGAAACTTCAACCAAGATACATGGGACCATTCAAAATCGTTAAACGTATCGGAAATGTTGCTTACCAATTGGACTTGCCTTCAAAGTTATCTAAAATGCACAATGTCTTCCATGTGTCAGTTTTGAAAAAATACCACCCGGATCCAAGGCACAGTGCTTCAACCCGATGAAATTGAGCTTGACGAAACTTTGACATATGAAGAGCAACCAGTTCAAATCCTGGACCGTAAAGTAAAAGAACTGAGAAATAAACAAATTCCTCTTGTCAAGATCCTGTGGAAGCATCATGACCTAGAAGAAGCCACGTGGGAGACAGAAGAAGAAATGCGGAGAAATTATCCCAAGCTCTTCGAAAATCCAGGTAGAATTTCGAGGACGAAATTCTTTTAAGGGGGGGAGGATGTAACACCCTAGAAATGCACTTACAAGAGACATTTTTCTTATTTAGGGTTAAGTGTTAATCCTTGATTTATTAGTTGGAAGATTTCTTGAGTTAATTAGGTTAATTAGCTAAGATTTTCATTATTAAGCAAGAACACCTAAGTACTAAAGTTAGAATAATTTTACTTGACCATTTAATTTATATTAGTGTTTAAATTTTGATTAGCTCATTTTACTATTTTCTAGTCTTTTGACTACTTGAATTTTAGCTCAATTTTACTTAAAATCTCACTTATTTTCTTGCTTTATTTTCTTTTCCCTTGGCTGAAATTTTTCTCTTTCTTTTCTTTTTCTCTTGGCCGAAAATTCTTTTCTCTTCTCTTTTCTTTTTTGGTCGAAATTCTTTTTCTTTTTCTTTCTCCTTATGGCCGGATTTCTTTCTCCCTATTTTACTCTCTTTTTGCTTTAATAATTTGTGTCTTAATATTGCTAGTATTAAGTGATAAGAGGAATTAATCCAAGTTAGCTACTCTTGCATTAAAAGACTACCTTTTTACTTTACTCTTGTGAGGTTTTAATTGGTTAATCTTTTTCCCACCTTTTCTTTATTTCTTTTCCATTTTTCCTAGCCTATTTCTTTCTCTTTCTTCTCCCTCTTGGCCGGCCATCTCCCTTTCTCTTCTTCTCTCATTTTGCTCTCAACTTCTTGAAGTTTTTTCTCTAAAGTTTGGGCAAATCCACTATAGGAAGTGAGCTTCTTTCCTTTCTAAGCAAAGTTCTAAGCATATCTAAGGTATTTACTATGAACTTTTCCTATTAATTTCATGTTTTAATTAGTTTTTATGCAAGCTTAAACCAAGATTCTTGTTGGTACTACTTGGAGAACTTAGTTAGAATTTGAGATTTACTTGCTAGATAAAGTGTTCTTGTGGTTAGATAGACTAGTATATGGCCTTTAAACCTTGAAATTTCATGTGTTATATGTTGTTTGGTTGAAGATTCTTGGAGTAGAATTCTTGAAATTTAGTGGAATTTTGATTGAATTTGAACTTGAGTTGAACATAAAATTTGTAGAACTTGTTGAATTGGGTTGAATTGTTGATTTTTCTTGCAGAAAAAAAATTTGGGTTAGTCCGATTTTAAGGGGAAATGCTGCCGAAATTTTTGTAGAATTAAAAGAAGAAAAATTGACAAGTGAGATTTTAACTAGAATATGTTTAATTGAAGGAAATTGAAGTGTAGGAATTTTTCGAAATGATCTAGTGATAGATTAAATTTTCTTAGAATAAGAAACCCTAAACCCTAAACCCTAAAACCAAAACCCTAGAAATAAGTGGGATATTTCTTGAGTTTCTTTACTAAATTACTTAGGATTTTAATCGGATTTTCATTAGATTATTTCTTTTAAATTTCAGGACCCAAAAGTGAATCGCGACCATTTTATGAAATATTTTCATAGGCATTTCAGGTGAGTGTCTCTATGTGTGCATGATGCATGAATTGCTTTGTCATACTTGAGAATGCTATATTAAGAAATATTATGCTATACTTGTAATTGTTATTTTATGACATGTGTTACTTGAGGAAAGATGTGTACTTTATCACATCTATTCCGCGATGTGTTACACGCTTTCATTATCCAATGTGTTACTTGTGCATGAGACTTCCGTGACTAACTTCACCGTTACATCACGGATAGTCAACCCGAACTGCACGTGGGAGGTCATAAGGTGCTGGGTGTTTTAGGGTGTGAATTCTTTCCTTTTGAGTTGTGAATCCTCAAAGAGGCCAACTCCGGATTGAACTTTTTGTGTGAGATTTTTTTTCTCCCCTGGATATGGTAGCTTGTACGGAGGTTATAAGGTGCTTGGCGGTTAGGGTTTGTGCTTGATAAAACTGATATGTTCTTTGATATAAAGACCTGAGCTATTATCTCGGTCCAAATATCGTGACTACATGATCAGTACTTGCTGTTTCTGCGGTTAAGCTTGCTTCCGTAGTTGAGCCCTGTATCCTCCTTTGACTACATGTTAAACTGAATTGTTTATATCTTTATTTATTAATTTAATTGTTCGATTATTTCATTTACTAAAAATAATGAGTTCTTGATATGATTGCATGACTTGGACATTTACTGGGCTATTGTAACACCCTAGAAAATGCACACATAAGATACATTTTTCTCTAATTAGGGTTAAGTGTTAGACCTTGATTTATTACTTGGAAGAGTTCTTGAATTAGTTAGGTTACTTAATTAAAGGTTTCATTATTAAACAAGAATACCTAAGTACTAAAGTTAGAATAATTTCATTTGACCATTTAATTTATATTAGTGTTCAAATTTTGATTAGCTTATTTTATTATATTCTAGTCTTTTGATTACTTGAATTTTAACTCAATTTTACTTGAAAATCTCATTTATTTTCTCACTTTATTTTCTTTTCCCTTGACCGAAAATTCTTCTTTTTCTTTTCTTTTCTTTTGGCCGAAATTTCTCTTCTTTTCTTTGGGCCGAAATTCTTTTCTTTCTTTTTCTTCTTGTGGCCGGTTTTCCTCTTTCTATTTTTGTCCTAATTTGCTTTAATAATTTATGTCTATTTATTGAATATATATAAGTGATAAGAGTTATTAATTTTCACCAATTAAATTAATCCAAGTAGCCATTCTTGCATTAAATGACTAACTATTTACTTTACTCTTGTAAGGATTTAATTGGACCACCATTTTCCCATCTTTTCTTCTTTTCTTTTTCATTTTCCTAGCCTATTTCTCTCTCTTCTCCTTCTCACTTTGGCCGGCCAAGCTTTTCTTCTTCTTTCCCCATTTTTGCTCTCAAATTTCTTGGACTTTTATCTCTCAAGTTGGCTCAAATCAACCATAGCAAGTGGACTTCTATCTTTTCTAATCAAAGTTCTAAGCATATCTAAGGTATTTACCATGAACCTACCTTATTAATTTCATGTTTTAATTAGTTTTTATTCAAGTTTAATACCAAGTTCTTGTTAAGATTACTTGAAGAAATTAGTTAGAACTTGATATGTACTTGTTAGATAAAGTGTTCTTGTGGTTAAATAGACTAGTATGTGGTATTGGAACCTTGAAATTTCATGAAGAACATGTTATTTGGGTGAAAGTTCTTGGAGCTTAATCCTTGAAATTTAGTGAGATTTTGATTGAATTTGAGTTTGGATTGAACTAAGAAGTGGTAGAACTTGATGAATTATGGGTTGGATGATTGAAATCTTGATGAAAAACAAGTTTGGAAGGGCCGAAATCTAGGGGAAATAATGCCCAATTTTTGTTAGAAAAACCCTAGAAAAACCCTAGAAAACCCTAGAATGAAAACCCTAGAATGAAACCCTAAACCCTAAACCCTAAACCCTAGGAAAAAAAAAAAAAAAACCTAGAATTTAATGAGGTATTTCTTGCATTTTCTTACTAGGTTAATTAGGGTATAAATTGGGTTTTCATTAGATTATTTCTTTTAATTTGCAGGATCCAATAGTGAGACCCGACCTTTCTACGAGATATTTTCTTAGGCACCAGGTGAGTGTCTTTATGTGTGCATGATGCATGGAATGTGATAATTTTATTTTGTGACTATTATGCTTAACTTGCAAATATTATGTGAGTACATGTGTTATTTGAGGAAAGATGTGTACTTTATCAGCATCTATTCCACAATGTGTTACCGCCTTTATTATTTAAAATGTTATTTGTGTGTGTGAGACTACCGTGACTAACGTCACTGTTATTTCACGGTTAGTCAACCGGGCTGCAAGTGGGAGGACATAAGGTGCTGGGTGTTTTAGGGTGTGATGTTCTTTCCTTTTGAGTTGTGAATCCTCAAAGAGGCCAACTCCGGAATGAACTTTCTTGATTGTGTGTTGGCCCTCCAGGGTTGAGATTCTTCTCCCCCGGATGTGGTAGCTTGTACGGAGGTTATAAGGTGTTTGGCGGTTAGGGCTTGTGATTGATAAAACTGATATGTTCCTTGATAAAGACCTGAGCTATTATCTCGGTCTAAATATCGTGGCGACATGATCAGTACCTGCTCCTCTACGGTTAAGCTTGCTTCCGTAGTTGAGCCCTGTATCCGCCAGTGACTACATGTGAATTAAATTGCTCATATATTGTTTATTTAATTTATTGATTATTTTAATGACCTAAATCATGAGTGCTTGGTATGATTGCATGAATTGGACATTCACTGGGCTATTATAGCTCATTCCATTTTATTTGTTTTCCTTTACTCAGGTCAACTGAAAATTAAAGCTGGATCAACTGGTTTTTGGGTTATTATAAGTGTTTTAGTGTTGTAATAGTCGCACTATGTTAGGCTATTATTGTGAAAAAATTATGTACATTATGACTTGTAACTTTTTGATATGACTTGTATCTTCAAGTTAAATAATAAGAGTTTGTTTTATTTTATTCCATGTCACTTCATGTTATTTTATTTTAAGTTAAGTACGTTTGGATTTTCATGTGAGTGCGTGCATCGAGCCCTGGCGAGAGCTAGGCAGGCAGTCCGCTAAGCCCTTTGGTGCGCCTCTGGGCAAGGTGGGGCTGTCACAGGTGGTATCAGAGCTTAGGCTTGAATCCTAACCTTAGTGCTAGCCTTGTCTGGGGTGTCGGGTAGGAAATTTGGGTTGAGTCGGTTACGCTTGGGCCTGATCAACCTGAGTGTGAGAGATAAGATCCGAATTTCCGTACCTAGGCACTATTGTGTATATGCTTGAGGTTGTGTTTAGATTATTTTTAAGATTGACATTTGAGTGTGATATTTAAGTATTATTTATTATTAAGTATTTGTGGGATAGACCTAATTAATTTATTATTTAAACCTGTAGGTATGTCAGAGAGTGATAGGATTGAGGCACCATCGCCATCGGTTGCAGCGCCGGTGCAGCGTGAGCATCGCCGGAGACCCATTGTCCGTTTTCGTGAGGGACCGGGGCACCCTTACCGCACCTTTTCACCTGCCCGACGAGTCCGACCTGCCTGCGGATGTTGGAGGACCTATTCATACCCCGACTATGTTGTGCTTTCGCTGATAGAGGATAGTAGGCGAGTGGGGGGTGACAGTGAGATTGCCCGAGCCCGTGTACATGAGTTGAGAGAGACGATTAGGGCTCAGGCCCAGAGGATTCGTGAGTTAGAGACTGCTGTTCAGGAAGAGCAGCAGAGGACGGATGCCTACCGCGAGCAGTGCCAGGAGCTACACGGTCGTCTCTCACGTGTGGTACAGCACGTCCGGGACCACGGGGGACGACTCGTGGATGAGAGTGGTCTATTGGTAGGCCATGTACTGGATGAGGTGCGCGATGTGGCTCCGCACCTAGGGCCAGGACAGGCAGCGCCTCCACCTCCTGGGGCCGAGGGTGCTCCTGGGCGTGAGCGAGACATAGGTGTGAGTTCTGCTGGATCGGTCCGGTTGGGTTAGGTTTTAGATTGGACCTTTGGATGGAGTTATGTACTAAAGCTTATGTTAGTTTTGTTATGTTTATATGTATGACCTGTTTTGTATCTGACTTTTGAGATGTGTAAATTGAACTACTTGTATAAATATGTGTGATCTTTGGCATGAAATTTGGCTTCTTTGTTAATCACGACTTTGTGCATTTTATAGTGTATCTTGACATTCATCATGTAGTTATTAAAATAAATTTATTCATGTTATTATAGTATATTAAATTATGAGTGGACGTGGTCGCGGGAGAGGACGTCCCCGTCGTCAAGACCGGGATGCAGAAGCTACCTCTAGCATAAATCCACCTGTGGGAGCTGATCCCATGATCACAGTTTTAAATCGAATGACCGATGTTCTAACTCAGTTGGGAACTCGGCAGAACCCTGCGGTGGAAATTGGTGGATCTCATAGAAACCCGGTTGTAGGGGAAGATGTGGCCTTGGAACGATTCCAAAAATTTAACCCCCCTAAGTTTAACGGCAGTCCAAAACCAGAAATTGCTGAAAAATGGTTAGAGGACATTGAGAAGATTTTTACTGCCTTGAAGTACCCAGATGAACGGCAGGTGACTTTCGCCGTGTTTCAATTGGAAGGGGCTGCCACTCCTTGGTGGAATTTAATCAACACCAAGTGGGAGAGACATCAGACCCCAAGGACGTGGAGCAATTTTACCAAGGAGTTTAAAGAGAAATATATTCCCGTGCGAGTGCAAGAAAAGCGGGAAGACGAATTTCTGAAGTTGAGGCAGGGGTTGTTGTCCGTAGCTGAGTATGAAGCTCAATTTACGAAATTATCTCGATATGCTCCAGAACTCGTAGCCACTGAGCGGCGGCGGAAGAGGAGATTTATTCAAGGGTTGAATTTGGAGATCCAGGATGCTCTCGCAGCTGCCACCATTGAAACGTATGAAGATGCTGTGGAAAAAGCACAGCAGGTGGAGGAAACCAAGTCTTTGGTCCGCACTGTGAAAGCAAGAAAACGGGGAAATACCAGTGATGCTCGCCTTTCAACTGGAAGCGCTCCAGCCCCTAAGACGGGACGGGGAATGGGAGGAATGAGAATTGGACAAGGTGCCCCGTTCGGTAGATCAAGAGGTGCTCCGGTGGGAAGGGCTCCTCCAAGAAGTGAACAAAAAGAAGATATTCAAAAGGAAAAACAGTCGTCAGCTGCTTCTGGTGCTTGTGGATACTGTGGCAAAGGTAACCACACTGAGGAGAATTGCTGGAGAAAGAATCGAAAATGTTTGCTTTGCGGCAGTGGCGAGCACCGAATAAATCAATGTCCCAGACAAACCACCAGTGGACCGAGCACCGCTCAATCTGGACCCAAGGAGATCCAGCAAGCTAGGGAGAGCGGGAATAAACGAAAAGTGCCGGCTCGTGTGTATGCCCTTGATAAGCAGGATGCCCGGGAATCACCGGCGGTAATTGAAGGTATGATTCTTGTTTTTCATCGTCTGGCTAAATTACTAGTAGACCCTGGATCCACCCATTCCTTTGTGAATCCTCAATTTATGTTGCTTTAAAGGTTCAACCTGTTAAGTTATCTTATGAATTGGAAGTAAGGACTCCGACTGGGGACCATTTTCTGATAACTAATCTTGTTTATCAAGATTGTGAACTTCGGATAGGAGAAAGGAAATTGTTGACAGATCTCATAGCTTTACCTATTCGGGGTTATGATGTAATACTAGGCATGGATTGTTTGACCCGGTATAGTGCTCAACTGAATTGTGGGACGAAAGTGGTGGAGTTTAATATACCGGGAGAATCCTACTTTAAGGATTGGACGTTAAGAAAACCCTAGCTTCCTCAAATTTTCTTTCGGCCATGCAAGCTAGGAAATTGATGTTTCCGAGGGGCAGTAGGATACCTTGCCTATTTAATTAACACACCTGAGGATAAAGTGAAACTTGAGGATGTGCTGGTGGTAAAAGAATTTCCTTGATGTATTTCCTGAAGAATTAAGCTCTCTACCTCCGGAGAGAGAAGTGGAATTCAAAATAGAATTGGTGCCAGGGGTATCGCCAATATCTAGAACTCCCTACCGCATGTCCCCAGCCGAACTTAAAGAACTTAAGGTTCAACTCCAGGATTTGTTGGAGAGAGGATTTGTCAGGCCGAGTGTATCACCATGGGGAGCCCCAGTATTATTTGTAAGGAAGAAGGATGGTACTCTTAGGCTTTGCATTGATTATCGAGGGTTAAATAGTGTTACTATAAAGAATAAGTATCCTTTACCTCAAATTGACGAACTGTTTGATCAACTGGAGGGAGCGGTGATCTTTTCTAAGATAGACCTTCGGCAAGGATATTATCAATTGAAGATTAAAGAGGAAGATGTGCCTAAAACTGCATTTAACTCTCGATATGGGCACTATGAATTTGTAGTGATGCCATTTGGGTTAACGAATGCCCCGGCGGCTTTTATGGATTTAATGCACCGGGTTTTCAGACCCTACTTAGACCAGTTTGTAGTGGTCTTTATTGATGATATTTTGATCTTTTCAAGGTCCCGGGGAGAGCATGAGCAACACTTGAGGGTAGTACTACAAACCTTGCGGGATAATAAGTTGTATGCCAAGTTTAGTAAGTGCGAATTTTGGAAAGACCAAGTGTCATTCTTGGGTCATGTTATTTCGGGAGAAGGTTTAGCAGTAGATCCATCCAAAGTAGAAGCCGTGGTTAGTTGGAAACAACCCGAGAATCCCACCGAAGTTCGTAGTTTCTTGGGTTTAGCTGGCTATTATCGGCGATTCATTAAAGATTTTTCAAAGATAGCCACACCACTCACTGCTTTGACTCAGAAGAATGTTAAGTTCATTTGGGATGGACGGTGTGAGCAAAGTTTCATTGAGCTTAAGAAGCGACTAACATCTGCCCCAGTGCTAGCATTGCCCAATGGAAAAGAGACCTTCAGGGTGTACACTGATGCTTCACGGGAAGGCTTAGGAGGTGTGTTGATGCAAGGGAAACAAGTGGTGGCCTATGCTTCCCGTAAGTTAAAAACTCATGAGAGGAATTATCCCACACATGACCTAGAGTTAGCTGCTGTGGTTTTCGCACTCAAGAAATGGAGGCATTATTTGTATGGGGTCACCTTTGAGGTGTATACCGATCACAAGAGTTTGAAATATTTATTTTCTCAGAAAGAGCTAAATTTACGACAACGTAGGTGGGTGGAGTTATTGGAGGATTACGACTGCACTATTAATTATCACCCGGGTAAAGCTAACGTTGTTGCAGATGCTTTAAGTAGGAAGGTGCAACTGGCTAGTTTGGCCGTTCATGAATGGGATTTATTGGAGCGAGTGAGTGAGAGCAATCCAAGAATAGTTGGCTCTAAAGTGATATGTGGAAATGTAAGTGTAAGATCTGAATTGTTGGGACAAATCCAAGAAGCTCAAGGCAAGGATCTCGCGTTACAGAAAAGGATAGAGAAAGCCAAAGAAGGGACCATACCTGAGTATAGTGTAGGACCGGAGGGACTGTTGAGATTCCGAAATCGAATCTTCATCCCAAGAGACGAAGAGTTGAAGAGGGTGATCCTGGATGAAGCCCATCGGTCCAAGTACACTGTGCACCCGGGGAGTACAAAAATGTACCAAGATCTGAAGAAACTCTATTGCTGGGATAATATGAAGAGGGAAATAGCGGAATATGTGCAAACCTGTCCTACGTGTCAGCAGGTAAAAGCCGAACATCAGAGACCATCAGGACTATTACAACCTTTAGAAATCCCAGAGTGGAAGTGGGAGCACATCACCATGGATTTTGTTTCCGGGTTACCGAGAACTCAAAGGGGACATGACGCAGTTTGGGTGATTGTCGATCGCTTGACCAAATCCGCCCATTTTCTTCCTATGAACATGACTTACCCGTTGGAAAAACTTGCTCGTATGTTCATTGATGAAGTAGTGAGACTGCATGGGATTCCAGTTAGTATTGTTTCAGACCGAGATCCTCGGTTTACTTCCCGACTGTGGGGACAAATGCACGAAGCTTTGGGAACGAAGTTGAACTTTAGCACGGCTTACCATCCCCAGACCGATGGTCAATCCGAACGGGTAATCCAAATTTTAGAAGATATGCTGCGGGCGAGTGTGATGGATTTTGGTAGCAACTGGGATCAACATGTGACCTTAATTGAGTTTGCTTACAACAATAGCTACCAATCCTCGATCCAGATGGCTCCGTTTGAAGCATTGTACGGGAGAAGATGCAGAACACCTGGCTATTGGGATGAAGTGGGCGAGCGAAAGGTGTTAGGTCCGGAAAAAGTACCCTGGATAGAAGAAGCTTATGAAAAGGTCAAGTTAATACAACAACGACTTCAAACTGCTCAAAGTCGACAGAAAAGTTATGCTGATACTAGAAGAAAAGAGCTGGAGTTCGAGGTTGGAGATGAAGTATTTCTCAAGATTTCTTCATTTAAAGGTGGCATCCAATTTGGGAAAAAGAAGAAACTTCAACCAAGATACATGGGACCATTCAAAATCGTTAAACGTATCGGGAAGGTTGCTTATCAATTGGACTTGCCTTCGAAATTATCAAAAATGCATAATGTCTTCCATGTGTCGGTTTTGAAAAAATATCATCCGGATCCAAGGCACGTGCTTCAACCTGACGAAATTGAGCTTGACGAAACTTTGGCATATGAAGAGCAACCAGTTCAAATCCTGGACCGTAAAGTAAAGGAACTGAGAAATAAACAAATCCCCCTTGTCAAGATCCTGTGGAAGCATCATGACCTAGAGGAAGCCACGTGGGAGACAGAAGAAGAAATGCGGAGAAATTATCCCAAGCTCTTCGAAAATCCAGGTAGAATTTCGAGGACGAAATTCTTTTAAGGGGGGGAGGATGTAACACCCTAGAAAATACACACATAAGATACATTTTTCTCTAATTAGGGTTAAGTGTTAGACCTTGATTTATTACTTGGAAGAGTTCTTGAATTAGTTAGGTTACTTAATTAAAGGTTTCATTATTAAACAAGAATACCTAAGTACTAAAGTTAGAATAATTTCATTTGACCATTTAATTTATATTAGTGTTCAAATTTTGATTAGCTTATTTTATTATATTCTAGTCTTTTGATTACTTGAATTTTAACTCAATTTTACTTGAAAATCTCATTTATTTTCTCACTTTATTTTCTTTTCCCTTGACCGAAAATTCTTCTTTTTCTTTTCTTTTCTTTTGGCCGAAATTTCTCTTCTTTTCTTTGGGCCGAAATTCTTTTCTTTCTTTTTCTTCTTGTGGCCGGTTTTCCTCTTTCTATTTTTGTCCTAATTTGCTTTAATAATTTATGTCTATTTATTGAATATATATAAGTGATAAGAGTTATTAATTTTCACCAATTAAATTAATCCAAGTGGCCATTCTTGCATTAAATGACTAACTATTTACTTTACTCTTGTAAGGATTTAATTGGACCACCATTTTTCCCATCTTTTCTTCTTTTCTTTTTCATTTTCCTAGCCTATTTCTCTCTCTTTTCCTTCTCACTTTGGCCGGCCAAGCCTTTCTTCTTCTTTCCCCATTTTTGCTCTCAAATTTCTTGGACTTTCATCTCTCAAATTGGAACAAATCCACCATAGGAAGTGGACTTCTATCTTTTCTAAGCAAAATTCTAAGCATATCTAAGGTATTTACCATGAACCTACATTATTAATTTCATGTTTTAATTAGTTTTTATTCAAGTTTAATACCAAGTTCTTGTTAAGATTACTTGAAGAAATTAGTTAGAACTTGATATGTACTTGTTAGATAAAGTGTTCTTGTGGTTAAATAGACTAGTATGTGGTATTGGAACCTTGAAATTTCATGAAGAACATGTTATTTGGGTGAAAGTTCTTGGAGCTTAATCCTTGAAATTTAGTGAGATTTTGATTGAATTTGAGTTTGGATTGAACTAAGAAGTGGTAGAACTTGATGAATTATGGGTTGGATGATTGAAATCTTGATGAAAAACAAGTTTGGAAGGGCCGAAATCTAAGGGGAAATAATGCCCAAATTTTGTTAGAAAAACCCTAGAAAACCCTAGCATAAAAACCCTAGAATGTAAACCCTAAACCCTAAACCCTAAACCCTAAACCCTAAACCCTAAACCCTAGAAAAAAAAAAACTAGAATTTAATGGGGTATTTCTTGAAATTTTCTTACTAGATTAATTAGGGTTTAAATTGAGTTTTTCATTAGATTATTTCTTTCAAATTTGCAGGATCCAATAGTGAGACCCGACCTTTCTACGAGATATTTTCTTAGGCACCAGGTGAGTGTCTTTATGTGTGCATGATGCATGGAATGTGATAATTTTATTTTGTGACTATTATGCTTAACTTGCAAATATTATGTGAGTACATGTGTTATTTGAGGAAAGATGTGTACTTTATCGCATCTATTCCACAATGTGTTACCGCCTTTATTATTTAAAATGTTATTTGTGTGTGTGAGACTACCGTGACTAACGTCACTGTTATTTCACGGTTAGTCAACCGGGCTGCAAGTGGGAGGACATAAGGTGCTGGGTGTTTTAGGGTGTGATGTTCTTTCCTTTTGAGTTGTGAATCCTCAAAGAGGCCAACTCCGGAATGAACTTTCTTGATTGTGTGTTGGCCCTCCAGGGTTGAGATTCTTCTCCCCCGGATGTGGTAGCTTGTACGGAGGTTATAAGGTGTTTGGCGGTTAGGGCTTGTGATTGATAAAACTGATATGTTCCTTGATAAAGACCTGAGCTATTATCTCGGTCTAAATATCGTGGCGACATGATCAGTACCTGCTCCTCTACGGTTAAGCTTGCTTCCGTAGTTGAGCCCTGTATCCGCCAGTGACTACATGTGAATTAAATTGCTCATATATTGTTTATTTAATTTATTGATTATTTTAATGACCTAAATCATGAGTGCTTGGTATGATTGCATGAATTGGACATTCACTGGGCTATTATAGCTCATTCCATTTTATTTGTTTTCCTTTACTCAGGTCAACTGAAAATTTAAAGCTGGATCAACTGGTTTTTGGGTTATTATAAGTGTTTTAGTGTTGTAATAGTCGCACTATGTTAGGCTATTATTGTGAAAAAAATTATGTACATTATGACTTGTAACTTTTTGATATGACTTGTATCTTCAAGTTAAATAATAAGAGTTTGTTTTATTTTATTCCATGTCACTTCATGTTATTTTATTTTAAGTTAAGTACGTTTGGATTTTCATGTGAGTGCGTGCATCGAGCCCTGGCGAGAGCTAGGCAGGCAGTCCGCTAAGCCCTTTGGTGCGCCTCTGGGCAAGGTGGGGCTGTCACAGTTTTCCTTTACTCAGGTTTCCTGAAAAATTAAAGCTGGAACGACTGGTTTTGATTATTATAGATGTTTTAGTTATTGTAATAGCCAAATTATGTTAGGCTATCTTTGTAAAAATCATGTATATTATGACATGTAAACTTTTGATGTGACTTGTACCTTTAAATAAATAATATGAGCATATTTTATTTTATTCCATTTTATTTTAGTTTAGTTTATTTATTTTAAGTTAAGTACACTCGGATGTTTGCGTGAGTGTGTGATTCGAGTCCTGGCGAGAGCTAGGCAAGCAGTCCGCTAAGCCCTTTGGTGCGCCTCTGGGTAAGGTGGGGTTGTCACATTTCATGTTCTTGGGGCTTCGTGTTCTTCGTCGTTCATCTCCTTTCCTCTTCCTCAACCTTCTAGTCAGCAGCCCAACCTCCACTAGCACTACCATTCTACCACCATCTTCAACCATACCATCACCAGTAGCTCCATCTCAACCATCGTCCATCACAAATCCACCACGAGAAGCCTCACAATCCCCTGCTCCAGTATCTCCCATTATCTACCTCCTCGGTCATCCACAACATACAAACAAAAACATAACAGTCCCAATTCAACCACGTACGATAGCCCTATTTTACCACCCAAAATCACAAAATAAACCCATTAAAATTTCAAATTAGTCACTGCAGCCTTCAAATTACACAACCCACAACCACTGTGTATCACCCATAAACACCCCCTGAGGCCAGCCAATCCATAGCCACCCTTCACCACCAGCTTCTACCCCCAAATCCCACAAATCACACCACCATTAACATCTTCCACCCCCTGTGACAGGACAATTCACCAGGCAAAAACCTCAAATGGTCTACAGCTCAATCATCTCCATCAATTCCCCTTGTCTTCACCTCCATAACCTACTGAGAAAAATCAACAATAGAACCACCAGTAGCCATTACAACCACCTCTCAAACCCACAGCAATCATAAACCCAAGTAAAATCCAAACACAACCCAAATCCTCAATTGTCATCATCGCACAACACAAACACAACCAAACAACCTGAAAACCAGAACAAAAACAACGCCAAACGTCCCTCCCCTGTCACTAGCCCCAGAATCATCTCAACCAACTCCCAACGATCACCACTCTCCCCTTCTACCTGGAACCCCTCAACCGCCCAGAATTACTAGCAAATCACTATCCAACTCCCTCACAAACCACTGTCCAACTCAACTAAGAACAACTACAAATCACCAAGCTTTATTAGCGTCGCCCATGACCACCGTGTGCTACTACATTCACAAATAGTCCCAATCAAACTCAACAACTCAATTTCACCAAGTCCACGCCCAAACTAATGAGGACATGGTGATCACTCATGACAATCAAAATGGCAGAGTTAGGGTGCCTAGTGGACCAGTAACAAGAGCACGGGCTAAGGAATTTCAAAACGCGCTACAATTATTCATTTGTGCAATCCAAGAACAAGTGGGTGCCTCAAAGACCATTGAAGAAGTGTCTAAGGAAGGAACAAAGGGATGCACATTCATTCAAGTGGAACGAGGCGACCAAAATACAAGTGTAGGTGACTGGAGAGAAATAGCGGATCCAACCGCGAATGACCTTCCCGCGGGTCCACACGCGGTTCACGTCTAGAAGCGTTGATCAAGCCACGAGAGAAACCGCGTCATAAACCGCGGATACCCCATCGCGCGGTTTCTCCCGCGATTCGTGTCCAGAAACTCTCTTCAACACAACCGCGGAAGAACCCGTGGATTACTCTCCCACGATTTGTCGCGTGGTTCACTTCCAGAATAATACAAGCTTTTACGAGTTTTTGTGTTTTTTCCTATTTTTCAGGTTGTAATAGCCTAAAACTTAATGTAAGGGCTTTAAGGCAATTAAGCCTTGTTTCTTTTTAGCTATTAATAGGGACTCTAGTGTAAGAGAAGGGATCATTAGACATCACGTTAAAATTAAGGGTTTTCCCTCTTGGCTTCTTGAAAGCTTTTCTTTGAATACCTTAGGAATTCTCTGGGTGTTCTAGGCTTATCAATCCAAGTAATCACCTTGGCTTGTGGTGCCATCTACCTTCAAACTTGGTTCGCTAACTCGTTGGATCGTGGGTTGAGATTGTATCAAAGTTCGTCATCCCGAGGGTTAGAGGGGTCGAGTCTTTCATTATCCAAACTTGGGTACTGGCTAGATCGCCGTTCGTATCACAAACACTACCTGTAAAATTGCAATCTCATCAAGTAATTCAAGTTGGGGAAGATCGTTTTTCTATCGTTTGCAAAGGCACATAGAAATTTGAGAGAAAAGAAAGACAGAGGGAATCAGAGGAGGAAGAGAGCAAAAGAAAAAGAAAAGTGAGGGAACAAGGGAAGAAAGGAATTGAGAGCTGGAAAGAGAAGCTTGAGATAGAAGAGAGAGAAGAAACCAGGAAGGGAGAGAGAGAAAATAGAAGCGAAAGAAATAGAAAAAAGAGAAACGGCAAGACAGAGCAGTCGGAGCAGAGAAGAGGGAAAAGAAAAGAGGATTTTGGGTAAGGGAGAGAGAAAGTAGAGGAAAGAAGAAGAAGGGGAGGGAGAGGACTAGAGAGAGAGAGAGAGAGAGAGAGAGAGAGAATTCTCTGGTAGGGGAGAGAAGGAAGCAGACAACGGGAGGGGTTTTGATTTTTGGGGCAGATTTTAGGATTTTTTATTAGACTTTTATTGATTTTTATATAGAATAAGCTCTTATTTTTAGTCCCCTAGAGTTTTATTCAAAGTGTCTTCTTTTTTAGTAATTGAGTCCTAATATTTATAGATTGACCTTCTTCAGATTTTATTTTCTGTCAATTAGGTCCAATTAATTGCAATTAAGTCTAGTGATTACTGGAATTTACATTTTTTGTGCCCCATACTTGCTGAAATTTTATTTTTGCCCCCTTCCACTTAGTATTAATTTACAATTGTGCCCCCATGCTTATTTGAATTTATTCTTTGGCCCCTAGATTTGTGTGAATTTGCTTTTAAACCTTTAGTGTCATAGAATCTACATCTTTAGCCTAATTTTGTTAGTATTTTATATTTTTAGCCTTTATTTCTTTATATCGAGGTACATTGACTTGTTTGTTAATTTTGATTAGTATTTGTACTGGGTCTCCAAAAAGGTACCCCTATTACTCGTTAGTTTCTCTTTATGTGGTCCAATGTGATTTTTATGCATATTTTTTAGGTTTCGTTTATTTTTACATACTTTTACGTATTTATGCATTTTATCTTATTGAATTTCAAATTTTATTATTTTGGCAAAAAGCGTAATATTTTTTGTATTTAGATAGCCAATATAACAGTTACATTACATTTATCATATTTTTAGCAAAATTTTATATTTAGATAGCAAGTGTAATAGATAGGCCATTTTTATTTCTTTTCCCCTAAAATTGTAGCTAATTCCCCCGATGTAATAGTTAGGGCTTATTTGCTTTTGTGTGCTTATATGGTTTTTTGCTTTCCTTAGGATTTTTGCATCTAGAATATCATGTTTACATGTTATGTGCTCCTATGTATCCTTATATGTCTTTTTATGTTTATTTGCTTTCTATTCATGCTTTATGTTTTATTAGTTTATTATTATTCCGTCACTACACTAGTCCAATGCTAGTTGTGGCCTTTTCTTATTTTCTCGCTAATCCAACACTAGTGGGGATTCCTAGAAAGGGTTAGTCCAACGCTAGACCTTGGGTCATTTTAGTGATAGTGTCACTCGCGTGCGTTTCATCTGATTTTACACACATTATCTTTTAGAATTTTTCATATTTGCATAATTTTTATTATTATTTTTAGCATGCGACAATGCATGACATTTAGGTTGCATTTCACTTAGAAGTTAGGTCATTTTGTGTGATTTGACTAGAAATAGGCATCTACTTACGTGGAAAGTGGTGGATTGATAGGCTGTTGCCCCCTCCGTGAGTAGAAAAAGTCAAGTCACGAGTTATTAGTCCCCGTACTCGTTATGCTACATCCCCACTTTCTTCGATGACTTATTATCTATATTATTATTTTTCTTTTCTTTTTTGCATTAGATTTTGCATTCACACTTGTGACTCCCTTAAGGCCTCGACTCGGTTTCGCAATTAATACGATAATCTTGACCAAGTCTCGATGGAACATTTTGACGCTCCCGATACCAACTTTAGATTTGAGATTTGCATTCCTTTAGATACATCCGAACACAATAGAATTTATGGTTAATTTTAGGAAAATTTGATTAAACCTCGCAACTAGCCTCGGCTAGGTAGAAATGGTGCCTTAGGCGTGAGCCTTTGCCTTCCCTTTCTTCAAAAGTGACTCCCGAACCATTTTCTCTCTCGTTTTTTTGTATACCGGAGTCGAAAAAGCGTTTTTAAATATGTTTTCTAAAAATTTCATAAAGTTAAATGATTTTTCGGGTGACTTGGTATACCCTAACTCCATACCAAGTGACGACTTCATTTTTAAAATAAAACCCTTTTTCAAAATAAGTTGGTCAAAACTGTCGCACTTTAGTCCCAAGATTATTTTCTTCTAAAATAGTAATTTTACTAAATAACACTTTTTCACTAACAATCAATTTTTTCTCACACACGCACATTTTTTTCAAAAGTTTCTTTTCAAAAAGAGTCATCAGACCAAATCGCCTTTTCGGGGTGCGACAGTCAATGACTCCACCGTGCTTTATCGATTTTGGACGCGACAGACATACGTTGGTATTTTAATGATTCTTGAGGTGCAAAAATTGGATTAAGATGATTCTTGAAGTATTTCGAAGTTAAAAAGATGCTTTACAACTTTTATGAAGACATCAAAGTTCAGCTCTTATGTTTTAAAAGCAAAAAAAATCTAAGTTATCGAAGTATGTTTCTACAGCAATACTCTTCTGACCAGTATTTAGTGTTCTGAGCATATCTGTGCCTCCAGACCCTCAAATGATGTGATTCTAATGCCATTGGAAAGCTATCTCAAAATGCTACAACTTTTATGTTTTGCACAAGAGCTAATTCGGCCAAGAATTGCCAGCCGCAACTTAAGTCGTTTGCAACCCTGTCCACAGTTGGCACCCACGGCTGGCTTCCAAAAAGAAGCCAATTCTGACCATAGCCGTAGGTAGGGCTGTGGCACGGCCCACCCCATCTGGCACAGAATTTCATGAGTTTTTGGCTTATTTTTTCAATTTTGGCCTCATCTTTTATTGTATCAATATGGATTGTAAGTAGGGATATATGAGTCATCTTTTATCGCATTAATCTAGGTATTAGTATTATTGATAAGTAATAAATTTACCAATATTATTATATGTTTTGTTATGTATTTTTTGTTTGATTTTAACATAATTCTAGTAAATTTTGGTTACAAATGACTCATTTTCTTACTTTTTCAAGAATTAGGATTTTCTCCTAGAATTAGGGTTTTGAGGAGGAATTGCTATTTTGAACTATTTAATGCACAACTTTTTTTCACTTTTGCAAATTCATCGTATTTAATCTCAATTTCAATGAATTGGAGTCAAAGTGGATCAAAAAGAATGTTGATTCAAGTGATTAAGTTGATGAAATTCTTAAATAATCATTGAAGAATAAATTGTGCAAATATTTGGGAGACCTAATTATTTAGCAAAATACATGAAAATGCATGAAAAATGTCTGTACACATGGAAGCCAACTCAACAAAAATTAGAAATCAAGTGGGGCTCGTTTTCAACGATCTGCAAGTGGCTGACCCGTGGGTCACACCCGCGGATCGACGTCGGCTAGCTGTTTCTAGGGCTTGCAACTTACATCAATTTCTAGCTAGTTTTTTGTAGACTTTTCTAGAGAAGGTAGGGTTTTTGTAGCTGTAGATTCCATTGAGCACACAATTGAAGACTTTTATGCCTATTTGGAATCTCAATGCAAATATTCATCATTTCAATGTATTAAATGTATTTGCAAGTTAAAAAATGACTTGTAGAATCTTGCTCTATAAATAGTCATTTATAACTAGTTTGGAGAGGTTAGCATAGAATAGTTTAAGGGAATTAATGGAATTCTCTTCCAATTTCGATAAAATAGTGTGGTTCATTGTATAGAAACTCTTGTAATCCAGTTTTGGAAGAAGAAATAGAAGTAGCAAGTTTTCTTCAACTTTGAATGAGCATTTTTAACTTTTCCTCTTTACTTTCAATTGTTGAATATGAGTTCTTGCATGGAAATTGAAGTTTTGGTTATTACACTAGCTATGTTTAACTAAAAGCTTCATTTAGAATATATATAAACTTAATGAATCTTCAAGCATGATTTAATTAACTTAAATTTGCTAAGCTTACACTTTTTTGTTTACTTATTCAAGTTTTAACACTTCTTTTTACATGACAAAAAATGAACAAGTCATCTAGTTGTTGCTTGACATTGAGAAATGTATTTAATAATGAAAAATGAATAAGTAATGTTCAAGTTGTTCATTGATAAGTAATAAATTTACCAATATTAACACATATATATTATTCTATTATTTTAGATGTTATTTTAGTAAAATTGTAGTATTTTTGGTTGCCAATGACTCATTTTTCAACAATTTATAAGAATTAGGGTTTTTATTGAAATTAGGGTTTTAAGGCAGAATCTTTATTTAGCTAATTAATGCACAATTTTTGCGTATAATTACAGGTCATCATACTTAAACTTATTTTGGATCAAGTGGAGTCAAGAAGACTCAAATTCAAATTTAAAGGTGATTCAAAGAGTTAGGATTGGATGAACAACTTAAAGGAATAATTATGCAAAAATAATGAAAATATCCAATTCTTCATCAAAATACATTGGAATACGTGGAAAATGCCTGCACATGTGGATGCTAGCTCAGCAAAAAGTAGAATTCAAGTGGGATCCACAAGGAGCAATCCGCTGATCACTACTCGTTGATCCATCCACGGATTGGCATGTCGGCCTGAAAATTCTAGTTGCAATCATTTCCAACTGGTTTCTGTAGAACTTTCAGATAGGGATAGGGTTTTGCAAATTGGAGAATACATTGGAATCATAAATGAAGACTTTTGTGCTCATTGGAATCTCCAAGCAAGTCTTTATTATTTCCATGCATTAATGGCTCATGCAAGTTGGAAAATGACTTGAGGAATATTTGTTCACAAATAGAAGTCATTTGTAACTCATTTGTAAGAAGTTTAAGTAGTAGAAAATAGAGTTAGTTTAATTTTGTACTAGTTTTGATAGAGAATTAATAGAGTTCTCTTCATCTTTCAATAGAATAGTGAGGATCATTGTAAAAGAATTTTGTAGTGCAACTTTTGAAGGTAAATAAAGAAGAGAAGCTTATTCCAAATTGGTTGAGCAATTCTAAAACTCTATCTCTTTTACTTTCATTTGTTGTCATGAATTCTTGCCTTGAAGCTATACTTTTAGTTGTTTCATTAGTCATGATTAACTAAAGGCTTCATCTGGAATATAGATGAAACTAATGAATCCAACATTATGACTTATAATACCAAAACTTGCTAAGCTTGCACTTTGTTTGTTTACTTGTTCAAGTTTTAACACTTGTTGATACGAATCTTGTGGCCATGATTCCTATCATTCAAGCTTTACCAACGGATTTTATCATTCTGTGCAAATTGGAGGTTTTAAAGTGTTCAAGGCATGACAACGGAGCAAGGGAGATGGCTGATTTAGCATCCACTTAAGGGGCCAAAGGCTGGTGGTCGTGTCTAAGATCGAAAGTACGAGGTAGAATTTTCAAAGGACAAGACCAGAAGCCAGTTGCTGACGTTCTGATGGAGGCTGCACCCCAGGTCGGCCCGCAACCTGGATCAGAATGCGTGCCAAGGCTAGAATTACTTCTGACCAAGGCCGCCCCGCAGCCTTCGTCCGCAGCTTGGAATTTTAATTGTTTTAATTAGTTTTAGTTTAATTTTTAAGTTTTATTTAATTTAAACTTTCTATGTTTAGTTTTAAGGTTTGTACGCCTATATAAGGCTAACTATCGTCGTTTATTATTTTTAAGTTTATGTTGAATTATTATTTGATCAATGAAATTTGGTTTTCTCCCATTGAGGGATTTCGTGAGTTCTTGAGATGGGAATTCTTTTCAACTTTTCAAGAGTGATTCTTGTGAGGTTATACCTTGGGTTTTTATCAACAGGTTTGGTAAGGGTCTAGGGTCTCTATTGATTTGGTTTCAATCAATAGGTTTGGTTGGGGTCAAATTATTCATAGGTAAATTGATCCAATTCTGCGGGAGGGTTTGGATTGATTTACACCCTGATCTTCAAGACGGTCCTTTGGGGATGTTCCTGTGATACATGAAAAGGAAGACCAACCCGAATCGTGTCAAGTGGTATCAGAGCTATTGGATCTTGAAAGAAAATTAGGTTTATTCGTTGTGTTTAACCCACTTGAGTATATCTTTTCGGGTTTAATCCGTTTGGATATATCTTTTAAATTTTGTATTCGAGTTGTTTAGTGTTGTTCTTGGTTCAAGATCTGATTTTTCTTGAATCAAATTTGTAATTTTTTGTTGTTGATCTGGAAAAAAAAAAGAAAAAAAAGTCACTGTTCACGTACTGTAGCATCACTGTTCATAGGTACTGTTCACGCGGCACTGTCTAGGGTTTACTGTTCACGAGGTACTGTTCATCCAAAATTTTCAGTTTTTGTTTTGTTTGTTTTTGAAGTTGATTTTGTGTGTTTTGTGAGTTGTTTGTGTAGTTAAAAAAAAAAAAAAAAGGAAGAGAGAAAAAAAGAGGGTTGTTAGATTGAAAGAATTTTTGAGTGGAAAAAAGGCTAATTGGTGAGTTATTTTCAAAAGCCAACAATTGAGATTGCTTTGTACATTATGGAATCTATTTATAAGGAATTTGCACAAGAATTTTCTGCAAGTTTGAAGAGATTATGTGCAAAGATGGATCGTGAGCAGAAGAGTCAAGCCAAATCGAGATCTACATGCACTCGTTCAAGGAAGATGGATGTTGATGCCATTGTATCTGATTGCATGAGGATGATTAGTAACACTTTTGATTCTATTATTGCTGAAAAGGAAAAGAATCGTCTCAAAGAGAAGGAGCATAAGGGAGTGAAGATGTCACCACCAATGGAGACCATTGCAATTGAGGAACCATCTTGCGAGTCCAAGGAGGAACAAGATGTCAAGGAACCATTGAAGATGATTCATCCATTAGAAGAATCGTGCAAAGCTGCAACACCATCTTTGGAGGAGCGTGTTGAGGTTGAAGATGAAGCACCATTGCCATTAGAAGAGCCACCAAGTGTTGAACAATCCCTTGTGATCGTACCTTGTTGCTTATCTACTATGGGCAACGATTCGAGGACGAATCGTTTTGAAGAGGGGGAGTTTGATACGAATCCTGTGGCCATGATTCCTATCATTCAAGTTTCACCAACAGATTTTATCATTTTGTGCAAATTGGAGGTTTTAAAGTGTTCAAGGCATGACAACAGAGCAAGGGAGATGGCTGATTTAGCATCCACTTAAGGGGCCAAAGGCTGGTGGTCGCGTCTAAGGTCAAAAGTACGAGGTAGAATTTTCAAAGGACAAGACCAGAAGCCAGTTGCTGACGTTCTGATGGAGGCCGCACCCCAGGTCGGCCCGCAACCTGGATCAGAATGCGTGCCAAGGCTAGAATTACTTCTGACCAAGGCCGCCCCGCGGCCTTCGTCCGCAGCTTGGAATTTTAATTGTTTTAATTAGTTTTAGTTTAATTTTTAAGTTTTATTTAATTTAAACTTTCTATGTTTAGTTTTAGGGTTTGTACGCCTATATAAGGCTAACTATCATCATTTATTATTTTAAGTTTATGTTGAATTATGATTTGATCAATGAAAATTGGTTTTCTCCCATTGAGGGATTTCGTGAGTTCTTGATATGGGAACTTTTTTCAACTTTTCAAGAGTGATTCTTGTGAGGTTATACCTTGGGTTTTTATCAACAGGTTTGGTAAGGGTCTAGGGTCTCTATTGATTTGGTTTCAATCAACAGGTTTGGTTGGGGTCAAATTATTCATAGGTAAATTGATCCAATTCTGCGGGAGGGTTTGGATTGATTTACACCCTGATCTTCAAGACGGTCCTTTGGGGATGTTCCTGTGATACACGAAAAGGGAGACCAACCTGGATCGTGTCACTTGTTTTTGCTTAGCCAACTTAAACAAGTCATTTAATTGTTACTTGACGTTGAGAATGCATGTAATAATAGAAAATGAACAAGTAATGCTTAAGTAGTTCATATGAGAATAATGGATGCTTAGTGAATCAATACAAATCATGTTTTCCAAAAGGTTTCTTCATATGAATAGTCGGATTCTTGTCATTTCAGAGAGAGATTTAGTTATGATACTTATGGAATTGGATTCTAAACAAGACAAGGTAAAACATAGCAAGTCATTCATGCATGATTCATTAGTGGATTCTATGTTTTAGGTTTCTTTTCACTACAAAAAAAAAAGGTTTCTATTGATAGCGAACTTTGTCAAGAAAATTTAGAAATTTTGTCAGGAAAAGTTTTCGTGACGGCTCTCCTGTCAAGGAAAAGTGGTCACCTATACGCCGTTGGCAAAAGGTTTTCATAACAACATGCAGAAGTGTCGTCGGCAAAAGTTTTTTTTTTTTTTTTGTGACGTATCATCAGGAAAAGTAATAGTGATGGACTAGTCGTCAGCCAAAATCTTCATATTTCTAACAAAACTATTGGAACTATCGTTCGCAAAACGAGTTCTTCGGTGACACACCGTCAGGAAAAGCAGTAGTGACGAATTCACCATCAGGAAAAGCCCTCCTAATATTCCTATTAAAAGTGTTTTTTTCGTGACTAATAAACTAATAGTGACAAATTTTTTGTCAGGAAAAGACCTCGTATTCTTGATAAAATTTTGTCAAAAACAGACCTTAGACTATGTCACTAAAATTTTAGCCATCATGAAAGGTACTACATTGTAAACTTGCTCAAAAGTTTAATGACAAAACAAAATTTTATTGACGACAGCCGTACCATTGTAACAAATTATTTTTCAATTTAACCATTTGGCGATTTTTAGTCTAACCTGATAACGAAGTCACCATATAATCTATTCAGACATTCGATCCAAACAAAATATAAAATTACACAAGCAAAATATCACAAATTATCATTAATAGATAATCATAACACGTCAAGCCACATAATCTAAACTTGTCAGTTGTCAAACATTTACATATCATCAAATTTTGCAATTTCCAATAGAAACATTGGTATCCCTAGATAATTGATTGTGAGGTTTAGGTACTATCAAAATTAGGCAAAATTCACACAAACAAGTAATAAAATTTATAACCTAATACCCCTTTCCACAAGTGCACGGGTCAAATGTAGTAGGAGAAGTATTAGGGTCGATCCCATGAGGAAATAAGAATTTGCAAGTACCAAAGCTACTAACTTGCTCTATTATCTAGACAAAATATCAAATAGCTGGTGTGCAAGGTAAGAAAATTCAACTACTTGACTTGAAACATGATGCGCGTGGAGTTGTGAACGGCACCAAGACTCTTGAAAATCAAGTGTTCAACTCGTTGAACTCTTGATAGAATTTGATCCTTGTACCAAAACGATCAAGACGTGGAATTGCCTGCCTTGAATTATACCTTTCTTTAATGAAATCAGGCCTATAGGGGACTAAGCAAATCTATAGCACCTTAATCAACAAGAATGAAATAATTCTAAGCTAAGGATTTGATTTTGGAATCACTCAACAAGATCAAGGGTAGTTCTTAATCAATAAAGAACTAAGAAAACTCTAAATTAAGAGAACACTCAATATCATGAATAATCAACACATAATTTGGATGAACAGTACCATAGCCTTTTATAGGTTTATAAAGGTAACCCTAGGACTTAGAATAGTAAGTAACTACTAAAGCTAAACATTAGCTAATTAAAACACTTAATTAAAAACACTTGTAACTATAATGCAAGCCCAAACAATGAATAAAAATAAGTTCTAAAATAACAAAATAAGGTCCCAATTTGATCTTGGGCTGGACGCCAAAGCTTCTAGGCCCGAGTAGTCAAATGCCTCCTCATCAAATAAATTGGGCTTCTCCCATTGATCCAACAAGGCATAGACTGGACGGTTGAACTTTATGATTCACATATCCACTTGAGCAGCCCAAAACATGCATTCCTTCATGGCAACAACATGGTTTGAACGCCCCCTTCATGACCAACCAAGACTTGAGCTCATCTTGAGCCAATCAAGCTCTTAACCCATGCTCAACGGGTAGAAGTCCTAACTCACCACAAAGTATGCTCAAGCATCAAGATTGAAGGCACCCCTAGGATCATATCAACCCCTCCTCCCTCGAAAAGATTCATCCTCGAATCTGCGAGATGAAATAAACTAACATAAGTAACTAAAAGATTGATAGATAAACGAGCTCCAATACGAAGTATACTTGATACCAATTCAAATGTTAAGTGCAAAATGGACAGCTTAATGTAACTATGAACACAAATAGTATAAAACACTAAATCACAACTTAAAGATGCAAGAACACATTCTAACTTAAGAAGGACAAACATGTCTAGATGAAAACTATCTTTGTAAACATGTAAAAGAATTAACATATATGAATGATGAACAATAAATGCACAAATTTCAGCACCTAAATAATCATAAATGGACTCAAAATAACATTGACTAACAGAATAAAAATTAGGTCCAATAGGTTCGAATTGACTAAGCACATTAAATCCTAAGACATGAAAAACATCATCAACTAGTTCACTTGAATAATTCAAGCGAAGTAACACAAACACAAAACTATTATCACAGGCTATAACACTAGAACATTTTACATGAACTAACACATAGTAAAAACGATTTTTAGAAGTCAAATCTCCAAAAGAAACAACCTGAAAACCATTAATATGGCTGCCTACAAATTGATTATAACACAAAACAAAATAACAAAAACAAGATCTACTAGCATAGCTTGGATAGAACATTGAAACAAACATATGAACCCTAGAACAAGTAATATGGCATGAAGAATCACATAAATTATGCAAAAATTAGTCCAAACAATTATTTGAAAACACAAGAAAACTTTCAAGATAGATTGACCTTGGTGAAGTTGAACAAACTAGATGCAAAACATAATCACCTAAACTAATGGAATAAACATGCAAAACTAAATTAATATGCAAAATAAAATAACTAAAACAAAAAGAATACAAAAACTCAAGCCACAAATCAGTAGAATTCAACAATCTAGTCAAGTTCAACGTGGCATTTAACTTTGCATCCATCCCCTCTTCACGATTTTGTCTTCCAAGTTGATTAAACCAATTTTGGAAATTTTGGTAGCAGGTGTGTGGCGTCTCTCCTTGTGAATTAAGAAATTTCATCAGATTGTTTCTTAACAGAAAAAGTTAATACCTCGATCTGATCTTCTTTTTGTTTTTCTTCTTCTTGCTGCTTTTCTTTCAATTTTTTCATTGTTTGTTCGTTTTCCCATTTTCGTCTTGCCAGCAATTGATCTCTTAACCACTGACTACTATTATGATAAGGAATTTCTTCCTCTGATGACTGATAGTATGATGGGGAAGGTAATACTGTGGCTCCAAATGCTAAAACAGTGTGAGTTCGTAAAGGCTTAGCTGCAAAAGCAGAAACGGACTCATTTCTTTTTTATTTTTGGGAATCATAGGATCCAATTTTTCCTGTCTCCTTCAAACTCTTGATCTGCAATTTCAAATACTGAATGGTTTTTTCCTTTTGTTCATAATGATCTGTGATGGATGTTCCCAAGCTGGGAATTTGTCTTTGAATTTCCACAAGTCTTTTTTCCAAAGTTTTGAGCATTTTCAAGGCTTCAGTATTTTGAACTCTTGTGGTTTCTGTCAATGTATCAAGTTTGGTGGAAACATTCTTAACTGTCTCATGTATAGAACTTAATGCTTTATTCTAACATAAAGCATTTTCAGATTGCCAATTTAAGACTTCTTCAGTCTTACTACTCTGAGCAGTGGATCCAGAAGGCAGAATTGTAGGATGAGCATTAGGAATTTTTGCAATGTGGCGTGAATGATTTTTTACAAAAGTGTCTTGAACAGAGGGAAGCTCATTGGGACTGAACATACAAACTGAGGGGATTTCAAGTAGAGGTTTTGGTAAAGAGATTAAGGGTCCTGGAAATTCTTTCTGTATTATCTCCAAACATTTTTGATAATAGGGATGTAGAATTTTTTCAGGATTCTTTGGCTTAACTCTCCTTAACTCCATCCATTCATTAGGAATCTGAATGCCATCAAATCTACTCCTTAAAGAAGTAAATTTTCCCTCATCATCCTTTTTTGGATCATCTTCCCCTGAGTCACAACTTGTAGATTTCCTCTTAGGATCCTTTTTGCCAATACATTTCCTGCAAAAGCAAATATCCCAATAAATATGACTTGAAAATGGATCTTGAAAACAATGAATAGGCTGGCCATTTTCTTTGAAATGTAAAATTAAATCTACTAAGGATTCTTTTGGCTTTTCACCAAGGTTGAGGATCATCAAGTGGAATTTGGATCATGTTGATCTGTGGGTAAGAACAACCCATTTTTCCTTTTCCTTTGAGATGAGTATGATCAAAAGCAATAGAAATAGATCCGTCAGGAGTTGTAATCATCTTAGAATCTGATGATTCTAAAGGCTGTTGGGTTCCTGGCTGACGAAGTTTTTCATAATCAGTTACCCATGCTTCTGGAAGAAGCTGAACTAACTCTTCTCAAGAAATCTGTCTTGAAACATTAGTACTGTAAGGTAATAAGGGGAGTAACGCAGCGGAAAATTTAAAATTTTATTACCTTAGCCATGGATCTCTTTGATGTAATCTATACGATTAAAGGATGTTTAGCACAAATACCTCAAGCATAGATGGTTTCTATGCTTCAAAAGGCAAGATCCTATTTGATGAAGGTGTTGATCTACCATGAAAAGCCCTCCAAGTGTAGAGCCTCCAACGGTATCCACACGAATATGATCTTTAGGAACCTTTGGGCTTGCTTGCCTTGCCTTTTGAGTGCTAGCTCCCTTGAATTATTCATGAAGAACACAAGAAGAAGAAAGAAACCCTAACTATTAGGAAGAAGAGATGTGGCATTTTTCTTGGGAAGAGAAACGCCTCACGTGCTCTCAATTTTTCTCTCTCTAGATTTTGTGTTGTGTTTCATCAATCTTCCAAGAGTCAAGGCATGGACTTATTTATAGATGTAGTATCCTAGTCTTTAAGGAAACAAGAGCAATTGGACACCAAGAAGGTTTAGGAAGCTTGCCTTAAGCTAATCCAATTCCTTTAGGAAACCAATTCCAAAAGGAAACCAAATAGCTTCTTAATTCCTTTTAGGAAACTAATTTCCATCAAGACTTAGAATATTTATAATTAAGTCCTTTAAGTTAATTTATCACATAAATTAACCCCATAAGTATCATATACTTATCTTAATAACAATTTAACCCAAAGACCATGTTCTTATTGTGTGTGACCCATTAGGTTCCATTCACGTTGGCAATAAGTACAAATTATAACTCATTAATTAATTAATTAAGAGCCAGATAAATTAACACTTTAATTTATCATTAATTCACTAATTAATTAATTTGCACTTATAGATCATGAGTGGCATCTAGCAATGCATCATGACCACCCAAGTGAATAGGAAAGTCATATGGTAGACTACACCTATCAATGACAATGTTACCGTGTAATTAATATCCTTTCACCACACTATATCCCAATTAATCTAAGAGTGTAGTGCGCAATCTTTAAATGACTAATTAATGATTTCTTGTTCCCAATATATAACTTTCCATAAAAGTATAACCTTGAAACTCTTTCAAGTCATACTTTCACTTTTGCGCAAAAGATTCTTTAAGTCATATTTCAACAAGTGGCCAATCCGGGATATACTCTCCTATAATAAGGAGTGGTGAATCCTATATCGATTACTCACTATCCTTCCATGCTTCATACTATAACCAATCTCTACCGTATGGGCTACTCTTTTACGAGCACCGAGCAATAGAGTCAAAGCATAGCAATCCACACTCAGGATGCCATGGTAATCTCAAGTCTAAGGATCACTTACACCATTGCCATTAAGAGTATAATTCATTAGCACTATGAATAGAAACTCTTGGCGGATCAATCCAATGAACTTGTTCTCTAACAAGCATCCACATACCAGCTTAGGTGTCACACGCCATAGTTGACGAGATCAACTACTACTTACCATAAGTAGAGGCAAAGTATGTGCTAGTCTTCCCATATTAATGATGTCCAATCTCATTAATACTACGACTAGGGATATTTAAGAATATAACTTAACGTGTAATAAGAGTCTCATCATTGTAACTCTTACAATCTCTTATACACAGTTAATATTCTATGGACTTTATGAAATAAACAAGTAATAACAAGTATTAAATGACAAAGAAAATGCCACATATATAAGTATAACACGAAATAAGCGTAATAAAAATCCCAAAAACTAACTTGGTTTTAGGGCATACACTAACAAGTACAAGTAGCAGAATTTTGTTCATCTACTTTAATTAACAGAGCATCTTCCCCTCTAGGGAGAGTAAGATCTAAGGCATGATTTTGTACTCGGTATGCCATTTGGTAATGAAGAGTTGCGGCAATAGCATCTGGCACTTGTTCTACTCCACTATACTTTAAGTGCTTCCAAAAGATGAGGATCAGATAAAGAAATATTAAAATTTGGAAATAAAGTAATAAAAATTGTACCTGCATTTAACGTAGTTTCTATAGTAGCTATACAAGCATGCTGATATTTTACAAATCTACTATCTAACAAAGCAATTCTAGCAACTACGGGCAAACCTTTTCTACCATGGAAAGACAGAGAGAACCTTCCGGCTCCGAAATGGATATGTGAATATCCCTGTTGCTTCCACTGGGTTGGAAACTGAGGAGGAATATGTAAGGTAATAAATTGTTCTTTTCCATTGGCTAGAATTCGGCACTGATCAAGCTTTGAGGCTTGAACATATTCTTTAACTCCTTTTGCCCTATGCTTTATCAAAGATTTAATAGAACTAAAAGTAGAACAATGTAACTTAGAAAAAGAAGAGTATGGATTTAACAAAGGTAATGAAGTAGGATTAACAGATTCAGGCTCAACAGTTACTTCATAAAGATAATCTAGTCTATCAGACAAACTAGTAGAACTAGATCGAGTAGAAGTACTCATACTTCTTCAAACCAAGGTACGTTCTTAGGACAATAACACCAAATTAACTCACGATAAATAAAACCAAACGCGTCTTCAAATGCTATCCAACCAAGCGGATCCTGACCACAAAATAAACTTAAAATTTTTGCTTGTAATTCATAAGGTAACTCAGAGAATTCAAAACGATCAGTAAATAAAGATTCAGACATAATAATACAAACCAATTCTCAAACCTGTACTGGCTCTGATACCAATTTGGGATACCAACACAGGGGTGATAGATTTCGAGAGCAAAAGTTCCAAAGCAAAGGAATTCCAAGCAAAGGTTTACTTAAGCTGTCCTTTTCCCTAATTCCCTTACCTGGTACTACAGTGGTACTTTTCAAGCTATTTGTAAATTTTGATTGAAACTTTGTTTGCTTTGGCTCAATTGTAATGAAATATAAACACTGCTTCAAATTGAAATCAAAGGATCACTCAGATTTGAAGAACTGGCTTAATATTATTAATATTCAGATTTTTACAGACTGATGTTCTTCGACTCTAAGCCACAAAAATACTATTCTTATTACTACACTTAATACATGCTGACTCGATCATCTTCTTACAAAGAAACAATCCCTTTTATAGATGAAGGGATGTCATCTGCTACAAACATCATGATTCAAAAGCTAAATACCCGTGCTAGGTAAAAGCATAAGTCAATTACAGATTTCAAGAAAACATCATGAAAAGCAAAAGCAAATCATCAACTCTACGGTAAAAGTAAAAGTGAAAAAGCAAAAGTGACACACTCATTCCAAAGCAGGCATGCTTGATAATTATTCAGATTCGTCTGGTGTGTCTGATGGTGTGCTGTCAGGGTCAATGATGTTCATTTCAATAATCCAATCTTCATATGCTCTCTTATTTTTCTTTTTGTTGGCTTGTCTCCTTTTTTCACTTCTGATTTTTCGAGATTGAACCGAAGATTGGACCGAAGAAGAGGGAATATCTTGGTATGGGTCCTGAGAGTCAATAAACATGCTGTCCTCCATTAATTCTTTGTATTCCTTTTGTGCATTCTAGTATTGTCAGTCCAGTGAGGATGAGAATTTATAAAATTCCATTTTCCATATGGACCTAGGTCAGATATCATCAGGAATAACTCCATTATGCTGGAAAAGATACCTTTGTGCCTCAGCATATCTATCTTCATCATCTTGTACCTGACATAAGAGAATGTTGGTAAATTACACATGAAGAAAGTGCATTTATCATTTCATTTTGCATGTTCATTGGTCTGTAGAAATGCATCACCAAATATCCAGGATAAGAACAAAACTAGATTTTCCCACCATTCTTGCGAGTGAAACCATAACAAAAATTTCCTTAGTTGGAAATTGATTGTATCAAGCTTTATAAAGAATGGGCATTGAAATTCCATCAAAATATGATACTGGTGGCAAAGATACCACATTACCCATAATACTAGGTTCAGGAAAATCATTAGGTCTGAGCAATGAATATCTAGTGAAAATGGATATTCTGGATTAATCCCAAAAGGATTAAGAATCGAACCACCATAATGTCTAAAAGTCTCAAGTTCATGGTTCATCCTGTTTCTTTCCAAGTTTTCCTTTTCCCATGGATAAGGAAGATTCCAGATTTCTGGAGGATACTGTAACACAGGTTGAAACATCATTGCCGAAATAGGAGGAGGATTCCTAGAGAAAAAATCAGCAATAATATTGGTCTTTCCTTTAATATGTTTCACATTATAAGAGTACTGAGAAAACCAATTGGACCATCTGAGCAACTGAGAATTTGGAATCTTTTTCTGCTTAAATTGAAGCATTTTAGGAAAACTGCTCATATCCATCTCAATTTGAAAATGACAAGGTAGCTAGATAAAAACTGAATTTTTCAATCCCTTTTTTGACTGCTAAGATTTCCTTGAAAGAAGAATGATAATGGATTTCAGCTTTTTGAAATCGACCACTTGCAAAACCACAACATTTTCTTTCCTTGGGAGATATTTGTTCGAGAAGAACAGCTCCCCAATATTTGTCACTTGCATTTGTTTGCAAAATCAGATTTTCCGAAGAAGGGATATGGAGGGTAGGAAGATTTTGTAACAAAGATTTCAAAGAAGAGAGAGATTCTGTTTGAGCAATACCCCATGATGGTGGTTTTTTAGAAAGCATTTTTTCTAAAGGACGAGTGTGCTTGGATACATTAGGAATAAAATCCCTAACATAATTGACAATACCAAGAAACTGCTGGATTTGTTTTTTGCTGAGATTTTCAGAAGGAAAATCTTTTACAGAATCTCCAATATGCTGTTCTGGGGTACATGATCCTTTTTTCTACATTCATTCCTAAAAAAGAAATTTTTCTTGACACAAAAATATTTTTTTCTCGGAAAGCATTATTCCGAATTTTTCCAAAATATCAGCAAACTTTTCTAACAACTTTACATGTTCATCAAAAGATTCAGAAAATAACAAAATATCATCAATGAAAATTAAAACTGTGTACAAAATAGGTTCAAAGATTCGAATCATTGCTTTTTGAAATAATGATGGAGCTGGTTTTAACCCAAAAGGCATAACCGTCCATTGAAAATGATGATTCGGAATACAAAAGCCAGTTTTGAACCTTTCTTCAGGATGAATTCCAAGCTGCCAAAAGCCAGATTTTAAATCAAATTTTGAAAAATATTTTGCTTTGGCAATTTGGGAAAATAATGAGGCTCGGTTAGGAATTGGAAACTTATCATCTGCCAGAAAGAAGTTTAATGGCTGATAATTTATAACCAATCTTAACTTTCCTCGAATCTGTTCAGATCTCTTGTTGACATAAAAGGCTTGACATGCCCATGAGGAATCAGAATATTCTAAAAGGCCATGTTCAAGAAGTTCAAAGCATTCTGTTTTAGCAAGCTTTGCATGTTCAGGATTCATGCCAGGATGGCTTGCTTTTGTAGGGATTGATATCCTCATTTTTCTTGAAAGGCAATTTTATGAAAAACTCTTGGTTTTTCCAAAGAGGATGAGGACATTTTTGTGCAAACAAGACATGGTTTTCAGCACAAGAATTTTGGATCAATCTAGTTTTGATTTTTGAAATGATTTCCTCATTGGCAACAGGGGTTTTTAGGTAGAGATTTTGGATATCCTGGTATGGTTTAAAGAAAGCTTTTGATTGAATCCCTCTTGGTTTTAGAAGGAATTGATTTCTTTCATATATCTCAAAACCAATCACCAAATCTTTCCCCTGAATGTTTCCTCCCAGAATATGAGTGTGAATTTTACAATCCGGAAGAAGTTGGATTGTAATATGTTTTCGGGTAGCTATAGTTGTTTCAAAAATTTCACCACTAACTGACCTAATGATAGGATCCAAGGATTACTTACACATGTGAAGCATTGCCTAGCATGTTTCAAGCTAAAAGGGAAGTCATTCATCAATGATATAGGCATGCATGAATGTTGTCCAAGTGTTTCATACGAGTTGAGCATGAATGTTGGGCTTGAGTTATGTAATGATCAAGCTAATAGATTGGGCCAAGGTTTAATGTATTGGCTTTGGATCAAATCTAATTATAAAGATAGCCCAATTGAATGTTCTAAGTTGTTCATAACAAGCATACAAGGTGCTGGTTACTTGGGCTCACTTGGAGGGCTCTTAAACTTGCAAGATGGAGGCCCAATAGTGCACAATGGAGGTGTCCAGCCCAAGGAGACTTTTATGGATGAATTTTTGATATTTTCTAGATCTTATTTTATGTTTTGTTAGTTTTCCAAATTGTTTACAAGTTGTTTTTGGTAGTTTTCAAAATAGTTGAGTATTTAGTTTTTAGTAGTTGTCTTAAACTTCAAGTTCTAGAATTTTTTTGTAAGCCTATTTATAGGCCTTCATAATTCAATGAAATAATCAGATTATTCCTCAAAAAAATTCGTGAATAGTGTGAGCTCTTTTCAAGAGTGTTTTCTTGGTTCTTGGATTAGAAATATTCTTAGTCTTATCAAGCCTAAGCTTGTGGCGACTTACATACTTGCTTAGAGTGATTTTCTTTCGTGTTTGATCAAATTCTTAAAGCCTTAAACTAGCATATTGAACTAGCTCAAATTGGTCTAGTTTAGGTCCATAGGAATTTGTGATCTTCATTGAAGAAGGGCTCGAGGCGTTTGGCTTGGAATTCAGCAAGCGGTCTTGGCAACGTTCCACGATTCCATGCGTATCACCTGAACTGATGAATTTCTGGTTTCCAAAATTCTACTGGAAGGATAGATTTTTTCAGAATTTAAATTGCTGCTCCAGTATAAAAAAATGCTATCACTGGGATAGGTTTATCATATTTGGTAGGAAGAATATGAACAAGAGTTTGTGGACAAGTTTTTGCTGGTTCACTCATTTGAAAGAATTCTTGAATTTATCTATCTGGTACTTGCAAAGCAAGAATAGTCTCATTAGATGGTTCATTTTCTTCTGTAAGAACTTCTTCAAGTTCTTCCAAAATAGGGAAATTTAACTTATTTGAAACTTCTGAAATTAAATGGACTCCCTTTCGATTTTGAGGACATGCAGTACAGACCTCTCTTCCGAATCTGACAATTCTAGAGAAAATGAAGAACAAATTCCCCAAATCAACATGGCTGGTGGTGACACTGGAGTCAAGGTAGAAGAACCAGAAGATTATATGCAGGTAGAACATCTAGCTTATGCTCAAAATTCCACAGTTGTAGAAAAGGGAAGTACCCATGTCTTTACAATTGATGACATGCCTGCATCGAAATGGGAAAATAGATTTCAAAACTTTCATGCATGGATGACAGTAAAAGCATTAAAAGAAGATTCTCATTTTGAAATACTAACTTAGTTTACCACTCATTTTACAGGTACTCTCAAAGACTGGTGGAATTCTTTGGAAGAAAAATTCAAGACTGAGTTTCTCACGAAACAAGATTTTGTTGAAATTTTGAAAATATTGCATAATGTTTTCCTAGGAGATCTTGAACTCAATAAAGAAGGAAAACTCAACACATAATTTGGATGAACAGTACCATAGCCATTTATAGGTTTACAAAGGTAACCCTAGGACTTATAATAGTAACTACTAAAGCTAAAAATTAGCTAATTAAAATATTTAATTAAAAACACTTGCAACCATAATGCAAGCCCAAACAATGAATAAAAATAAGTTCTAAAATAACAAAATAAGGTCCCAAATTTGATCTTGGGCTAGACGTCCAAAGCTTCTAGGCCCGCGTAGTTAAATGCCTCCTCATCAAATAAATTGGGCTTCTCCCATTAATCCAACAAGGCGTAGACTGGACGACTGAACTTTATCCTTCACATATCCACTTGAGCAGCCCAAAAGAATGCATTCCTTCATGGCAGCAACATAGTTTGAATGTCCCCTTCATGACCAACCAAGACTTGAGCTCATCTTGAGCCAATCGAGCTCTTAACCCATGCTCAACGGGTAGAAGTCCTAACTCACCACAAGTATGCTCAAGCATCAAGATTGAAGGCACCCCTAGGATCATATCAAAACAATTGGAAGAAATTCACAAATACAAGTAATAGGGTTTAGTATCCACTAATTGTCACTAATATGATTGAATGAATTAACACCTTGCTATGTTAATCTTGTCTTGCTTAGGATTGCAACTCCATATGAAATCAAGACTTGTTTTCAAAATGAATTAACTAGAGTTCAATTATGTTCATGATCAACTCTTGTGAAATGCATGAATTGCAGTATTAAACAACCTCAATCCACCTACTTATACAACTATTTGCATGTGTGTACAACATAAGTTTCATCTACCATCTTCCAATGTTATAAGCTTTTCTTATTGTCAAATAACATCTAAATGATTTGCAATAGTTGATCAAGCTACTACAAATGTTAAAGCTTGATAGATGAACAAATGAATACAAGTTATGGCAAGTATTATAACATTCAAATCATATAATTAGCTTCATCTAACCCTAAGACATGAATTTAGTTAAACATAGCTTGTATGAATAACATATAATAGAAACAACTCATAAACAAGTAAGAAATTAAAGAGCTAAGGTAAGAAATGCTCATTTGTTGGTAGAACATGGCTCCAAAGCTTCATTTCTCATTGATATGAATTGATACACTTGAATCCTCTAAGAGTTTTCTTGCAAGTAATGAAAATTCTTCCAAATACAAAGAAAACTACTATTATATGCTACTTGGGAGTGCTTTTCCCTTCAAGACATCTTCCAAATGCCTTGCAAGAGCTCCCTATTTATAGACAAATTTGTAGACACCAAATTTTGACACACCACTCATTTTCTAACATTGGGGGACCTTTTCCTACTACTTGGAGTCAAATCGTGATTTTTGGGTAAAAATGAGTAAGTCAGCAATTTTGGAGGGCAGAATAGTATTTTTTTAATTGTAAATATTTTTCATTAATTTTGGAGGGTTTAAATTTATTTTTTGTACTTTTATACGCATTTTTAAATTGTTGTGATTTTTTTTCAGATTTAACTGACATTTTTCGTATATTTTGACCATATAGGGGCAAAATAGTCATTTTGCCTTCTGAATATTTTTTTTGCCATCTTTGAGTCCCAAATTTATTTTTAGGCTTTTAAGCATGTTTCTAAGTTTTTTCTATTTTTTTTTCCGGATGAATTTCTTTTAACAAATTTATTATTTACATTTTTCTTTAATTTTTTTATTTTTGTGAGAGAACATAGATTTTTAATTTTTTTAAGGGTAAAGTTGTAATTTTGGTAGCCAAGGGTGTTTTGGTCTTTTAGTCATTTCTTGGAAGATAAGTCATTTATGCACTATAAATAGCCCATTTTTTGGGATAAAAAGAAAGGAGAAAAATCCAAAAGCCTGCTTCCTCCTCCCTCCCTCATAACCAATTCCACTACCAGCAACAGAACTACCTACAAAACCACAGCTCCAACAGCCCTAAATTCATCAACTTCATCGCAACCAAAGCCTTTCCCTACAATCACCATTTCCTCCCCATATCTACCAACAAATAACAAAGCCACCATAACCATCTGCAAAAGAATAACACCCGGCCGGAGAATCCAATAAATCCCCCTTCCAATAACCTAATTGACCACTATCCATGGCCGGCCACCATCATAGAAACACATCAGCCACAGAACAATTGAACAAATTCAAACCTTTTCCATTAATCCATCCACTGCTTGACCACCATTGCAACTAGCAACAACCAATTCCTCATCACGGCAGTAATACATCCTCACTGAGACCTCACCGAACCACCACCCTTATCAACCATCAATTTGTCGCGTCCTAAAAATTGTTAAGCAAAGGGTATCGAGAGGGTCAAAATGTTTCGTCGAGATTTGGTCGGGATTAGCGCATTAATTGCGAAATACGAATCGAGAGCTCAAGGGAGTCACGAGCGTTTATGAAAAATTGTGATGCAAAAAGAAAAGAAAATAATAATATATAGTAAGTGAAGAAAGAAGGTGAGTATGCAACATGATAGGTACGAGGACTAATAACTCGTGACTTTGAATGTTTCTACTCACGGAGGGGGGAACGGCATGTACGCCACCGCTTCCCATGTGAGTAGGCGACTATTTATAGTCGAATCACGTAAAAATGACCTAAATTCTAAGTGAGATGCAACCTAAATGTCATGTATTTGAAGATGTGTCAAAAATAAATAAATAAATAATAGTAATAATAACAAAAATTGTAACACCCTAGAAATTCATGCCAAAACCATTTATTTTGTATTATGTTCATTAGGAAAAAAAAAAAAAGAAGGGTCCGAAATTAGTGGGAAAATTAATAAGAAATGATTTTCCATTTTACTACCATGTTGTACCTTTACCTTTAGAAATTGTACCTAGCATCTCTGGCAAGATATAATTATAAGATAAATCACAAAAATCTTTTCTAATTAACCCTTGCCAAGTGTAGTCTTCCATGGAGAGAAAGTCAAGATCACTTTACCTTTGTCTTGTTTTGATTGGTCAAAAATTTTCCAATTCTTTTCCATTTCTTTTCTTCTTTACTTACCCAATTTTTCTCTTTTCTTTTCTTCTTGCTGGCCGGCTGTTCTCTTCTCCTTTTCTCTCCATTTTCTTTCATTTTTCTTGGATCTTTTACTTCCATTTACTCATTTTTCAACCATAGAAATTAAGTGGAACTTCCTCCTAAGCAACAATCTTGTCTACCTAGAGGTATTTCCCATGAATTTCTTTTCTAATTTCAAGTGAAAGATCATAGTTTTTAGCTCTTAAGTTATGTTTTTATGGTTAAGTATGATTGATTTTTGGCCATGAAAAATGAAGTTTTATTCCATGAATGTGAAGCTTGTGAACTTGTATGCCTTGTAGATAGTATATTAAACTTGAAAAGTCATGATCTAGGTTTGATTTGCTTGAAGAACTTGGAGTAGTTTATGCATTTTTGTGATAAATTTGAATGGAATTGAAGTGAGTTTGATATGAGATTGGTAGAACTACTTAAGATTGGGCTGTTGGATGTTTTCTTGCAGGTTAAAAATTTTTGGGTTAGTCCGATTGTAGGGGAAGTGCTACCGAAATTTCGGTAAAACCTAGGAAATAAAAGTAATTAGGCTATGATTTAAGACTTTATAAGCTTTAATTTAGTGATTTAAGCGTGCAGAAATTTTCGTAGATTAGCTATTAGTGAATTAAACCTTTCCGAGCAAAACCCTAGAAAGTTAGAAAACCCTAATTTTGAAAACCCTAAACCCTAGGGTAAAACCCTAAACTCCAAAACCCTAGAAATTAACCTTAGAAAGACTTGGGGTATTTCTTGAATTTCCTTATGAAATTTCTTAGATTTTAGTCAGGTTTTATACGATTATTTTCTCTTGAATTTTCAGGATCCGGAAGTGAGACCCAACATTATCGCGAGATATTTTCTTAGGCTTAAGGTGAGTGTTCTTATGTGTGCATGATGCATGAAATGCCATGTAATACTTGACATTATTATTTCGATGCATGAAATGATATGTTATACTTGACATGATTATCTAATGAAATGTGTTACTTGAGGAAAGATGTGTACTTTATCGCATCTATTCCGCAATGTGTTACATGCTTTCACTATCCAACGTGTTATTTGTGCATGTGACTTTCCATGGTTGAGTATGGGAGAGATATAAGGTGATGGGCGTTATTCGGTGCGTGTTAATTTTCATATATGAGTTAAAGTCCTGAAAAAGGGCTAAGCTCAGTGCTTGAACTTTATGCATGACCTTGGACTTCCGTGGCTAACTTCACCGTTACTCCACGATTAGTCAACTTGTTGAGTTTGGGGTGATATAAGGTGCTGTGGGTTATAGGTGCATGATATTCTTTCCTATATGAGTTTCATTCCTCGAAGAGGGTAACTCTGGATTGAATTTTCAAGTATCTCGGACCTGAGCTTTTACCTTCGGTCCCGATATCCTTGTTATCTTGATCATGATCGATACTCCTGCAGTTGAGCTTGCTCCTGTAGTGAGCCTGTATCCGCCATTGATTTTACTACACTTCACATTGCTTGTTCATCATTTATTAAATTTGTTAATTATTATCCTTAAAGGTTTATTTGTTATTGGCATACTGCATGACTTGAGCACTCACTTGGGCTATTATAGCTCATCCCGTTCATTTGTTTTCTTTAACCAGGTTTTCCAAAATACTAAAGCTAGAAAAGCTGATTTTGGACCTAGTACATGTTTTGTTTAATGTATCTGGACAGCCTAAATGTGTAGGCTTCTATTGTAAATATTATTTATATTTTGGGTTGTAAAAACTCTTGTGATATTTATACTTTCAAGTGAATTTTATGAATGTATTTCTTTATGGATGCATTTTATTTTGGGTTAAGTGCGCTTGGACGTTTGAGCGAGTGCGTGATTCGAGTCTTGGCGAGAGCTAGGTAGGCAGTCCGCTAAGCCCTTTGGTGCGCCTCTGGGTAAGGTGGGGCTATCACAACCTTACCCTGTCAGGTACACTAAGGCACGAGAGGAGGGAACCAACCTCCTTTATTTTCCTTATTTTGCCATTTATTGTTATCTATGTGTATTATTTGTTTTTGTGAAGGTGTTATGTGTCATTTGTTGAATAAACGAACACAATTTCTTTCCTATTTTGATTGCATTCACAACCATAGAATAAAGAGTCCTGGCATGGTGCTCTCGTAGGAAGCCAACCCTCTTTTGGCAAGTTTAAAAATTTCATTTTCATAATTAATTTTCTCGAGAAAGATGGATTATAAACAAAATACCCAAGGGTCAAATCGTTCTAAATTTTGTAAATGTGACAGCCCCACCTCACCCATAGGCGCACCAAAGGGCTTAGCGGACTGCCTGCCTAGCTCTCGCCAGGTCTCGATGCACGCACTCACGCGACCATCCAAGTGTACAGACATTAAAATAAACTAACATAGATTAAAATGGAATAAAAGAAAATACACTCTTGTTACTTAACTTAAAGATACAAGTCACATAAAAAGGTCACATGTCATAATTTACATAATTTCACAATAATAGCCTATCACCGTACGACTATTACAATAACTAAAATACTTATAAGAACCCAAAACCAATCGGTCCCGCTCAGTTTTTCAAGTAACCTGAGTAAGGAAAAACAAATAAAATGGAATGAGCTATAATAGCCCAGTGAATGTCCAATTCATGCAACATATCAAGAACTCATTATTTTGGGTCATTAAAATAATCAATAAATTAAATGAACGATATATAAGCAATTTAATTAACAGGTAGTCAATGGCGGATACAGGGCTCAACTACAGAAGCAAGCTTAACCGTAGAGGAGCAGGCACTGAACATGTAGCCACGATATTTGGACCGAGATAATAGCTCAGGTCTTAATCAAGGAACATATCAGTTTTTTTTTTTATCAAGCACAATGCCCTAACCGCCAATCACCTTATAACCTCCGTACAAGCTACCACATCCGGGGGAGAAAAATCTCAACCCTGGAGGGCCAACACTCAATCAATAAAGTTCGATCCGGAGTTGGCCTCTTAGAGGATTCACAACTCAAAAGGAAAGAACATCATTCCCTACAACACCCAGCACCTTATGTCCTCCCACTTGCAGCCGGGTTGACTATCCGTGAAATAACGGGGAAAGTTAGTCACGGTAGTCTCACACACAAATAACATTTTAAATAATAAAAGCATGTAACATATTGTGGAACAGATGCGATAAAGTACACATCTTTCCTCAAGTAACACATGTACTCACATAATAATTGCAAGTTAAGCATAATAGTCAAAAAGTAAAATTATCACATTTCATGCATCATGCACACATAAAGACACTCACCTTGAGAGCCTAAGAAAATATCTCGTGGAATGGTCGGGTTTCACTATCGGGTCCTGCAATTTGGAAGAGATAATCTAATGAAAACCCGATTTAAAACCCTAATTAACCTAGTAAGAAAATGCAAGAAATACCCCATTAAATTCTAGGTTTTTTTTTTTTTTCTAGGGTTTAGGGTTTAGGGTTTAGGGTTTAGGGTTTAGGGTTTAGGGTTTAGGGTTTTTATTTTAGGGTTTTCTAGGGTTTTTCTAGGGTTTTCTAACAAAAATTGGGCATTATTTCCCCTAAATTTCAGCACTCCCAATCTTGTTTTTCATCAAGATTTCAATCATTAATCCCACAATTCCACAAGTTCTACAACTTCCTAGTTCAATCCAACCTCAAATTCAATCAAAACCTCACTAAATTTCAAGAATTAAGGTCCAAGAACTTTCACCCAAACAACATGTTCTTCATGAAATTTCAAAGTTCCAAGGCCACATACTAGTCTATTCAATCATAAGAACACTTTATCTAACAAGTATATATCAAGTTCTAACTAATTTCTTCAAGTTTTACTAACAAGAACTTGGAATTAAACTTGAATAAAAACTAATTAAAACATGGAATTAGTAAGGCAAGTTCATAGTAAATACCTTAAAGATGCTTAGAACTTTGATTAGAATTGATAGAAATCCACTTCCTATGGTTGATTTGTGTTAACTTGAGAGATGAAAGTCCAAGAAGTTGAGAGCAAAAATGGGGGAAAGAAGAAGAGAAGTTTGGCCGGCCAAGGTGAAGGAAAGAGAGAGAAAAATAGTCTAAGAAAAATGAAAAAGAAATGAAGAAAAGATGGGAAAATGGTGGTCCAATAAAATTCTCACAAGAGTAAAGTAAAAAGTAGTCTTATTAATGCAAGAGTTGCTACTTGGATTAGTTTAATTGGTGAAAATTAATAACTCTTACCACTTAATAAATTCATTAGTTAGACATAAATTATTAAAGCAAAATAGAACAAAAATGAAAAGCAAGAACCGGCCACATGAAGTAAAAGAAAAAAAAAAAGAGAAAATTTCGGCCAAAAGAAAAGAAAAGAAAAGAAAGAATTTCGGCCAAGAAAGAAAGAAAAGAGAGAAAAAAAATTCCAGCTAGGGGAAAAGGAAAATAAGACAAGAAATTAAGTGAAACTTTTGAATAAAATTGGGCAAAATCCCAAGTAATCAAAAGACTAGAAAATAGTGAAATGAACTAGTAAAAATTTAAACCCTACTATAAGTTAATTGGTCAAGAAAATTATTCTAACTTTAGTACCTAAGTGTTCTTACTTAGAATGAAAATCTTAACTAATTAACTTAATTAACTCAAGAAATCTTCCAACTAGTAATTCTATGATTATCACTTAACCCTAAATAATAGTAAAAATGCTTCTTATATGTGCATTTTCTAGGGTGTTACATCCTCCCCCCCTTAAAAGAATTTCGTCCTCGAAATTCTACCTGGATTTTCGAAGAGCTTGGGATAATTCCTCCGCATTTCTTCTTCTGTCTCCCACGTGGTCTCCTCCAGGTCATGATGCTTCCACAGGACCTTGACAAGGGGAATTTGTTTATTTCTCAATTCTTTTACTTTACGGTCCAGGATTTGCACTGGTTGCTCTTCATATGCCAAGGTTTCGTCAAGCTCAATTTCGTCTGGTTGAAGCACGTGCCTAGGATCCGGATGGTATTTTTTCAAGACCGACACATGGAAAACATTATGCATTTTTGATAACTTCGAAGGCAAGTCCAATTGGTAAGCAACCTTTCCAATACGCTTAACGATTTTGAATGGTCCCATGTACCTTGGTTGAAGTTTCTTCTTCTTCCCAAACTGGATGCCACCCTTAAATGAAGAAATCTTGAGGAATACTTCATCCCCAACCTCGAACTCCAGCTCTTTCCTTCGGGTATCGGCATAACTTTTCTGTCGACTTTGAGCAGTTTGAAGTCGTTGTTGGATTAACTTTACTTTCTCATAAGCTTCTTCTATCCAGGGTACTTTTTCTGGACCCAACACTTTCCGCTCACCCACTTCATCCCAATAGCCGGGCGTTCTGCATCTTCTCCCGTACAGTGCCTCAAATGGAGCCATCTGGATCGAGGATTGGTAGCTATTGTTGTAAGCAAACTCAATTAAGGTCACATGTTGATCCCAGTTGCTACCAAAATCCATCACACTTGCCCTCAACATATCTTCTAAAATCTGGATTACCCGTTCGGATTGGCCATCGGTCTGGGGATGGTAAGCCGTACTAAAGTTCAACTTCGTTCCCAAGGCTTCGTGCATCTGTCCCCATAGTCGGGAAGTAAACCGAGGATCTCGGTCCGAAACAATACTAATTGGAATCCCATGAAGTCTCACCACTTCATCAATGAACATACGAGCAAGTTTTTCTAACGGGTAGGTCATGTTCATCGGCAGAAAATGAGCGGATTTGGTCAAACGATCAACGATTACCCAAATCGCGTCATGTCCCCTCTGAGTTCTCGGTAACCCAGACACGAAATCCATGGTGATGTTTTCCCATTTCCATTCTGGGATCTCCAATGGTTGTAGTAGCCCTGACGGTCTTTGATGTTCAGCTTTTACCTGCTGACACGTAGGGCAAGTCTGCACATACTCTGCTATTTCTCTCTTCATATTGTCCCAGCAATATAGTTTCTTCAAGTCTTGGTACATTTTTGTACTTCCCGGGTGCACCGTGTACCTGGACCGATGGGCTTCATCCATAATCACTCTCTTCAACTCTTCGTCTCTCGGGATGAAGATACGATTTCGAAATCTCAACAGTCCCTCGGGCCCCACGCTATACTCAGGTATGCTCTCCGCTTTGGCTTTCTCTATCCGTCTCTGTAATGTGCGATCCTTGTCTTGAGCTTCTTGGATTCGTTTCAACAATTCAGATCGAACATTTACATTTCCACAAATCACTTTAGAGCCAGCTATTCTTGGACTGCTCTCGCTTAATCGCTCCAATAAATCCCATTCATGGATGGCCAAACTAGCCATTTGCACCTTCCTACTTAAAGCATCCGCGACAACATTAGCTTTACCTGGGTGATAATTAATGGTGCAGTCGTAATCTTCCAATAGCTCTACCCACCTTCGTTGTCGCAAATTTAACTCCTTTTGAGAAAACAAATATTTTAGGCTCTTGTGATCGGTGTAAACCTCAAAAGTGACCCCATACAAATAATGCCTCCATTTCTTGAGTGCGAAAACCACAGCGGCTAACTCCAGGTCATGTGTGGGATAATTTCGCTCATGAGGTTTTAACTTACGGGAGGCATATGCCACTACTTGATTTCCTTGCATTAACACTCCTCCTAAGCCTTCCCGTGAAGCATCAGTGTACACCCTGAAGGTCTCTTTTCCATTGGGCAATGCTAATACTGGGGCAGATGTCAATCGCTTCTTAAGCTCAATGAAACTTTGCTCACACCGTCCATCCCAAATAAACTTAGTGTTTTTCTGAGTCAAAGCAGTGAGTGGCGTGGCTATCTTTGAAAAATCTTTAATGAATCGCCGATAATAACCAGCTAAACCCAAGAAACTACGAACTTCGGTGGGATTCTCGGGTTGTTTCCAACTAACCACGGCTTCAACTTTGGATGGATCTACGGCTAAACCCTTTCTCGAAATAATATGACCCAAGAATGACACTTGGTCCTTCCAAAATTCACACTTACTAAACTTAGCATACAACTTTTTATTCCGTAAAGTTTGTAGTACTACCCTCAAATGTTGCTCATGTTCTCCCCGAGACCTTGAAAAGATTAAAATATCGTCAATAAAGACCACTACAAACTGGTCTAAGTAGGGTCTGAACACCCGATGCATTAAATCCATAAAAGCCGCCGGGGCATTTGTCAACCCAAATGGCATCACTACAAATTCATAATGCCCGTATCGAGAGTTAAATGCAGTTTTAGGCACATCTTCCTCTTTAATCCTCAATTGATAATATCCTTGCCGAAGGTCTATCTTAGAAAAGATCACCGCTCCCTCCAGCTGATCAAATAATTCATCAATTTGAGGTAAAGGATACTTATTCTTTATAGTAACACTATTTAACCCTCGATAATCAATACAAAGCCTAAGAGTACCGTCTTTCTTCTTTACAAATAACACCGGGGCTCCCCAGGGGGATACACTCGGCCTGACAAATCCTCTTTCCAACAAATCTTGGAGTTGAATCTTAAGTTCTTTGAGTTCGGCCGGGGACATGCGGTAGGGAGTTCTAGAGACTGGCGATACCCCTGGTGTCAATTCTATTTTAAATTCCACTTCCCTCTCCGGAGGTAGAGAGCTTAATTCCTCCGGAAAAACATCGGGAAATTCTTTTACCACCGACACATCCTCAAGTTTTACTTTATCCTCAGGTGTATTAATTAAATAAGCAAGGAATCCGACTGCCCCTCGAAACATTAACTTCCTAGCTTGCATGGCCGAAAGAAGATTTGAGGAAGCTAGGGTTTTCTTAACATCCAATCTCAAAATAGGTTCCCCCGGTATATTAAACTCCACCACTTTCGTCCCACAATTTAGTTGGGCACTATACCGGGTCAAACAATCCATGCCTAGTATTACATCATAACCCCGAATAGGTAAAGCTATGAGATCAGCTAAAATGTTTCTCTCTCCTACTCGAAGCTCGCAATCTTGGTAAACAAGATTAGTTGTTAGGCAATGGTCTCCAGTCGGAGTCCTCACTTCAAATTCATAGGATAACTTAATAGGTTGTATCTCTAAAGTAAGCATAAATTGAGGGTTCACAAAGGAATGGGTGGAGCCAGGGTCTACTAGTAATTTAGCCAGACGATGGAAAACAAGAATCATACCTTCAATCACTGCAGACGACTCCGGGGCATTTTGCTTATCAAGGGCATACACGCGAGCCGGCACTTTTCGTTTATTCCCGCTCTCCCTGGCTTGATTCGTCTCCTTGGGTCCCGGTTGAGCGGTACCCGGTCCACTGGCGGTTTGCCGCGGGCATTGGTTTACTCGGTGCTCACCACTGCCACAAAGCAAACATTTTCGATTCTTTCTCCAGCAATTTTCTTCAGTGTGGTTGCCCTTGCCACAATATCCGCAGGCACTAAAAGCTGCCGAGGATTGTTTTTCCTTCTGAGTATCTTCTTTTTGTTCACTTCTGGGAGGAGCCCTTCCCATCGGAGCACCTCTGGATCTACCAAACTGGGCACCTTGCCCAATTCTCATTCCTCCTGTCCCCCGTCCCATCTTAGGAGCTGGAGTGCTTCCTGTTGAAGGGCGAGCGTCACTGGTATTTCCCCGTTTTCTTGCTTTCACAGTGCGGACCAGAGACTTGGTTTCCTCCACCTGCTGCGCCTTTTCCACCGCAGCTTCATATGTCTCAATAGTGGCGGCAGCGAGGGCGTCTTGGATCTCCAAATTCAATCCTTGAAGGAATCTTCTCACCCTTCGTCTTTCAGTAGCTACCAATTCCGGGGCATATCGAGAAAGTTTAGTAAACTGAGCCTCATACTCAGCCACCGTCATCAATCCTTGTCTTAACTTCAAAAATTCATCTTCCCGTTTTTCCTGTACTCGCACGGGAATGTACTTCTCTTTAAATTCCTTGGTAAAATTGCTCCACGTCCTCGGTGTCTGATATCTCTCCCACTTGGCATTGATCAAATTCCACCAAGGGGTGGCAGCACCCTCCAATTGAAACACGGCAAATGTCACTTGCCGTTCCTCCGAGTACTTTAAGACAATGAAAATTTTCTCAATGTCCTCCAACCATTTTTCAGCAATTTCGGGTTTTGGACTGCCATTAAACTTAGGGGGATTAAATTTCTGGAATCGCTCCAAGGCTACATCTTCCCCTACACTCGGATTTCTCTGAGATCCACCAATTTCCACTATCGGATTCGGCCGAGTTCCCAATTGAGTTAGAACATCGGTCATTCGATTCAAAATGGCAACCATGGGATCAGCTCCCGAGGGTGGATTTACACTAGAAGTGGCCTCTGCATCCCGGTCTTGACGACGAGGACGTCCTCTCCCACGACCGCGTCCACTCATATTTTAGTATACTATAATAACATGAATAAATTTATTTTAATAACTACATGATGAATATCAAAATTCAATATAAAATGCACAAAGTCGTGATTAACAAAGAAACCAAATTTCATGCCAGAAGATCACACATTTATACAAGTAGTTCAATTTACACATATCAAAAGTCAGATACAAAACAGGTCATACATATAAGCATAACAAAACTAGCATAAGCTTTAGTACATAACTAGCATATAGGCAGGCAGTCCGCTAAGCCCTTTGGTGCGCCTATGGGTGAGGTGGGGCTGTCACAACGAGTGTACCTAACACTAAAATGCCCTAAAGGTCTAGCATTGGACTAGCCTTTCTGGGGATTCCCACTAGCGTTGGACTAGCGGGAAAACGATGAAACCACAACTAGTGTTGGACTAGTGTGGTGACGAAATAACATAAAACATGAGTTAAATAGTAAAGCATGAATTAAAAGCGAATTAAACATATAAAGACATATAAAGTCAAGTAGGAGCACGTAACACGTAATCATGATATCTAGATGCAAGATCCTAAGGAAAGCGGTAAAACATATAAGCACACAAGCACAGAAAAACAAATAAGTCCTAACTATTACATTGGGGGGATTAGCTACAATTTTAGAGGGAAGAAGGATAAAGATGACTTATCTATTACACTTGCTATCTAAATACAAAACTTTACTAAAATACGAGAAATGTAATCTAACTATTACATTGGCTAGCTAAATACAAAAATATTACATTTTTGTCAAAATAATAAAATTTCGAAATTAAATAACATCAAGTAAATAAACACGCAAAAAGTATATAAAATAAGAAAAATCATTGAAGAAAATGCACAAAAATCACATAGGAGCACGTTAGGGCACATAAAAAGAAATTAATAAGTAACAAAGATACCTTTTCGAAAACTTGGTACAAACACTAATCAAAATGAACAAACAAGTCATGGTACCCTGGTATAAACAAACAAAACCTAAAATACATAAACATTGACAAATTAAAAAATAAAAAATAAAAAATAAAAAATAAAATTCTAGCAATTAAGGGGGCTAAAACAAATTATAGCTCTGTAGACACCAAATTTTGATACACCTTTTATTTTCAAACACTGGGGGGTATGTTTGCACTTTTTGGGACAATTTTTAATATTTCAATAATCTGGGGGGCAAAATAGTAATTTTATTTGTAAATATTTGTCTATCAGTTTTTGGGGGATTTAAATTCATATTTTTACTTTTATGTGAATTTGTGAATTTTAATAATTTTTCTGGGTTTAATTAGTATTCTTTATATTTTTACCATCACGAGGGCAAAATGGTAATTTTGACCCGCGAATACCATTTTAGCTCATTTTTAGTTCCAAATTCATTTTTCTAATTCTTTAAGCATGTTTCTTAATTTTCTTGATTTTTTCAGAGATGATAACTACTTTTCTGTGATTTTTCATTTCCCGAGGGTAAAATCGTTATTTTACAATTTAAATTCATTTTTCACCAATTTTGAGTCAAAAATGTATTTTCCAATGTTTTAAGCTTATTCGTAATTTTTGGTAATTTTTTGAGGTCAATAGCTATTTTTCTGCAAATTTTCATTGCCCAAGGGCAAAATCGTCATTCTACAAATTAAATTCATTTTTCACAAATTTTGAGTCAAAAATGCATTTTTTAGTGTTTTAAGCTTATTTGTAATGTTTGATAATTTTTTGAGGTCAATAGCTATTTTTCTGTGAATTTTCGTCATCCAAAGGCAAAATTGTCATTTCACATTTCAAACTCATTTTCACCAATTTTTGGGTCCCAAATTCGTTTTTAGGTTTTAAGCATGTTTCTAAGTTTCTAACTTTTTTCGGAGTGAATTAGTGTTAATGAATTTATTATTTACATTTTTCTTGATTTTTTTTATTATTGTGAGAGGGAATAGATTTGTTTTAAAAGATAAAGTTGTAATTTTTGTAGTCAAGGACATTTTACTCTTTTAATCATTTCTTGGAGGTTAAGACTTGTGCAGTATAAATACCCCACTTGAGGATGTTAAAAGAAAAAAGAGGAAAAAAGAAGAAACCCTACAAACACTTTTGCTTTTGTAATTTTAGATCAAATCACACATCAAAACACCTAAAAAACACACACAAGGCCACCGTTTTTTTCTTTTTTTCTGGTTTCTATTCATCTTCAACATCAAGAGCGAATTACTGTTCATCACCAATCTTCTTCAAACACAAAAAGGTGAGTTCTTCTTTTGTTTTTGATTCATTTTCTTCTATTTCCCTATGTGAATCTGATTAATTGTATGTGTTTCTTTGAAATTTGGGTTCAATATTTCATTCTTTTGATTTCTATGTTCTGTTCTTGTTTTTTTTTTTTTTTGAGTTTGATTTTTCTGGGTTTCTCTCCTCTACTAAATAACCAGAACTTCCCTCTTTTTGTCCCTTCATCACCGGAAAACTATAAACCACTACTCTATCCCCCTGTCACCGAGAAACCCACAGCCAACTCCAGAATTCCCACCTCTGGACAATCCCAACCATCAACGTTACCCAGACCCCCTCTGCCTTGTTGTTTCATACACAATCAGAGTCTCCAACCAAACAGCCCTCTCTAAAGCCCTTCGCAGCCTCTAATTCACTCAATCACTACCTGTTTCCACCCTCACTAATCACCGATCCCAAATGACATCCGGTCAACACCATTCCTAAAGACAGCCATCCCTACAATCAAAACCTCCACCATTCACAACCTTCGTCCCCCATTTCACCAACCTGCAAAAACCACCAACGCAGACTCAAGAAAACCCAACACAATCAAATTGAATCAGCAAACCAACAAAATACAGGATACAAAACACAAACGCACAATTCAGACATCCATACACATACACACACAATCTAACAAATTATTCCTATAGTTAATAGGAACCACCACAACACCACCAAGTCATTCATAATCTTCCCCCTCCAATGGCCGTCCAAAAGCCCAATTTTGTTCAAATCCAACCACAGAAAGTATTGGTATCCTCTCCATTTGCACAACAGCTCCAAGACCCACCTCTCCAATGCCCCTCTCCCATCCAATCACAATTTCACTGGTCAGCCCCCCTAAACCACCAAAATAACCTCTCCCCTGCCACCTCTGTTTCCAAATCACCTACACCATACCATCACCAACAAACAACCAACGCCCCTCTCCCCAATCCATTTTCCAAATCTACAAAGATCACCGTCAAACATCCCCATTACCCAATAACAACCATCCAAGCAGAAACATCACAAATCTAGTCCAATTGCAATCCCAAAACCATCCCCAAATCAGATTAGCCCCACAACCTGCAAGCAGACAATCTTAAAAAAAAAAAAGAGATAACCAACAATCAGAGACACAAAAAAAAAAACTTAAAACAGGTCCACATTAATCAACCACCACAGTCCATCAGCTCCATCGCTAACCACCGCCACCCAATGCCACCACCATCAGTCAAAAACAATCACACGACGAACTCCACAAAATGCCCAAAATCAATAGCAAAACCCATCACCACCAGATCACTGCAATCAGTCTCAACCACCATAATCTTCTTATTATTGTGCTTTTCTTAGTTGAATTTTGAGAAATGACTGCGCGAGTTGGGGAGAGCTGAGTTTGATTAATGCTGTCGATTTGTTGTTCTGTGATGGAATTAGAGGATTTGACTTTGGTTTGAGAAGAGAAACAGGGGAATCTGTTAGAGGAAAAGAGAAACGAAGAAGCAGAGAGCAAGATGAGAGGAGAATCGGACAAAGGGAAAGAAATAGAAAAAAAAAGAGAGAGAGAGAAAAGAACAGGAAGAAGGTTGAAAATAGAGAGGGCAAAGAAAACGAGAATAAGCAGAGGGAGAACGAAGAGGGAAAGAGAGAAGATTGAGGGAGAAATAAAATACAGAATTGAAAGAAGAAAATGGAGAAGTGTGAGAAAAGGGATTTTAGAAAAAGGAATGAAAATATTTTTGGGGAGGAAATTTTATTTTGTTTTCATGAAATTTTTTAGTGTTCTTTAATTTTAGTGAATTTTTTATTAATCATGACTTGGTTTAAATTTAGATAACTGATCTAATTAGTAATAATTATGTAGAAGCCCCCATTCTTTTTTGGCATTGTCAATATTGCCCCTATAGATTTATTATTTCATGCAATTGAGTCCTTGCCTTTTATAAATTGACCCCCCTAATTCCAATTTTTTTCAATCAAGCTTTTATTAATTGCAATTAAGCCCATTAGTTGCTGAAATTTATATTTTTGTGCCCTTTTACTTGCTTAAATCTACATTTTTGCCCCCCCCCCCCCGTTTATGTGAAATTTTTTTTGTTTTACCCCTTGAGTTTTATAGAATTTTATTTTGGCCCCCTAGTTACTAGAATTCATTTTTATCTCAATTCGTCAATAGTTATATATTTTAAATTTTGTTTGACTATACCGAGATGCCTTGACTTGTTTATTCATTTTGAGTAGTATTTGTACCAGGTCTTCAAAAAGGTATTTTTCGTTACCTTTTAATTGCTTCTTTATGTGCTCCAACGTGCTCTAATGTGATATTTTATGCAATTTTTTATGCAGTTCTTATTTTATGCACTTTTTGCGTATTTATTTATTTTGTGTTATTTAATTTTCAAATTTTATTATTTTGACGAAAAATGTAATATTCTTGTATTAGCTAGTCAATGTAATAGTTAGATTATTTTTCTCATATTTTAGCAAAAATTTGTATAATTAGATAGAAAGTGTAATAGATAGGGCATTTTTAATTTCTCCCCTTTAAAATTGTAAATTAAGCCCCGATGTAATAGTTAGGTTTATTTGCTTTTGCGTGCTTACTGTGTTTATTTCTTTTACTCGCTTTCCTTAGGATTTTTGCATCTAGAATATTATGCTTATGTGTTATGTGCTCCTATGTGATCTTATATGTTTTTATATGTTTAATTTTCTTTTAATTCATGCTTTAATAGTTTAATTCATGATTTATAGTATTCCGTCACCACACTAGTCCAACGCTAGTTGTGGCTTCATTCTTTTCCTGCTAGTCCAATGCTAGTGGAATTTTTAGAACGGGCTAGTCTAACACTAGACCCTTAGGGCATTTTAGTGTTAGGTGCATTCGCTGTGCATTTTACATTTCACACACTTTAGTTTTCTTTCCATTCTACAAGATTTTTATTATTATTACTATTATTTATTTACTTATTTTTAACGCATCTTCAAATGCATGACATTTAGGTTGCATCTCACTTAGAAATTAGGACATTTGCGTGATTTGACTAGAAATAGTCGCCTACTCACGTGGGAAGCGGTGGCGTACATGCCGTTCCCCCCCTCCGTGAGTAAAAACATCCAGTCACGAGATACTAGTCCCCCATACCCATTATGTTGCATACCCACCTTCTTCAATCACTTACTATATATTATTATTTTATTTTTCTTTTTGCATAACATTTTGCATAAAAACTCGTGACTCCCTCGTGGTCTCGACTCGGGTTTCGCAATTAATGCGATAATTCTGACCAAGCTTCGACGGAACATTTTGACCCTCTCGATATTCACATTTAGACTTAGAATTTGCATTCATATAGATACATCCAAACGCGATAGAATCTAGGGTTAATTTAGGAAATTTTGATTAAACCTCGCAACTAGCCTCGGCTAGGTTGAAAGGGTGCCTTAGGCGCAAGCCTTTGCCTTCCCTTTCTTCAAATGTGACTCCCGGACCTTTTTCTCTCATTTTTTCGTAGACCGGAGTCGGAAAAAGAGTTTTAAATGATTTTATAAATTTTATTTTTGTTTTGTTTAAACAATTTTTTTCGGGTGACTTGGTACACCCTAACTCAGTACCAAGTGGCGACTCCATTTTTCAAATAAACCCTTTTCAATTATTGGCCAAACCTATCGCATTTTTAGTCCCAGCCTTGTTTTCTTTTAAAATACCATTTTTCTTAAAATACACTTTTTTTACTAAAATTTGATTTTTCTCACACACGCACGGTTTTTCCAAAAACCTTTATTTTCAAAAGGGTCATCCGAGACCAGGACCAGTCTTTTCGGGACGCGACAGTCAACGACCCCACTAGCACCCTTTGCTCACCTTTTCCTTTCACGAATTTTTTGGACGCGACAGGATTTTGGCGACTCCACTGGGGATCACTAGTAAGTCCGAGCACTAAGGCTTAATCACCTTTTCCTTATTTAACCCTTCTATTCCATCGCGTTTGGATGTTAGGATTGCATTTTTCTTTTCTAGGTTTTTAGGTTTTTCTTTTGCATCTCACACACTTTCCGTCTCTCGGCTTACTTATGTGATGTATTATGATTTATTTACTTTTTGCTTTATTCGACCGCGCTTGCATTTGAGGAGGGGATCAGTCACCCTTAGAGCCCACGCTTTATCACTCCCTCCTCTCATAAGGAGCACTCCATACGTGCATTCGATGTATTTTTACCCTTTTCTCTTTTTGGTGGTTGTCACCCTACCCATCCCTTTAGGACTAGGACCGATCTGCCTGGACATGCGGCCATCGCATTCGTGCATGTAGCGATGTCTAGGGGATCACTCGAACCACCGACCGGGACCCTTGGAATTGACGGATTTGTTACTTTTGGGTCCCTAAGTCTGAAGGTTCGGGAGCCTTAAGCCATATCGTAGGCTTGATCCACTTGGGCATGTGACCGTGGCACGACGTGCACGGAACTTTGTCTAGGAGATCACCCAAACTCTTGGCTTGAGTCCACAAGTCTAGAGATTTGGACTTTAAAAATCGATTCGCTTGGACATGTGGTCGTGGCCCGACGTGCGCATAGCAGTGTCTAGGGGATCACTCAAACCACCGACTTGGGATCCTTGGAATTGACGGACTTGTTACCTTTTGGATCCCTCAGTCTGAAGGTTTGGGAACTGACAGCCTAATCGAGTCTAGATGCATTAGTGAGCCCAACCTCATGCATCCATGTAGAATAACCTTAAGGTAGAGTCAACCTTACTCTGTCAGGTACATTAAGGCACGAGAGGAGGGAACCAACCTCCTTTATTTTTCTTATTATGCCATTTATTGTTATCTATGTGTATTATTTGTTTTTGCCAACGTGTTATGTGTTATTTGTTGAATAAACTAACACAATTTCTTTCCTATTTTTTTGATTGCATTCACAAACATAGCATAAAGAGCCCTGGCATGGTGCTCTCATAGGAAGCCAACCCTCTTTTGGCACATTTAAATTTCATTTTCATAATTAATTTTTTCAAGAAAGATGGAAATAGAATTTCATAAATTCTTGGCAAATTGCATTTTGTTATAAATACCCAAGGGATCAGTCATTGTGAATTTCTTAAAAATCCTGAAAATTTGATTTTTCATCCGGTATATTCTTGAATAAAAATTCTAGTTTTTAAAATTCTTTTCAATATTTATTCCTCCTTGTTGTACTTGTCAATTTTATCTGAACTGAATTTTCTCAAAGTCAATAACTGCACTCAAGTGATCAAACTTTTGCATAGTTTCTATTTATTCTTTTTTCAAAGAAATTAATGCGTCACTTTTGCCGTATCCCCCGCCCTCCCATCCCACATTACACAAAAAAAGATTTTAGCACATATTACATTTGACTTTGATAAACTGACATTTTGACTTGTATATTTCTAAATAAAGTTATGATTTTTATTTTCTTTCAATGTTGTGTCCTGTAGTCTTATAGAGGCTCAAGTTTTCAAGCAAATAAATTTGAATTCAATAATCTTTTATACAATTCATGTTCCATTTTTCTCAAAGAAATTCTGCAACATTTTTCAAATCTTGCATTTTTACATATTTTAATCATCTTTAATAATTGACATCGTGCATAAACCCTAGAGGGAATGCCATTTCGAGAATTCCATGATAGAAAAAGCCACCCTTTTGTCTTGGGTGCTTAACCCTAAAGGACATGCACGTTTATATTTTTGGTAAATCCTGGTGGGTGAGACCCTAGGTAAGGTAATACGAGTAGAATGGAGGCATCTCTTTCAGGCAGATCTGGCTTATCTATGATTAGAAAAGGGGGGTCTCACCTGAAAGGATTGCATTTCATGTTAGGCCTACCCTTGGCATAATTAGGACTCCCCTAGGACATGCATCCGTTTTTATTTTTATTTATACTAATTTTATTTTTTTCATTTTTTACAGGTCCTCTAACGGAGGCGGTAAAATAAGAAAGACATCTGACACATAGTTGGTCTTATATTTGAGTATTTTAAATTATGGTCCAATTTTAAATAAACCGTCACATATTCGAGACCCGTAACGATATCAAAAACACGAGTGTTCTTTTGAATTATTCGAAAAGGTCATAGACGATCAATTTTTTAGAATTGATAGTGCCTAGAAACTAGATAGGTGAGTTTGGTTAGGATAATCAATGTGATAAATAAAATTGTATGTCATAGCTGGACAATTGTAAATAATTTGGATGCTAATAATTGCACTCCTTCTGTAAATTTAAGATTGCCTTATCTCCAAAATTTTTCTCAGATGAAGTGTTCAATAAGTTGCTTTCTCAAATTTGTTTATGACATTTGATTTTCCCTTCATGTCTTGCATTTAGCCTTCGAAAAGTTTTTGTTTCAAATCTTTTGTCCTATTGAGCAAATGATTCTTTGATGAGATTTCGAAATATGTCACATTTTTCTCAAAATCTAATGATAGGTTTCTGTCATTGTAAAGTTTCTCTTTTGATGAGTGAGTGTAAGCTCAAATTGAATGAAAAGAAAAATATTTTTTTTGTGTGTATTTTTTTATGGTGAAAATAAATGCCTATGGTCTTCGGATGTCATCTTATTTGAAACTGCTAATTGCCAATTCGGTTTCTTTCTGATTCCAAAATAATGCAAATTACAAGGAAGAATTAGAATGACATTGAAAGGGAATTTGGACTTTGTGCTAAGGTATCTTAATGGTACAAAAAGGGAATCCAAGCTTGACATGAAAGGACCAGAAGCCATAAACATTGGCGCCAAGACATGGGTTAAGGAGTTAGGGCAAGATGTGCTTTCACTCCAAAGACTTTGAAAATGTTTAGCAAACTTCACCAAGCAAGTTTGGATGAACGTTTGGAGAATTCAAGCACAACAAAAGGAATAAACATGCAGGAGATGCAACTTCAAACAATTCACAAGGGGAGTTATTATTTCATGACCATAAGTTCTTATTCACCATTTGAATGTGTTGTATAAGTTATTGTGAAGTGAAGATAGGGGGTGTCACACACTTGATGTTTGTCTAATTCCCCTACTGGTTGAAATTACTTTATGTGATTTGACAAATGTTTTCTTTGAGCAATAAGAAATGATTATTATGTGGTTTAGAGTTTTGTTCTTATAGAAAGTATATCTTGTAAAGTGGTTAGAATTATGCCTAAATTTCGTATGTCTAATGAAAATTTCTCTTCTTTACTTAAGTTCACACGTTAAACGTTGATTATGATCAATTAGTGCATTCATGTAATATGTGTTCTGACATCCGTCATGAGGGATTTTTATAAAAAAAAAAAAGAGAAAGAAAGAAAAAAAGAAGAAATAATGCAGTCTTTCTACTCCAACGGTTCTCGTGCTTAGTAACCGGGAGTCTTCATTAAAAATGTCGACTTTCGCGTCAAACGGTACTTGAATTATGAGTAATGCATTGCAAATTCGAGTAAGTAAATTGTGACAGCCCCACCTTATCCAGAGGCGCACCAAAGGGCTTAGCGGACTGCCTGCCTAGCTCTCGCCAACACTCAAATCAAGCACTCACGCAAACATCCGAGCGTACTTAACTTAAAATAAATAAACTAAACTAAAACAAAATGGAATAAAATAAAATACGCTCATATTGTTTATTTAAAGGTACAAGTCACATCAAAAGTTTACATGTCATAATATACATGATTTTCACAAAGATAGCCTAACACAGTTTGGCTATTACAATAACTACAACATCTATAATAATCACAACCAGTCGTTCCAGCTTTAATTTTTCAGGAAACCTGAGTAAAGGAAAACAAATAAAAGGAATGAGCTATAATAGCCCAGTGAATGTCCAAGTCATGCAATCATATCAAGAACTCATTATTTTAGTAAATAAAATAATCGATAAGTTAAATAAACAAGATATGAACAATTTAATTATCAAGTAGTCAAGGGCGGATACAAGGCTCAACTACGGGAGCAAGCTCAACCGCAGGAAAAGCAAGTACTGATCATGTAACCATGACATTTAGACCGAGATAATAGCTCAGGTCTTTTATCAAGGAACATGCCAATTTTTATCACGCAAGCCCTAACCACCATTCACCTTATAACCTCCGTACAAGCTACCACATCCAGGGAGTAATCTCAACCTGGGAGGGCCAACACGCAAGAAAGTTCAATCCGGAGTTGGCCTCTTTGAGGATTCACAACTCAAAAGGGAAAGAACGTCACGCCCTAAAACACCCAGCACCTTATAACCTCCCAAGCCTGTCCGAGTTGACTATCCGTGAAGTAACGGTAAAGTTAGTCACGGAAGTCTCACGCACAAGTAACACGTTGAATAGTGAAAGCATATAACACATTACGGAATAGATGCGATAAAGTACACATCTTTCCTCAAGTAGCACATTTTATCACATAATATTTGCAAGTGTAACATAATATTTACAAGTAGAACATAACATTTCATGCATCATGCACACATAAAGACACTCACCTGGAATGCCTAAGAAAATATCTCGTAAAATGGTCGTGATGCGTTTTCGGACCCTGAAATTTAAAAGAAATAATATAATGAAAACCCAAGTAAAACCCTAGTAAATTTAGTAAGAAAAATTCAAGAAAACACCCCACTTATTTCTAGGGTTTTGGTTTTAGGGTTTCTAGGGTTTTAGGGTTTACTTATTCTAAGAAAATTTAATCTATCACTAGATCATTTCTAAAAATTCCTACACTTCAATTTCCTTCAATTGAACATATTCTAGGCTTAAAATCTCACTTGTCAATTTTTCTTCTTTTAATTCTACAAAAATTTCGGCAGCATTTCCCCTTAAAATCGGACTAACCCAAATTTTTTTCCTGCAAGAAAAATCAACAATCCAACCCAATTCAACAAGTTCTACAACTTTTATGTTCAACTCAAGTTCAAATTCAATCAAAATTCCACTAAATTCCAAGAATTCTACTCCAAGAATCTTCAACCAAACAACATATAACACATGAAATTTCAAGGTTTAAAGGCCATATACTAGTCTATCTAACCACAAGAACACTTTATCTAGCAAGTAAATCTCAAATTCTAACTAAGTTCTCCAAGTAGTACCAACAAGAATCTTGGTTTAAGCTTGCATAAAAACTAATTAAAACATGAAATTAATAGGAAAAGTTCATAGTAAATACCTTAGATATGCTTAGAACTTTGCTTAGAAAGGAAAGAAGCTCACTTCCTATGGTGGATTTGCCCAAACTTAAGAGAGAAAACTTCAAGAAGTTGAGAGCAAAATGAGAGAAGAAGAGAAAGGGAGATGGCCGGCCAAGAGGGAGAAGAAAGAGAAAGAAATAGGCTAGGAAAAATGGAAAAGAAATAAAGAAAAGGTGGGAAAAAGATTAACCAATTAAAACCTTACAAGAATAAAGTAAAAAGGTAGTCTTTTAATGCAAGAGTAGCTAACTTGGATTAATTTGATTGGTGGAGCTCATTAACCTCTTATTACTTAATACTAGCAATATTAAGACACAAATTATTAAAGCAAAAAGAGAGTAAAATAGTGACATGATCTGGGTTGATCTCCCTTTTCGTGTGTCACAGGAACATCCCCAAAGGACCGTCTTGAAGATCAGGGTGTAAATCAATCCAAACCCTCCCGCAGAATTGGATCAATTTACCTATGAATAATTCGACCCCAACCAAACCTGTTGATTGAAACCAAATCAATAGAGACCCTAGACCCTTACCAAACCTGTTGATAAAAATCCAAGGTATAACCTCACAAGAATCACTCTTGAAAAGGCATGTGATAGTTCTCATCCCAAGAACTAACCAAAACTCTCACAGAGAGAAAATCAATATCCATTGATTAAATCATAATTCAACATTGTCTTAATAATAAACGATGATAGTTGGCCTTATGTAGGCGTACAAACCCTAAAACTAAATATGGAAAGTTTAAATTAAATAAAACTTTAAAAATTAAACTAAAACTAATTAAAACAATAAAAATTCCAAATTACGGACGAAGGTCGCGGGCAAGGCCGCGGGGCGGCCTTAGGCGCGGCCTTGGTTAGAAGCAATTTTGACCTTGGCACGCTTTTTGATCTAATCCGTGGGGAAAGCCGCGGGACAGCCTAGGGTGCGGCCTCCATCAGAACGTCAGCAACTGGCTTCTGGTCTTGTCCTTTGAAAATTCTACCTCGTACTTTCGACCTTAGACGCGACCACCAGCCTTTGGCCCCTTGAGTGGATGCTAAGTCAGCCCTCTCCCATGCTCCGTTGCCATGCCTTAAACACTTTGAAACCTCCAATTTGCACAGAATGATGATATCCGTTGGTGAAGCTTGAATGATAGGAATCATGGCCATAGGATTCGTATCAAACTCCCCCTCTTCAAAATGATTCGTCCTCGAATCATTGCCCATAGTAGATAAGCAACAAGGTACGATCACAAGGGATTGTTCAACACTTGGTGGCTCTACTAATGGCAATGGTGCTTCATCTTCAACCTCAACACGCTCCTCCAAAGATGGTGTTGCAGCTTTGCACGATTCTTCTAATGGATGAATCATCTCCAATGGTTCCTTGACATCTTGTTCCTCCTTGGACTCGCAAGATGGTTCCTCAATTGCAATGGTCTCCGTTGGTGGTGACATCTTCACTCCCTTAAGCTCCTTCTGTTTGAGATGATTCTTTTCCTTTTCAGCAATAATAGAATCAAAAGTGTTACTAATCATCCTCATGCAATCATATACAATGGCATCAACATCCATCTTCCTTGAACGAGTGCATGTAGATCTCGATTTGGCTTGACTCTTCTGCTCACGATCCATCTTCCTTGAACGAGTGCATGTAGATCTCGATTTGGCTTGACTCTTCTGCTCACGATCCATCTTTGCACATAATCTCTTCAAACTTGCAAAAAATTCTTGCGCAAATTCCTTACAAATAGATTCCATAATGTACAAAGCAATCTCAATTGTTGGCTTTTGAAAATAACTCACCAATTAGCCTTTTTTCCACTCAAAAATTCTTTCAATCTAACAACCCTCTTTTCTTCTCTCTTCTTTTTTTTTTTAAACTACACAAAAAAACTCACAAAATACACAAAATCAACTTCAAAAACAAACAAAACAAAAACTGAAAATTTTCGGATGAATAGTACCCGCGCGAACAGCAAACCCTAGGCGTGAACAGTTCCTATGAACAGTGTTTCGGCATGAACAGCGCGATGAACAGTGACACTACAGTACGTGAACAGTGACGCAAAAAAAAAATTTATTTTTTTTCCAGATCAACAACAAAAAATTATAACTTTGATTCAAGAAAAATCAAATCTTGAACCAAGAACAACACTACACAACTAAACACAAAAATCCAAATAGAATACATATATCCAAACGGATTGATAACGAAGAGATATACCCAAGTGGGTTAAACACAACGAAGAAACCTGATTTTCTTTCAAGATCCAATAGCTCTGATACCACTTGACACGATCTGGGTTGGTCTCCCTTTTCGTGTATCACAGAAACATCCCCAAAGGACCGTCTTGAAGATCAGGGTGTAAATCAATCCAAACCCTCCCGCAGAATTGGATCAATTTACCTATGAATAATTTGACCCCAACCAAACCTGTTGATTGAAACCAAATCAATAGAGACCCTAAACCCTTACCAAACCTGTTGATAAAAACCCAAGGTATAACCTCACAAGAATCACTCTTGAAAAGTTGAAAAAAGTTCCCATCTCAAGAACTCACAAAATCCCACAATGGGAGAAAACCAATTTTCATTTATCAAATCATAATTCAACATAAACTTAAAAATAATAAACGACGATAGTTAGCCTTATATAGGCGTACAAACCCTAAAACTAAACATAGAAAGTTTAAATTAAATAAACTTAAAAATTAAACTAAAACTAATTAAAACAATTAAAATTCCAAGCTGCGGACGAAGGCCGCGGGCAAGGCCGCGGGGCGGCCTTGGTCAGAAGCAATTCTGGCCTTGGCACGCATTCTAATCTAATCCGTGGGGAAGGCCGCAGGACGGCCTGGGGTGCGGCCTCCATCAGAACGTCAGCAACTGGCTTCTGGTCTTGTCCTTTGAAAATTCTACCTCGTACTTTCGACCTTAGACGCGACCACCAGCCTTTGGCCCCTTGAGTGGATGCTACGTAAGCCATCTTCCATGCTCTGTTGTCATGCCTTGAACACTTTAAAACCTCCAATTTGCACAGAATGATAAAATCCGTTGGTGAAGCTTGAATGATAGGAATCATGGCCACAGGATTCGTATCAAATAGGGAGAAAGAAATCTGGCCATAAGCAGAAAGAAAAAGAAAAAGAATTTCGGCCAAAAAAGAAAAGAGAAGAGAAAAGAATTTTCAGCCAAGAGAAAAAGAAAAGAAAGAGAAAAATTTCAGCTCAGGGAAAAGAAAATAAAGCAAGAAAATAAGTGAGATTTTAAGTAAAATTGAGCTAAAATTCAAGTAGTCAAAAGACTAGAAAATGGTAAAATGAGCTAATCAAAATTTAAACACTAATATAAATTAAATGGTCAAGTAAAATTATTCTAACTTTAGTACTTAGGTGTTCTTGCTTAATAATGAAAATCTTAGCTAATTAACCTAATTAACTCAAGAAATCTTCCAACTAATAAATCAAGGATTAACACTTAACCCTAAATAAGAAAAATGTCTCTTGTAAGTGCATTTCTAGGGTGTTACATAAATTTTTGAGTAACCAGGGATCTTCATCCAACTAATGTCGATTCTTGCGTAAAAAGACAGTTTTACTTCTCGAATACAATTTCTGCTATTGGTTTAAGATCGAGATGTTGAGTAACCGAGGACCTTCATAACCAATGTCGATTTTTGCGTCAAAAGACACTCTCGTATTTTGAGTGATTAGGTCACTAGAATAAAAAATTACCTCATGTGAAAAATGAAATTGATTATAGACATGTGATGTTTTGAGATTGATCATTTGATTTGTTTACTTGTGAAATTTAGTAAGGCGAAGAAATTAAATTGAACTTGCTTAATTGTGATATAATTCCTTCTCCTTTGCTTGATATTATGAGTATTAAAGACAAAATGATAAATTGCATAATGGTTATTTACTCAGTTTTGAGGAAATACATTTTAGAATGCACATGTGTGATTTCAATGCTTGAATCATTAATTGATCTCACATTCTTCAAACAATTTGAGGACAAGTGATGAATCGAGTGTGGGGGAATTGACAAGTGTCAAAATGATGCATTCTAGCACATTGGCAGATGATGTTAATATATCTATCCCAAATCAACAAGGGAAGATTAGCCTTACTGATGCCAAATATTCTTTGAGCACTGATCTGTTTTGATGGAAAAAGGAGAGATCATATCAATTTTGGATACAGTCATTCGTTCCATTTTTTCTCTTGAAGTCAGTAATTCGGAAGAATCATATGGTTAGGAGAATGTGATAAGTTGAAGGCTCACGGATGAGAAAATTAGTATGTCGACATGGAAATCATTGGGGAGTTGATGACAACAGTTGATTGAGATTTTTCGTCTGCAGTGATCAGTTGTGGCAATGTCAGAATTCAAATGGGAATGACATCCAAAGATCAAAAAGTATCTTTTAAGCCATTATTCCAAAATTGATTCTTTTTGAAAAATGTTTCATTTAATTGTATTTCTTTTAGTCTTTGTGTGTTGTTTACTGTGCATAATTTCTTTTACATTATTGCATGTGAAGCATTTTTTTTGACCAATTCATTTTTTAAAAATTTTGACATTTACTTTATTAAAATTTGAATAAAAGCAAAGGCAATCCTAAGTTTGTCAGAAGTCAGAGGCATGCATGAATTAAAAGACTGTTTTGAGAGATTTGGATTTGGGTCGTGAATCAAAATTTACTGAATCGAGAAACTTGCAGAGAGTAAAGCAAGAGATTGGTCGAAGACTCAGAATAACAATACTCATGTTTATATGCGCTAGCAGAATCAAGGGACCGCTAGATGGTGGCATCACTTTTGCAATTGTAGTTGCTTCCTCTTTTCACAGGTGCAATCACATCGTCATCAATTGAGGCTTTCGTCAAGAATGAAAACTGGGGCAATTTTTTAAGATAATGATGATTTAATCGAAGAGTGCAATTCATTTTAAAAATTGATTTCAAAAATTGGCACTAGGGCAAATTTTTTTTTTTTTTTTGAGAAAAATTTAATTGCAAAAAAATGGTTTTGATACTTTATGTTTGAAGCAAAACTTGTAAAAGACTGATTCACACTGGGTAAACTTTTTACAATGATTGATTTGAAATGAATTTTGACTTCAAATGGATTTGATGACGTACACAGGGCCAAAATTTTTTGAAAATTTTATTTTTTGAGATAATTGACAATTGTTCTAAGTTTTCATGTGTCTCAAAGTTCTTTAGGCATTTTTCTAGCAGTTTGGATCTCATTTTGTCCATTTTAGCCTGATACATTTTGTTCACCTGTTTAGGATCATGCATTCAAGCATTTTGTCTAGCAGACTGTGCTATATCATCGTGTCTAAGTCCCAGCTCGTCCGTTGGGCCCCAACTTGTCCATTGGGTTTACTTTTCTGTTTAAGTCCCAGCTCGTTCGTTGGGTCCCAACTCGTCTGTTGGGTTTACTTTTCTGTTTAAGTCCCAACTCGTCCGTTGGGCCCCAACTCGTCCATTGGGTTTATTTTTCTGCTTAAGTCCCAGCTCGTCCGTTGGGCCCCAACTTGTCTGTTGGGTTTACTTTTCTGCTTAAGCCCCAACAGTCCGTTGGGTTTATTTTCCTGCTTAAGCCCCATCTTGCTCGTTGGGCCCCAACTCGTCCGTTGGGTTTTAATTTCTATTTATTTTAATCTGGCCGCTTAAATCTTGCATTTTTTTTTATATATCGTGCATTCATTTCGCAGTCCGTATCCCATTAGCATGTTTTACTTGTTCAAATTTGCATTCATTTAGTAATTGTCTTGCATTTGTCCAACATATTGTATAGTGTTTTAATGTGTTTAGTAGTTTGCATATTGTGTTCGCACGTTTTCATCTTTATTTTCAGTTTGCGGTAGGCTCAATCGTCAGCATTGGGTACCGTCTTCATTTTCATTTCTCGGTAAGCTCAATCCTTGCATTGGGTACCGATTTTCATTTCAGTTTGCGATAGGCTCAATCATCGGCATTGGGTACCGTCTTCATTTTCAGTTCTCAGTAGGCTCAATCTTTGCATTGGGTACCGATTTTTATTTTCAGTTCTCGGTAGGCTCAATCTTTGTATTGGGTACCGATTTTTATTTTTAGTTTGCGGTAGGCTCAATCGTCAGCATTGGGTACCGTCTTTATTTTCAGTTCTCGGTAGGCTCAATCTTTGCATTGGGTACCGATTTTTATTTTCAGTTTGCGGTAGGCTCAATCATAGCATTGGGTACCTGTCTTTATTTTCAGTTATCGGTAGACTCAATCTTTGCATTGGGTACCGATTTTCATTTTCAGTTTGCTGTAGGCTCAATCGTCAGCATTGGGTACCGTCTTTATTTTCAATTCTTGGTTGGCTCAATCTTTGCATTGGGTACCGATTCTCGTTTTCAGTTCTCGGCAGGCTCAATCTTTGCATTGGGTACCGATTTTCATTTTCAGTTCGCGGTAGGCTCAATCGTCAGCATTGGGTACCGTCTTTATTTTCAGTTCTCGGTAGGCTCAATCTTTGCATTGGGTACCGATTTTTATTTTCAGTTCGGAGTAGGCTCAATCGTCAGCATTGGGTATCGTCTTTATTTTTAGTTCTCGGTAGGCTCAATCTTTGCATTGGGTACCGATTCTTTATTTTCAGTTCTCGGTAGGCTCAATCTTTGCATTAGGTACCGATTTTTTATTTTCAGTTGCGGTAGGCTCAATCGTCAGCATTGGGTACCGATTTTTATTTTCAGTTCGCAATAGACTCAATCGTCAGCATTGGGTACCGTCTTTATTTGCACATTAGATATCATGTCATTTTAATTGCATGCTCACGCATCTTACTTTAGCATTCATCATACATTAGTTGTCACATTAGTCTATTTACCTTTATGTTTTTTCCTAAAAAAAAAAAGAGAGAAAGAGAAAAAGAAGAAAAAAAAAGGAGAAAAATTTTGACTTTGAGTTGAATTGAATCCTATTCTCAACACTTGTTTTGTTATATTTTAGAGTCTTTATTGCATTTATTTTGTCCACCAGCCTACACTCGTTTTTATTCATTTACTTTTCCAAGTCTGACAGCCCAGACTTTCCATTGCATGCTATGATTCCTGGTAGCCCAGGACCATTTATTTACTTTTCCAACCCAACTTTGCATTCATCAACCTTGGCAGTCCAAAGTCATGCATCCGTCCAGCAGCCTGGTCGGCATCTTTTATTTACGTTTCCAAGTCTGACAGCCCAGACTTTGCATCCCATGATTCCTGACAACCCAGGATCATGCATTTGTCATTTACTTTTCTAAATCTGACAGCCCAGACTTTGCATTCCATGATTCCTGACAGCCCAGGGTCATGCATTTGTCATTTGCTTTTCCAAGTCTGACAGCCCAAACTTTGCATCCATGATTCATGACAGCTCAGGGTCATGCATTTGTCATTTACTTTCTCAAGTCTGACAGCCCAAACTTTGCATTCCATGATCCCTGACAGCCCAGGGTCATGCATTTGTCATTTACATTTCCAAGTCTGACAGCCCAGACTTTGCATTCCATGATTCCTGACAGCCCAGGATCATGCATTGGTCATTTACTTTTCCAAGTTGGCAGTCCAACTTTGCATTCATCCACCTTGGCAGCCCAAGTCATGCATCCGTCCAACAGCCTGGTCGGCATTTGTTATTTATATTTCCGAGTCTAACAACCCAAACTTCGCATTCATTAACCTTGGTAGCCCAAGGTCATGCATCCGTCCAGCAACCTGAACGGCATATATCTATTTACATTTTCAAGTCTGGCAGCCCAGACATTGCATTTATCTTGTCAGTATTTGTTTTGTTTAGCAACATGAACTCATTTTTTTGTCTTTTAGTTTAAGCACTTTGCTTTGTCTTGCAGTCTCGTACCAATCTATGTTATCTTTGCTTAGCAATTCGAATGTTGCATTTCTTTCTTTTGATCACAAGTTTGAACTCCTGTTTTACCATTTGTAATTGTGTTTCGCATCCACCAATCACTTGCATATGTACTACGTTTGACCTAATTCCCTTCACCGGGATACGTAAGCAGCTTCTAGAAAGCTCGATCGCATGTTTTTGTATATTCATTTGTTTATTGGTTTTGCATATCGCCACAATGCATGTTTAGATATTTTTGTTTACATTGGTCTTTGTTTTTACATTTAGGTAAGTTAAAATTTGGTGTCGTCTACGTCTTTGTCTAAAATCTCTACGAGATTCCCGACAAAGAGGGGCAAACTGTAGACACCAAATTTTGACACACCTTTTATTTTCAAACACTGGGGGGCATGTTTGCACTTTTTGGGACAATTTTTAATATTTCAATAATCTGGGAGGCAAAATAGTATTTTTATTTGTAAATATTTGTCTATCAGCTTTTGGGGGTTTTAAATTCATATTTTTACTTTTATGTGAATTTGTGAATTTTTATAATTTTTCTGGATTTAATTAGTACTCTTTATATTTTTACCATCACGAGGGCAAAATGGTAATTTCGCCCCGTGAATACCATTTTAGCTCATTTTTAGTTCCAAATTCATTTTTCTAATTCTTTAAGCATGTTTCTTAATTTTCTTGATTTTTTCAGAGATGATAAATATTTTTCTGTGATTTTTCATTTCTCGAGGGTAAAATCGTCATTTTACAATTTAAATTCATTTTTCACCAATTTTGAGTAAAAAATGCATTTTCCAATGTTTTAAGCTTATTCGTAATTTTTGGTAATTTTTTGAGGTCAATAGCTATTTTTCTGCAAATTTTCATTGCCCAAGGGCAAAATCGTCATTCTACAAATTAAATTCATTTTTCACAAATTTTGAGTCAAAAATGCATTTTTTATAGTGTTTTAAGCTTATTTATAATGTTTGATAATTTTTTGAGGTCAATAGCTATTTTTCTGTGAATTTTCGTCATCCAAGGGCAAAATTGTCATTTCACATTTCAAACTCATTTTCACCAATTTTAGGGTCCCAAATTCGTTTTTAGGTTTTAAGCATGTTTCTAAGTTTCTAACTTTTTTCGGAAAGAATTAGTGTTAATGAATTTATTATTTACATTTTTCTTGATTTTTTTTATTATTGTGAGAGGGAATAGATTTGTTTTAAAAGATAAAGTTGTAATTTTTGTAGTCAAGAGCATTTTGGTCTTTTAATCATTTCTTGGAGGTTAAGACTTGTTCAGTATAAATACCCACTTGGGGATGTTAAAAGAAAAAAGAGGAAAAAAGAAGAAACCCTACAAACACTTTTGCTTTTGTAATTTTAGATCAAATCACACATCAAAACACCTAAAAAACACACACAAGGCCACCGTTTTTTCTTTTTTTCTGGTTACTATTCATCTTCAACATCAAGAGCGAATTACTGTTCATCACCAATCTTCTTCAAACTCAAAAAGGTGAGTTCTTCTTTTATTTTTGATTCATTTTCTTCTATTTCTCTATGTGAATCTGATTAATTGTATGTGTTTCTTTGAAATTTGGGTTCAATATTTCGTTCTTTTGATTTCTATGTTCTGTTCTTGTTTTTTTTTTTAGTTTGATTTTTCTGGGTTTCTCTCCTCTACTAAATAACCAGAACTTCCCTCTTTTTGTCCCTTCATCACCGGAAAACTATAAACCACTACTCCATCCCCCTGTCACCAAGAAACCCATAGCCAACTCCAGAATTCCCACCTCTGGACAATCCCAACCATCAACGTTACCTAGACCCCCTCTGCCTTGTTGTTTCATACACAATCAGAGTCTCCAACCAAACAGCCCTCTCTAAAGCCCTTCGCAGCCTCCAATTCACTCAATCACCACCTGTTTCCACCCTCACTAATCACCAATCCCAAATGACATCCGGTCAACACCATTCCTAAAGACAGCCATCCCTACAATCAAAACCTCCACCATTCACAACCTTCGTCCCCCATTTCACCAACTTGCAAAAACCACCAACCCAGACTCAAGAAAACCCAACACCATCAAATTGAATCAGCAAACCAACAAAATACAGGATACAAAACACAAACGCACAATTCAGACATCCATACACATACACGCACAATCTAACAAATTATTCCTACAGTTAACAGGAACCACCACAACACCACCAAGTCATCCATAATCTTCCCCCTCCAATGGCCGTCCAAAAGCCCAATTTTGTTCAAATCCAACCACCGAAAGTACTGGTATCCTCTCCATTTGCACAGCAGCTCCAAAATCCACCTCTCCAATGCCCCTCTCCCGTCCAGTCACAATTTCACTGGTCAGCCCCCCTAAACCACCAAAATAACCTCTCCCCTGCCACCTTTGTTTCCAAATCGCCTACACCATACCATCACCAACATACAACCAACGCCTCTCTCCCTAATCCATTTTCCAAATCTGCAAAGATCACCGTCAAACATCCCCATTACCCAATAACAACCATCCAAACAGAAACATCACAAATCCAGTCCAATTGCAATCCCAAAACCGTCCCCAAATCAGATTAGCCCCATAACCTACAAGCAGACAATCTAAAAAAAAAAAAAAGACAGACAACCAACAATCAGAGACACAAAAAAAAAAAAAAAACTCAAAACAGGTCCACATTAATCAACCACCATAGTCTGTCAGCTCTATCGCTAACCACTACCACCTAATGCCTCCACCATCAGTCAAAAACAATCACACGACGAACTCCACAAAATGCCCAAAATCAATAGCAAAACCCATCACCACTAGATCACTACAATCAGTCTCGACCACCATAATCTTCTTATTATCGTGCTTTTCTTAGTTGAATTTTGAGAAATGACTGTGCGAGTTGGGGAGAGCTGAGTTTGATTGATGGCATCGATTTGTTGTTCTGTGATGGAATTAGAGGATTTCACTTTGGTTTGAGAAGAGAAACAGGGGAATTTGTTAGAGGAAAAGAGAAACGAAGAAGCAAAGAGCAAGATGAGAGGAGAATTGGACAAAGGGAAAGAAATAGAAAAGAGAGAGAGAGAGAGAGAAAAGAACGGGAAGAAGGTTGAAAACAGAGAGAGCAAAGAAAACGAGAAAAAGCAGAGGGAGAATGAAGTGGGAAAGAGAGAAGATTGAGGGAGAAATAAAATACAGAATTGAAAGGAGAAATAAAATACAGAATTGAAAGAAGAAATTGGAGAAATGTGAGAAAAGGGATTTTAGAAAAAGGAATGAAAATATTTTTGGGGAGGAAATTTTATTTTGTTTTCATGAAATTTTTTAGTTTTCTTTAATTTTAGTGAATTTTTTATTAATCATGACTTGGTTTAATTTTAGATAACTGATCTAATTAGTAATAATTACGTAGAAGCCCCCATTCTTTTTTGGCATTGTCAATATTGCCCCTATAGATTTATTATTTCATGCAATTGAGTCCTTGCCTTTTATAAATTGACCCCCCTAATTCCAATTTCTTTCAATCAAGCTTTTATTAATTGCAATTAAGCCCATTAGTTGCTGAAATTTATATTTTTGTGCCCTTTTACTTGCTTAAATCTACATTTTTGCCCCCCCCGTTTATGTGAAATTTTTCAATTTTACCCCTTGAGTTTTATAGAATTTTATTTTCGCCCCTTAGTTACTAGAATTCATTTTTATCTCAATTCGTCAATAGTTATATATTTTAAATTTTGTTTGATTATACCGAGGTGCCTTGACTTGTTTATTCATTTTGAGTAGTATTTGTACCGGGTCTTCAAAAAGGTATTTTTGTTACCTTTTAATTGCTTCTTTATGTGCTCCAACGTGCTCTAATGTGATATTTTATGCATTTTTATGCATTTCTTATTTTATGCACTTTTTTCGTATTTATTTATTTTGTGTTATTTAATTTCAAATTTTATTATTTTGACGAAAATGTAATATTTTGTATTTAGCTAGTCAATGTAATAGTTAGATTATTTTTCTCATATTTTAGCAAAAATTGTGTAATTAGATAGAAAGTGTAATAGATAAGACATTTTTAATTTCTCCCCTTTTAAATTGTAAATTAAGCCCCGGTGTAATAGTTAGGTTTTATTTGCTTTTGCGTGCTTACGTGTTTTTTTCTTTTATCGCTTTCCTTAGGATTTTTGCTTCTAGAATATTATGCTTATGTGTTATGGCCTCCTATGTGATCTTATGTGTTTTTCTATGTTTAATTTGATTTTAATTCATGCTTTAATATTTAATTCATGATTTATAGTATTCTATCACCACACTAGTCTGACGCTAGTCGTGGCTTCATTCTTTTCCGATAGTCCAACGCTAGTGGGAATTTTAGAAAGGGCTAGTCCAATGCTAGACCCTTAGGACATTTTAGTATTAGGTGCATTTGTGTGTATTTCACATCTCATTTCACACATTTTAGTTTTCTTTCCATTTGACATGATTTTATTATTACTATTATTATTATTTATCATTATTACTATTATTATTATTATTATTTTTGACACGTTTTTAAAATGCATGGCATTTAGGTTGCATCTCACTTAGAAATTAGGACATTTGTGTGTGATTCGACTAGAAGTAGTCGCCTACTCACGTGGGAAGCGGTGGCGTACATGCCGTTTCCCCCTCCATGAGTAGAAAGATCCAGTCACGAGTTATTAATTCCCCGTACCCGTCATGTTGCATACCCATCTTCTTTCTTCATTTACTATATTATTATTTTCTTTTCTTTTTGCATCATATTTTGCATAAAAACTCGTGACTCCCTCGAGGTCTCGACTCAAGTTTCGCAATTAATGCGATAATTCCGACCAAGCCTCTACGGAACATTTTGACCCTCTCGATATTCACATTTAGACTTAGAATTTGCATTCATATAGATACATCCAAACGTGATAGAATTTAGGGTTAATTTAGGAAATTTTGATTAAACCTCGCAACTAGCCTCGGCTAGGTTGAAAGGGTGCCTTAGGCACAAGCCTTTGCCTTCCCTTTCTTCAAATGGGACTCCCGGACCTTTTTCTCTCGTTTTTTCGTAGACCAGAGTCAGAAAAAGGTTTTAAATGATTTTATAAATTTTTGTTTTTTGTTTTTTTTAAACGATTTTTTTCGGGTGACTTGGTACACCCTAACTCAGTACCAAGTGGCGACTCCATTTTTCAAATAAAACCCTTTTTCAAAAATTATTTGGCCAAACCTGTCGCATTTTTAGTCCCGGCCTTGTTTTCTTTTATAATACCATTTTTCTTAAAATACACTTTTTTTTTAACTAAAATTTGATTTTTCTCACACACGCACGGGTTTTCCAAAAACCTTTTTTTTGAAAGGGTCACTGAGACCAGACCGTCTTTTCAAGACGCGATAGTCAACAACCCCACTAGCACCCTTTGCTCACCCTTTTCCTTTCACAATTTTTTGGACGCGACAAGCTCTATGGGATTCAAGGGCAAAATCGAAAATTCAACTTATCAAGGGGGTAAATTAAGAATTTATACAAGTCTTGGGGGTAGAGATGCAAAATTAAAATAAATGGGAGGCAAAACAATAAATTTCAACAAGTAAGGGAAAATTTTAGATTGTAGGGCTAAATTGAAATGAAAGTAAAACCTAGGGGGTCAAAGTATAAAAATTAAAAGGTTTCAAAAGCATGAATAAAATAATGCTCTGAAGCATACTAACGATGGCCAAACTCAAGGGGCCAAGACATAACTACTTGCATTATAATAAAATTGATTGACAATATCTTAAGCTAGATTAACTAAAACAAAAACTAAACAAACTGAATTGAGTGAATTAAATACCCAAGCTTAACCAGATTAGAAAACAAATTAGAGAGAAAAATCAATTAAGGAAAAATGAAGAGAAATAGACTAAATAAATAAATAGAAACTAAAGCTAAAACTAAATCAAACAAAACACAAGACTAACATGTAAGGTGCACTATAAATGAAGTAACTAAAAAGAAATGAAACAATACTAACTAAGTTCAACTAAATCGATTAACTAAAAATAACTCAATTAACTGAGCTAAATAACTAAGTTAGCTAACTAAAACAATGTTTAACACTAATTAGAATACTTGAATCGAAAGAGATAAAAAAAAAAAAACTAAACACAATAAGAGTTGAGATATTAATAGAAAAACCCCCCAAAACCCATAGCTGTTTCTTCTTCCTTAATCCGGACCCATCTCCTCCAAAAATCCTAAGTCTTGTTCTCTCTTTGGTTTTTCTTTCTCTCCTCTCTTTCTGACTTTCTCTGATTCTCTCTGATGCTCACTAGTCGCTCCTCTCTCAATCTTCTTCTTCTTCTTTGGCCAGCTTCCTCCCTATTTCTTCTTTTTCTATCTTTCTTCTCTTTTTACTCTCTTTTTTTTTGTCACTCTCTTTTCTTTGTTCTCTCCCCCCTGCTTCTATTTCTCGCTCCCACACTCTAATTTCTCTCCCTCTCTGTCCCACTCCCTGATTCTCTAATCTCACTTTCTGTGCTTTTAGTTTTAACAAAAACCTGCCCCTTTCTATTTCTCACCCTTTTCTAATTTCTCTCTTTTGTTCTCGCTCACCCTCTCTGTTTCTCCTGTTTCTCTTTCTTGTTCTCTCTCTTTTCCTTCGATTCTTCCTTCTTCTATCTGATCCTCTCCATTACCTCTTTGCTCTGTCTTCCCTCGCTCTCACTTTCCTCTCTTCTGCCTCTCTCTCTCTCACCGTCTGCCCTCTGTGTCTCTCTCGTCAATGATGTGCAGTGGTAGGGAAGTGTAGTGAGGAATCAAGCGGAAGTTGAATTAGTTTCCAGCGATGCCAATTTTGGTTTTGGGCTGATTTTGGGGATGTAGTGGCCGGATTTAAATGATTTCTTTTGGATGATTTAGGGCTACAAGTGGTGTGATTGTTGGGGTTGCAGTGGCAAGGTGATGAAATTGGGTGGATTGTGGGTGAATGTTTGGCCGTTGATTTAGGGTAGTGGAGGCGAGAATTTTGAAGCTGATGGCTTGAGGGGCTGATTTATTGAGGGTCATGGTGGCATGGGGAATCTATTGAGTCTGATTGGGCAGTGACAGACGATGGAGGGTGGTTGTGATAGTGTCTCAGAGGTTATTTTCTGGTAGTTTGTGGTTGGTGGAGATGGAAGGAGGGGTGCTGGTGTGAAACGATGGTGGCTGAGGGACTAGTATCTGGTGCTGGTTATTGGTTGGGATTGTGGGTTAAAGACGTTGAAATGGAGTTTCTGGGTTTAATCGACTTGTGGTTGAGTAAGGGTGGTGGAATAGCTGTAGACAGGGGCTGCTGAAATTGGGCGTGTGTGCATGGAACTGTGATTAATTTATTGTTTGGTTGTTTGTTTATGTGTGTATAACTGATTTGTGTGTGATTATAGCTAGTTGGTATGTGTTGGTTCTGGATAAGTTGGTGGCTATGGAACTGATGATGAATATTGGTGGTGTGAGGTAGAAATTATCAGTTATGGTCTGATGTAACACCCTAGAAAATACACACATAAGATACATTTTTCTCTAATTAGGGTTAAGTGTTAGACCTTGATTTATTACTTGGAAGAGTTCTTGAATTAGTTAGGTTACTTAATTAAAGGTTTCATTATTAAACAAGAATACCTAAGTACTAAAGTTAGAATAATTTCATTTGACCATTTAATTTATATTAGTGTTCAAATTTTGATTAGCTTATTTTATTATATTCTAGTCTTTTGATTACTTGAATTTTAACTCAATTTTACTTGAAAATCTCATTTATTTTCTCACTTTATTTTCTTTTCCCTTGACCGAAAATTCTTCTTTTTCTTTTCTTTTCTTTTGGCCGAAATTTCTCTTCTTTTCTTTGGGCCGAAATTCTTTTCTTTCTTTTTCTTCTTGTGGCCGGTTTTCCTCTTTCTATTTTTGTCCTAATTTGCTTTAATAATTTATGTCTATTTATTGAATATATATAAGTGATAAGAGTTATTAATTTTCACCAATTAAATTAATCCAAGTAGCCATTCTTGCATTAAATGACTAACTATTTACTTTACTCTTGTAAGGATTTAATTGGACCACCATTTTCCCATCTTTTCTTCTTTTCTTTTTCATTTTTCCTAGCCTATTTCTCTCTCTTCTCCTTCTCACTTTGGCCGGCCAAGCTTTTCTTCTTCTTTCCCCATTTTTGCTCTCAAATTTCTTGGACTTTTATCTCTCAAGTTGGCTCAAATCAACCATAGCAAGTGGACTTCTATCTTTTCTAATCAAAGTTCTAAGCATATCTAAGGTATTTACCATGAACCTACCTTATTAATTTCATGTTTTAATTAGTTTTTATTCAAGTTTAATACCAAGTTCTTGTTAAGATTACTTGAAGAAATTAGTTAGAACTTGATATGTACTTGTTAGATAAAGTGTTCTTGTGGTTAAATAGACTAGTATGTGGTATTGGAACCTTGAAATTTCATGAAGAACATGTTATTTGGGTGAAAGTTCTTGGAGCTTAATCCTTGAAATTTAGTGAGATTTTGATTGAATTTGAGTTTGGATTGAACTAAGAAGTGGTAGAACTTGATGAATTATGGGTTGGATGATTGAAATCTTGATGAAAAACAAGATTGGAAGGGCCGAAATCTAGGGGAAATAATGCCCAATTTTTGTTAGAAAAACCCTAGAAAACCCTAAAATAAAAACCCTAGAATGAAAACCCTAAACCCTAAACCCTAAACCCTAAACCCTAGAAAAAAAAAAAAAAAAACCTAGAATTTAATGAGGTATTTCTTGCATTTTCTTACTAGGTTAATTAGGGTATAAATTGGGTTTTCATTAGATTATTTCTTTTAATTTGCAGGATCCAATAGTGAGACCCGACCTTTCTACGAGATATTTTCTTAGGCACCAGGTGAGTGTCTTTATGTGTGCATGATGCATGGAATGTGATAATTTTATTTTGTGACCATTATGCTTAACTTGCAAATATTATGTGAGTACATGTGTTATTTGAGGAAAGATGTGTACTTTATCACATCTATTCCACAATGTGTTACACGCTTTTATTATTTAAAATGTTATTTGTGTGTGAGACTACCGTGACTAACGTCATTGTTATTTCACGGTTAGTCAACCGGGCTGCAAGTGGGAGGACATAAGGTGCTGGGTGTTTTAGGGTGTGATGTTCTTTCCTTTTGAGTTGTGAATCCTCAAAGAGGCCAACTCCGGAATGAACTTTCTTGATTGTGTGTTGGCCCTCCAGGGTTGAGATTCTTCTCCCCCGGATGTGGTAGCTTGTACGGAGGTTATAAGGTGTTTGGCGGTTAGGGCTTGTGATTGATAAAACTGATATGTTCCTTGATAAAGACCTGAGCTATTATCTCGGTCTAAATATCGTGGCGACATGATCAGTACCTGCTCCTCTACGGTTAAGCTTGCTTCCGTAGTTGAGCCCTGTATCCGCCAGTGACTACATGTGAATTAAATTGCTCATATATTGTTTATTTAATTTATTGATTATTTTAATGACCTAAATCATGAGTGCTTGGTATGATTGCATGAATTGGACATTCACTGGGCTATTATAGCTCATTCCATTTTATTTGTTTTCCTTTACTCAGGTCAACTGAAAAATTAAAGCTGGATCAACTGGTTTTTGGGTTATTATAAGTGTTTTAGTGTTGTAATAGTCGCACTATGTTAGGCTATTATTGTGAAAAAATTATGTACATTATGACTTGTAACTTTTTGATATGACTTGTATCTTCAAGTTAAATAATAAGAGTTTGTTTTATTTTATTCCATGTCACTTCATGTTATTTTATTTTAAGTTAAGTACGTCTGGATTTTCATGTGAGTGCGTGCATCGAGCCCTGGCGAGAGCTAGGCAGGCAGTCCGCTAAGCCCTTTGGTGCGCCTCTGGGCAAGGTGGGGCTGTCACATCTGAGGGAGGAGGTTGCAGGGGAGGGGTTTAACGTTTGATGGTTGATGGTAGTTGTGATAGAAGGAGAGTAAGAAAAGGAAATGGTTGTGGTCTTGGTGGAGAAGATGAAGAACGGTGAAATAGAAGAGGGAAAGAGAGGAGAGAAGAACCCAGAAACAGGACAACAAAACCTAGAAAACCATAATCCCAGAACATTTAAACTAAAAGAAAAAACAAACATATTTAACTTAAATTCCAAATTAACACTTAGAACTAATCAGATTCACTTAGAGAAATAGAAGAAACTGAAGCAAAATAAAAGGAAGAACTCACCTTTTTAGCTTGAAGACTAATCTGATGATGAACAGTAGATGGAATAGATGGGATGATGAACAGTAACCAACGGCTTCAAGTGTGTGTTTTTTTTGTGTGAAATAGTATGTGTTTTGATCCTTAAAGCATAAAGTAAAAAGTGTTTTTAGGGTTTTCTGATCTTTCTCTTTGTTTTTTTTTACTGCTGATCAAAGGGCTATTTATAGGCCACTTGTCTTGTTGACTAAGAATGCTATAAAATAACAAAAACGCCACCAGTATTAAAAATACTAATTTTATTTAAAAAAATGTTTTTTTAACCCCCAAGTTAAAAATTAATACAAAGAAATGACAACAATCTCTAAAATTTTTAAAAATAATTCAAAGTAGATTTTAAAAATAAAAGCTAGAGCTGAAAGCCGATAAAAATGCACTCGGGGTGTGAAATGACGATTTTGCCCCTGGACAATGAAAATTCACAGAAAAATAGCTATTGACCTCAAAAAATTACCAAAAATTAAAAATAAGCTTAAAACACTAGAAAATACATTTATGACTCAAAATTGACTAAAAATGAATTTAAACTGTAAAATGACGATTTTGCTCTTAGATAATGAAAATTCACAGAAAAATAGTTATTGACCTCAAAAAAATCAAGAAAATTTAGAAACATGCTTAAAGAATTAGAAAAATGAATTTGGAACTAAAAATGAGCTAAAATGGTGTTTGTGAGGTGAAATTACTATTTTGCCCTTGTGCTGGTAAAAATATAAAAGAATACTAATTAAATTCAGAAAAATCATAAGAAATTAACAAATTCACATGAAAGTAAAAATATGAATTTAAAACCCCCAAAAGCTAATAGAAAAATATTTACAGATAAAATTACTATTTTGCCCCCCAGATTATTAAAAAATTAAAATTTGTCCCAAAAAGTGCAAACATGCCCCCCCAATGTTTGAAAAATAAATGGTGTGTCAAAATTTAGTGTCTACGCAATTCACCTCCAAACAACCTGCACAATTCCACTAAAACAGCCCTAAAAAGACTTGTCAACTACCACAAAACAGCCATCACTCACTTCAAACTTGCACAGTAGTCCCCCAAATTCAAAAAATCCACAACTACCCACGGTTATCAAGCCACAAGCAGCAAAACTATCACCCTGTAGCTCCCCACCAAGTCCACCATGTTGCTGTCTTGCAACCAAATGAACCCAAAGAATGCCCACCACGGCCATCACAACACACGACAGTGACTACCTAAGCCAAACTAGCAATTGCCGATGTCACCAGCTCCACAGCCGACAAGTCTTCAACACCATCTCTCTTCGCCACCACACCAATGCAACAGCCATCCGTCACAACCGCCTAGAAGCCTTCCATCGCCTAAATTGCCGTCTCCCTTGTTCGAATAGGTAAAAATAATTCTCAATCCCTAATCCAACTTTAGCGAAATTGTGGTTAATATTGGCGGTTCATGATGGATTTAAACTGAGAGGAGTAGCGAATTTGAGGTTTTTGAGTCTTGAATTGAATAACTTGTGATTGAAGGAGTTACTAAAAGTGGGAGGAATAGGACCGAGAAAGAGAAAAATAGAAAGAAAGAAAGTAAAGAAGGAGAGAAAAGAGCAGAGAGAGATGAGGCGAGAGAGAGGAAAGAAGAGAACAGTAAGGGTAAGAAGGAAGCTGGAATTTGGGGAGAAGAGAAGAAAGGAGAAGGGGAAAATGCAAAGAAAAGAAGACCACATAAAGGGAGAATGAGAGAGCAGAAAATCATATAAAGTGAGAAGTAAGTGAGAACAGGAAGACCAGAAAGAAAAGAGAGAGCAAGTCTGGTGAGGAAGAAGAGAAGAAAGAGAGAGAAAGAGAAGAACGAGAGGAGAGAGAGAGAGAGAGTGAGAGTAGATGAAAGAGAGAGGAAATTTTGGGCGAAGAAAAAATAATTTTAGAAAGGGAGTTTAGGGATTTACTTTTATGATTTTTAGTTTTTAAGTTTATATAATTTCCTAATTAGTTGTGATTTGGTTTTAATTTTAGTTTAGTTTATTAATTAATTATTTGAGTTGATTAAGTAGTTTCAGATAACTAATCTAGTTTAGTCTTACTTATGCCTACATAAAATAATATTTATGTTAATGTCCCCTTTTTCTTTCGTATTGACAATTTTGCCCCTACAGATTTATTGCTTTATGCAATTGAGGCCCTAATAATTACTGATTGACCCCTTTTAGTTTTTATCTTTTGCCAATCAAGTCCTGCAATTTTTGTTTTTGTCCCATTTTTGCTGAAAATTATTGTTTTGTCCTCCAATTTACTTTAATTTTGCATCTCTACCCCTTTAGACATTGTGAATTTCTAATTTTTTACCTTGAGCTTTATAGAAAAGTAATTGTAGCCCCCCTTAATGTCATAGAATTTATATTTTACCCTAATTTTGTTAGGATTTCGTATTTTGGCCTTTATTTGTTTATATTGAGGTACCTTGACTTGTTTGTTCGTTTTGATTAATATTTGTACTCAGGTCTTCAAAGAGGTATCCCTAGTACTCGTTAATTTCTCTTTACGTGCCCCAATATGCTCCAACATGATTTTTGTAACACCCTAGAAATGCACTTACAAGAGACATTTTTCTTATTTAGGGTTAAGTGTTAATCCTTGATTTATTAGTTGGAAGATTTCTTGAGTTAATTAGGTTAATTAGCTAAGATTTTCATTATTAAGCAAGAACACCTAAGTACTAAAGTTAGAATAATTTTACTTGACCATTTAATTTATATTAGTGTTTAAATTTTGATTAGCTCATTTTACTATTTTCTAGTCTTTTGACTACTTGAATTTTAGCTCAATTTTACTCAAAAATTTCACTTATTTTCTTGCTTTATTTTCTTTTCCCTTGGCTGAAATTTTTCTCTTTCTTTTCTTTTTCTCTTGGCCGAAAATTCTTCTCTCTTCTCTTTTCTTTTTGGCCGAAATTCTTTTTCTTTTTTTTCTCCTTATGGCCGGATTTCTCTCTCCCTATTTTACTCTCTTTTTGCTTTAATAATTTGTGTCTTAATATTGCTAGTATTAGGTGATAAGAGGTTAATGAGTTCTACCAATCAAATTGATCCAAGTTAGCTACTCTTGCATTAAAAGACTACCTCTTCACTTTATTCTTGTTAGGTTTTAATTGGTTAATCTTTTTCCCACCTTTTCTTTATTTCTTTTCCATTTTTCCTAGCCTATTTCTTTCTCTTTCTTCTCCTTCTTGGCCGGCCATCTCTCTTTCTCTTCTTCTCTCATTTTGCTCTCAACTTCTTGAAGTTTTCTCTCTAAAGTTTGGGCAAATCCACCATAGGAAGTGAGCTTCTTTCCTTTCTAAGCAAAGTTCTAAGCATATCTAAGGTATTTACTATGAACTTTTCCTATTAATTTCAAGTTTTAATTAGTTTTTATGCAAGCTTAAACCTAAGATTCTTGTTGGTACTACTTGGAGAACTTAGTTAGAATTGGAGATTTACTTGCTAGATAAAGTGTTCTTGTGGTTAGATAGACTAGTATATGGCCTTTAAACCTTGAAATTTCATGTGTTATATGTTGTTTGGTTGAAGATTCTTGGAGTAGAATTCTTGGAATTTAGTGGAATTTTGATTGAATTTGAACTTGAGTTGAACATAAAAGTTGTAGAACTTGTTGAATTGGGTTGGATTGTTGATTTTTCTTGCAGGAAAAAAATTTGGGTTAGTCCGATTTTAAGGGGAAATGCTGCCGAAATTTTTGTAGAATTAAAAGAAGAAAAATTGACAAGTGAGATTTTAAGCCTAGAATATGTTCAATTGAAGGAAATTGAAGTGTAGAAATTTTTAGAAATGATCTAGTGATAGATTAAATTTTCTTAGAATAAGTAAACCCTAAACCCTAGAAACCCTAAAACCAAAACCCTAGAAATAAGTGGGGTATTTTCTTGAATTTTTCTTACTAAATTTACTAGGGTTTTACTTGGGTTTTCATTATATTATTTCTTTTAAATTTCAGGGTCCGAAAACGCATCACGACCATTTTACGAGATATTTTCTTAGGCATTCCAGGTGAGTGTCTCTATGTGTGCATGATGCATGAAATGTTATGTTTCACTTGTACATATTATGTTACACTTGCAAATATTATGTGATAAAATGTGCTACTTGAGGAAAGATGTGTACTTTATCGCATCTATTCCGTAATGTGTTATATGCTTTCACTATTCAACGTGTTACTTGTGCGTGAGACTTCCGTGACTAACTTTACCGTTACTTCACGGATAGTCAACTCGGACAGGCTTGGGAGGTTATAAGGTGCTGGGTGTTTTAGGGCGTGACGTTCTTTCCCTTTTGAGTTGTGAATCCTCAAAGAGGCCAACTCCGGATTGAACTTTCTTGCGTGTTGGCCCTCCAAGGTTGAGATTACTCCCTGGATGTGGTAGCTTGTACGGAGGTTATAAGGTGAACGGTGGTTAGGGCTTGTGTGATAAAACTGGCATGTCCTTTGATAAAGACCTGAGCTATTATCTCGGTCTAAATGTCATGGTTACATGATCAGTACTTGCTTTTCCTGCAGGTTGAGCTTGCTCCCGTAGTTGAGCCCTGTATCCGCCCTTGACTACTTGATAATTAAATTGTTCATATCTTGTTTATTTAATTTATCAATTATTTTATTTACTAAAATAATGAGTTCTTGATATGGTTGCATGACTTGGACATTCACTGGGCTATTATAGCTCATTCCTTTTATTTGTTTTCCTTTACTCAGGTTTCCTGAAAAATTAAAGCTGGAACAACTGGTTTTGATTATTATAGATGTTTTAGTTATTGTAATAGCCAAACTGTGTTAGGCTATCTTTGTGAAAATCATGTATATTATGACATGTAAACTTTTGATGTGACTTGTACCCTTTAAGTAAATAATATGAGTGTATTTTATTTTATTCCATTTTATTTTATTTTATTTTATTTTGAGTTAAGTACGCTTGGATGTTTGCGTGAGTGCGTGATTCGAGTCCTGGCGAGAGCTAGGCAGGCAGTCCGCTAAGCCCTTTGGTGCGCCTCTGGGTAAGGTGGGGCTGTCACAATTTTTGTGCGTTATTTTATTTTTTTATTTTTTATTTATTTCCTATTTTACTTGCTTTTCGTATATTTACATATTTAAGTTATTTAATTTTGAATTTTACCATTTTTGGCAAAAAATGTAATATTTTTGTATTTAGCTAGTCAATGTAATAAATTAGATAATTTTCTAATATTTTAGCAAAAACTTTGTATTTGGATAGCAAGTGTAATAGATAGGTCATTTTTACCTTCCCTTCCCCCCACCTAAAATTGTAGTTAATTCTCCCAGTGTAATAGTTAAGGCTTATGTGTTTTTGTGTGCTTGCATGTTTATATGTTTTACCGTTTTTCTTAGGATTTGCATCTAGATATCATGATTACGTGTTATGTGCTCCTACTTGACTTTATATGTCTTTATATATTTAATTTGCTTTTAATTCATGCTTTACTATTTAATTCATGTTTTATGTTATTCCGTCATCACACTAGTCCAATGCTAGTTGTGGCTTTCTCGTCTCCCAGCTAGTCCAACGCTAGTGGGGAATCCCTAGAAAGAGCTAGTCTAACGTTAGACCGTTAGGACATTTTAATATTAGGTGCACTCGTGTGCATGTTACATCCTACTTCATACATTTTAAGTTTTCTTTCCATTTTGCATGATTTTCATTATTATTACTATTATTTATTTATTTTTGAGACATCTTCAAATGTAAGACATCTAGGTTGTATCTTACTTAGAATTTAGGTCATTTTGTGTGATCCAACTAGAAATAGTTGCCTACTCACGTGGGAAGTGGTGGCATACACGTCGTTCCCCTCTCTGTGAGTAGAAACATTCAGTCACGGGATATTAGTCCCTCGTACCCGTCATGTTGCATACCTACTTTCTTTCTTCACTTACTACATATTATTATTTTCTTTTCTTTTTGCATAGCATTTTGCATAGACACTCGTAACTCCCTCGAGGTCTCGATTCAGGTCTTGCAATTAATGCGATAATCCCGACTAAGTCTCGATAGGACACCCCGAACCTCCCGATACCTTCACTTAGATTTAGGATTTACATTCATATAGATACATCCAAAACGCTATAGAACTTAGGGTTAATTTAGGAAATTTTGATTAAACCTCGCAACTAGCCTCGGCTAGGTAGAAAGGGTACCTTAGGCACAAGCCTTTGCCTTCCCTTTCTTCAAATGTGACTCCCGGACCTTTTTTTCTCGTTTTTTGTAGACCAAAGTCGAAAAAGGGTTTTAAATGATTTTTCTAAAATTTTACTTTTATTTGGTTTAAACAACTTTTTCCGGGTGACTTGGTACACCCTAATTCAATACCAAATGGCGACTCCATTTCTTTAAAATAAAACCCTTTTTCAAAATTAGTTGGCCAAAACTGTCGTACTTTTAGTTTTGGCCTTATTTTCTTTTAAAATACATTTTTTCAAAATAACACTTTTTTACTAAAAATTTGATTTTTATCACACACGCACGGTTTTTCAAAAATCTTTATTTTAAAAAAAGGGTCACCGGATCGGACCGTCTTTTCGGGATGCGACAGTCAACGACCCCACCACTATCGTGCTTTATCGATTTCGGACGCGATAGGATTTTGGCTACTCTACTGGGGATCACTAGTGAGTTCAAGCACTAGGCTTAATCACCTTTTCCTTATTTAACCTTTCTATTCCATCGCGTTTGGATGTTAGGATTGCATTTTTGTTTTTTAGATTTTTAGGGTTTGTTTTTGCATTTCACACATTACGTCTCTCGTCTATGTGATGTATGGTTTAATTATCTTTGTTATTCGACCGCAGTTGCATTTAGGGAGGGGATCAGTCACCCTTAGAGCCCACACATGTTAATAATATGTTCCCTCCTCTTATAAGAAGCACTCCATACGTGCATTCGATACTTTTTACCCTTTTTTCTCTTTTTGGTGGTTGCCACCCACCCATTCCTTTAAGACTAGGACCAATCTGCCTAGACATGCGGCTATCGCATTCGTTCATGTAGCGGTGTCTAGGGGATCACTTGAACCACCGATCTGGGACCCTTGGAATTGATGGATTTGTTACTTTTGGGTCTCTAAGTTTGAAGGTTCGGGAGCCTTAAACCGTAGCGTAGGCTTGATCCACTTGGATATGTGATCGTGGCATGATGTGCACGTGATCATGTCTAGGAGATCACCCAAACTCTTGGCTTGAGTCCACAAGTCTAGAGATTTGGGTTTTAAAGAATAGATCCACTCGGACACGTGGCCGGGGCACGATGTGCACATAGCAGTGTCTGGGGGATCACTCGAGCCACCAACCAAGGGCTTTGGGATTGATAACCCTTGCCCTTAGATCTAAAGGCTTGGGAACCGACAGCCTAATTGAGTCTAGATGCATTAGTGAGCCCAACCTCATGCATCCATATAGAATAACCTAGGGTAGAGTCAACCTTACCCTATCAGGTACACCAGACACGAGAGGAGGGAATCCACCCCCTTTATTTTTTCTGTTGTACTGTATACTGCTATTTGCTTTATCAATATGTTATGTGATATTTGTTGAATAAACTAACACACTCTCTCTTATTCATTGATCGCATTCACAACCATAGAATAAAGAGCCCTAGCATGGTGCTCTCGTAAGAATCCAACCCTCTTTCGGCACATTTAAATTTCGTTTTCATAAATAATTTCTTGAAAAAAGATGGAAATGAGATTTTCATAAAATTTTAAAAAGGTACAAAAGTTCAATCGTTGTAGGTTTTTAAAAAAAAGCTACCCAAAAATCTAATTTTTGGCTTGTATATTCCTAAATAAGAGGTAATTTCAAGTATTTTCCAAAGTTTACACATCCTAGATGTACTTGTCAATTTTGTTTGAATCAATTTTTTTTAGAATCAATAAATGTACCCAAGTGTCAAACTTTTGCACAGTTTGCGTTTATCTTTTTTTTTCAGAGAACCAATACGTCATTTTTGCCGTTTCCCTCACCCTCCTATCCCATATTACACAAAAAGTGATTCTAACACATATTTCATTCTATGATAGCCCCAACTTATCCTAAGGCGCATCAAAGGGCTTAGCGGACTGCTTGCCTGGCTCTCGCCAGGACTCAAAACAAGCACTCACTGAATTGATCCAAACATACATAACCTAAAAATACACTCATATAATTCAACTTAAGAGTACAAGTACCATTAAGTGTTACATCCCAAAAATATACACAGTAACTACATTAATAGTCTAAACAATTTGGCTATCAAAATAAAAAAAAAACATCTAACATTTCTAAAATCTACTTGCCAACCTTAGCAGTACGGGAAATCTGGTTAAAGAAAACAAATAAAAGGGATGAGCTATAATAGCCCAGTGAGTGCTCAAGTCATGCAAACATACCAGTAACCCATTATAATATTAAATGAAATAATTAACGATTTCAATAAACAGTGTATAAACAAGTTAAATAACAAGTAGTCAAAGGCAGATACAGGATCGACCACGGGAGAAAGATCAACCGCAGAAGTAGCAAGTACTGAAGCATGTAACATTGACGTTGGGACCGAGATAATAGCTCAAGTCCTAGCCAATGATCAGATCAGTATTAACAAGCAAGTACTCTAACCACCATTCACCTTATACCCTCCATACAAGCTACCATATCCAGGGAGTAATCTCAACCTTGGAGGGCCAACAAGCAAGAAAGTTCAATCCAGAGTTGGCCTCCTTGAGGAATTCAACCCAGATAGGAAAGAACAACACACCTTAAAACACCCAGCACCTTATATCCTCCTAATCAAGACCGGTTTGACTAACTGTGGAGTAACGGTGAAGTTAACCATGGAAGTCTCAAGCACAAATAACACATTCGAAAATGAAAGCATGTAACACATTGCGGAATAGATGCGATAAAGTACACATCTTTCCTCAAGTAACACATTTCATTAAATAACATTTACAGGTATAACATAGCATTTCATGCATCATACACACATAGAAACACTCAACTGAAGTAACTAAGAGAAAATCTCGTAGTACGGACGTGATTCACTCTCGGGTCCTGGAATTCAAAAGAAATAATCTAGTGAAAACCTGATTAAAACCCTAAGTAAATTAGTAAGAAAATTCAAGAAACAACCCAATTATTTCTAGGGTTTAGGTTTTAGGGTTTTAGGGTTTAGGGTTTTCTTGTTCTAGGAAAATTAATTCACTACTAGATTATTCTCTAGAAATTTTCTGCACATCCAATTCCCTATATTTCTGCATATCCTAGGTTAAATCTCGCCTATCAATTTTTTTCTCTTTAAATTCTACCGAAATTTCTGCAGCTTTTCCCCTAAAATCGGACTAACCCAAAATTTTAACCTGCAAGGAAAATCAACCAACCAACCAAATTCAACTAATTCTATAACTTCTATGTCTTAATCAACCCAATTTCACTCAAAATTTCAATCAAATCACTTGAACCATACCAAGGTTCTTCAACCAATCAATAACCAATACTTGTTATTTTAAGGTTTAAACACTAACTACAAGTCATACAAGCCAATAAACATCATAACATGGAATAAAACTTCATAATCATAGCCTATTTACTCATGCTTAACAACAAGAACTTGATTATAAAAATTACATAACTACCACTTATAAACTTAGAAAAATAACAAAAGTTCATGGTGAGTACCTCAAGTAAGTCTAGAATGTTGCTTAGTGAGAAGATAAGCTCTCTTCCAATTGAAGGAGGTGACCAAAATGAAGAGAAAAGCTTCAAGAAAACGGTAGCAAAGAGAGAAGACAGAAAAGAAAGAGTGGCTGGCCAAGCATGAAGAAAAAGAAAGAAAATAGACCAAGAAAGTTGGGAAAAGATATAAAGAGAGAAATGAAAAAAAAAAAACAACCAATCCTAGCAAGACAAGAGTGACATAGAGGTCTTGACTTTTGCCCAATAGCCACCAACTTGGCTAAATATGATTAGAGCAAATTTTCTACACTTATCCTTTCATTAATTTTCAAGAGCTCTATGGTACAACCCATAAAGGAAAATGTACAACATGCTATAACATAAAAGAAATCATACTATTGTTTATTCATTTAACTAATTTCGGTTTTCCTCTTTTTTTTTTCCAACATGTCTAACATAAATCTAAACAAATTTATGTGCTTCTAGGGTTGTTACACATGCTACTTTAATAAATTGACATTTTGACTTGTATGTTTCTATATACAGTCATGATTTTTATTTTCTTTCAATGTTGTGTCCCGTAACCTCCTGAAGGCCCGATTTTCAATCAAACGAATTTGCAGTCGATAATCCTTAGTACAGTTCATTTGTCATCTTTCTCGGAGAAATTACACACCATTACTAGAATAAAAATTTTAGAACATTTTGCATTTTTGCATATTGTAGACACCAAATTTTGACACATCATTTATTTTTCAAACATTGGAGGCATTTTGATATTTTTGTGAGTCAAATTCTAATTTTTCAATAATCTCGGGGGGCAAAATAATAATTTTTCTCTGTATATATTTTTTTCATTAGCTTTGGGGATTATAAGTTCATATATTTTTTTTACTTTCATACCAATTTGTTATTTTTTTATGATATTTTTACGAATTTAATTGGTATTCTTTTTATATTTTTACTAGCACAAGGGTAAAATGATAATTTCACCTCGCGAACACCATTTTAGCTCATTTTAGGTTCTAAATTTATTTTTCTAATTCTTTAAGCACGTTTCTAAATTTTTTTGATTTTTTCGGAGATGATTGCTATTTTTTCTGTAAATACTGCATTCAAGGGCAAAATCATCATTTTATAGTTTAAATTCATTTTTCGTCAATTTTTGAGTCGTAAATGCATTTCCTAGGGTTTTAAGTTTATTTTTAATTTTTGGCAATTTTTCGAGATCAATAGCTATTTTCTGTGTATTTTCATTGTCCAGAGGCAAAATCGTCATTTCACACTTCGAGCGCATTTTTTATCAATTTTGAGCTCTAACCTTTAATTTGAAATCTACTTTCAATTTTTTGGCAAATTTTGGAATTTATTGTCATTTCTTTGTATTAATTCTTGATTTTTGGATTAAAATTCTTTTAATAATAAAATTAGAATTTTTATTATCGGTGACATTTTTGTTTTTTTGTAGTATTCTTGGAGACCAAGATAACTAGCACTATAAATACCTCCACTAAAGAATAAAAAAGGAGGACTTAATTAGAAAATACTAGGTTCATTCTTCCACTACACACACACATTATACTTTTTCACACACTAAAATCCTACACACACACTTTACACTTTTTCACACACTAAAATCTTACACACACGCTAACACATACTTTTTTCACCTATTAAATTCTACACACACTAACACACACTTTTTTTCACCTACTAAGATCAAATACACATACTAACACACTACATTCACACTCACTAAGATCAAAAGAAAAAAAAATCAAAAACACCAAGAACATTAAAAAAATTTCAGCTTTCATTTTCTCAAAATAGCAAGGTTCAATCCACCATTTTTCATTCTATGGTACTACCTTAGTCACTTACTACTCTTTTTACATTTATTTGACATCAAAAATTGCATGAATCTTGTTATTGTTATGAACTTTAGGGTTTTTTTTTCTTGAAATTATTTTCCAGCTTTTTCTTGTGTTCTCTTTATTGTGTTTATGTTTTGTTATTTGTTGGGTTTTTCTATCTTCTTTTTTGTTTCTGGTTTTCTTCTTTTGGGTTTCATTTTCTTCATCGTCTCTCTCTTCTCTCTCCCTCCTCCCTCTTCCACCACCTAAACCACCATCACAGCCTCCCTCCACCACAGCTCTTCCTACCCCCGCCGTTCAACCACCACACTCACAACCACAACTCTTTTCTCTGCCACCACCATCTACCAGTTAGTCACCCATGCCACCACAACCAAATCTCTAATTCACCCCTTGAAATCACTCCATAATCACCAGTTACTCTCTTTCCTCCTCCTTCCAACGCCACCCTTCTTCTTCATTCACTGCCTCCCCTTACAACTGGACATCTGAACCAGAACCAATCCATTGCCCTCCACAGCTTTCTACCAATCACCAGAACCCCCACTTTCACTACCAGAAAGCCATCAGACTACCACCTTCAAGTCCTCTGATAACTTCCCCTGCAACTACCAAATTCACAACATCAACACCTCACCACCCACGACAGTTCACAGCCTCCAATCCACCCAAGCTCACCACCACCTCCACAAAACAACCAAACAGTCCAAATCCCCTATCACCCAAGCCAGTGACCACCACCCACCTGCAAAACACAATCAGCAGCCACCCAAGTTTCACCTCCCCTGTCACACTCTCTCTCACCACCTTATTCCACCCCAACTTCCCCATCCTCCCCTGAACCATCCATCTGAGCACCAAGCACTGCCAAAGGGATTCACCAAGCCACTAGCATACCCAAACGCCACCCATCAATCATTCCAACAAACCTGCAGAAATCAGAAACAAAAAAACAAAAAAAATAAGACAAGCAGCCTTCAAATTCAACAAACAACCACACAGAACCATCCCTATAGACCCAAAACAACCAGAAAACCACCGAAATTGGAACCATCGAAGCTCGACTTCACAAACTCCATAGCCACAACCAAGCAATTCCATTGCCAAAATTAGCAATTTCTTCCCCACCACTACCATCGTCATACCTCCACAACTATCAATCAAACACATTAACACCCAAGATCACCTCTAGTAACTCACCCACCATTACCTCACACCTTCCCTGCAATCTCCAAAACGCCACCCTCCATCATCAACATGAACTCCGCCGTCTTAATCACCTGCACAGAAAAACAATTCCACCACAAGCATACCCAAAAAGCTCTGCCCTATCACTGCCTGCCCAACCCCATAACCCTCGCATGACACAGCCACCAAATCACCATCAATATCCATCCCAATCATCTTGTGTAGCCTCTTCGCGCTACTACTACCACCACAATGCCTCCATCTCCCATGTTTTGAGAAGAAGAAATCGGCTTTGGGGGGAGGGGATTTGGGTTTGTCAAAGAAGCAGAGAAAATGTAAGAAAAGAGAGAAGAGAGAGGCAGAGAGACGGAAGAAAAGAAGAAAATTGAGAGCAAGAGATGAAAAAAAAAGGGAGGACTTGAGGGAAAGGGATGAAGAAGAAAGAGTAGAATCTGTGAAAGGCAGAACGAAACCAAAGAGAAAGTGAAAGGAAAGAGAGAACTCTATAAAGAAGAGTGAGGGAGAAAGAGAGCAGCAATTGAGAGAGCAAGAATGAGAAACAGAAGAAGAAATCGGAGAGAGAAGGGAAATAGAAAGAGCGGTGAAGATAAGGAAATAGAGGAGAGAGAAAATCAAAGACAGGGTGTGACAGCCCCACCTTACCCAGAGGCGCACCAAAGGGCTTAGCGGACTGCCTGCCTAGCTCTCGCCAGGACTCACTCAAACACGCACTCAGCACATACACGTATAGTTAACCCAAAATAGATTACATTCACATAGTTCAACTTAAGATACAAAAGTCACTAAAATATACAGACCATGTACTACAAGTTTCCATGTCCAAAATATACATATTATTTACAATGGTAACCAATCAACTAGGTTGACCAAAATACAAAACAAAAGTCTGCTATAACTAAATTCGCCATTCCCAGTTTTAAGAGTGAGAAATACCTGAGTAAAGAAAACAAATGAAGGAATGAGCTATAATAGCCCAGTGAGTGTCCAAATCATGCAGGCAGTCCAAAAATCTACTATTTCAGAAAAATAAAATAATCCAACAAGATATTTAATCAGCACATGAACAAATAATTAAACAATTAGTCAATGGCAGATACAAGGTTTAACCCCGGGAGCAAGCTCAACTGCAGGAGAAACAAGTACCGATTATATAAACAAGGCATTGGGACCGAGATAATAGCTCAAGTCCGTGCCAAAGTCATACCGGTATTATCAAGCAAGACCCTAACCACCACACCTTATAACCTCCTAATATGCTACCACATCCAGGGAGTAACCTCGACCTTGGAGGGCTAACACACAAGAAAGTTCAATCCGGAGTTGGCCTCTTAGAGGATTAACAACTCATGAGGGAATGAACATCACGCCCTAAAACACCCAGCACCTTATATCCTCCCACGCCCGTTCAAGTTGACTATCCGTGAAGTAACGGTGAAATTAGTCACGGAAGTCTCAAACACAAGTAACACATTTAATCATGAAAACAAGTAGCACGTTGTGGAATAGATGCGATAAAGTACACATCTTTCCTCAAGTAGCACATTTTTATCTCATAATATTTGCAATCAAAGCATAATATTTACAAATGAAATATCACGTTACATGCATCATGCACACATAAAGACACTCACCTGAAATGCCTACGAAAATATTTCGTAAAAAGGTCGGGTCTCACTTTCAGGTCCTGAAATAAAAAAAAATAATCTAATGAAAACTAGATTTAAACTCTAATTAGCTTAGTAAGAAAAATCAAGAAATATTCCCCCCCTTTTTTTCTAAGGTTTTTGTTTTAGGGTTTAGGGTTTAGGGTTTAGGGTTTACATTCTAGGGTTTTCATTTTAGGGTTTTTATTTTAGGGTTTTCTAACAAAATTTTGGCATTATTTCCCCTTAAATTCGGCCCTTCCAACTTGGTTTTTCACCAAGATTTCAATCATCAAATCCACAATTCAATAAGTTCTACAACTTCCAAGTTCAATCCAAGCTCAAATTCAATCAAATTTCCACCAAAATTCAAGGATTTAGCTTCAAGAACCTTCAACCATTCAACATGTAGCTCATGAAATTTCAAGGTTTATATGCTATCTACTACCCAATCTACCAAAGAAACATTATTTCTAACAAGTCATACTTCACTTTAAGCATGAATCTTCAAGTTAAAAAATCATAAGAACTCAAGATTAAACTAGTGCAAAATACTAATTAAACTTGAAATTAATGGTTAAAGCTTGTAGTACATACCTTAAACAAGCCTAGAACTTTGCTTAGAAGGTAGGGAAACCCACTTCCTATGGTGAAATTTGCCCAAAGTTTGAAGGAAATGCTCCAAGAAGTTGAGAGAAATATGAGAGAAAAGGAGAGAGAGCAAGGCCGGCCAAGTAAAATGAAAAGAGAAGGAAATAGTCTAGGAAAATAGAGAAGAAATAATGGAAAAGTTGGGAGAAAGATTAACCAATAAAAATATTACAAGAAGCAAGTTAGGCTTTAGGCTTTGTAGGCATTAGTGGTAAACTTGTTTTAATTTAATTGGTGACACAAGAAAGATCTCTTCCACCTAGTAATTAATAATATTATGACATAAATATTAAAGCAAAATGAGAAGAAATAAAGAGAAGGGACATCCGGCCATGAGGGAAAGAAAGGAGAGAAAAATTCAGGCCAAAGGAAAAAAAAGAAAAGAAAGAAGAATTTTCGGCCAAGGAAGAAGAAAAGAGAGAAATAAAAATTCTGCCAAGAAGAGAAAATAAAACAAGTGAATAAGTGAAATTTTTGAGAAAAATGAGCTAAAGTTTAAGTAGTAAAAAAAAAACTAGAAATAGTAATATAAACTAGTTAAAATGAAACACTATGAAAACCTAATGATCTAATGAATTTAATCCAAATTTAATTCTTAGGTTTTCTACTCAATGAGGAAAGAAACTTAGTTAATTAACCTAATTAACTTAAGAAATCCTCCAACTAATAAATCAAGAGTTAATGCTAGATTTCAAATGAAAGAATTTTTCTTTTAAGTACGTTTTAGGGTTTTTTTTTCTACCATTATCATTATTATTTTGAGCTACATATAAACATACATGAATAAAATAGTTTCATATGAATTTCTAGGGTGTCACACAGGGGGAAAGAAATGGGAAGGGCAAGAAAATCTGGAATGGGGAGAGAAGAAGAGAATGACAGAAACGAGAAAAAGAGAAGAAGAGGGTGGTCAGGGAGAGATAGAAAGAAAACGAGAAAGAAAGGGAGTAAACAAAAGAAAATTAGAGAGAGACGAGAGATGAGAGAGAGTGTGAGAGATGAATTGGGGAAGAAGATGAGTACAGATTTGGAAAAGGGGGGAGGGTTTGGTATTTTAATTTTTTTTGGTTTAGGCGAGTTTGATTGGTTTTTATCCAACTTAATTTGGTTTTAATTGGTAGTTAATTTAGTTAATTGTAATAATTTAGATCATTAATCTAGTTTTAATTTATTTCTACCACATTTATGTCTTGATTTAGTTTTAATCCAATTTTAAAAAAAAATTATTTAGGATGAGTGTTTGTTTTTCTTTAGTATTATCCATATGTCCTTAAAGATTTCATTTTATGCATTTGAGTTCCTCCTAATCTATATGTTGACCACCCAAATTTTTACATTCTTTCAATTAAGTCGCCTAGTTTTTGCAAGTTATGCCTTTAACTTGCTCAAATTTGCATTTCTTTGCCCCCTTACTTGCTAAAAGTTAAGATTTGCTCCCCAATTTGGTAGAATTTTGCAATTTTAGCTTAAGAATAATGCTTTAAATTATTATTTGACCCCTAGGTTTGTTTGAATTTGCTTTCAAGCCCTTAGTTTAATAGAATTTGTATGTTTATCCCCAATTTGTCAATGTTTACATACTTTTAGGCTTTATTTCTTTATATTATAGTACCTTGACTTGTTTATTCATCTTGTTAGTATTTGTACCAGGTTTTCATGGAGTGGTATCCCAATCTCTCGTTATTTTTCTTTTATGTGCTTCAATGTGCTCCAATGTGATTTTTATGTATTATTTTTATTATTATTTTTATTTTCTTATTTTTACATGCTTTATGTTATTTAATTTTAAATTTTATGATTTTGGCAAAAAATATAATATTTTGTATTTAGCTAGTCAATGTAATAGTTAGATTATATTTCTTATATTCTTTTATAAAAATTTTTGTATTTTAGATAGCAAGTGTAATAGATAGGTTATTTTACTTTCCCCCCTAGAAATTGTAGCTAAATTCCCTTGGTGTAATAGATAGGGTTTATTTGCTTTCGTGTGTTTGTGCGCTTATATATTTTACAGCTTTCCTTAAGGTTTTGCATCTAGATATCATGATTATGTGTTACATGCTTCTACTTGACTTTATATGTCTTTATATGTTTAATTTGCTTTTAATTCATGCTTTACTATTTAATTCAAGTTTTATGTTATTTCGTCACCACACTAGTCCAACGCTAGTTGTGGTTTTATCGTTTCCCCGCTAGTCTAATGCTGGTGGGAATCTCTAGAAAGGGCTAGCCCAACGCTAGACCCTTAAGGTATTTTAGTGTTAGATGCACTCGTGTGCATTTTACATCCCACTTCACACATTTTTTAATTTTCTTTCTATTTTTGCATGATTTTTACTATTATTACTATTGTTTATTTTTTACACATCTTCAAATGCATGACATCTAGGTTGCATCTTACTTGTAATTTAGGACATTTGTGTGATCCGACTAGAAATAATCGCCTACTCATGGGAGAAGCGGTGGCGTACATGCCGTTCCCTCTTCCGTGAGTAGGAATATTCAGTCACGAGTTATTAGTTCCCCGTACCTGTCATGTTGCATACTCACTTTCTTCAACCACTTATTATCTATATTACTATTTTTCTTTCTTCTTGCATTTCATTTTTGCAAAGACACTCGTGACTCCCTCGAGGCCTCATTCTGGGTTTCGCAATTAATGCGACAATCCCAACCAAGCCTCGACGGGACATTTCGACCCTCTCGATACTCACATTTAGAGTTAGGATTTGCATTTATATAGACACATCCAAACACGATAGAATCTAGGGTTAATTTAGGAAAATTTGATTAAACCTCACAACTAGCCTCGGCTAGGTAGAAAGGGTACCTCAGGCGCAAGCCTTCGCCTTACCATTCTTCAAATGTGACTCCCGGACCTTTTTCTCTCGTTTTTCGTAGACTAGAGTTGGAAAAGGGTTTTAAATGATTTTTTTAAAATTTTATTTTTGTTTTGTTAAATGATTTTTTTCGGGTGACATGATACACCCTAACTCAACATCAAGTGGTGACTCTTTTTTTTTTAAAATAAAACCCTTTTTCAAAAATTAGTTGGCCAAAACTGTCGCACTTTTTTTAGTCCCGGCCTTTTATTTTTCAAAATACCATTTTTCCTAAATAAACACTTTTCGATAAAAACTCGATTTTTCTCACACACGCACAATTTTTTCCACAACAAAAACTTTCTTTTCAAAAGGGTCTCAGACCGGACCGTCTTTTCGGGACGCGACAGTCAACGGCCCCATCGTGTGTCATTTCGGGGCGCAATAGAATTTTGGCGACTCCACTGGGGAGCACTAGTGAGTTCGAGCACTAGGTTTAATCACTTTTTTCTTATTTAACCCTTCTATTCCATCGTGTTTGGATGTTAGGATTGCATTTTCTTTTCTAGGTTTTTAGGTTTTTTTTTTTTGCATCTCACACACTTCCTTGTCTCTTGTCTATCTATGTGATGTATGTTTACTTATTATTGCTTTATTCGACGGCGTTTGCATTTGGGAGGGGGTCAACCACCCTTAGAGCCGACGCTTTATCATTCCCTCCTCTCATAAGGAGCACTTCATATGTGCATTCAATGTTTTTTACCTTTTTTATCTTTTTGGTGGTTGTCACCCACCCGTCCCTTTAGGAATTAGGATCGATCTACTTAGACGTGTGACCGTGGCACAACGTGCACGTAACATTGTTTAGGAGATCACCCAAACTCTCGGCTTGAGTCCACAAGTCTAGAGATTTGGGCTTTAAAAATTGATTCGCTTGGACATGTGGCTGTGGCCTGATGTGCGTGTAGTAGTGTCCAGGGGATCACTCAAGCCATTGACCAAGGGCTTTGGGATTAATTACCCTTACCCTTGTAAGGTAATAGCATAGGTAACGCAGCGAAAAAATAAAATTTTATTACCTTAACCATGGATCTCTTTGACATATCTATATGATTAACAAGGGTGTTTAGCACAAATACCTCAAGCATAGAAAGTTTCTATGCTTCAAAGGGCAAGATCCTATTCGATGAAGGTGTTGATCTACCATGAAAAGCCCTCCAAATGTAGAGCCTCCAACAATATCCACACGAACATGATCTTTAGGAACCTTTGGGCTTGCTTGCCTTGCCTTTTGAGTGCTAGCTCCCTTGAATTTCATGAAGAATACAAGAACAAGAAGAGGAAGAAGACAAAACCCTAACCCTTAGGGAGAAGAGGGTGTGGCGTTTTTCTTGGGAGAAAAACACGCCTCTCTCAATTTTTTCTCTCTCTAGATTTTATCTTGTGTTTCATCCATCTTTCAAGAGTCAAGGAATGGGCTTATTTATAGATGTAGTATCCTAGTCTTTAAGGAAACAAGAGCAATTAGAAACCAAGAAGGTTTAGGAAGCTTGTCTTAAGCTAATCCTATTCTTTTAGAAAACCTATTCCAAAAGGAAACTAAATAGCTTCTTAATTCCTTTTAGGAAACCAATTTCCTGCAAGACTTAGAATATTTATAAATAAGTCCTTTAAGTTAATTTATCTCATAAATTAACCCCATAAGTATCTCATACTTATCTTAATTACATTTTAACCCAAAGATTTTGTTCTTTATGTGTGTGACCCATTAGGTTCCATTCACGTTGGCAATAAGTATAAATTATAACTCATTAATTGAGCTAGATAAATTAAACACTTTTAATTTATCATTAATTCACTAATTAATCAATTCATACTTATAGATCATGAGTGGCGTCTAGCAATGCATCATGACCACCCAAGTGAATAGGAAAATCATATGGTAGACCATACCCTTCAATGACAATGTTACCGTTTAATTAATATCCTTTCACCATACTATATCCCAATTAGCCTATAAGTATAGTGCATACTTTTAAATGACTAATTTATATTTTCTTGTTCCAGAAATACAACTCTCCATGATGTATAACCTTGAAACTACTTCCAAGTTATACTATCACTTCTGCAGAAGATTTATGAGTTAATATTTCTAACAAGTGGCCATAAAGGGATATACTCTCCTTATTAAGGAGTGGTGAATCCTATATTGATTACTCACTATCTTTCCATGCTTCAAACTATACCCAATCTCTAACCTATGGGCTACCCTTTTACGGGCACCTGAGGAATAGAGTCAAAGTATAGCAATCCACACTCAAGATACTATGGTAATCTCAAGTCAAAGGATCACTTACACCATTGCCATTAAGAGTTCAACCATTGGCACTATAGTTGAAACTCTTGGCGGATCAATCCAATGAACTTGTTCTCAAACAAGCATCCACATACCAGCTTAAGTGTCACGCACACCATAGTCAATGAGATCAACTACTACTTACCATAAGTAGAGGCAAAGTATGTGCTAGTCTATCTGCATTAATGATGTCCAATCTCATTAATACTATGACTAGGGATATTTAAGAATATGACTTTATGTATTAGAGTCTCATAATTGTAACCCTTACAATCTCTAATATACAGTCAATATTCTAAAGACTTTATCAATCAAACAAGTAACATGGAAATACAAGTATAGACGATAAAGAAAAATACCACATGGATAAATATAACATATAAAACACCTAAAACCATCTTGGTTTTAGGGCATACACTAACAACCCTTAGGTCTGAAGGCTTGGGAATCGATAGCCTAACTGAGTCTAGATGCATTAGTGAGCCTAACTTCATGCATCCATGTAGAATAAGCTAATATAGAGTCAGCTTTACCCTATTAAGTACATTAGGCACGAGAGGAGGGAACCCATCCCTTTACTTTTTCTGTTGTGTTGTTTACTGTTATTTGCTTTATCAATGTGTTATGTGATATTTGTTGAATAAACTAACACACTTTCTCTTATTTTTTTGACTGCATTCATAACCATAGAATAGAGAGCCCTGGCATGGTGCTCTCAAAGGAAGCCAACCCTCTTTTGGCACGTTTAAATATCGTTCTCATAATTAATTTCTTCGAGAAAGATGGAAATGAAATTTCATAAATTTTTTACAAATTACATTTTTTTATAAATACCCAAGGGATCAATCATTGTGAATTTCTTGAAAATCCTGAAAATTAGATTTTTCCGTCCTGTATATTCTTGAATAAAAATTGTAGTTTTTAAATTCTTTTTAAGGTTCATTCCTCTTTGTTGTATTTGTTAGTTTTATCCAAACTAAATTTTCTCAGATTCAATAAATGTACCTAAATGGTCAAACTTTTGTATAGTTCATATTCATATTTTTCAAAGAATTAATACTTCATTTTTGCGGTATCCCCCGCCTTCCCGTCCCACATCATACAAAAAATGATTCTAACACATATTTCATTCTATTTTAATAAATTGACATTTTGACTTGTATATTCCTATATAAAGTCATGATTTTTTATTTCTTTCAATGTTGTGTCCCTTGACCTCTTAGAGGATCGATTTTTCAATCAAATATTTTTGGAGTCAATAATCTCTTTTGTACAATTTATGGTCCATCTTTCTCGAAGAAATGTTGCATCATTATTAGATAAAAAATCTTTAGGACATTTCTCAAATTTGACATTTTTTTGCATATTTTAACTTGCTTTAATAAACTGACATCATGCATAAACCCTAGAGGGAATGCCACTTCAGGAATCCCACGATAAGAAAGCCATCCTTTGTCTTGGGTGCGTAACCCTGAAAAGATGTTGCACGTTTAAATTTCTGTAAATCCTGGAGGGTGAGACCTTAGGTAAGGTAATCTGATTATATCATTTTTGAATCAGAATGAATACCCCATGGCGCATCAAGCAGATGTTGACAGTCTCACCTGAAGTTCGGAAGTGGCCAGGTTTTCTTCTGCCTAGTGAGCTTAATCAAGTAGCAGCCTTTCTAGGACCTATCAGGGATTTTAAGGAAATAGAAACTAATGGATGCTTAGTGGAGGCTCTAATTCACCTATGGGACCCCAGCTGCTGAACATTCAGGATCAGAGATAAAGAATTGACTCTAACAATTGAAGAGGTATCTGGCCCGCTCAATTTACCAGTGGAACAAACAACCATGATCTTCCCATGCATTTCTAGAAAAACTGAATTCTGTCATTTCGTCTGGTTGAAGGAGTCTGCATACAAGGTTCTGATCAGAATATAAGTGCAAAATACCTGTTTGATAGATTCGTAGACAAAGATGGGTTTGACAAGTATCCGGGGGATTTCATGCTAGCATCCAAGATGGCATGGGCACAAAAGAGAGTTTGGGTATACGGGTTTGTCATGGCAGGTATTTACTTATTTTTGAGAGAAGACAAGAAGATTAGCTTTAAGATAACCAAACTTATGTTCGATCTTTTCTTCTGGATCGGGGGTTGGAGAGCTTCCATAGTGGCTACCGTGTTAGCAGATATATTCGTTGCTTGCACCAATTGCCAAAAAGGGACGAGCTTCTTTCATGCGTCTAACAGAATTCTGCATGTTTGGGCAATGGAACATTTCATTTGGCACCCTTCTGATTGTGAGGTTTAGGTACTATCAAAATTAGGCAAAATTCACACAAATAAGTAATAAAATTTATAACCTAATACCCCTTTCTGCAAGTGCATGGGTCAATTGTAGTAGGGGAAGTGTGACAGTCCCACCTTACCCAGAGGCGCACCAAAGGGCTTAGCGGACTGCCTGCCTAGCTCTCGCCAGGTCTCGATTCACGCACTCACGCAAACGTCCGAGCGTACTTAACTTAAAATAAAATAAGCTAAAATAAAATGGAATAAAATAAAATACACTCATTTTATTTAACATAAGGTACAATTCACATCAAGAGTTTACATGTCATAACATACATGATTTTTCACAAAGATCGCCTAACACAGTTTGGCGAATACAATAACTGAACCATCTATAACAATCAAAACCCAGTTGATCCAGCTTTAATTTCTCAGGAAACCTAAGTAAAGGAAAAACAAATGGAATGGAATGAGCTATAATAGCCCAGTGAATGTCCAAGTCATGCAATCAATATCCAGAACTCATTATTTTTAGTAAATGAAATAATCGAACAATTAAATTAATAAATCAAGATATAAACAATTTAATTTAACATGTAGTCAAAGGAGGATACAGGGCTCCACTACGGAAGCAAGCTTAGCCGTAGGAAGAGCAAGCACTGACCATGTAGTCACGATATTTGGACCGAGATAATAGCTCAGGTCTTTATCAAAGAACATATCAGTTTTATCAAGCACAAACCCTAACCGCCAATCACCTTATAACCTCCGTACAAGCTACCACATCCAGGGAGATATTCTCAACCCTGGAGGGCCAACAATCAAACAGGTTCAATCCGGAGTTGGCCTCTTTGAGGATTCACAACTCAAAAGGGAAAGAACATCAATCCCTAAAACACCCAGCACCTTATGTCCTCCCACTTGCAGCCCGGTTGACTAACCGTGAAATAACATGGAAGTTAATCACTGGTAGTCTCACGCACACACAAGTAACACATTGGTCAATGAAAACAAGTAACATGTTGCGGAACAGATGTGATAAAGTACACATCTTTCCTCAAGTAGCACAGGTATTCACATAGTAATTGCAAATTCTCGCATAATATTTATCAAATAAAATATCACATTCCATGCAACATGCACACATAAAGACACTCACCTTGAAAGCCTAAGAAAATATCTCGTAAAATGGTCGTGATGCGTTTTCGGACCCTGAAATTTAAAAGAAATAATAACATAAAAACTCAATTAAAATCCTAGTAAATTTAGTAAGAAAAAAGTCAAGAAAATACCCCACTTACTTCTAGGGTTTTGGTTTTAGGGTTTCTAGGGTTTAGGGTTTATTTATTCTAAGAAAGTCTAATCTATCACTAGATCATTTCTAAAAATTTCTACACTTCAATTTCCTTCAATTGAACCTATTCTAGGCTTAAAATCTCACTTATCAATTTTTCTTCTTAGGTTTTACCGAAATTTCGGCAGCATTTTCCCTATAACCGGACTAACCCAAAAATTTTAAAACCTGCAAGAAAATCAACTATCCAATCCAATTCAACAAGTTCTACAACTTCTAGGTTCAATTTAAACTCAAATTCAATCAAGATTCCACTCAAATTCAAAATCCCTACTCCAAGGATCATCACTCAAATCTGCACAGGGTTGGTTTTCAGCCAACTTCGTGCCATTTCTGGGGTCAATCCATTAAGAACTAAGAAATTCTGATTACATGGTTTTAAAGTACGTTTATAGGGCTACAACTTTCGTGAAGATCATCAATCCAAATTCCAACTATAACAGGTTCAAAATCAGCCCTCAAGTTGGCTCATCACCAAAACTGTTTTCCGCAGAATCAAATTTTCAGCCAACTTTGCAAACTTTCTGCGATTAATACATAACGAACCACAGGGCAAGCCTTATACCGTTGGAAAGCCCTATCAATCTAGTTTCTAAAACAACAAGAATCACTCGAATCCAAGTTGTGTATACCAAGTTATGAAAGTTTTACTAAAACTGGTCCAGCATGACTGTTTTAAGTGTTCTTGAGTTCCAACTTAAATCCTCAACTAAACCACATATAAAACATAAATTTCCAAGGTTTAAAAGCCATATACTAGTCTATCTAAGCACAAGAACACTTTATATAGCAAGTATATATCAAGTTCTAACTAATTTCTTCAAGTAGTATTAACAAGAAACTTGGTATTAAACTTGCATAAAAACTAATTAAAACATGAAATTAATAAGGTAAGTTCATGGTAAATACCTTAGATATGCCTAGAACTTTGCTTAGAAAAGATAGAAGTCCACTTCCTATGGTTGATTTGTGTCAACTTGAGAGATGATAGTCCAAGAAGTTGAGAGCAAAAAATGAGGGAAGAAGGAGAAAGGAGTTGGCCGGCCAAGGTGAAGGAAAAAGAGAAAGAAATAGTCTAGGAAAAATGAAAAAGAAATGAAGAAAAGATGAGAAAATGGTGGTCCAATTAAAACCTCACAAGAGTAAAGTAATTAGTTAGTCTTTTAATGCAAGAGTAACTACTTGGTTTAATTTGATTGGTGAAGATTATCAACTCTTTTCACTTAATATAATCAATAATTAGACACAAATTATTAAAGCAAAAATAGAGTGAAAATGAGAAAAGAAAATCCGGCCATAAAGAAGAAAGAAAAAGAAAAGAGTTTTCGGCCAAGAGAAAAAGAAAGAAAGAGAAAATTTTCAGCCAAGGGAAAAGAAAATAAGGTAAGAAAATAAGTGAAATTTTTGAGTAAAATTGAGCTAAAATTCAAGTAGTAAAAGGCTAAAAAATAGTAGAATAAATTAAGCAAAATTTTAAACTCTAATATAAATTAAATGGTCAAGTAAAATTATTCTAAATGTAGTACTTAAGTGTTCTTGCTTAAAATGAAAATCTTAACTAATTAACCTAATTAACTCAAGAAATCTTCCAACTAATAAATCTAGGATTAACACTTAACCCTAAATAAGAAAAAAAAATGTCTCTTATATGTGCATTTTCTAGGGTGTTACATCCTCCCCCCCTTAAAAGAATTTCGTCCTCGAAATTCTACCTTGATTTTTCAAAGAGCTTGGGATAATTGTTCTTCCATATCTGTTCCTCTGTCTTTCTCCAAGTGGCTTTTCTAAATCATGATGCTTCGAGAGGATCCTGACAAGGAAAGTCATTTATTTTTATTATTTTTTTTTTCAATTCCTTCACGTTACGATCCAAGACTTGTTCTAGCTGCTCATCGTATGCTAGAATTTCATCAAACTCAATTTCGTCGGGTCAGAGTACATGTCGTGATCACATCAACTGTGACAGTTCTCAGGTCACATCACATAGTACTTTTCAAGACAACCAGGTGGAGAATTTTGTATGTCCTAGACACCACGAAGGTAGTTTCAGTTGGCATGGAACCCTGTCGATACACTTAAGGAATCTGCATAACCCCACAATTTGATTGTGCATAGTTTACTTGGGCCCACTACGCTTCCGCTGCGCCACTCTGATACCTATTTCACTTAGCCTTTATCAAATCCCACCAAAGTGTGGCAACACCTTCCAGCGAGAAACACGGCGAATGTCACTTTTCCTTCATTAACATGTTCCAAAGCAGCATAAATTTTCTCAATATCCTCTAACCATCTTCGGCGATTTTGGGACACGGATCATCGTTAAACTTGGGGGGTTAATTTTTTTGGAAATCTTTCTAGAGCTACGTCTTTCCCACTACGGGGTTTCCATGAGGGCTACCAGTCTCTATTACTGGATTTACACTCAAAGTAGTATCCTTGTCCTGGTCTGGCAACGGGACGTCCTCTATCGCGACCTTGTTCACTCGTAACTTAAGATTATATGATAACTCTAACGAATTATTCCAATTTCCATGCAACAAGTGACAGGATATATATTGCAAGATGCACAAATTCAAGAATAATCCAGGAAATCAAGTTTTATGCCAAATAAAGTCACATGCATATACAGATAGTTCAACTTTCAATTTACACATTTCCAAAAGTTCACGTATAAAACATAGCACACATACAAACATAATACAACTAGCACAAGTCTTTGTACATATTCCTAGACATCACACTTATCTAGAGAATAAACTAGAGCCAACAATTTTCACTTGTTTCCACTCCCTTTTGCTTTATCAAGATTCTTGTGCTCCGGCTGAGCTATACGCTGTCCACTAGCCGTTTGTCTTGGGCAATGTCTCATTTGATGACCGATACCTCCGCAAAGAAAACACTTACGGTTTTTCCTCCAGCAATTTCCTTCGGTATGATTACTTTTGCCACAATATCCACAAGCAACTTGAAGCGCCAGAGGTTGAGTTTCTTTCAGAGTATCCTCTTTTCGTTCAATTGCTAGCGGAGCTCTACCCATCAAAGCGCTGCTTGTACTTCCGGATTGTGCACCGGGTCCAATTTTCACTCCTCTAGGTCCCTTTCCTGCCTTGGAGGCTGGAGCACTTCTAGTTGATAGACGAGAATTTCTAGCACATCCTCGTTTCCTCGTTCGCATCATTCGAACCAAGGGCTGTGTCCTTTCCACTTGTTGCACTTGTCCTGCCACAGCTTTGTAAGTTTCGCTGGTGGTGGCAGCAAGAGCATCTTGGTACTGCATTCTATAAATATCGGTCCTCTGCCGTTCCTCCCAAACTGCGGCCTCAAGTTCTCGGATCCTTTGAGCTTGAACTTTCACTATCTCTCTTAACTCATGAATACGAGCTCGGGAGATTTCACCCTCGCAGTCAACCCGCTCACTATCCTCAATCAACGAAAATACGACTTGGTCGGGGTAAGAATTCGTCCTCCAACAATCACAGGCAGGCCGTACTTGACTGGCAGGTGCTAATGTATGGTAGGGATGTCCCGATCCCTCACCTCGACCACTCTCTGACATACCTACATGTTTTGAAGAAAATAAATCACTCACATCTAAACCCAAAAAAAAACTTATTAATAAACAATACTTAAGTATCACACTTCAAAATCCAGCTTAGAAAATAAACTAAGCTATTTCCAGTTATATTCACGTAGGTTTTCAGGCCTAAGAAACACGATAGAGGGGACAATTACTACTTTCCAATTCTCAAAGTAAAACTAAACCCATACAGAAGAACTACAAAATTCCTCAATCACCAATAGGTACTCGAACACGGATCTCAGAACTAAGTCAACCCACACTAAGGTTGTACACCCCGAAGTGTGAATCAACCAGTCCCAATAATCCTGTCCAAAGTACACACTAACCATCCAAAGGAACCAACAAATACTCATACTTCAAGAATCACAATTAAGATTCAAGCTTAGGATATTCTTTAAACACTAGTCTTTCCCAATTATATGAGCATAAACAATTACTCACTTACAACGTACATCAAACCATCTATAGCATACCATTTAACCATTCGATAACACTTCAAGTACCTAATGTCACCACTTGTTAATATGATTCACCTTAAATAATAGAATCAATATCTACCGATACCAAAACCAATTACAAAAGAAAACATTCTATGTATCCCAATTACAACTAGAAGTTCACTTATTACTAACCAGCTCGTACTTTCGAATCTTAACAAGCTGATATAAAATAATATTTGAACTTAAGATCTAACAAGAGTCAAAGTTAAACTTTTCAAAGATTCACACTTAACTCTGACAGGATTTCAAACCTAGGCTCTGATACCAACTGTGACAGCCCCACCTTACCCAGAGGCGCACCAAAGGGCTTAGCGGACTGCCTGCCTAGCTCTCGCCAGGTCTCGATTCACGCACTCACGCAAACGTCCGAGCGTACTTAACTTAAAATAAAATAAGCTAAAATAAAATGGAATAAAATAAAATACACTCATTTTATTTAACATAAGGTACAATTCACATCAAGAGTTTACATGTCATAACATACATGATTTTTCACAAAGATCGCCTAACACAGTTTGGCGAATACAATAACTGAACCGTCTATAACAATCAAAACCCAGTTGATCCAGCTTTAATTTCTCAGGAAACCTGAGTAAAGGAAAAACAAATGGAATGGAATGAGCTATAATAGCCCAGTGAATGTCCAAGTCATGCAATCATATCCAGAACTCATTATTTTTAGTAAATGAAATAATCGAACAATTAAATTAATAAATCAAGATATAAACAATTTAATTTAACATGTAGTCAAAGGAGGATACAGGGCTCCACTACGGAAGCAAGCTTAGCCGTAGGAAGAGCAAGCACTGACCATGTAGTCACGATATTTGGACCGAGATAATAGCTCAGGTCTTTATCAAAGAACATATCAGTTTTATCAAGCACAAACCCTAACCGCCAATCACCTTATAACCTCCGTACAAGCTACCACATCCAGGGAGATATTCTCAACCCTGGAGGGCCAACAATCAAACAGGTTCAATCCGGAGTTGGCCTCTTTGAGGATTCACAACTCAAAAGGGAAAGAACATCAATCCCTAAAACACCCAGCACCTTATGTCCTCCCACTTGCAGCCCGGTTGACTAACCGTGAAATAACATGGAAGTTAATCACGGTAGTCTCACGCACACACAAGTAACACATTGGTCAATGAAAGCAAGTAACATGTTGCGGAACAGATGTGATAAAGTACACATCTTTCCTCAAGTAGCACAGGTATTCACATAGTAATTGCAAATTCTCGCATAATATTTATCAAATAAAATATCACATTCCATGCAACATGCACACATAAAGACACTCACCTGATGCCTAAGAAAATATTTCGTAGTAGGGTCGGGAACCACTTCCGGATCCTGAAATTCACGAGAAAGAATCGTGTAAAAACCCTGACTAAAATCTAAGAAATTTCATAAAGAAATTCAAGAAATACCCTAAGTCTTTCTAGGGTTTAATTTCTAGGGTTTTGGAGCTTAGGGTTTTACCCTAGGGTTTAGGGTTTTCGAAATTAGGGTTTTCTAACTTTCTAGGGTTTTGGCTCGGAAAGGTTTAATTCACTAATAGCTAATCTACAAAAATTTCTGTACGCTTAAATCACTAAATTACAGCTTATAAAGTCTTAAATCATAGCCTAATCACTTTTATTTCTTAGGTTTTACCGAAATTTCGGCAGCATTTTCCCTATAACCGGACTAACCCAAAAATTTAAAACCTGCAAGAAAATCAACTATCCAATCCAATTCAACAAGTTCTACAACTTCTAGGTTCAATTTAAACTCAAATTCAATCAAGATTCCACTCAAATTCAAAATCCCTACTCCAAGGATCATCACTCAAATCTGCACAGGGTTGGTTTTCAGCCAACTTCGTGCCATTTCTGGGGTCAATCCATTAAGAACTAAGAAATTCTGATTACATGGTTTTAAAGTACGTTTATAGGGCTACAACTTTCGTGAAGATCATCAATCCAAATTCCAACTATAACAGGTTCAAAATCAGCCCTCAAGTTGGCTCATCACCAAAACTGTTTTCCGCAGAATCAAATTTTCAGCCAACTTTGCAAACTTTCTGCGATTAATACATAACGAACCACAGGGCAAGCCTTATACCGTTGGAAAGCCCTATCAATCTAGTTTCTAAAACAACAAGAATCACTCGAATCCAAGTTGTGTATACCAAGTTATGAAAGTTTTACTAAAACTGGTCCAGCATGACTGTTTTAAGTGTTCTTGAGTTCCAACTTAAATCCTCAACTAAACCACATATAAAACATAAATTTCCAAGGTTTAAAAGCCATATACTAGTCTATCTAAGCACAAGAACACTTTATATAGCAAGTATATATCAAGTTCTAACTAATTTCTTCAAGTAGTATTAACAAGAAACTTGGTATTAAACTTGCATAAAAACTAATTAAAACATGAAATTAATAAGGTAAGTTCATGGTAAATACCTTAGATATGCCTAGAACTTTGCTTAGAAAAGATAGAAGTCCACTTCCTATGGTTGATTTGTGTCAACTTGAGAGATGATAGTCCAAGAAGTTGAGAGCAAAAAAATGAGGGAAGAAGGAGAAAGGAGTTGGCCGGCCAAGGTGAAGGAAAAAGAGAAAGAAATAGTCTAGGAAAAATGAAAAAGAAATGAAGAAAAGATGAGAAAATGGTGGTCCAATTAAAACCTCACAAGAGTAAAGTAATTAGTTAGTCTTTTAATGCAAGAGTAACTACTTGGTTTAATTTGATTGGTGAAGATTATCAACTCTTTTCACTTAATATAATCAATAATTAGACACAAATTATTAAAGCAAAAATAGAGTGAAAATGAGAAAAGAAAATCCGGCCATAAAGAAGAAAGAAAAAGAAAAGAGTTTTCGGCCAAGAGAAAAAGAAAGAAAGAGAAAATTTTCAGCCAAGGGAAAAGAAAATAAGGTAAGAAAATAAGTGAAATTTTTGAGTAAAATTGAGCTAAAATTCAAGTAGTAAAAGGCTAAAAAATAGTAGAATAAATTAAGCAAAATTTTAAACTCTAATATAAATTAAATGGTCAAGTAAAATTATTCTAAATGTAGTACTTAAGTGTTCTTGCTTAAAATGAAAATCTTAACTAATTAACCTAATTAACTCAAGAAATCTTCCAACTAATAAATCTAGGATTAACACTTAACCCTAAATAAGAAAAAAAAATGTCTCTTATATGTGCATTTTCTAGGGTGTTACAGGAAGTATTAGGGTCGATCCCACGGGGAAACAAGACTTAGCAAGTACCCAAGCTACTAACTTATTCTATTATCTAGACAAATTATCAAACATGTGGTGTGCAAGGCTAAGAAAATTCATATACTTGAAGTAAAATAAATGGAAGAAATTCACAAATTCAAGTAAAAGGATTTAAAATCCACTAATTGTCATTAATACGATTGAATGAATTAACACTTTGCTATATTAATCTTGTCTTGCTTAGGATTGCAATTCCATATGAAATCAAGACTTGTTTTCACAATGAATTGACTAGAGTTCAACTATGTTCATGATGAACTCTTGTGAAATGCATGAATTGTGGTATTAAACAACCTCAATCCACCTACCTATACCACTATTTGCATGTGTGTACAACATAGGCTTCATCTACCATTTTCCAATGTTATAAGCATTTCATAATGTCAAATAACATCTAAATAATTTGCAATAGTTGATCAAGCTACTACAAATATTAAACCTTGATAGATGAACAAGCAAATAAAAGTTATAGCAAGTATAATAACATTCAAATCATATAATTAGCTTCATCTTACCCTAAGACGAGTATTTAGTTAAGCATGGAATTCAAAACTTGAAAGTATAAGAATTCATTAAAGTAATTCACAACAAGTAAAGAAATAAAGAGAAAGAGATAGAAATTCTCATTTCAATGGCTCCAATCATTCATTTCTTCCTTGAATATGACGTAGTACAAGTGAATTCTCCAAGAGTTTTCTTACAAGTATTAAAATTTCTTATAAAACTACAAAGAAAACTAGTAAACTAACTACTTTGGGAGTGCTCCTCCCTTCAAGACATGTTCTAAACATCTTGCAAGAGCTCCCTATTTATAGACAAATTCACCCTAATCATCTCACCAACTTGCATGGAAAATTGCATGACAAGTTGTCTTTAAATCACAAAAAGATTTTCCTTGAATTTTGTAATGTTTCCTGGGGTGGTGCAGGTACAAAGAATCTTTAAAAAGTCATCAAAGGGGCTGGAAGATAAGTTTCAAGTTGAAAGTGTCATTTTCTGGCCGACATGCACGATACACGACTTGCGATACGCGTCTGGTTAGCCGCATATTGCTCCCAGAAGAAGTCAAAATCAGCTTTTTCTCAAAACATGAAAGTTGTAGCCCTTTGAATTAGTTTTCCAAAACCACAAGAATCAGGTCATTTGGATTCTAGATGCAAAGATATGGCCAAAATACTGAGATGTGGTTGAGAGAGCATTATTCTTCAGTAATTTAGATATTTGGCTAGGAAGATGTAAGAACTGGATTTCAATGTCTTCATAAGAGTTGTAGAGTATCCTCTTAGCTTTAAAATGCCACAAGAATCATCTCAATCCAACATTTGTAGCTCATGTTATTGCCAAAATACAGAAATGTGTTGTTGTTACTAATGCCTAGTTTTTCTCCAATTCTTCACTTCCATTGCTTCTTTGCACTTCTCTTTTGCTTGTTATGTCTCTTGTGACCTTGAGACCTTGTTGTGATGTTGATTCTTTAATTTCATGGTGAATTTGTTGATGAGAATTTCTCAAAAGTTGAGCAAAACAATCCTCCAAGTTTGAATATAAAAATTGTTCTATTGAAATTCCCAATCCAATCATCCTTGATCCACTAAGAATGGGATGACCTTTACTCCAATTGATCCAATTTAAGATTGAGTGTATAAAACCTGAAAAATTGTACAAAGATTGCGCATTAATTTGCTCAAAATATAAATTTTGCTTAAAAACTATAAAAATTGGGTAAAAATCCTAATTTTTGAGAAATTCTTCAAATGGAAGAAACTTAATCAAATTGAGCTAAATTTTGGCTAAAAATACTAAAAATACATTAAAAACACATAATAATACATACATGAAAATAGGTAAAATTATCTCTTGTCACCTTCTGTTCCCCACAGCTTGCCACTGGTCAGATATAATTGGATAGTCACTCTTCATAAAAGGATTGATAGAATAGCCAATGAGAACAGCGTCAGAATGTCTAGACCTTTTGATGATGATGATACCTGATCAAAGGATCCGATGGGTTTTGGATTGGACAGACTGTATCAAAGCAGCTCTCCGTACTAAGTTGGCTGATTGCATACCGCTACTGGGGACTCAGGGTATTGCAGCTTATACTTCGAAAAGATTTCTTCGACAACTAGGACGTATCCAAGGGTTACCACCAGTACTTGATGTATTAGATTTTCTCATCATCTTTGATAAGGGAAGCTAACCCACCGAGATTCCTAGAACATCAGAACTTGTGAAAGAATGGGAAAGTCTATGTACGAATCGAAATCTCCCGTTCAATGCAAAGAACAAAGGTACTCCTGGGACTACTCCGCAATATGACGACTGGCTTAAAAATCAAAGTCATCTAAAGGAACAAATCATGATTGACCTCATTGAGGAAATCAATCGGCTAAAAGCCCTGTTAGAAATGAAAGATCGTGAATTAATACAAGCGAAGCAGAACTCCGAAAAGAACAAGAAAGCATATGAATTTGTCAAGCAACTTTATATGGAAGCAAAATAGGATGATACGATCGGGGTGTCGCCCTCTCGTATATCACAGGAACATCATCCCCAAAGGACCGTCTTGAAAAGAAATCCATACAAAATAACCCAATCTTCTTGACCCCTTCGTAACTTGTCGAAGACCTCAAGAACAACTTGAGTTGTGGTAACCACTCGATCTTCTTAACCCCTTCGTAACTTGTCAAAGACCCCAAGAACAACTCGAATGGGTTGCTTCGAATATTCAACCAAGATCGTTGAAATCCTCCTTTTGTGTTGCAAGTTAGACCCCTAGCTAACCCATGGAATAGACACCTAACCAACCTGTGGAATAGACCCCTAACCAACTCGTGGAATAGACCCCTAATTGACAAACCCAAAAGAATGAATCAAATCAAGTGGAAGAAACTCTAGGCGTAGGTTTTGGTCGCCATGGAATCACTCCAATAAGACCAGAAATTAGTTCTATTCCAAGAACTAAGAAAACTCTCGTAGAGAGAAAACTCGCAATTTTTATTGATTCATCATAACATTGTTAAAATAATACAAGGAATGCCCTTTTATAGGCTCATAAAGAATATTCTAGAAAACTTACTAAAAACCTATCACTAGTTGTAACCTATCACAATTTGATAACTAACATAAAGATTACAACTTGTAAAAATAAATAATACAAAAAACTATGATCTTTCTTTTGTATTTTCCCATTTGAGTGGATGCTAGATAAGCCATCTTCCATACTCCATTGCCATGCTTTGTGCCCATGCACGTATCAACAGAGGTGTTGACTGGGGATACTGTGGATGTTAAGCAAGGTAGTTCGATCGGTTGTTGAATCTGGGTTTAGAATTCGGGCCTTGGTTTATGACAAAAACTGTCTCCCCTTCTTTCTTCTCGGGCTTCTTCCCAACGGCCTTTTTCACATTGATCATGTTTTGCAAAGACTCAACTTGCATCTTTACAACAACCATATCCACTAATTTTCCCTTCTTTACACCTCTCTCTATAGCCTCTGCTTGTTCAATAACCTAAGTGAAAGATTTTCTAATGGAACCCATAATGGCCTGATAGTACGGTAGATCCTGGGCATCAATAAACAACTTCACCATTTCATTGTTATCAATCGGCAAGCTCACCTTGGCTGCTACACTTCACCACCTCTGACCGTAGTCTACATAGCTTTCGAAAAGTTTCTTTTTCAACTCTACCAAAGAGAATCTATCAGGTACTAGATCACGGTTAAACTCATACTGCTTAATGAAAGCTCTAGAGAGGTCCGTCCAGTTTTAGATTTTCAAAAAGTCCAACTTCAAATACCATTCCAACGCATCCTTTTCCAAGCTTTCACCAAATAACCTCATCGGCAATCTGTCATCTCCAGTTGGCTTTCCCAACTTGTTATAGAACATCTTGAGGTGAACCACAAGGTCCCCATTGCCATTGTACTTGGAAACTCTAAGACTTTGAATTTTGGTGGCAATTGGGTATCTGGGAATATGCAAAAATCCCTATAATCCAATCCCCCATATCTATCGAATCCTTGGCTTTCTTTGATAAAGTCATCAAACCTATCCAACCTCCTTAATAAAGCCTTCTTCATCATTCTGAGATTTTCTTCTCTGACATAAGGCTCTACATCCGCTCCTCCCTGAAACCCGGGATCTAGCACAAATTGGCTCGTAGTATGAACCGGTGACGGTTGGTTGTTCAGAGTGAAATGGGTGGTTTGCTAATGGTATTGGGGTTGGTCCAGAGTGTTTTGAGTATGTCTAAGGCTGGGAGGAATTAGAATGGGCATTGAGGGGTTCTGAATGATTGGAGGTGGAGGAGGCATTTTGTTATTCTGAGTATCAAGGGGCGGAGTCTGTTGGGCAATTGGAACAGTGTTGTTCACATCTGGTGTGCTTCCTCCTGTATTGGGTCGGGTTTGTAGAGTTTCCTGAGCAACTGGTACATTAGAGGTAGAGCCACCATTGTCCATGTTGCTAATGAAATGAGCGATAATTTGGCTGTGGGAGGACACCTCTTGAATCATGTCATTCATTTTGGACAACATTTCATTCATCTGGGCCCTTAATGCTATCACCTCGGATACCTGATTTCCTGCAGGCGCTTTGGGAGATTACGGGCGGTTACTCAAGTTTATATGCAGTAGTCTGGCACGAGACCACATGTAAATGAGATTTCGAAAGAATGAAGCTATGATTTAGAGTACCTGCAATGTTCATTAGAAGTAGAAATGATTTAGCCGTCATTTTCTTATTATCACTGTCAATTTTTATTGTTCAAAAAAAAAAGAAAAAAGAAAAATACTGAAGTTAGTAAGTGTATAAATAATTTCAATGCATGTCCTAGGGGGAACCCTTATTATGCCAAGGGTAGGCCTAACATGGAATGCAATCCTTTAGGGTGAGACCCCCCTTTCAATATCAGAACAGGATGAATTTTGGATCCAAAAGAACAACCTTTCCATTACTTCGATCAACTTTCATACAGCTTGAACATTAAAAGTAAGCACTTTACTATTTTCATTGCTAATCCAATACAAAAAACAAGTACATCATTCTGTCAACTCATCTACACAGTCTAAAACTTTCTTCAACTGGTCTTCTAAGCGTTAAGCCTTGTTGCGGTCCGGCTCACAAGAGTACCTGTTCATCGTTTGATTGATGTCGTCCTTCAGCTCCAAGCATTTATTTTTCTTCTCTCGTAGTTCCTGTGATACGTGCATGGGCACAAAGCATGGCAATGGAGCATGGAAGATGGCTTATCTAGCATCCACTCAAATGGGAAAATACGAAAGAAAGATCATAGTTTTTTGTATTATTTATTTTTACAAGTTGTAATCTTTATGTTAGTTATCGAATTGTGATAGGTTACAACTAGTGATAGGTTTTTAGTAAGTTTTCTAGAATATTCTTTATGAGCCTATAAAAGGGCATTCCTTGTATTATTTTAACAATGTTATGATGAATCAATAAAAATTGCGAGTTTTCTCTCTACGAGAGTTTTCTTAGTTCTTGGAATAGAACTAATTTCTGGTCTTATTGGAGTGATTCCATGGCGACCAAAACCTACGCCTAGAGTTTCTTCCACTTGATTTAATTCATTCTTTTGGGTTTGTCAATTAGGGGTCTATTCCACGGGTTGGCTAGGGGTCTAACTTACAACACAAGAGGAGGATTTCAACGATCTTGGTTGAATATTCGAAAGCAACCCATTCGAGTTGTTCTTGGGGTCTTCGACAAGTTACGAAGGGGTCAAGAAGATCTAGTGGTTACCACAACTCAAGTTGTTCTTGAGGTGTTCGACAAGTTACGAAGGGGTCAAGAAGATTGGGTTATTTTGTATGGATTTCTTTTCAAGACGGTCCTTTGGGAATGATGTTCTTGTGATATACGAGAGGGCTACACCCCGATCGTATCATTTGTCACCTGTTTACCCTCAATATCCTCAACCCGTTTTCAACACCCAATCTCAACCAGTAAATGCCCAACCATTTTACCCAAACACCCAACCCATGTTCTAAAACCCTCGACCCATACAAAATAGCTTTCGTCCACCCATGCAGAACAACCCGAGGCTTGTTTATTCTAACAATTATACTCCACCCAATTAGCCTCAAAATACAATAGGTTCGGCGAACCCTCCACAGAGACGGCTTAGGGCTTTCACTCCCCTTGGTCGTCCTTTGGACCAGATATATGACCAATTAAGAGTAGCGAGCAAGATTGGCACAATACTACAGAAAACTTTTCTTAACGAGTTATCCCACGATTATGATCATCAAAACGTCCGTGCTTACCGTTCGGGAGGTCGGGGGCACCCCACAGCTAACTATTGGGCTTTAAAGCACAAGATTCAGGACATAATTGACAATGGGGAGATAGTATTGAGGAGAGGGAGAGGATAGGCGCCAAATGCGGATAACAATCTTTTGCCTCAGCATGGGTCTACTGTTGGGATGATTACTTTGGAAGAAGAGTTTGATGGCTTTTCTGAGATGATAGTTGTGATTGAAGAGATATTGAGTTTTATTGATAGGGATGATAGGCGAGCTAGAATGATGCTATCGGGAAAGGAATTAATGAGTCAGTATATGGATGACATTTTTACCGAAAAGTTGGCATCACCTGTAACCCAAGCAAAAGAACCGATTATGTTAGAAGAAATACTATCAGTCGCCAATTTATCAAACCATCCATTTGTCCTAGATGTTTCACCTTTTGAGTTAGAAATTCCTGAACCTGAAATCATCGATTTGCCAGAACAGTTGCCAATTGAGGACTTTTAGCAAGTGCCTTGGAACTATAAAAACTTTGAATCTAATAGTAATGTGACTGTGGTTATGAGGTCTGGAAGAGTGATTGCTGAACCAGAGATTATGGTCCCAGCCAAGGGGAAAGAGAACAATTTATCACCTAAACCACCAGTCAGTGAAAATGATGCTGAAAACTTTCTAAGGATTTTAAAAAGAAGTGAGTACAAGGTAGTAGAACAGTTGAGCCGAATGTTAGCATAGATTTCGATTCTCAACCTCCTATTGACATCTGAGTTGCATCGGGATGCCCTTTTGAAGGTTCTTAATGAGTCTCGTGTTCCTAAGGACATTCCCACTAAAAAATTGACTGGAATAGTAGGAAATATTTTAACATCCAACCATATCACTTTTTCTGAAGATGAGCTAACTCCCAAAGGGTAGGGACACAACAAAGCCCTGTACATATCCGTGTGATGCAATGGGAAACATCTGCCTAGGGTTTTGATTGATAATGAGTCTGCTCTGAATATCTGTCCCTGGAGCACTTTGCAGAAGTTGGGATACCTGCGGTCATAAGTCCGTTAATCACCGACTATAATCAAAGGATTCGATGGATCAAAGATAGAGACCATGGGGGAGATCGATCTAGTGTTTGAAATGAGTCCAACCCAATTCCAAGTTACCTGTCAGGTCATGGATTTTTCAGGAATCTATAATGTACTACTAGGGCGGTTATGGATTCATTCTTCGGGATCAATACCATCATCTTTGCATCAGTTAGTGAAATTCATTATGTATGATAAACAGATCACTGTTTTTGCTAAGGATGACTGCACCATGATGATAAACCGCAGATCTTCTGGAAAAGCAAAAGACAAGTTGCCACTGGATCAAGGTTTTCGCGCTTTTGATATTTTATCAGTTAATTGGATTCCTAAGGGAAAGCCGCCTGTTGAGCCGATGTTATTTGATGCCAGTATCATGATTGCCAAAGAACTAATCAGGGTTGATTACCAGACAGGTAATGGCATTGGAAGGATGCTACAAGGAGTGGTAGAACCCATTCAGCTGGTAGAGTAGAAGGATACCTTTGGGCTTGGTTTTCACCCAACTGGTAAAGATATGAAAGAGATGAAAGAGAAGAAGAGGGCTGAGAAGGAAGGACAGCACATCGCACTTTATATACCCCCACTTTATCATAGCTTTCCGAGGTCATCTGGTGTTACTATTTCTTAAATCTGCAATGAGGATGATGATGTTGAAGAAGGAGTGAGCCGCTTGTTCATTGGAATGACTGACATTGAGGAAGCATCTAACACTACCAGTTTCAATGAAATTGAGGAAGTGGCATTGAACAACTGGACTGCCGATTATCTCCCTATGCGAAGGGAATTTCGATAAATTTGGGATTGCTTCTGCTTAATGTTCATCTCTAGATAGAGCCCCAGAGTGAATTTTTCTTTTATATTATGTTGTTAGAGTCAAGCTCATATCATGTTTTGCATTCTACTTTTCAATGAAAATAGTTTTTAAACATTTCTTTAAAGTTGAATTGTGTCTTTATGTTTTCCTTGAAGGATAGTGCCACACTTCTGTGGTTGTACATATTCGACTTTTCAAAGAAATGCATTCTGAGTTTTAATGAAATGAAGATTATGCCTTTTTGTCTATTCATTTATGTTTTCCTTACTTTCATTTTTCAGATGGCCGAAAATAACTACTTATGATCCTTTAGATGTCACTTTACTTGAAATCGATGATTGCAATTTTGATATTTCTCTGAATTCTAAAATAATGCAAATCGCTGATGAGAATGAGAGTGATATCGAAGAAGATTATGATTCCGTACTTAAGAATATTGAACAATACGAAGAAAAACACAAGCCAAACCTGGAAGAAACAGAAACCATTAATATTGGCACTAAGATAGAGGTGAAAGAAGTTAAAATTAGTATGCATTTAAACAAGAAGTAGAGAAATGAAATGATTGAATTCCTCACACAGTTTCAGGATATGTTCGCATGGTCATTATGATGATATGCCTGGAGTTTCTACTGATATAGTAGTTCACCGATTGCTCATTGACCCAAACTTTCCTTCCAGTAAAACAAAAGCCTCATAAATTCAAACCCGAAATGAGTCTTAAGATCAAAGAGCAGATAGTCAAGCAATTCAATGCCAATATCATCATTGTGTCCCACTATCGCATTTGGCTATCGAACATAGGTTCCGGTTCTCAAAAAGTTGGAAGAAGTGCGAGTTTGTGTGGATTATCGGGATTTGAACAAAAGCCAGTCCAAAAGATGATTTTTCTTTGCCCAATATTCACATTCTAGTTGGACAACACAACATGACATGAAATGGACTCGTTCATTGATTGTTTCGTTGGGTACCATCAACTCTTGGCAGCAAAAGAAGATAGGGAGAAGACATCATTCATCACTCCATGGGGCACTGTTCTGTTATAGAGTTCATGCCTTTTGGACTAAAGAACGCTGGGGTCACTTATCAAAGGACTATGACTACGTTGTTCCACGATATGACTCACAAGGAGATAGAGGTTTATGTGGATGACATCATAGTCAAGTCTAATAGGTTCGAAGACCATTTGATAGATTTGAAGAAACTATTTGAAAGGTTAAAGAAATATAGCCTGAGATTGAATCCTGCAAAATGTGCTTTCGGGTCTCCTGCTGGAAAGTTATTGGGCTTCACTGTTAGCAAGAAGGGAATTGAGATAGATTCTACAAAGATAAAGGCTATACAGGAAATGCCAATTCCAAAGACACAGAAGGATGTGAAAAGTTTTCTAGAAAAGATAAATTTCAACGGCAGATTCAATGCTCAGTTAACCCTCATTTGTGAGCCACTGTTTAAGTTGTTAAGGAAGAATGCCCCAATGGATTGGAATGAGGATTGTCAGCAAGCTTTTGATAAGATTAAAGATTATCTGTTGAACCCCTCTGTCTTAGTGCCACCAAAGCCAAGCCAACGACTTATCATGTATCTCTCAGTTTTGGACGGAGCGAAGGGTTGTATCTTGGGTCAGCATGATGATTCAGGAAAAAAGAAGCAGGCGCTCTATTATTTGAGTAAGAAGTTCACAACTTATGAGGCGAATTATTCATTCTTGGAAAGATTATGCTGTGCATTAGTTTGGGCTGCTCAGAAATTCAGGCATTACCTTCTTGATCACACCCCCTACCTTATATCCAAATCAGATCCTTTGAGGTACTTACTTGAGAAACCAATGGCTACTGGATGCATGGCTAAATGGCAGATGATTCTCATTCAGTTTGACATTGTGTTCACAACTCAGAAGGCAGTCAAGCGTCAAGCCATTGCAGATCATTTGGCAAGGAATCCCCTAGGAGATGATTATGCACCCTTGCACACTTATTTTTCGGATGAATAGATTTGTTTGTGGGGGCAGTAGATGATATGAGTGAGGAATATTCGGGATGGAGGTTATTCTTCGATGGTGCCTCAAATTCGTTTGGAGTAGGGATAGGCGTAGTTCTAATATCACTTGATGGAAAACATTATCCTGCTACAGCTGAGTTGAAGTTTGACTGCACTAATAACATGATCGAGTATGAAGCCTGTATTTTGGGTTTGAAAATGGCATTGGATATGGATATTAGGAAGTTGGTAGTGTTCAGTGATTCTGACTTGTTAGTTCATCGAACATTGGGGAAATAGATAACTCAGGATTCTAAAATCTTTCCGTATTATTGTTGCTTACTCACTCTTGCCAGGCAATTCAAAACCCTAGAATACACTCACATTCCGCGTACTCGAAATATATTTCCAGATGCTTTAGCAACTTTGTCTTCCATAATTAATCACCCTAATAATACAGTGATCGAGCCCATCTCCATCAAGATTCAAGAAGAACCAGCTCACTGTTTACGCATTGAGCAGGTGCCTGATGATCTTCCATGGTTTCATGATTTGAAAGAGTACCTAAGGAATGGATTCTATCCCTCAGGCGTCAGTATAACAGCTAAGAATTTTCTCTGAAGGATGTTTGCAAGGTTTTTCTTGAACGGAGATGTATTGTATAAAAGGTCAATTGATCTGGGTCTTCTGAGATGTGTAAATGAAAACGAAGCTGAATATTTGATAAGGGAAGTACACAGCGGCGTGTGCAGGTCACATATGAATGGACACTTGTTGGCCAAAAAGATAATAAGAACCGGATATTTTTGGCTCACCATAGAGCATGACTGTGTTGAGTTCTTCAGAAAGTGTGTTAAATGTCAAATGCATGGTGATGTGATACATGCTCCTCCCTCGAAACTCCATAGTATGATTGCTCCTTGGTCGTGCTCAATGTGAGAAATAGATATCATTGGACTAATTGATCCTCTTGCTTCAAATGGGCATAAATTCATCCTAGTGGCGATTGAGTATTTCACCAAATGGGTAGAAGCAGAATCTTACAAGTAAGTGACCAAAAAAGTGGTAGCAGATTTTCTTAATAACCATATCATTTGTCGTTTTAGTGTGCCTGAAACTTTGATCATTGACAATGCAAGGAATCTCAATAACGACATAGTAGATGGATTGTGTGGTATATTCATGATCAAGCACAGAAACTCTACTATCTACAGGCCTAAGGCTAATGGTGCCATTGAAGCTGCCAATATGAATTTGAAGAAAATCATTCGAAAGATGATTGATACTTATCGAGATTGGCACAAGAAGTTACCCTTTGCACTTTTGGCATATAGAATAGCTATTAGAACTTCAATTGGGGCAACTCCTTATTCTCTTATGTATGGAATGAAGGCGATTTTACCTATAGAGGTAGAAATTCCTTCTCTATGCATTCTGATGGAAGCCCGATTGGAAGAGGCCAAGTGGTTAAAGGAACGCCATGAACAGTTGGCACTCATTGATGAGAAAAGGTTAAATGCTATTTGTCATGGACAATGTTATCAACGACGAATGGCTCATACTTATAATAAGGAAGTCAAGTCACCTCTATTTGAGGTAGGGGATAAAGTCTTGAAATAGATCCTTCCAAATCAAAAAGAAGCTAAGGGCAAATTTGCCCCAAATTGACAAGATCCATTTATTGTGAAGAAGGTACTATTAGGAGGAGGCCTTGTTATGACAAAAATGGATGGTCAAGTGTTTCCCCAGATCATTAATTCAGACATGGTGAAAAAATTTTACATTTGATTAGTAAGTTTTCTTTCAAAATTATTGCAAATGAGGACGGATCAAAGGCGGGCCTTCTTTCTTTTCCCTTAAACATTTTCTTTCCCTAGTTTTCCCCTTATGAGCTTTTAGAATCTATAAGTTTCGTTTCATAACCCACTTGATGGTTGCACCTCATAATGGGGCAAATTTTATTTGTTGACTATTGGTTAAAAAAAAAAGAAGGGAGTAAAAATGATACAAAAAAAAAACCCCATGGGAAAGTGATAAATTGGGACAAAAAATAAAAAAAATAAAAAAAGAGAGAAAAAAAAGGAAAGAAAGAAGAAAGGAGAAAAGAGCAACCCAAAAGGGTAAAGAATAAAGTTAGGATAAGCCTTTATGAAAATGCGACCTCAAAATAATCAGCTCTTTTCACGAATTCTGCTTTCCGACCTCAACCTTTCAAGTACTTTACTTGACCTCGTTACAAAAGCCGAGAATGTTACCAACCTCCGTCTTTATTTTTGTGATAATTTAGAAATGAAAATTTGCAAATCAATAGGGCATATGATGTTAATATATCTATCCCTAATCCATCAAGGGGAGATTGTCTTACTGATGCCAAACATTTTAATGCCAGTCTGATTTTATGAAATGGGAAACGACCGATCAGGACTTGAATGTTACTTGCTCTCTTTGCTCTCTACAAAGGCGAAAACCCGAAAGGGCGCTTCAAAAAAAAAGGAAACAAAAGAAGAAAAAAAGAAGAAAAAAAGAAGAAGAAGAAAATGGGCAGGGGAAGCCTCGGTAAAAACTCGAAAGGGTGCTAAGGTCAGAAAATTACAAGTCAAAGGCTCACAAGTGAGGAAGTAAAATACACCTGTGGTAGATGTGGAGTTCTTTGTAGAAGCTGATGACCATGGTTACTTGAGAATTTTCTTCTTGTATTGATCATCTTAGAGTAGTCTCGAAATTCAGACGAAATGACATCCAACGGATCAAAATGGCTGACTTTTTCAGAGCCATCGCTCGAAATTAGTTTTTCATCTGAGTGTAATGATTAGTCATTATTAAAAGTTTTTTTTTCATATGAAAATGTTTAATTTGCAAAATTTCTTTTGTTGCTGCATCTGACATACTATTTTGATAAATTCATTATTTTCAAAACATGACATTTCTTGTGTTTAAGTGTGCAATAAAAGCAAAAGCGATCCTAAATTTATCGAAACTTCGAGGTATATATATGGAGGAGCATGCATGACATATATCGTGAATTGTGGATCAAAGGATTTTGGGATCAGAAAATGCCGAAAAGTAAAAACAGGAGACCAATCTAGAATTCAGGATTACGATACTCATGTTTATATGCAATAGTGGATCAAGGGACTGTCAAGTAGTGGCATAACTTTTGCAATTTCCAATATCTTTGTCTCTTTTGCAGATACGGTCACACCATCTTCAATTGAGGCCTTTGCCAAGAATAATGACTGGAGCAATTTAAAAAAAAAAGAGTCAATGATAGCTTGGTCAAAGACACAATTCAATTCAAAAAATTGTTTTCAAAATTGACACTGGGGCAAATTTTTGAGAAAATTTTGATATCATGATTAGTTTTGATGACTTGTGTTTGAGGCAAAATTTTTAAAAGATTATTATTATTATTATTTTAATTGGCTAATCCCGTACACGGGGAGGAACACCACTCCCAAATTTTATTAATAAAATAAAATAAATACAAAGATAGAGGGGGGCAAAACCTGACCTCCAATTATTACAAAGTATGCAAATTTGAAATAAGGAGTACTACTCCCTTTACAAAAAAGAGAATTTAGCTTTTTTAAATCTAAAAGAAGGATAACTAAGCTGATCCATTCTAACAGTGCCTCGCACACTTCGTGGAAGTGAAGCAAACGATGAATAAATTAAAGAAGATGGCAATTGAATCCCTTCATTAGAAAGTAAATCTGCTAGAGCATTAGCTTGTCTAAAGCAATGAGTAATTCCTGTAAAATTACTACGCAGTGCACAAATCTTCCTATAAAGGTGAAGTACTGACCAAGGACATGAGCTAGAACCATTGAGGATGTTAACTAAAGTAAGTGAGTTAGATTGTAACTGAATACCTTTATAGCCATGATCATTACACACTTGGATACCAAATAACAAAGCCTTGAATTCTGCCTCCAAGCTTGTACCTCGTCCCAAAGGAGTAGCATATGCCAATATAACTTTCCCTTTCTGATTTCTAAGAATACCACCTCCACCACATTCACCAAGGATTCCCTTTTGAACATCCGTCTATATTTAACATCAGCATGTTCATAGGGGGCTTCCATGTAACCAAAGTCACTCGAATTTCCTGTTTCTTTAGAGCCATACACGAATAAAATTCAGGCCAATGATTAAAAGAAACATCAACTTTAAACTTCAGCTGAAAAGCCATCTTTAAATCAACAAAAATTTTTCCAGCAAGTTTTTCCCAAACCAGAGCAACTTCCTGAAAACTGTCCATTCATTCCTAGCTTTCCAAAGGTGCCATAGGATAAATACTGGGGTTATTTGATGAAGATAAGACACCATGCCATTCGGACCTTTTACAGTCCACCTATAGCATTACCCTCATTCTAATCGCCAACGGTTTTGGAGTAAAACCAAGGGGTTTTTCAAAAAATTCCCAAACACTGCGAGGAATATCACCAAAGCTAAACGAATGTTCCAAAGACTTCCAATGAATGATTAGCACAACAAAAACAATGAGAAGGCCCCTGGATGCCAAATTTTTGAACAATATCTGCCAGTGGAAGTCTTTTATGTAAAAGTCTCAATACAAAAAATGACATCTTCATAGGAATATATTCATCCCAGTATCGTCTAGCTATAAAACTTGTATTTTTTTACCAACCTTATGCTCTCAAAAGCAGATTTTAAAGAAAATTCCCCGAGGTTGATAGAGTCCTAGATAATTTCATCAGGTGTATCCTCTACTAGTGGTTCTTTTTCAAGAATTTCCTGCACTACAACAGAAGGAAGATAATTCATCAATTTACAAGTATCCCATCTTCCTTGGGTCACAAAATCACATACCTTAAAGTTCCCCTGATTTTGTCTATATAATGACAAGGCACCTGAACCAACCCAATTTTCATTCCAAAAGTCAATTTGCCCATTTCTTAGATGCCAAGAGATAGATCTGTTCTGTGCAATTCCTTACATCCAACATTCTTCTCCAGGTTGCGGAATCAAAAGGAGAGCTTTCCACTTGCACTGGATGTCTAGATGAACAATACTTAGCCATCATGAACTTAGCCCACAATGACTCCTGTTTCCTCAATTTCCACCATAATTTTATAGACAACGCCTCATGCACATCCTTTAAGGCTCGAACTCCTGCTCCTCCCTCAGCTGTGGGTAAACATAAGTGCTTCCATTGAATCCAGTGGCACCTAGGCCCATCCATATTCGACCTCCAGATGAATTGAGAAAAAAGTCTCTCCAATTGCATAAAAATTCCTTTAGGAGGGGATGATACCGCAAGAATATGCAAAGGTATAGATGACAAAACATGTTTGATCAGAATTAACTTACCCCCAACTGACAAGAATTTATTATGCCAAACCAAAATTCTATTAACAATGGATTGGATTAAATCCTGAGTAATATGATGATTTTTTCCTTCCACAAAATAGAGGACAGCCCAAGTAGCGCACAGGAAAAGATTTTCTCACAAAACCTGTTACCTGATGAATAACGGATAATCTGGCTTGCGACGTATTAGGATGACAGAAAAATCCACTTTTTGATATATTAATCCTTTGGCCCGAGCCTCTTTCATACTTCTTCAAAGTCTCCATAATTAGCTTCAAGGTCCTTTTATCTCCTCCTGAAAACAAAATAACATCGTCTGCAAAATCCAGGTGAGTAATAATGGGACATGTACGAGGTACTCTAAACGGAGTAAATCTGTTTGAATGAGGTAACTCATTCAGAGTCCTTGATAAACCTTCAGCAGCAATAATAAACAATGAAGGAGAAAGCGGGTCCCCTTGCCTGAGGCCTCTGGAAGATTTAAAGAATCCCCTGGGGGCTCCATTTATAAGGACAGAAAACCAGCAATTTGACACCAACCACCATATCATGTCAACCCACCTTTCACCAATGCCAAAACCTCTCAAAACACCCAACAAATATGGCCATGAAACCCTATCGTATGCTTTGGCCATGTCAAGTTTCAACACAACATTCCCTCCTCTATTTTTTTTCCCCATTCCAGATACCAATTCTTGTGCTAACAAGAAATTCTCAGCCATCTGTCTGCCCTTAACGAATCCTACTCTGTTGCGGAGAAATAATTCTTGGAAGAATTTTAGCCAGCCTGTTAGCCAATAAGTCTTGAAATAAGATTATTGGTTTTGAGAAGAAGAAATCAGCTTTGGGGCGAGGGGAATTGGGTCTATCGAAGAAGCAGAGAAAACGTGAGAAAAGAGAGAAGAGAGAGGCAGGGAGATGGAAGAAAAGAAGAAAATTGAGAGCGAGAGATGAAAAACAAAAGGGAGGACTTGAGGGAAAGGGATGAAGAAGAAAGAGTAGAATCTGCGAAAGGGAGAACGAAACCAGAGAGAAAGTGAAAGGAAAGAGAGAACTCTGTAAAGAAGAGTGAGGGAGAAAGAGGGCAGCAATCGAGAGAGCAAGAACGAGAAACAGAATAAGAAATCAGAGAGAGAAGGGAAATAGAAAGAGAGGTGAAGATAAGGAAATAGAGGGGAGAGAAAATCAGAGACAGGGGGAAAGAAATGGGAAGGGCAAGAAAATCTGGAATGGGGAGAGAAGAAGAGAATGACATAAACGAGAAAAAGAGAAGAAGAGGGTGGTCAGGGAGAGATAGAAAGAAAATGAGAAAGAAAGGGAGTAAACAAAAGAAAATTAGAGAGAGACGGGAGATGAGAGAGTGTTTGAGAGATAAATTGGGGAAGAAGATGAGTACAGATTTGGACAAGGGGGAGGGTTTGGTATTTTAATTTTTTTGGTTTAGGCGAGTTTGATTGGTTTTCATCCAACTTAATTTGGTTTTAATTGGTAGTTAATTGTAATAATTTAGATCATTAATCCAGTTTTAATTTATTTTTGCCACATTTATGTCTTGATTTTGTTTTAATCCAATTTAAAAAAAATTATTTAGGATGAGTGTTTGTTTTTCTTTAGTATTATCCATATGTCCTTAAAGATTTCATTTCATGCATTTGAGTTCCTCGTAATCTATATATTGACCCCCTAGATTTTTACATTTTTTCAATTAAGTCCCCCAGTTTTTCCAAGTTATGCCTTTAACTTGCTCAAATTTGCATTTCTTTGCCCCCTTACTTGCTGAAATTTATGCTTTGCTCCCCAATTTGGTAGAATTTTGCAATTTTAGCTTAAGAATAATGCTTTAAATTATTATTTGGCCCCTAGGTTTGTTTGAATTTGCTTTCAAGCCCTTCTAAGTTTTATAGAATTTGTATGTTTATCCCTAATTTGTTGATGTTTACATACTTTTAGGCTTTATTTCTTTATATTATGATACCTTGACTTGTTTGTTCATCTTGTTAGTATTTGTACCGGGTTTTCATGGAGAGGTATTCCAATCTCTCGTTATTTTTCTTTTATGTGCTCCAATGTGCTCCAATGTGATTTTTATGTATTATTATTATTATTATTATTATTATTATTATTATTATTATTATTATTTGTTTCTTATTTTTACAAGCTTTATGTTATTTAATTTCAAATTTTATTATTTTGGCAAAAAATATAATATTTTGTATTTAGCCAGTCAATGTAATAGTTAGATTATATTTCTTATATTCTTTCATGAAAATTTTTGTATTTTAGATAGCAAGTGTAATAGATAGGTTATTTTACTTTCCCCCCCTAAAAATTGTAGCTAAATTCCCCCGGTGTAATAATTGGGGTTTATTTGCTTTCGTGTGCTTGTGCGCTAATATGTTTTACCGCTTTCCTTAGGGTTTTGCATCTAGATATCGTGACTACGTGTTACGTGCTTCTTCTTGACTTTATATGTTTTTATATGTTTAATTTGCTTTTAATTCATGCTTTACTATTTAATTCATGTTTTATGTTATTTCGTCACCACACTAGTCCAACGCTAGTTGTGGTTTTATCGTTTCCCCGCTAGTCCAATACTGGTAGAAATCTCTAGAAAGAGCTAGTCCAACGCTAGACCCTTAAGGCATTTTAGTGTTAGGTGCACTCGTGTGTATTTTACATCCCACTTCACACATTTTTTAGTTTTCTTTCTATTTTTGCATGATTTTTATTATTATTACTATTATTTATTTTTTACACATCTTCAAATGCATGACATCTAGGTTGCATCTCACTTATAATTTAGGACATTTGTGTGATCCTACTAGAAATAATCTCCTACTCACGTGGGAAGCGGTGGTGTACATGCCGTTGCCCCTCCGTGAGTAGGAATATTCAGTCACGAGTTATTAGTTTTCCGTACCCGTCATGTTGCATCACTTTCTTCGACCACTTATTATCTATATTACTATTTTTCTTTTCTTCTTGCATTTCATTTTTGCATAGACACTCGTGACTCCCTCGGGGCCTCATTCCAGGTTTCGTAATTAATGCGACAATCCCGACCAAGCCTCGACGGGATATTTCAACCCTCTCATATTCACATTTTGAGTTAGGATTTGCATTCATATAGACACATCCAAACACGATAGAATCTAGGGTTAATTTAGGAAAATTTGATTAAACCTCGCAACTAGCCTCGGCTAGGCGGAAAGGGTGCCTTAAGCGCAAGCCTTCACCTTCCCTTTCCTCAAATGTGACTCCTGGACCTTTTTCTCTCGTTTTTCGTAGACCGGAGTTGGAAAAGAGTTTTAAATGATTTTTTTAAAATTTTATTTTTGTTTTGTTAAATTATTTTTTTAGGTGACTTGGTGTACCCTAACTCAATACCAAGTGGTGACTTCGTTTTTTTAAAATAAAACCCTTTTTCAAAAATTAGTTGGCCAAAACTGTTGCACTTTTTTTAGTCCCGGCCTTCTTTTATTTTTCAAAATACCATTTTTTCCTAAATAAACACTTTTTCGATAAAAACTTGATTTTTCTCACACATGCATAGTTTTTTCCAAAACAAAAACTTTCTTTTCAAAATGGTCTCGGACCGGATCGTCTTTTCGGGACGTGACAGTCAACGACCCCACCGTGTGTCATTTCAGGGCGCGACACATATTTTAACTTACATTTTTTTTTTGGCTAACCTCATTCCTGAGGGGGGTCGCCACTCCCAAGTTTTATTAAATTGAGTTAAATGCAAGAGGGGGACATAAACCTTACCTCTGTAAATACATGTTTAAAAAATGGATGGAGACATTAGACCTTACCAACAAATATTTAAAGCATAAACAGGGAGTACTACTCCCTTACATTAAAAAACCTGACTGAAGGACATCCTAATCTATCCATACGCATTTCACCTCGAGCCAAAGCAGGAAGACTGGATTCTTGCAAGTAAATATCTTCTTGTTCATTTTGAAGAAGAACTCCACTTGTTAGATAAGCAGTCAGCCACTCGATTTCCTTGACGCAAGCAATGAGTAATGAAAATATTCCCCTTTAGAAGATGACGAATATCTTGTATCTCCTTTTGAATAGTCCATGGGCAATTGAAATCTCCCAACAACACCTTAACTAAAAGTAAAGAATCGGACTCAATCAAAAAATGTGAAAAACCATGCAAAATACTTAACCTGACTCCACACAACATGGCCTTTGCTTCTACTTGGATATAAGTGCCATATCCAAAGAATGCAGAAAATGCAACCATCAATGCACCCTTAGAATCTCTAATAACTCCACCTCCACCCATAAGCCCTGGATTACCTTTAGAACAACCATCAATATTCAACTTGAACATGCCTAAAGGTGGAAATTTCCACTTCACCATTTTCCATGATCTTACCTTTTCATACCTATTCACCTGATCCAGAAAATTATGCCAAATTTGAGCTTGGTGCATAATTTTAAACTCCAGATAGAAAGCATTTTTTATATCCTTGAAAATAGCCCCACAAACCTCATGGATCTCTGGGAACTCACCTTTGAATACTGCCTTGTTCCTAAATTTCCACAAATTCCAACAAACAAACAAAGGGAGCACATGAAAGATAAATCGCAACTGAATATTATTACATTTAATCAATCACCAATTCATCAACCTGCCCCTTAGATTATGTGAGGAATAACAAATTCCACAACTAGCAGCAAAGTAACCCCAAATTGCCTTGGCTAATTCACCATTAGAAAATACATGCTCAATAGACTCTACAATTGATTTAACACAACATCTACATTTAGAAGGTAGTTGAATATGGAATCTTGACATAATGACCTCATCCAAAGGCAATCTACCCCTTAACAATCTCAACATAAAAAAAGAGACTTTAAGAGGAATATGACGATGCCATAACTAAAAATGTATGAAACATGCATTGCTACACTTTCGTACCTCTTGAAAAGCTGAAGCTATAGAAAAACCTCCTTTGTGAGAAGGAGTCCACACCATACTATCTGGACCACTCCTATCTGGCACTGCAATCTTCAAAATTGCTATGATCATATCTGGGGACAACCATTGTTTCATTAATTCCACATTCCATTTACCCTCCTTCACAAAATCATTAAAAGTAAGAGAAGGCTCCACTGGATTCCGCAAATACAAGCTCCTGATCCCATCCAATTGTCAAACCAGAAGTGACAATTTCCTTCATTGAGCATCCAAAGAATGTTGAGTTCAGTTAGAACTCGAGCATTTACCATCCTCCTCCATGTTGCTGAACAATTCACTTGAATCTCTACTTGACAAGGGTGACAATTTCGACAATATTTGGCTTTCATGTATTCTACCCAAAGGGATCTTCCCTCCCTAAAATTCCACCACAATTTACAGGAAAAAGCATTATAAATGTCTTGTAAGGATTTAAAACCAGCCCCTCCTTCTTTGTAAGGCAAGCATAATTCCTTCCATCCAATCCAATGATGTTTCTTTTCCTCACCTATACTTCCCCACAAAAAATCTGCACATACTTTTTCTATATTGCGAAAAACACCTTTTGGGATTGTTACCGCTGCCAATAAATGGATGGGGAGTGAAGATAAAAAATGTTTAATTAAAATCATCTTCCCACCCATAGATAATAATCGTGCCTTCCAGGAGAATACTCTATTGACCACCCTTTGACATACTTCAGCATAGTGAGAAATTTTGCACTTACCAATATAAAGTGGACACCCCAAGTATTTAACTGGAAACTCCTTCCTAGCAAAGCTCGTTATTCTTTCAATACTTCTCAGGCGAGGCATAGTAGTCTTGGAATGAATTAAGTAACAGCTTTTGTGAGGATTGATACACTGGCCCGATTGCACTTCATATTTTTTCAAAACCTCCATCACCTTTTTCAGTGAAACCGAGGAAGCATTTGCAAATATCATCACATCGTCTGCAAAAGCTAAGTGAGAAACTTTGGGGCATGATGGGGGCATTGAGTAACCCGTTGAAGGAGATCGATCAATTAAAGCATTTAACGCTCTAGACAACACTTCTGCACTAATGATAAACAATGCTGGGGACAATGGATCCCCCTGACTAAGACCCCTGGTAGACTTAAAGAAGCAAAAACTAGCTCCATTCACTATCACAGAAAACCAAACATTAGATATTAATCTCCAGATCATATCAATAAAACATTCACCAAAACCAAGTCTACGTAAAACATTAATAAAAAAAGGCCAGGACACTCTATCATACGCTTTAGTCATATCTAACTTCATTACCAAGTTCCCTCCTCGAACCTTTTTACCAATGTGATGAATCAATTCTTGAGCCAACAAAAAATTGTCTGTGATATGCCTACCCTTGACAAAGCCAGATTGTTGTGGTGAGATAATCCTAGGTAAAATATTACCCAACCGAACTGCTAGAATCTTGGATATTATTTTGTTAAAAAATTTGCATAGACTTATAGGCCGAAAATTAGAGAAATCTGAGGGACTAAGTACCTTCAGAATCAAGACAATAGAGGTGGCAGTGATTGCTCGAGGTAGCTCGGCACCACAGAAAAAACTGGAAACTGCCGCATGGACATCTTTAGAAATAATATCCCAAGCAGCAATAAAAAACCTCCCAGTGAAGCCATCAGGACCCGCTGCACTCTCCCCATCCATTTCCTTAATCACCTCCGGATCTCAGTTTCAGACGGAATCTTTTCCAATGCCGTATTATCTACAGATGAAATAATCTGAGGAACACTATCAACCAAATCAAAATGTAGAGAGGATTCATCTGTAAATAATTTAGAGAAAAAAGATACTGCCTCTGCCCCTATTAATTCATCATCAGTTAACCAATCTCCACTTGCATTTCGGATCCTATGAATAATGGACTTCATTCTCCTTTGTTTGACAGTGGCATGGAAAAACTTTGAGTTTCGGTCCCCCTCCTTGAGCCACTTGATGCACGATTTTTGTTTCCAAAATTGTTCCTCCAACAATATAGCTCTACACAAATTTGCATTGGCCTTGCTTAATTTTTCCTCCACATCTTCAGAATTGTTACGCTCCACCATATTTCCAGCTATCTGCACTTCAAGTTCTGCCTTCTTCACATTTGCAAAAATGTCACCGAAAGACTTTTTGTTCCACTGTTGAATATTCCTTTTAACTGTCTTCAGCTTTTGACAAAATCTTGAAATAGGAGAACCATGTACTTCTTGTTGCCAAGCATTTCTCACAACTTCCAGAAAACCATCATGATTAGTCCAGACATTCAAAAATCTAAATGGGTGAGGTTTATTATCTAACCTGGTATAAAAGCTCATTAAAATTGGACAATGATCAGATGGATCCCGCACTAAATGTTTAACCGAAAGTGATACCAAGTCCGCTGCTTCTGAATTAATAAAACACGATCTAATCTCTTCCAAATTCGAGCCTTCCCTTTTCAGTTATTGCACCAAGTGAAATTAGAACCCGAAAAACCAGCATCAAATACTCCTGCCTGACTCATGAAATCCAAGAAATCCATCGTTTCCAATGGATTATATGGTCTGCCCCCTCTTTTTTCCTGCTCATCTATAACCACATTAAAGTCTCCACATATATACCATGGACCATTATTCGGTTTATTAGCTCATAAACTAGGCCAAAGACTCCTACGTTCCTCTGATGTGCAGTTTGCATGAACCCATGATGTGACAGCCCCACCTTACCCAGAGGCGCACCAAAGGGCTTAGCGGACTGCCTGCCAAGCTCTCGCCAGGACTCGAATCACGCACTCACGCAAACATCCGAGCGTACTTAACTCAAAATAAATAAACTAAAATAAAATGGAATAAAATAGAATACACTCATATTATTTACTTAAAGGGTACAAGTCACTTCAAAAGTTTACATGTCATAATATACCTGATTTTCACAAAGATTGCCTAACACAGTATGGCTATTACAATAACTAAAACATCTATAATAATCAAAACCAGTCGGTCCAGCTTTAATTTTTCAGGAAACCTGAGTAAAGGAAAACAAATAAAAGGAATGAGCTATAATAGCCCAGTGAATGTCCAAGTCATGCAATCATATAAAGAACTCATTATTTTAGTAAATAAAATAATCGATAAGTTAAATAAACAAGATATGAACAATTTAATTATCAAGTAGTCAAGGGCGGATACAAGGCTCAACTACGGGAGCAAGCTCAACCGCAGGAAAAGCAAGTACTGATCATGTAACCATGACATTTAGACCGAGATAATAGCTCAGGTCTTTTATTAAGGAACATGCCAGTTTTTATCACGCAAGCCCTAACCACCATTCACTGTCGCGCCCCATTTTTTGAAAACAAATAGAATAGAAAGTGTAAAGATGTCGGGAAAAAGGAAAAAGGGAAGAATTAAATGTGGTTGTGTTTATATATAAAAAAAAACGTGTAAATTTTTGTAAAAATAATTTTTAGAAAATGCTTTGTAAAAGATGAGTCGATAAAAATGTGACAAAACAAATGCTTTATTTTAAAAAAATAAAGAAAAATGGCCTAAAATGGGACTTTGGAAATGCGACAATTTTTGGGCCCGAAAAATAGAGTCTAAAAGGGTTTTTTAGTGAAAAAGGAGTCGCCACTTGGTATTGAGTTTTGGTGTACCAAGTCACCCGAAAAATATTTTATAACAGGTAAGAAAATTAAGAATGATTTATTTAAAGAAATGATTTTGGAAAAATATAAAAAAAAAAACAAGAAAAACCCTTTTAGACGACTCCAAGTCTTTGAAAACAAGAGAAAAAGGTTCGGGAGTCACAGTTGAAGAAAGGGAAGGCAAAGGCTCGCGCCTAAGGCACCCTTTCAACCTAGCCGAAACTAGTTGCGAGGTTTAGTCTAAATCTTCCTAATATAATCCTAAGATTTTATCGCATTTGGATGCAACTATATGAATGCAAATCTAGTCCTAAAAATGGGTATTATTAAGGGACAAAATGTTCCATTGAGGTTTAGTCGGAATTATCGCATTAATTGCGAAACCCGAATGTAGACCTCGACGGAGTCACGAGTATAGATGCAAAAATGGAATGCAAAAGAAAAGGAAAATAGTAGTATAGATAGTAAGTGAACAAAGAAAGTAGGGATGCAACATAACGGGTACGGGGGACTAACGGACTCGTGACTAACTGTTCCTACTCACGGAGGGGGGAACGACATGTACGCCATCGCTTCCCACGTGAGTAGATGACTATTTCTTAGTCAAAATCATGCAAATGACCTAAAATTCTATGTGTAGTGGAATCTGAATGCTATGCACTAATTGGATGTTAAAATAAATAATAAATTATAAAGTATATAAAAAAAACTCATAGAAAATGGGAAAAGCCTAAAAAGGTAAAATGTGTGTGAAATGTCATGAAATGCATACGAAAAATGATCCTAATGCTAAAATGACCTAAAGGCTTAACAATTTGGACTAGTCTATTTTCTAAAAATTCTCCGCTAGCGTTGGACTAGCGAAGAAAACGAAATTAACCACAACTAGCTTTGGACTAGTGTGGCGACGATACACATATATAATTAAAGCAAGTAAATAAATAAAGCATGTATTAAAGCAATAAATCACATAAAAGCAAATAATAGCAAGTAGGAGCACATAGCACATAATCATGATATTCTAGATGCAAAGTCCTAAAGAAAGCAATTAAAACACATAAGCACATAGCACACATAAAGCCCTAACTATTACACCGAAGAAGCCTAATTGCAATCTAAAAATAAAAAGGTAACCTATCTAGCCTATCTATTACATTTTCTATCTAAATACAAAATTTTTGCTAAATAGAATATTACCTATCTATTACATTTCTTTGAATAATCAAAAATTAAATTCACATAAATAAATAAACACTCGCACATTGATAAAATTATAAGCACAAAGATACATAAAAACACATAGAAAAACACATAGGAGCAAGTAAAAGCTGTGACAGCCCCACCTTACCCAGAGGCGCACCAAAGGGCTTAGCGGACTGCCTGCCTAGCTCTCGCCAGGTCTCGATTCACGCACTCACGCAAACGTCCGAGTGTACTTAACTTAAAATAAAGTAAACTAAAATAAAATGGAATAAAATAAAATATACTCATTTTATTTAACATAAGGTACAATTCACATCAAAAGTTTACACGTCATAACATACATGGTTTTTCACAAAAGTAGCCTAACACAGTTCGACTATTACAATAACTGAAACTTTTATAATAATAAAAACCAGTTGGTCCAGCTTTCATTTTTCAGAAACCTGGGTAAAGGAAAACAAATAAAACGGAATGAGCTATAATAGCCCAGTGAATGTCCAAGTCATGCAATCAAATCAAGAACTCATTATTTTAGTAAATAAAATAATCGAGCAATTAATTAATAAATCAAGATATGAACAATTTAATTTAACATGTAGTCAAAGGAGGATACAGGGCTCAACTACGGAAGCAAGCTTAACCGCAGAAAGAGCAAGTACTGATCATGTAGTCACGATATTTGGACCGAGATAATAGCTCAGGTCTTTATCAAAGAACACATCAGTTTTATCAAACACAAACCCTAACCGCCAATCACCTTATAACCTCCGTACAAGCTACCACATCCAGGGAGATATTCTCAACCCTGGAGGGCCAACAAGCAAACAGGTTCAATCCGGAGTTGGCCTCTTTGAGGATTCACAACTTAAAAGGAAAGAACATCAAACCCTAAAACACCCAACACCTTATGTCCTCCCACGTGCAGCCGGGTTGACTAACCGTGAAATAACATGGAAGTTAGTCACGGTAGTCTCACGCACACACAAGTAACACATTGGTCAATGAAAGCAAGTAACATGTTGCGGAACAGATGTGATAAAGTACACATCTTTCCTCACGTAGCACAGGTATTCACATAGTAATTGCAAATTTTCGCATAATATTTATCAAATAAAATATCACATTCCATGCATCATGCACACATAAGGACACTCACCTTGAAAGCCTAAGAAAATCTCTCGTGAAAGTCGTGATGTGTTTTTGGACCCTGAAATTTAAAAGAAATAATAACATAAAAACTCAATTAAAATCCTAGTAAATTTAGTAAGAAAAATTCAAGAAAATACCCCACTTATTTCTAGGGTTTTGGTTTTAGGGTTTTCTAGGGTTTAAGGTTTACTTATTCCAAGGAGGTCAATCTATCACTAGATCATTTCTAAAAATTCCTACACTTCAATTTCCCTCAATTGAATATATTCTAGTCTTAAAATCTCACTTATCAATTTTTCTTCTTTTAATTCTACCGAAATTTCGGCAGCATTTCCCCTTAAATCGGACTAACCAAAATTTTTAAACCTGCAAGAAAATTCAACAACCCAATCCATTCAACATGTACCACAACTTCTATGTTCAATTTAAACTCAAATTCAATCAAGATTCCACTCAAATACAAAATCCCTACTCCAAGAATCATCACTCAACTCTGCACAGGGTTGGTTTTCAGCCAACTTTGTGCCATTTCTGGGGTCAATCCACTAAGAACTAGGGAATTCTGATTACATGGTTTTAAAGTACGTTTATAGGGATACAACTTTCATGAAGATCATCACTTAAAATTCCAACTAGAACAGGTTCAAAATCAGCCCTCAAGTTGGCTCATCATCAAAACTGTTTACGCAGATCCGAATTTTCAGCCGACTTTGCAAGCTTTCTGCGATTAATATACAATGAATCACATTGCAAGCCTTATACCGTTGGAAAGCCCTATCAATCTAGTTTCTAAAACAACAAGAATCACTCGAATCCAAGTTGTCTATACCAAGTTATGAAAGTTTTACTAAAACTGGTCCAGCATGACTGTTTTAAGTGTTCTTGAGTTCCAACTTAAATCTTCAACTAAACCACATATAAAACATAAATTTTCAAGGATTAAGCTCCAAGAACTTTCACCCAAACAACATGTTCTCCATGAAATTTCAAGGTTCCAAGGCCACATACTAGTCTATCTAACCACAAGAACACTTTATCTAACAAGTATATATCAAGTTCTAACTAATTTCTTCAAGTATTATTAACAAGAAACTTGGTATTGAACTTGAATAAAAACTAATTAAAACATGAAATTAATAAGACAAGTTCATGGTGAATACCTTAGATAAGCCTAATACTTTGATTAGAAATGATAGAAGTCCACTTTCTATGGTTGATTTGTGCTAACTTGAGAGATGGAAGTCCAAGAAGTTGAGAGCAAAATGAGGGAAGAAGAAGAATGAAGGGGCCGGCCAAATGAAGAGAAAAAGAGAGAGAAATAGTCTAGGAAAAATGGAAAAGAAAAGAAGAAAAGATGGGAAAAATAGTGGTCCAATTAAAATCTTACAAGAGTAAAGTAAATAGTTAGTCTTTTAATGCAAGAATAGCTACTTGGATTAATTTAATTGGTGAAGATTAATAACTCTTACCACTTAATATAATTAATAATTAGACATAAATTATTAAAGCAAAATAGAACAAAAATAGAGGAGAGAAACCGGCCACATGAAGAAAAGAAGAAGAGAAATTTTCGGCCAAGAGAAAAAGAAAAGAAAGAGAAAATTTTCAGCTAAGGGAAAAGGAAATAAAGTAGGAAAATAAGTGAAATTTTTGAGTAAAATTGAGTTAAAATTCAAGTAGTCAAAAGACTAGAAAATAGTAAAATGAGCTAATCAAAATTTAAGCACTAATATAAATTAAATGGTCAAGTAATATTATTCTAACTTTAGTACTTAAATGTTCTTGCTTAAAATGAAAATCTTAACTAATTACCCTAATTAACTCAAGAAATCTTCCAACTACTAAATCTAGGATTAACACTTAACCCTAAATAAGGAAAAAGATGTCTTTTGTAAGGGCATTTTCTAGGGTGTTACATCCTCCCCCCCTTAAAAGAATTTCGTCCTCGAAATTCTACCTTGATTTCCGAATAACTTGGGATAATTGTTCTTCCATATTTGTTCCTCCGTCTTTCCCAAGTGGCTTTTCTAAATCATGATGCTTCGAGAGGACCCTGACAAGGAAAGTCGTTTATTTCTCAATTCTTTCACGTTACGATCCAAGACTTGATCTAGCTGCTCATCGTATGCTAGAATTTCATCAAACTCAATTTCGTCGGGTCAAAGTATTCGTTGTGATCACATCAACTCTGATACCACTTGTGACAGTATCTCGAGGTCACATCACATAGTACTTTTCAAGACAACCAGGTGGAAAATTTTGTATGTCCTAGACACCATCGAAGGTAGTTTCAGTTGGCATGGAACCCGGTCGATACACTTAAGGAATCTGCATAATCCCACACTTTGATTGTGCATAGTTTACTTGGGCCCACTACATGCTTCCGCTGCGCCACTCTGATACCTATTTTACTTAGCCTTTATCAAATCCCACCAAAGTGTGGCAACACTTTCCAGCGGAAACACGGCGAATGTCACTTATCCTTCATTAACATATTCCAAAGCAGCATAAATTTTCTCAATATCCTCTAACCATCTTCGGCGATTTTGGGACACGGATCATCATTAACCTTGGGGGGTTACTTTCAGAAATCTTTCTAGAGTTACATCTTTTCCACTATGGGATTTCCATAAGAGCTACCAGTCTCTATTACTGGATTTACACTCGAAGTAGTATCCTTGTCCTGGTCTGGCAACGGGATGTCCTCTATCACGACCTTGTTCACTCGTAACTTAATATTATATGATAACTTTAACGAATTATTTCAATTTCTACGTAGCAAGTAACAAGAAATATTGCAAGATGCACAAATTTAAGAATAAACAAAGAAATCAAGTCTTATGCCAAATAAAGTCACATGCATATACAGATAGTTCAACTTACACATTTTCAAAAGTGCATGTTTAAAACATATCATACATGCAAATATAACAAAACTAGCATAGGTCCTTGTACATATTCTTAGACATCACACTTATCTAGAGCATAAACTCAAACTAACACTTTTCACTTGCTTCCATTTCCTTTTTCTTTATCAAGGTTCTTATGTTCCAGCTGAGCCATTTTCAACCTATTTTTAGGTAGGATTGGACATTGATCAATCTGATGAATTGCACTGCCGCAATACAAACATCTTCGATTCTTTCTCCAGCACTCGTCTATAGTATGATTATTTTTCCCGCAATATTCACAACCAACTTGAGTAACTGGAGGTCGGGTTCTCTTCTGGGTCTCCTCTCCTTGTTCACCTTCTTGTGAGATTTTTCTCGTCGGAACCCTTCTCAACCTTTTAGGGCGCGAACCTTGTCCAATTCTCATTCCTCTAAGTCCCTCTTCCACTTTAGGGGCTGAGGCATTTTCAGCTGAGAGGTGAGGATCACTAGTGCTTCCCCGTTTCTTCGCTTGTATCGTTCGAGCCGAGGACTGGGCCTTTTCCGCTTGTTTCGCTTTTTCTACCACGGCCTCATAAGTTTCATCGGTGGTATCCATGAGGACATCCAGGTATTGCATTCGATAAGTCTCGGTCCTCTGCCGTTCCTCCCGAACAGCGGCCTCCAGTTCTCGGATCCTTTGAGCTTGAACTTTCACTATTTCTCTTAACTCATGAATACGAGCTCGGGAGATTTCACCCTCGCAGTCAACCCGCTCGCTATCCTCAATCAACGAAAATACGACTTGGTCGGGGTAAGAATTCGTCCTCCAACAATCACAGGCAGGCCGCACTCGGCCGGCAGGTGAAAAGGTACGGTAGGGATGTCCTGGTCCCCCATTTCGGTCACTCTCTGACATACCTACATGTTTTAAAGAAAACAAATCACTCACATCTAAACCCAGAAAAACTTATTAATAAACAATACTTAAGCATCACACCTCAAAATCCAGCTTAGAGAATAAACTAAACTATTTCCAGTTATATTCACGTAGGTTTTCAGGCCTAAGAAACATGATAGAGGGGATACTTACTACTTTCCAATTCTCAAAGTAACACTAAACCCATACAGAAGAACTACGAAATTCCTCAATCACCAATTATAAGTAACTCGCACACGGATCTCAAAGCTAAGTCAACCCACACTAAGGTTGGCCACCCCGAAGTGTGAATCAACTAGCCCTGACGATCCTATCCGAATGCACACACTAATGCACCAAAAGAATCTACAAATATTCATAACTATAGATTCACAAGTAAAAATTCAAACTTAAAATTTCATTTAAACACTAGCTATTTCCAATTGTATAAGCACAATTAATTAATCACTTACAACGTATATCAAACCATCTATATCATACCATTTGAACCATTTCGATAACACTTCAAGTACTTAATGTCACCACTTGTTAATATAATTCACCTTAAATAATGGAATCAATATCTACCGATACCAAAACCAATCACAAAAGAAAACATTCTATGTATCCCAATTACAACTAGAAGTTCACCTATTACTAAGTCACATAGTACTTTCGAATATTAACAATGCTGAATATAAATAATATTTGGACTTAAGATCTAATCAAGAGTCAAACTTAAACTTTTCAAAGATTCACACTTAACTCTAACAGGATTCAAACCTAGGCTCTGATACCACCTGTGACAGCCCCACCTTACCCAGAGGCGCACCAAAGGGCTTAGCGGACTGCCTGCCTAGCTCTCGCCAGGTCTCGATTCACGCACTCACGCAAACGTCCGAGCTGTACTTAACTTAAAATAAAGTAAACTAAAATAAAATGGAATAAAATAAAATATACTCACTTTTATTTAACATAAGGTACAATTCACATCAAAAGTTTACATGTCATAACATACATGGTTTTTCACAAAAGTAGCCTAACACAGTTCGACTATTACAATAACTGAAACTTTTATAATAATAAAAACCAGTTGGTCCAGCTTTCATTTTTCAGAAACCTGGGTAAAGGAAAACAAATAAAACGGAATGAGCTATAATAGCCCAGTGAATGTCCAAGTCATGCAATCAAATCAAGAACTCATTATTTTAGTAAATAAAATAATCGAGCAATTAATTAATAAATCAAGATATGAACAATTTAATTTAACATGTAGTCAAAGGAGGATACAGGGCTCAACTACGGAAGCAAGCTTAACCGCAGAAAGAGCAAGTACTGATCATGTAGTCACGATATTTGGACCGAGATAATAACTCAGGTCTTTATCAAAGAACACATCAGTTTTATCAAACACAAACCCTAACCGCCAATCACCTTATAACCTCCGTACAAGCTACCACATCCAGGGAGATATTCTCAACCCTGGAGGGCCAACAAGCAAACAGGTTCAATCCGGAGTTGGCCTCTTTGAGGATTCACAACTTAAAAGGAAAGAACATCAAACCCTAAAACACCCAACACCTTATGTCCTCCCACGTGCAGCCGGGTTGACTAACCGTGAAATAACATGGAAGTTAGTCACGGTAGTCTCACGCACACACAAGTAACACATTGGTCAATGAAAGCAAGTAACATGTTGCGGAACAGATGTGATAAAGTACACATCTTTCCTCACGTAGCACAGGTATTCACATAGTAATTGCAAATTTTCGCATAATATTTATCAAATAAAATATCACATTCCATGCATCATGCACACATAAGGACACTCACCTTGAAAGCCTAAGAAAATCTCTCGTGAAAGTCGTGATGTGTTTTTGGACCCTGAAATTTAAAAGAAATAATAACATAAAAACTCAATTAAAATCCTAGTAAATTTAGTAAGAAAAATTCAAGAAAATACCCCACTTATTTCTAGGGTTTTGGTTTTAGGGTTTTCTAGGGTTTAAGGTTTACTTATTCCAAGGAGGTCAATCTATCACTAGATCATTTCCAAAAATTCCTACACTTCAATTTCCCTCAATTGAATATATTCCAGTCTTAAAATCTCACTTATCAATTTTTCTTCTTTTAATTCTACCGAAATTTCGGCAGCATTTCCCCTTAAATCGGACTAACCAAAATTTTTAAACCTGCAAGAAAATTCAACAACCCAATCCATTCAACATGTACCACAACTTCTATGTTCAATTTAAACTCAAATTCAATCAAGATTCCACTCAAATACAAAATCCCTACTCCAAGAATCATCACTCAACTCTGCACAGGGTTGGTTTTCAGCCAACTTTCGTGCCATTTCTGGGGTCAATCCACTAAGAACTAGGGAATTCTGATTACATGGTTTTAAAGTACGTTTATAGGGCTACAACTTTCGTGAAGATCATCACTTCAAATTCCAACTAGAACAGGTTCAAAATCAGCCCTCAAGTTGGCTCATCATCAAAACTGTTTACGCAGATCCGAATTTTCAGCCGACTTTGCAAGCTTTCTGCGATTAATATACAATGAATCACATTGCAAGCCTTATACCGTTGGAAAGCCCTATCAATCTAGTTTCTAAAACAACAAGAATCACTCGAATCCAAGTTGTCTATACCAAGTTATGAAAGTTTTACTAAAACTGGTCCAGCATGACTGTTTTAAGTGTTCTTGAGTTCCAACTTAAATCTTCAACTAAACCACATATAAAACATAAATTTTCAAGGATTAAGCTCCAAGAACTTTCACCCAAACAACATGTTCTCCATGAAATTTCAAGGTTCCAAGGCCACATACTAGTCTATCTAACCACAAGAACACTTTATCTAACAAGTATATATCAAGTTCTAACTAATTTCTTCAAGTATTATTAACAAGAAACTTGGTATTGAACTTGAATAAAAACTAATTAAAACATGAAATTAATAAGACAAGTTCATGGTGAATACCTTAGATAAGCCTAATACTTTGATTAGAAATGATAGAAGTCCACTTTCTATGGTTGATTTGTGCTAACTTGAGAGATGGAAGTCCAAGAAGTTGAGAGCAAAATGAGGGAAGAAGAAGAATGAAGGGGCCGGCCAAATGAAGAGAAAAAGAGAGAGAAATAGTCTAGGAAAAATGGAAAAGAAAAGAAGAAAAGATGGGAAAAATAGTGGTCCAATTAAAATCTTACAAGAGTAAAGTAAATAGTTAGTCTTTTAATGCAAGAATAGCTACTTGGATTAATTTAATTGGTGAAGATTAATAACTCTTACCACTTAATATAATTAATAATTAGACATAAATTATTAAAGCAAAATAGAACAAAAATAGAGGAGAGAAACCGGCCACATGAAGAAAAGAAGAAGAGAAATTTTCGGCCAAGAGAAAAAGAAAAGAAAGAGAAAATTTTCAGCTAAGGGAAAAGGAAATAAAGTAGGAAAATAAGTGAAATTTTTGAGTAAAATTGAGTTAAAATTCAAGTAGTCAAAAGACTAGAAAATAGTAAAATGAGCTAATCAAAATTTAAGCACTAATATAAATTAAATGGTCAAGTAATATTATTCTAACTTTAGTACTTAAATGTTCTTGCTTAAAATGAAAATCTTAACTAATTACCCTAATTAACTCAAGAAATCTTCCAACTACTAAATCTAGGATTAACACTTAACCCTAAATAAGGAAAAAGATGTCTTTTGTAAGGGCATTTTCTAGGGTGTTACAAAAGCACATAAAGAATAATAAAAAAGGTAATAAGATACCTCCTATTCGAAGACCCGGTACAAATTGCTACTAAATGAACAAACTTGTCAAAAATACCACTATTTAAATAAATAAACTACTAATTGAATAATTTTCTACCGATCACTATGAACTTACTACGATAATTCAAACAATCGTGGCAATAATAAGCAAAATAAGAGAAAGAAAATAATGATAATAATAATTAATAATTTAGAAAAGAAAAAAAAATGAAAATTGTTTAAATAAAAATAAATAAGTAAATAAATAAATAAAGCAAAACAACAAAAATAAAGAAATAATAATAATAGAAGATAAAATACAATAATACATACATTGAAATTTTAACACCTCAAATAAAAATTATTAAAATAACTAAAAGGAAAATAGAGAAACTAATTTGAACATTAATTAGACTAACAAGACCCAATTTTAGAACATTAATTATAAGTTTGATAAAAATAAATAAAGAAAATGTAAAAAGAAATAATTTAAAGCTTTGAGGACTTAACTAATTTTAATTAATACCTTTTTGGCAAAAATAAAATATTATAAGATTTGGATTAAAAGTGAAAATTTAAGCAATATTCTAAAGTGAAAAATGTAATTTGCAACAAGTAAAAAGGTAAAATTATAATTTTTAAACCCTACTTACGGTAATGACATAGTTTATAACGAATTTAAAGGCTAAAACATAATTTTCAGCAACTATAATGCCCAAAAACAAAAATTCCAGCAATAAATAAGTCCAAGAATATAATTTCAGCAAAGTCATTAAATAATACCTAATTTACAGCAATGTCTAGGGTCAAATTATAATTTTCAGCTATATAAAAGGGCCAAAAAATAAAAATTCCAGCAACTACAAGTATTAAAATACAAATTCCAGCAACAAATAAAAGGCTAAAATGTAATTCTAACAATTAATGGAGGTCTTAAAACAAATTCCAGCAACATAAAGGACAAAAATATAAATTTCAGCAACAATAGGGGGCCAAAAATAAAATTCCAGCAAGTGTAATAACTCAAATAAAATTCCAGCAAGGTTGGGAGGGATAAAATGAAATTCTAGCAAGTATTCTAAGGCAAAATTAGAATTTCCAGCAATGTATAAGGGCCAAGATAAAATTCCAGCAAGTTTGGGGACAAAAATGCAAAAATTCCAACAATGTGAGGGACCAAATTGCAAATTCCAGCTACGTTCAAGGACTAAAACAGAATTCCAGCAACATTTAAAGCCTAAAATACAATAACAGCAAGCTTGGGAGGTAAAATTGCAATTTTCATAAATATCAGAGGGTAAAATTGCAATTCTAGAAAATTTACAGGGGTCAAAATGTAATTACCAAAAAATATAGGGTCAAAAATGGAAATTAAAAAACGCAGGGGCCAAAATTATAATTATCTAAAAGTTGAGGGACCTAAATGCAATTAATCGGGACCTAATTGCAAAGAAAATTAAATTATGGGGGCCAATCTACAATAAACAGAAATTTAAATGCACAAATCAAACATTTCCAGGGCCACAGTAGCATTAATGAAAGTACAAGAACTATAAAATAAATAACTATTATTAATTAAAAATAAATTTAAAAAACTAAACTAATCAAAACGACGTAGTTTTGAGTGAAACTACGTCAAAACGACGTAGTTTCACCAAAACAAAAATTTATTTTTTTTTTATTTTTTTTTTATTTTTTTTTTTTATTTTTATTTTTAACCGGTTTGAGTTTTTCCTTTTTTCTTTTTTTTTTTTCTCTTTTCTCTCTTTTCCTTTCTTTCCCAGACTTCTTTCTTCTCTCTTTTTTTTCTTTCTTCTTTTTCCTTCTTTTCTTTTTCCCTCTTCTTCCTCCCCGATTCCCTCTGCTTTCTCTCTTCTCCACCTCTCGCCGGACTTCTCTCCGTCTGGTCTCACTCTTTCCGTTCGGTCTCTCTCACTTCCCCTTTTTTTTTTTTTTTCAGATTTCATTTTTCCCTTTTTCCTTCTTTTCTTCCCCTTTCTCCCCTGGTTCTTCCCTCTTTTCCTCGCCGGACTTCCCTTTTCTCCCCGCCGGTCTCTCTCTCTCCTCTCTCGGCCGGACGTTTTTCAGTTTCCTTTTTTTTTTTTTTTTTTATACAAAACAAAACAGAAAACAAAAACAAAAATTTTGAAAAGTAAAAGTAGGAAATTTACCTGTCAGTGGCGGTGATATTGTTGTTGCTATTGTTGTTGTTTGTTGTTTGTTGATTTTTTTTTTTTCCTTGCAGGTGTGTGCGTGCGTTTGTGTGTGTTTTGTGCAGGTGTATGCAATTGTGAATATGTGAATGTGTCTGATGTGTATGTGGCCTAATGTGTGTGCATTGCGTTTGAATGTGAATGTGTCTGGTGGGTGGTTTGTGTGTGTTTTCTTGCAGGTGCGTGTGGTCTGTGATCTGTGTGTTGTGGCTGTGTATTGTGATTTTTGTGCAGGTGTGTTTTTGCTTCTGTGTGATGAAGTTGCAGGGAAGGGGGGAGGTGTGTGTGTTGCTGGTGAAGTGAGGGAGTTGTGAGAATGCAGGTGTGATGTCGTGAAAATGGAATTGTGGATTGATGTGTGTGTGTTATTGCAGGCGTGTGTGTATTTGTGCCTGAGTGTGTATGTGTGTGAATGGATGTTTGTTTGTGCTACTGGTTTGTGAACGTTTTGTTGTGCAGGGAGCTATGTGTGGTGTTTGTGCTGCTGATGAAATGTGAGTGAGGAGATTGAGAGGGATAGTTGAGGTTTGTGTGTGAGCTGTGATTGTGTGGTGAACTGAAGATGAGGGGGACGAGAGGGAGAGAGTGAGTGTGTGCAAAATGGTGAAGGGGGTTGGGAGTGCAGTGTGATGTCTGTGGTGTGTAGGGGAAGGGGAGGCAGAGGAAAAATGCAGGCGTGAGGGAAGTGTGTCTGTCTGGTGAAAGTGAGGAGAGTGATGTGATTAGGCAAGAGCAGTTGGGGAAAAAACAGAGAGCAGTTGTTGTTCTGATGGCTGTAGCAGCCATGCTGCTACAGCAGCAGGCTGCAAAAAGCAGCCTGCTTCCTCTTTTTTTTTTTTTTTTTTTTTTTTTGAAGGAAAAAGAAGGAAATAAAGAAAATGAAAAAAATGAAAAAGAAAATAAAATAAAACTACTTGAACCCCTTTTTTTTTTTAAAATTATATTATATAAAAAAAACTGAAATACAACATTATATAAAATAAAAATAAAAATAAATAAAAAAAAAGGTAAAATTTAGTGCAACAACTTAAAGGTTAATTTAATATTAGAAAAATACAACTAAAAATAAATATCAAATGGTCTTAACAAAAAAACAAAATAATAATAATTTTTTTTTTCTTTTTCTTCTTTTTTTTCTTTTTTTTTTTTTTTAACATAAAAATTTATAAAATGCTCATAGATAAAGTTCTCATAAAGAAAATTGTAAATAAAAAGTGCATTGGAAAACGTGACCTAAATATGGCAAAAATCATAAAATTTATGAAAATTAATAAATGACATCACAAAAATTTTATACAACATGCATTATCACATAAAGCACATATAGTATAATTTTCACTCAAAATTTTTAAGATTAACGCATTCTCGAAAAACGTGCCCTTAATAAACAAAAAGACAAAAAATAAATAAATATTAAATGACCTCTAAAAATCATGTAATTTTACAGAAAATTTATGAATATACAAAAATGCAAATATAAAATTTTTCACTTGAAAATTATCGTAAAACTAGTGCATTGGAAAACGTGCCGTTGAATTAAAAATACTAAAATTTTAAATAAATAATGAATGACTCCCAAAAATCATTAAAATCATAAATAATGATAAAAATAGTAAAATTATGTATTTAGGAAATAAAATAAAATAAACTAATATTTACATTGTGAAATTACCATTTTGCCCCTAGTACGATAAATTAGATATAATATGCGAAAATTGTACTCGACCCCCAAAAAATAAGAAAATACCCCCTAAAATAAAAGTGACACACATATTTTTACAAAAGGTGTGTCAAATTTTGGTGTCTACATTCACCTTATAACCTCCGTACAAGCTACCACATCCAGGGAGTACTCTCAACCTGGGAGGGCCAACACGCAAGAAAGTTCAATCCGGAGTTGGCCTCTTTGAGGATTCACAACTCAAAAGGGAAAGAACGTCACGCCCTAAAACACCCAGCACCTTATAACCTCCCAAGCCTGTCCGGGTTGACAATCCGCGAAGTAACGGTAAAGTTAGTCACGGAAGTCTCACGCACAAGTAACACGTTGAATAGTGAAAGTATATAACACATTACAGAATAGATGCGATAAAGTACACATCTTTCCTCAAGTAGCACATTTTTTCACATAATATTTGCAAGTGTAACATAATATTTACAAGTAGAACATAACATTTCATGCATCATGCACACATAAAGACACTCACCTGGAATGCCTAAGAAAATATCTTGTAAAATGGTCGTGATGCGTTTTCGGACCCTGAAATTTAAAAGAAATAATATAATGAAAACCCAAGTAAAACCCTAGTAAATTTAGTAAGAAAAATTCAAAAAAACACCCCACTTATTTCTAGGGTTTTGGTTTTAGGGTTTCTAGGGTTTTAGGGTTTACTTATTCTAAGAAAATTTAATCTATCACTAGATCATTTCTAAAAATTCCTACACTTCAATTTCCTTCAATTGAACATATTCTAGGCTTAAAATCTCACTTGTCAATTTTTCTTCTTTTAATTCTACAAAAATTTCGGCAGCATTTCCCCTTAAAATCGGACTAACCCAAAATTTTTTCCTGCAAGAAAAATCAACAATCCAACCCAATTCAACAAGTTCTACAACTTTTATGTTCAACTCAAGTTCAAATTCAATCAAAATTCCACTAAATTCCAAGAATTCTACTCCAAGAATCTTCAACCAAACAACATATAACACATGAAATTTCAAGGTTTAAAGGACATATACTAGTCTATCTAACCACAAGAACACTTTATCTAGCAAGTAAATCTCCAATTCTAACTAAGTTCTCCAAGTAGTACCAACAAGAATCTTGGTTTAAGCTTGCATAAAAACTAATTAAAACTTGAAATTAATAGGAAAAGTTCATAGTAAATACCTTAGATATGCTTAGAACTTTGCTTAGAAAGGAAAGAAGCTCACTTCCTATGGTGGATTTGCCCAAACTTTAGAGAGAAAACTTCAAGAAGTTGAGAGCAAAATGAGAGAAGAAGAGAAAGAGAGATGGCCGGCCAAGAAGGAAAAGAAAGAGAAAGAAATAGGCTAGGAAAAATGGAAAAGAAATAAAGAAAAGGTGGGAAAAAATTAACCAATTAAAACCTAACAAGAATAAAGTGAAGAGGTAGTCTTTTAATGCAAGAGTAGCTAACTTGGATCAATTTGATTGGTAGAACTCATTAACCTCTTATCACCTAATACTAGCAATATTAAGACACAAATTATTAAAGCAAAAAGAGAAATCAGGCCATAAGGAGGAAAAAAAGAAAAAGAATTTCGGCCAAAAAGAAAAGAGAAGAGAGAAGAATTTTCGGCCAAGAGAAAAAGAAAAGAAAGAGAAAAAATTTCAGCCAAGGGAAAAGAAAATAAAGCAAGAAAATAAGTGAAATTTTTGAGTAAAATTGAGCTAAAATTCAAGTAGTCAAAAGACTAGAAAATAGTAAAATGAGCTAATCAAAATTTAAACACTAATATAAATTAAATGGTCAAGTAAAATTATTCTAACTTTAGTACTTAGGTGTTCTTGTTTAATAATGAAAATCTTAGCTAATTAACCTAATTAACTCAAGAAATCTTCCAACTAATAAACCAAGGATTAACACTTAACCCTAAATAAGAAAAATGTCTCTTGTAAGTGCATTTCTAGGGTGTTACACATGAAAACACAATAGAAGATTGTAAATGAGGATGTTGAACATTGACACACATATGTTGTTCCGAGACATCAAACACATTACAATCAAACGGATTATTGAAAAATAACCAAATATCCCCTGAAAGACTACAAGTAACATGATCAAAGTGAAGTTTCCATCGAATGAAGTCAGCTTTAGTCACACTTAACTTCGGCTCACAAATGACTACCACTTGGATTTTATGAAGACGAATTATTTTCTTCAAACATCTGAATTGGGGGCCTTTGTTAACTTACATAAATAAACTAGAGTAATGCATAAACCCTAGAGAGAATGCTATTTCGGGAATCCCATGATAGGAAAGCTGATGGCGCACATGGAGCTGTCCAAGAAGTTTCTAAGAGTCTTAAGTATCACAATCCTTTCAAAGTCTACTTGTGCAATTGCATGAAGATAAAGCTGCTTGGATGAGAACAAATATGGAGACCAAGTCACCAAGGTTGGTCACACTTTGGTGGACTGAAGATGAATCAGAAGGAGCTGATCAAGGAGTCCAATAGGTGGGAGAAGCCCACGGCAGCAATAAGACATTGATTGAAGACTTGGACCTTTAGTTGGGCTTCTTGCTAGCCACGGCTAGCCCATTCAAATTAATAATGTTATTTTCTATTTTGGTAGTATGTTTAACCGTGAATTAGTGTCCAAGTTCAGTGTTTCTTTTATTTAGGCATGATTAACTAGTAATTGTGCCTATCTAGGATTCTTTCCTTTTAAGAATTATGTCCAGATTTAATGCTTATCTTGTTTTGGCATGATTATCTAGTAATTGTGCCTATCTAGGATTTTTTCCTTTTATGATATAATTGACTATAGCCTATTATAAGGCTATTATTCACAATTGAATAAATTAGATTATTGAGCCAAATTAAAGTGTGTTTCTCATCAGAGAGTTTCTTGGTTCTTGGTTCTTGGTTCTTGGTTCAAGAACAGCTCTTGATTCAGCAAGTTGGACTTGTTGCAATCAAGTTAATTCCGCTTAAGATTTTCTCTTGACTCGTTTGTTTCCCCAATCTGAAAGACTATCGACTAGGAGTCTAATCCGCGTTATTGGTTAGGAGTCTAGGTTTGTGTCTTAGGAGAGGTATTCAAGCCACGTTGAAGAAGATTCGAGTAACGGTCCCATTCTTCTTGGAGTCTTTGGACAAGTTTCAAAGGAGTCAAGCTTGGTTGGATTGCACTAGCCGAGTTTTCAAGGCGTCTCTTGGGTTCATGCAACCGTGTGCATATCAAGTGGTATCAGAGCTGCTTGTCCTTGAAAATTCTAGGTTTTTAATCCAGATTTTTCTTTGGAGAATATTGGATATATCTCTTCTTTTATTCTTTTTTTTTTTCTTGTTGTTCTTCTACATTGTTTTGTGTCTTATTTTTGTCCAAGTTTTCTTTGTTTTTCTGTTCGTTTGCTGCTGTCTTTTGCACATATTCTTGTGTTTGTGTCAACTTAGGGTTTTGTATTAGAGTCGTTCTTCGTTAATTCAACTAATAATTCTAGGGTTTGTGTGGTTTAAAACTTGAATTCTTGACTATTTTTAATAGTTCTTGATTTAAAGTTTGTGTTTGTTGTTCTTGTGTGAGAACCGAATTCAAGGGGGTTGATTCTTGGTCATCACAAGCCTTGAATCGAAGATCTTGAATTTGGTTGTGCTTTCAGGTAAAAAAAAAATTCGTTTGATAAAAAAAAATTAGAAAGCAAAGAAGTCATGCACAACAAGTGAAAAAGTCGTGCACCAAAAGAAAAAAAAAGAAAAAAAAAGAAAAGAAAAGAGGCATGCTTGAAGGGAGTAAAAGCCGAGCACACGAACTAAACCAATTAAATTGAAGTATATTTGGCTAAATACTGTCCTTGTGCAACCGAATAGACCTGGTGAAACACCAGATCATTGGACAAAGAACAACGCCACGTACGAAAGTTTAATTGACCAGATTCTACTCTTCTTGTTTCTTGGTGTTTTGGTGGAGTTTCTTGTTAATTTGGTGGATTAAATTGTGTTTCTTGGGCATACCTTGATAGTTCTTGAAGTATACAAGTTGAATTGTTGTTATTCTTGAAGTTCTTGGTCAAGTTCTTGAATTTCTTGAACTTTGTCTTGAACAAAATTTTCTATCCAGATTGTTTCAGATTACTTTCTTGAAAGTTCTTGTTGAATTCTTAAAGTTCTTGAGTCCTTAGTTGAGGTTCTAGAACACTTACTTGAAGAACTTGGGTTATTGAAAGCTAGGGTTTAACTTTTGGTAAGAAACAACTTGCTGGAAAATTGTTCTTGCTTCCATATTTCATGAACTTTAATTTGTCCAACTTTCTTGCGTTTGTTTCTTGAAATTTCTGGAAGGTTCTTGAAGTTCTAGGGTAGTTTTAGTTGAATCTTGAACAAATTCTTGACAAAACTTACCAGAATTCTTGAATTTCTCTCTTGATTGGGTTGAATTTATCTTGAAGTTACTTGCTTGAATTTTTGTTTCTGCATGAGAATAAGTTTTACACTATTTTCTAGCAAGGGGCTATTGAGAATCAAGATTCCACACAAGTACAAACCACACATTAGGAATTTGGGCCCTGAAAGATAATCTTGATTAGTTTTCCTAAAGCAAAGGTTTTCCAAGCAAAGGTCTTACTATCTTAAACCGTCTTCCCTTTTTCCCTTCCTGGTACTATGGTGGTACTCTTGGTTTCTTAGTAAAATTTTACTGGAAAACAATTTTAAAAGGAAGCTGACTTCAATTATGTTTCAAGATTTTAAAAGATAAAGAACCAAGGATCAAACAAGTTTGAAGAACTGAACTGAATATTATTAATATTCAGAATTTTTACAAACTATCGTTCTTCGACTCTGAATACAAACCAAAGTACACTTACAAAACAAGCACACTTAGAAAATTTATTCACAATCCCAAGACTCGATGATCCCTTAATGCTAGAGAAGTCCTCTTTTATAGGCTAAGAGGAATCTTCTTTTTCAGACATAATCATAACTTTTTAACAACCCGTGAAGGTAAAAGCAAACCCGTGAAGGTAAAAGCAAATTACAAGAGTAAAAACTTATTCTTGAAAACTTAAAAAGTAAAAGTAAAGCATTATTACATTCTTGAAAACTACAAAAGTAAATTTCACCCGTGATGCTTTTTCTCGGTTGTTAGTATTCTTTTTCAGACAGCATTATTCAGAATCAGGAGTATCCAATGGTGTACTTCCTGGATTAGTGATGTTCATTTCAATTATCCAATCTGCATAATTCCTGCGATTTTTGGATTTATTTCTTTTTCTTCTTTGTTCAGTCCTTATCCGAGGAGTAGAAGTAGAGGGTTGTATCTGTATCTCTTCTTCAGAATAAGGGTCCTGTGAGTCTATCATCATGCTACTTTCCATTAATTCCTTATATTCCTTTTGTGCATTTTGAACAGCAGAATAAGGACTAGGCCATATTTCATCAGGAATTAAACCATTATGCTGGAATAAGTACTTTTGAGCCTTAGCATATTTGTCCTCGTTATCTTGTATTGTTACTGGTAAGGAATTATATATCGAACAAGAAAGTAGTGCATGAATAACCTTGTCTTGCACATGAACTGGTTTGTGCAAATGAATCAACAAGTAACCAGGATAAGAAGAAAAAAGACTTTCCCACCAATCTTTCGGCTTGAACCATTGTAGAAATCTTTTCAGATGAATATTTAATCCTAAAAAGTTTGTGAACAAAGGACAATAGAACTCAAACATAATGTGATACTAATGGCAAAGATGCCACATTACCAGTAAGGGTTTTGGAAAATCAGAAGATTGTCCTATGAAAATTTGTGAGAAAGGGTACTCAGGATTAACCCCAAAAGAGTTTAAAAGTGATCCACCATAGTGTCTGAAAACATCAAGTTCATGGTGCATATGGTTTCTTTCCAAATCTTCTTTTTCCCAAGGAAAAGGAATATCCCAAATTTCAGGTGGATGATCTGTAACTGGATAAGACATCATTGCTGTTGGAATAGGTTTTCTTGAGAAAAAATCAGCAATAATATTTGTTTTTCCCTTGATATGTTTAACATCATAAGAAAACTGTGAGAAACAGTTTGACCATTTGAGAAGTTGAGAATTCGGAATTTTCTTTTGTTTAAATTGGATCATCTTGGGAAAACTACTCATGTCCATTTCCACTGTAAAATGACAAGGTCTCAAATAGAAATCAAAATTTTCAATTCCTCTTTTGACCACAAGGATTTCTTTGAAAAAGGAGTGGTAATGGATTTTAGATTCTTTGAAAACCACAACACTTTCGTTGATTATCAGGAAATTGTTCAAGAAGAACAGCTCCCCAATATTTGTCGCTGGCATCTATTTGAAGAATGAGATTTTCAGAAGAAGGAATTTGAAGAGTTGGAAGAACTTGAAGTAGAGATTTGAGAAATTTTAGAGATTCTATCTGAGAAGTACCCCAAGGAGGTGGCTTTTTTCTGAGCAATTTTTCCAGTGGATGGGTATATTTGGATACATCAAGAATGAAATCCCTAACATAATTTACTATTGTTAGTGTATGCCCTAAAACCAAGATGGTTTAAGGTGTTTTATATTTACACTTATTTATGTTATATTTATTCATGTGGTATTTTTCTTTATCATCTATACTTGTATTTCCATGTTACTTGTTTAATTGATAAAGTCCTTAGAATATTGATTGTGTATTAGAGATTGTAAGGGGTTACAATTATGAGACTCTAATACATAAAGTCATATTCTTAAATATCCCTAGTCATAGTATTAATGAGATTGGACATCATTAATACGGATAGACTAGCACATACTTTGCCTCTACTTATGGTAAGTAGTAGTTGATCTCATTGACTATGGTGTGCGTGACACTTAAGCTGGTATGTGGATGCTTGTTTGAGAACAAGTTCATTGGGTTGATCCGCCAAGAGTTTTAACTATAGTGCCAATGGTTAAACTCTTAATGGCAATGGTGTAAGTGATCCTTTGACTTGAGATTACCATAGTATCTTGAGTGTGGATTGCTATACTTTGACTCTATTCCTCGGTGCCTGTAAAAGGGTAGCTCATAGGTTAGAGATTGGGTATAGTTTGAAGCATGGAAAGATAGTGAGTAATCAATATAGGATTCACCACTCCTTAATAGGAGAGTATATCCCTATATGGCCACTTGTTGGAAATGTTAACTCATAAATCTTCTGCAGAAGTGATAGTATAACTTGGAAGTAGTTTCAAGGTTTTTACATCATGGAGAGTTATATTTCCGGAACAAGAGAATATATATTAGTCATTATTAAAGTATGCACTATACTTTTAGACTAATTGGGATATAGTGTGGTGAAAGGATATTAATTACACGATAACATTGTCATTGAAGGGTATGGTCTACCATATGACTTTCCTATTCACTTGGGTGGTCATGATGCATTGCTAGACGCCACTCATGATCTATAAGTATGAATTGATTAATTAGTGAATTAATGATAAATTAAAAGTGTTTAATTTATCTAGCTCAATTAATGAGTTATAATTTATACTTATTGCCAACGTGAATGGAACCTAATGGGTCACACACATAAAGAACAAAATCTTTGGGTTAAAATGTAATAAAGATAAGTATGAGATACTTATGGGGTTAATTTATGAGATAAATTAACTTAAAGGACTTATTTATAAATATTCTAAGTCTTGCAGGAAATTTGTTTCCTAAAAGAAATAAAGTAACTAATTAGTTTCCTTATGGAATAGATTTCCTAAAGGAGAAGGATTAGCTTAAAGTAAGTTACCTAAACCTTCTTGGTTTCTAATTAGCCTTATTTCCTAAAAGACTAGAATACTACCTCTATAAATAGGTTTATGCTTTGACTCTTGAATTGTTGTTGCAACACAAAAAGAAAAATTAGTGAGAGAAAATTATTGAAAGATAAGCACGCCTCTTTCTCTCTCTCTTGGCGTCTCTCTCTCTCTCTCCTAAGGGTTAGGGTTTTTCTTCTTCTTGTGTTCTTAAATAATTCAAGGGAGCTAGCACTCAAAAGTCAAAGCAAGCAAGCCTACAAGGTTCCCAAAGAAGTTGTTCGTGTGGATATCGTTAGAGGCTCTACGCTTGGAGGGCTTTTCGTGGTAGATCAAACATCTTCTTCCAAGGATCTTTGCCTAGAAGCATAGAAATCTTCTGTGCTTAAGGTAATCTTCATGCAAACCCCCTTGTAAATCATATAGATATGTCAAAGAGATCCATGGTTAAGGTAATAAATTTTTATTTTTCCGCTGCGTTACCTATGCTATTACCTTACAGTGGTATCAGAGCCTTCTTTGATTATATCTATATGTTTTGTGTTTATTTAATTGTCATAAATATGGATGGTTTGTTCTTGACGATATTTGTCTCAAAATTGTTTTAGAAAAATCAAGAGTTTGATTTTTAAGAAAAGTTCTTGATTGTTTAAAAGTGTTTTAAATAATTAAGATAAGTTCTTAAGGTTGTTTTTATGGTTTCTAAATTGTTTTTGATGTGCTAAAAGGGTTTTAACATGTTATGATTCAAAAGAGTTTTGAAAAACGCTAAAGAATTTCAAAGATCGTATTTTCTGGACACAAACCGCGCGAAAACTCGCGCGCGTTTTGACTCGCGGTCAAAATCCCGTAACTTCTGTCCACAAACCGCGGATGAAACCGCGCACGGTTTGTCACGCGGGTTACAAACCGCGGATGAACCCGCGCACGTTTTGTCGCGCGGGTTGTAGGCAGAATCCTAGCGGGATTTTTCCTAATTTTTTGGAAAAACGCGAATTTTGATAATTTCTCTGTTAAAACACTTTACAATTTTAATTGTTAAGATTTGGAGAGTTAAAATTTGGAAACCTATACCTTCTATAACTATATTTTTGAGACAAATAAATTTCAAGAGCATTAATCTAATTTATTAGACCATATGATTTATGACTAGAATTAAATAAATCAATTTATTTAATTGTTAAATAGTATGATGGCATGGTGGATGATTATGGACTAGACCAATGTGATTGAATGGTTATTACTTCTTTTATGGTTGGCTTGTATTGGTTTTATAAATAGGGCCTGCGAGTCCTTCCCTCTCTATTTTCTGATGTAATTCTCTTCTCACCTAAACTCCCCTCGAATGTAACTCGAGGTTTCTTGATCAATACTTGTAATGTACAAAGTATAGGTTAGGAATAGGTTTATTTTAAATTGTTTAGACTAGAATTACATATGTAATGTACAAGAAGATGGAGGTGGCACCAAGGAGCAACCAAGGAGGCGCATCAAGGAGTTGAGACGTCCCCTAGGAATTTTTAACCAAATATTTTCTTCAAGGCTCGAAGAAAATATTATTAGTTAAAGTCCATAATCATCCACGTTTATTATGCTTTTATTTTATATGATTGATATATTTTAATTGCATAATATGTTGAGACATTAATATTTAAACTAAAATCCCTCAATATCAAATATTAAGTCATCTATTTAAGTTGCCTTCCATTATTATAACAAAAACGATGAGTTCCTATTAAGGTTGACACGTTGGCCTCCGTCAAGGTCACCTTACTCGGAATATGTTTTTGTTATGAGATATGATCTCTGAATAATGGGTTTGACTTAACAAAAATTACATAACGAGTTTGGCCTCCGTCAATGTTATGATATTTTTGAGGCAAAGTTGGGTAATACATAAGATGTAATTTTCAAAGAGTTGATACCCAACTATCTAGGAGTCACAAGAGTTGTGATTGATAAAAAGTTATCTACCTAATCGAATTTATCTTTGGGGCATTGGCCTCCGTCAAACCCAAAGCTAATTAGATGGGATCCTAGCCCACTAGAAATCTCCAACGGATTTCCGAATCAATATCGAGGGTTATTGATTTGAAGTAAAATAGTGGGAGCAAACCAAATAAATTTACGAATCCACATTTTTGGTTTGCATATATAACATAAAACAAATACTTATTTTCTGTCTTTACTTTTTGTAGAATGTCTAACGTGAATTTGCGACCGATTCTTGACAACAAACTCAATGAAACCAACTTTGAGGATTGGAATATTAATTTGAGAATTGTTCTCAAACATGAAAAAATTGAGTATGTCCTCGATAAACCCATGCCACCTCCTCCACCCGCTACTGCATCACCTGAGGACATAGATGCATATGAGATGCACAAAGCCGACAATGATGCTGCAACATGTATCATGTTAGCTTCTATGACCCCGGCATTGCAAAAGCAACATCTTAAGATGGATGCTCCGTCCATGATTGTGCACTTAAAAGAAATGTTCGACGCACAAGCTAGGACCGAGAGGTATGAGACCTCAAGGGAGCTTTATCAATGCAAGATGGCAGAGGGAACTTCAGTGACTACCCATGTACTGAAGATGATCGGGCTGATTGAAAAGTTAGCTGATCTGGGACACGTCTCTGACAATGAGTTAAGTATTGACTTAATTCTTCAGTCCCTCCCTGAGAGCTATTCACAATTCATTCTGCACTTCAACATGCGAAAAAGTTGAGTGCACGTTGACTGAATTGATGAACATGCTCAAGACTGCTGAGCCTAATCTTAAGAAGGAGAAGGGCACCGTTATGCTTGTCTCGGGCTCCAAGAAAAAGAAGCCCAATTCTGGGCTTAAGAAGTCCAAGAAGAAGAGAACTAAGCCTAAGGGTGGGGTCAAGAAGGACAAACCCAAGGGCACATGCTTCCATTGCGGACAAGATGGGCATTGGAAGAGGAATTGCAAGGCCTACCTTGACTCTCTGAAGTCAAAGAAGCTTGGTGAAGCTTCAACCTCTGGTATGTTTATGATTGAGATTAATTTATCTACTAACCAAGACTCATGGGTATTAGATACCGGATCTGGATCTCATATTTGTAATAATATGCAGGGTCTTAAAGATAGTAGAACTCTAGCAAAGGGAGAGGTCAAGCTGCGCGTGGGGAATGGAGCAAGAGTTGCTGCATTAGCCGTAGGAACCTATGTACTCTCTTTGCCTACTGGGCTTATTTTAGAATTAAGAAACTGTTATTTTGTTCCCGTACTTACAAAGAACATCATTTCTATCTCATTGTTAGATTTGGATGGATTTACCATCATTCAAAGGAATAAAAGTTGTTCTTTTTCACGTGATGGTATTACTTATGGTACTGGTACATTATTTAATGGTTTATATATTCTAGATGAAGAAAAGTCCATTCTCAACATAAACACCAAGAAACAAAAATTAGATATTGTTAACCAAACATACCTTTGGCATTGTAGACTTGGTCATGTAAATGAGAAACGCATATCCAAGTTACATAAAAATGGATACTTGGACTCATTTGATTATGAATCATTTGGGACATGTGAATCTTGTTTACTTGGCAAGATGACCAAGACACCTTTTACTGGAAAGGGTGAACGTGCCAGTGATCTTCTTGGGCTTATACATACTGATGTTTGTGGCCCAATGTCGATCCATGCTAGAGGTGGTTTCTCCTACTTCATCACTTTCACGGATGACCATTCTAGATATGGTTATGTGTTTCTAATGAAGCACAAATCCGAGGCTTTTGAAAAGTTCAAAGTCTTTAAAGCTGAAGTTGAGAAACAACTTGGCAAGAGTATCAAAACACTTAGATCTGATCGAGGTGGAGAATACTTAAGTCAAGAGTTCCAACAATATCTAGAGGAAAATGGGATTATTCCTCAATGGACTCCTCCATACACGCCACAACTAAATGGTGTGTCTGAAAGGAGAAATCGTACTCTATTAGATATGGTACGTTCTATGATGAGCCATGCATCACTTCCTAGTTCGTTTTGGGGATATGCCTTAGATTCCGCCTCCTATATACTCAACCGTGTTCCATCAAAATCTGTTGATACCACACCTTATGAGATTTGGTATGGTAAGAAACCAAATCTTAATCATTTAAAGGTTTGGGGTTGTTCTGCTTATGTGAAGCGGAACATGTCAGACAAGCTAGAGGCTAAGTCTGACAAATGCTTGTTTGTGGGATATCCTAGAGAGAGTCGTGGATATTACTTCTACAATCCCCTTGAACAAAAGGTGTTTGTTTCAAGACATGCTACTTTTCTAGAAAAATTGTTTATTCTTGAAAGAAGTAGTGGGGGTAAAGTAGAACTTGAAGAAATTCAAGAACCACAAAGTAGTCAACAGTTGGAACAAGAGCTTACGCCACATGTTGATGAGGCGCAGTCGGAAGCTCAAGTTACACAAGAACTTCGTAGATCTAGTAGAACACGTTATGCTCCTGAGAGATATGGATTTCTCATAAGTGAGAGCAATGATGTGTTAGTCATAGATGATGACGATCCTACTAGTTACGAAGAAGCTATGTCTAATGTAGACTCTTTGAAGTGGCGCGAAGCCATGAAATCCGAAATGGATTCCATGTACGAGAACAAGGTATGGACCTTGGTCGAGCCACCTGAAGGGATAAAACCTATAGGGTGCAAGTGGGTCTTTAAAAGAAAGACTGACATGGATGGTAACATTGTTACCTATAAAGCAAGGTTAGTGGCAAAAGGTTATAAACAAAGGCAAGGAATTGACTTTGAAGAAACTTTTTCGCCGGTAGCTATGCTTAAATCCATAAGGATTTTGCTTGCGATAGCTGCTTATTATGACTATGAGATTTGGCAAATGGATGTCAAGACTGCATTCCTTAACGGAAATTTGCAAGAGGATGTGTACATGACACAACCTGAGGGTTTTGACTCCATTGATAGTCATAAGGTATGTAAGCTACAAAAGTCCATTTATGGACTCAAGCAAGCTTCGAGGAGTTGGAACATTCGTTTTGATGAGACAATCAAAGAGTTTGGTTTTCTTAAGAACGAAGACGAGCCTTGTGTATACAAGAAGGTGAGTGGGAGCGCTGTCGTTTTCTTAATACTTTATGTGGATGACATACTGTTGATGGGAAACGACATACCTTTATTACAAACTATAAAGGTATGGCTGTCCAAAAGTTTCTCCATGAAAGATCTAGGAGAGGCAACCTATATTCTGGGAATTAGGATCTATAGAGATAGATCCAAGAGGTTGCTTGGTCTCAGTCAATCGACATACATAGACAAGATGCTAAAGAGGTTTAGCATGGAGCAATCGAAGAAGGGGTACTTACCTATGAGACATGGGATTACTCTTTCAAGAGACATGTGTCCCTAAAACACCTGTCGAGATTGATAGCATGCAAAAGATTCCTTATGCCTCGGCAATAGGATCCATTATGTATGCTATGCTATGTACGAGACCCGACGTCTCCTATGCTCTAAGTGTTACGAGTAGATTCCAAGCTAACCCTGGTGAGGGTCACTGGGTAGCTGTCAAGAGTATTCTTAAGTACTTGAGAAGAACTAAAGAATTATTCTTGGTTTATGGAGGACACACTTTGGAAGTGTGTGGTTTCACTGATGCGAGTTTTCAGTCTGACAAGGATGATAGTAAGTCGCAGTCTGGATTTATATTCACGTTAAATGGTGGTGCTGTGAGCTGGAAGAGTTCGAAGCAAGAAACTACCGCTGATTCTACAACTGAAGCCGAGTACATTGCTGCTTCTGAAGCTGCAAAAGAGGCTGTTTGGATCAAAAAGTTCGTCACCGAGCTAGGAGTGGTTCCTTCCATTGTTGATCCTATACCTTTGTATTGTGACAACAATGGTGCCATCGCCCAAGCAAAGGAACCTAGGTCTCATCAACGATCCAAACATGTACTTAGGCGCTACCATCTTATTAGAGAAATAGTTGGTAGGAATGATGTAAAGATAGAAAAGGTTCCCACTGATGACAATATAGCTGATCATCTCACTAAGGCCTTGTCCCAGAAAAAGCATGATACTCATGTAAATGCTTTTGGCCTAAAACAAATGAGTGATTGGTTTTAGTGCAAGTGGGAGTTTGTTAGTGTATGCCCTAAAACCAAGATGGTTTAAGGTGTTTTATATTTACACTTATTTATGTTATATTTATTCATGTGGTATTTTTCTTTATCATCTATACTTGTATTTCCATGTTACTTGTTTAATTGATAAAGTCCTTAGAATATTGATTGTGTATTAGAGATTGTAAGGGGTTACAATTATGAGACTCTAATACATAAAGTCATATTCTTAAATATCCCTAGTCATAGTATTAATGAGATTGGACATCATTAATACGGATAGACTAGCACATACTTTGCCTCTACTTATGGTAAGTAGTAGTTGATCTCATTGACTATGGTGTGCGTGACACTTAAGCTGGTATGTGGATGCTTGTTTGAGAACAAGTTCATTGGGTTGATCCGCCAAGAGTTTTAACTATAGTGCCAATGGTTAAACTCTTAATGGCAATGGTGTAAGTGATCCTTTGACTTGAGATTACCATAGTATCTTGAGTGTGGATTGCTATACTTTGACTCTATTCCTCGGTGCCTGTAAAAGGGTAGCTCATAGGTTAGAGATTGGGTATAGTTTGAAGCATGGAAAGATAGTGAGTAATCAATATAGGATTCACCACTCCTTAATAGGAGAGTATATCCCTATATGGCCACTTGTTGGAAATGTTAACTCATAAATCTTCTGCAGAAGTGATAGTATAACTTGGAAGTAGTTTCAAGGTTTTTACATCATGGAGAGTTATATTTCCGGAACAAGAGAATATATATTAGTCATTATTAAAGTATGCACTATACTTTTAGACTAATTGGGATATAGTGTGGTGAAAGGATATTAATTACACGATAACATTGTCATTGAAGGGTATGGTCTACCATATGACTTTCCTATTCACTTGGGTGGTCATGATGCATTGCTAGACGCCACTCATGATCTATAAGTATGAATTGATTAATTAGTGAATTAATGATAAATTAAAAGTGTTTAATTTATCTAGCTCAATTAATGAGTTATAATTTATACTTATTGCCAACGTGAATGGAACCTAATGGGTCACACACATAAAGAACAAAATCTTTGGGTTAAAATGTAATAAAGATAAGTATGAGATACTTATGGGGTTAATTTATGAGATAAATTAACTTAAAGGACTTATTTATAAATATTCTAAGTCTTGCAGGAAATTTGTTTCCTAAAAGAAATAAAGTAACTAATTAGTTTCCTTATGGAATAGATTTCCTAAAGGAGAAGGATTAGCTTAAAGTAAGTTACCTAAACCTTCTTGGTTTCTAATTAGCCTTATTTCCTAAAAGACTAGAATACTACCTCTATAAATAGGTTTATGCTTTGACTCTTGAATTGTTGTTGCAACACAAAAAGAAAAATTAGTGAGAGAAAATTATTGAAAGATAAGCACGCCTCTTTCTCTCTCTCTTGGCGTCTCTCTCTCTCTCTCCTAAGGGTTAGGGTTTTTCTTCTTCTTGTGTTCTTAAATAATTCAAGGGAGCTAGCACTCAAAAGTCAAAGCAAGCAAGCCTACAAGGTTCCCAAAGAAGTTGTTCGTGTGGATATCGTTAGAGGCTCTACGCTTGGAGGGCTTTTCGTGGTAGATCAAACATCTTCTTCCAAGGATCTTTGCCTAGAAGCATAGAAATCTTCTGTGCTTAAGGTAATCTTCATGCAAACCCCCTTGTAAATCATATAGATATGTCAAAGAGATCCATGGTTAAGGTAATAAATTTTTATTTTTCCGCTGCGTTACCTATGCTATTACCTTACAACTATACCAAGAAATTGCTGAATTTGTTTGACAGATAGATTTTCAAAAAGCAAATCTTTTACAGAATCTCCAATATGTTGCTCAGGGGTACAAGAACCATTTTCTACTTTCATTCCTAAAAATGAAATCTTTTCTTGACATAAAAACATTTTTTTCTCGGAAAGCATTATTCCGAATTTTTCAACAATTTTTGAAAATTCTTTTATCAACTGCACATGATTCTCAAAACTTTCTGAGAATAAAAGAATATTATCAATAAAAACTAAAGTTGTATGCAAAATGGGTTCAAAAATCCTAATCATTGCTTTTTGAAACAAGGATGGAGTAGGTTTTAACCCAAAGTGATGTGCGCAAGGGTAGTGAGATTGCCAAGACCGCTTGATGAATCCAAGTTGTTTGCTTCGAACCCTTCTCCAACGAAGAACTAAGTTCTAAAACTCTAATTTAGGACCAATGTGAGCGAGTTCAATATGCCTAAACTAAAGTTCTAAAGACTTGATCAAACGCGAAAGAATGAACTCTAAGCTAGGGTTTGTTGTCGCCACAATCTAAGGATTGATAAGACAAGAGTAGTTCTAATCTAAGAACCAAGAAAACACTCTTAAAAAGAGCACACACTATTCATGCAAATTTTTGAGGAATAATCTGATATTTTTATTGAATTATGAAGACCTATAAATAGGCTTACAAGAGAATTCTAGAACTTGAAGTTTAAGACAACTACTAAAAACTAAATACTCAACTATTTGGAAAATTAACTAAAACAATTTGTAAACAATTTGGAAAACTAACAAAACAAAAAATAAGCTCTAGAAAGTATTAAAAATTCGTCCATAAAAGTCTCCTTGGGCTGGACGTCTCCATTGTGCACTATTGGGCCTCCATCTTGCAAGTTTAAGAGCCCTCCAAGTGAGCCCAAGTAACCAGCCCCTTGTATGCTTGTTATGGACAACTTAGAACCTTCAATTGGGCTATCTTTATAATTAGATTTGATCCAAAGCCAATACATTAAACCTTGGCCTAATCTACTAGCTTGATCATCACATAACTCAAGCCCAACATTCATGCTCAACTCGTATGCAACACTTGGATATGATTCATGCACGCCTATATCATTGATGAATGACTGTCCTTTTAGCTTGAAACGTGCTAGGCAATGCTTCACATATGTAGGTGCTCCTTGGATCCTATCACAAAGGGCATAACCTTCCATTAATAATGATGATTAGGGATACAAAATCCTATTTTGAATCGGTCTTCAGAAGAAATTCCTAATTGCCATAAACCAAATTTTAAATCAAATTTGGAAAACCATTTGGCTTTGGCAATTTGAGAAAAAAGAGAGGATCGATTAGGAATAGAAAATTTATCATTAGCCAAGAAAAAGTTTAAAGGCTGGTAATTAATAACCAATCTTAATCTTCCTCTAATCTATTTAGATCTTTTGTTTACATAAAAACCTTGACAAGCCCATGAGGAATCAGAAGGTTTAATGAGGTCAAACTTAAGGAGTTCAGAACACACCTTTTCAGCTAATATTGTGTGATCAGGGTTCATGCCGGAATGGCTGGCTTTTGTTGGGTTTATGTCTTCATTCTTTTTGAAGGGCAGTTTTATGAAGAATTCTTGATTTTTCCAGAGAGGATGAGGGCATTTTTGGGAAAACAAAACATGGTTTTCAGCTCAGGATTTTTCAATCAACTGAGCTTTTAATTGACAAATGATTTCCTCATTGGCAATAGGCTATTTTAGGTAAAGATTTTGGAGATCATGATAGGCTTGAAAAAGGCTTTGGATTGGATTCCTTTTGGCTTCAACAAGTATTGGTTTTTCTCATAAATATCGAATCCAATGACTAAATCTTTTCCTTGAATATTGCCTCCCAACAAATGAGTATGGCTTTTACAGTCAGGTAATAACTATATAATCACTCAGTTTTTTGTGGCATGGGTTGTCTCAAAGATCTTACCATCAGCTGCTCTAAAATGGTGTATCTCAGATTTCCAAAATTCTTTAGGGAGAATATTTTGTTTCAGTATTGACATCGCTGCACCAGTATCAAAAAAGGCTATAACTGGAATAAGCTTATCATATTTGGAAGGAATTATATGAACAAGAGTTTGGGGACAGGTTTTGGCAGGTTCACTGATATGGAAGAAATCTTGGATGTCTGTATCTGGAACCTGTAAAGCCAAAATAGTTTCATTAGTAGGTTCATCTTCTTCAGTGAAAATTTCTTCAAGTTCATTCAAGATAGGAATATGTAATTCATTTTGAATTTCAGAAATTAAATGTACTCCCTTTCTATTCTGTGGACAGGAAGATGAATAATGGCCTTTCGTTTTACATAGAAAACATCTGACAACTTTTCTTGAGGTCCTCGAGAATTCTTTCTTCTTTTTGAAATACTTCCATTTTTTCTTTCTTCTTCTTGGAAAACTGTTGTCCTTGCAATGAAATTTTTCTAAATTTCCCCTTGGTCTGTTTTTTCTTGCAATCAAAACACTTTTCTTTGATTTCCAAGTCTGGTCTCTTGCATGCTTCATTAATGCATCTGTTTCCCTTCAAGTATTCTTTAACCACTTCTCTTTTGTTGCAAATGTCATTTAATGCTAAGAACATTGCTTGTCTAATTTGTCCTGGAGTCAAGTTCAAAATAGAACCGTATTTATTTTGAATCTAAGATTCTACAGCAATTGCTAGTGTTTTTGGAAGTGAAGTGAGAAAAGCTTGCTTCAGACTGATATCAGCTTTCAAGGAATAAAACAATTTTGTCATTCTTTGCATATGTTTGCTGATATCTCTTCTATCAAAAGATTTACACTGCATTCTAAAAAACTCCTTGTATTTTTGCTCTTGATTGAGATCAAAATTTCCAATAAAAACTTGATGTAAAATCTTTATGGTTTCTAAAAATTCTTGTTTGGTCAAAAAATTCAGTTTTTTCTTTTTCTCCTATTGAAATCCACCAATCCTTAAGAGTACCTGCAAAATGAGCAGTGAATTCAGTAAGGATTTCAAAATGAGAATCAACCTTTAAAGCTTTAATGGTCATCCATGCATGAAATTCTTGAAAACGAGTTTCCCATTTATGAGAAGGAATATTGTCAATAGTAAAGATTTGTGCACTCCCTTTTCCATATTTAGAACTTCTCACAAAAGGTAGATCATCTTCATGCATATAATCCTCAAGTTGTTCTACTTTTACTTTAGTGTCTCCTCCTGCCAAGTTTATTTCTGGAATAAAGTCTTCTTTAGTTTCATCCTCTGTTTCCTCTGGAGTAGTTTCCTTTCGTGATTCATCTGTTGACTAATCCTCTTCCTGTTGACTCCGCTGAGACAGAGTATCTTCATCAGTAGTCTCCAGAGCTGCTATGGTTGAGATCAATGGAACATTTGATTCAACTTTCTCCTACAAAAAGGAAGAAATAGGATTAGAAAGGACTGAATATGTTAGAAAATTTTCTTCTTCCAATTTTTCTTTTTGTTTTTCTTTTTGTTTTGCCGACTTTTGTTCTTTTTCCCACTTTCTTCTAGCAATTAATTGATCTCTAAGCCATCTACTACTATTATGATAAGGTATTTCTTCCTTAGTAGAAGATGCATGTCTGGATGAATAAGTCAGTGGCTGGATGTCAAAAAGTGATGAAGGATCTGGCTTCTTTGGCTTCATAGAATCATATGATCCTAGTTTTCCCGTTTCCTTCAGACTTTTGATTTGAGACTTTAAGTACTGAATGTCTTTTTCCTTTCTCTCTTAGTATGTTGAAATTGAAACTCCAATACTTGGAATTTGTCTTTGCACTTCATCTAGTCACTTTTCCATGACTTTAATCATCTTTACACCTCTGTGCTTTGAGATCTAGTAACCTCTGTCAAAGTTTCTAGTTTTGAAGAAACAGTTCTGACATTCTCCTGAATGGAAGTTAACACTTTATTTTGACACAAAGCATTTTCAGATTGCCAATTCAGGACTTCTTCAGTTTTGTTCTGGACAGAGCTTCCTGAAGGAAGAACAGTTGGATGGCCATTTCTTATTTTGGCAGAGTGTTTGGAATGGTCCTTTACAAATGTTTCTTGAACAGAAGGAAATTCTGTCGGTTGAAACATACAAACTAGCAGGGATTTTTTGAGGAGTTGGGACAGGATTGTGGATAGAATTGGGAAATTCTTCCCGGATAATTTCCAAACATTTTTTATAGTAAGGATGGAGAGGCTTTTCTAGAACTTTTGGGACTAGTTCTGTAGGTTCCATCCATTCATCAGGAATCTGATAACCATCAAATTTACTTCTATGAGAAGCAAAATTTTCTTCCTTGTCTGGAAATGTTCAGTTATGTGTTTGCATCCTGGCCTTTTCTTAGGCTCATTTTTTCCTAAGCATTTCCTGCAAAAACAAACATCCCAATAAATATGACCAGAGAACGGATCTTGAAAATGATGAACAAGTTGTCCATTTTCTTTAAATGTAAAATTAAATCAACCAAAGATTCTTTAGGGTTTCGTCCAAGGCTTTGGATCATCCATAGGAATTTCCATCATAGAGATTTGTGGGTAATTCTGGGATTTTCCTTTCAAATGTGAATGATCAAAGGAAACTGATACTGATCCATCAGAATTTGACACCATTTTAGAGTTTCAAGACTCCAATTGATTTTTGCTCTGCTTGATGGAGTTTTTCGTAATCAGTCACCCAAGCTTCTGGGAGAAGTTGGACAAGTTCACTCCTTGTGATCTGTCGAGGTACATGAGTACACGTAGCTGAATGCTGCTCATCCACCTTGATCAGTAAAGCATCCTCTCCTCTAGGGAGAGTTAGATCTAAGGCATGGTTTTGGACTCTGTACTGTCATCTGATAATGCAATGTAGCAGCCATTGCATCTGAAATTCATTCAGCTCCATGCAATCTGTACTTGAACCTTTAGTGCTTCCAAAAGATGAGGATCATTTAAAGACATATTAAAATTTGGAAACAAACTAACAAAAACTATACCTGCATTTAAAGTTGTCTCTACCGTAGCTATACAAGCATGCTGATATCTAATAAATCTACTGTCTAATAAAGCTAATTTGGCAACAACAGGCAAACCTTTCCTACCATGAAATGAAAGAGAAAATCTTATAGCTCCAAAATGGATATGGGAATAGTCCTTGTTGTTTCCACTGAGCTGGAAACTATGGTGGAATCTGTAGAGTAATGAATTGCTCCTTTCCATTGGCAGGAATTTGACATTGATCAAGCTTGGAAGCTTGAACATATTCTTTTACACCTTTTGCCCTGTGCTTTATCAGAGATTTAATAGAACCAAAGGTAGAAGTATGCAACTTAGAAAAAGAAGAATAAGGATTTAACAAAGGTAAAGAGGTTGGATTTACTTGATCTGGATCTATAGATATTTTATAAAGATAATCTAATCTATCAGAAATACTTGCAGAACTTGATCTAGCTGAAGAACTCATATTAAATAAGAAGATGAATAAACTTTGTTGGCTTTTCTCTCCAAGGTAGTCTGATTGAAGGGGAATAGAACCAAACTAGATAACGATAGTAGCGCCCAAATTCTTCATAGAAATTATAAAAAGAAAAGATATGTTGAACATAAACACGAGCTAAAACAACAGCTTGAAGTTCACGAGGCAGTTGAGAAAATTCAAACATAATAATATAGTAAAGAGAATCTAAAATTAGTGTCATCTCATTCGTTTGACCTCTAGTGGGAACAAACACTATCCTAAGCATTCTACATCATTATTACTCTTCTTGATTGCTAACTTTGTTGACTCATTGAGATCAATTGAGTTGGTTCTTCAACAAAGAACACAAAGGAGTATCTCAAGAGTGGTAAAAGGCTAAGGGGTGAGATCATTATTGGGGTAAAGCCAAATTTGCTTGAGAAATACAAGAGTGAAGAGTGAAATACTTAGGGAGTGAGGATTTATTTTAGTTGCTATATTTTTGTGTTACTAATTTTTTTTTTTTTTAGTTTTAGCTATGTCTCAGGAGGATGAGATCACACTTACCCCTCCACCTTTTGACATGAGGTACATGGTGGAAATGATGCAAAGGGAGATTGACAAAGGTGAGAATAAAGCCATGGAGAATGTACATGCTCGATTGGATAGCTTTGAAAGGCCATCACATTCCCGAGTCTCTAAAAACCCAATCTATGAGGAAGACGAAGGTGAAGCTTCTGATTATGATGAGTTGATCACTCGGCGAGGAATGAGGGTTCACAATAATCAAGATGGCAATTTGGGGAAGATTAAAATGAAGATACCACCATTCAACGGTATAAATGACCCTGAGGCATACTTGGAGTGGGAAAGGAAAGTCGACCATGTCTTTAATGTGCATAACTACTCTGAAGAGAAGAAAGTGTAACTTGCAGCGTAAAAGGAGGAGTTCAACGATCTTGGTTGAATCTTCAAGCACCACAACTCAAGTTGTTCTTGGAGTCTTTGGATAGGTGACAAAGGGGTCAAGAAGATTGGGTTATTTTGTGTGGATTTCTTTTCTAGACGGTCCTTTGGGGATGATATTCCTGTGATATACAAGAGGGCACAGCCCGATCGTATCAAGTGGTATCAAGTGGGGATGATATTCCTGTGAGTTAGTTAAGAAGAATGTGTTGTTTAAATAGGAAGAAGTGCATGAAAAGGCTTTTAATTTGCTGAAAGAAAGACTAACCAATGCACCTCTCTTGAGCTTACCTAACTTTGACAAAGCTTTTGAAATTGAGTGTGATGCTAGTGGCGTAGGAATAGGAGCTATTTTGATGCAAGAATCAAAGCTTATAGCATTCTTCAGTGAGAAGCTTCAAGGCGCGGCACTCAACTACCCAACTTATGACAAGGAGCTTTATGCATTGGTGAGGACACTTCAAACTTGGCAGCACTACTTGTGGCCCAAGGAGTTTATTATGCATTTAGATCATGAGAGTTTGAAGTTTCTCAAGTCTCAAGGCAAGTTGAACAAGCGCCATGCAAAGTGGTTGGAGTTCATAGAGACCTTCCCATATGTGATCAAGTACAAACAAGGGAAAGAAAATGTCGTGGCTGATGCACTCTCTAGGAGGTATGTTCTCTTAACTTCCTTGCAAACTAAGTTACTTGGTTTTGAACTTTTGAAAGAGTTATATGAATCTAACCAAGATTTTGGTTCTATTTGGAAATCTTGTTTGAAGGTGGCATTTGGTGATTTTTATATTCATGAGGGATTCTTGTTTAAGAAAGATAAGCTATGTATTCCTATGTGTTCCATTTGAGAATTGTTGGTGAGAGAGTCACATGGTGGGGGAATTATGAGACACTTTGGAGTGAGTAAAACACTAGACATTTTGCATGAGCATTTCTACTGGCTTCACATGAAACGTGATGTTCAATCTTTGTGTGAGAAGTGCTGATGCGACCTACGCCTTACTTGTGACGTAAACCACGGATCAAGGGTTTTAGGATCGTTTGGAATCTGATATTGGTTTGGAAGACCTCAACCCATTGATGACCTGCACCAACGAACCTTGGTATAGGGGTTTGTGGCACCACAATCAAGCAAGAACTTGATTGATAAAGCCATTGAACACCTCAAGAACGAAGCCAAGATATTCATGAAATCCTTTGGAGAAACCAAAGAGAAACTCTCAATTTTCATTCAACGATTGTCTGCTTATTACATTCACCAGTTAGCCTTCAATAGGCAAATACTAAACAGTGAAAGAATACCAGAGTTCTAAACCTACTCAAATACTAAATAACAGTTGTAACTTATCACAACTAACTTTTATTTAAAAGTTACAACTTTGAAAACCTAAAACAAATGATGTCTGCAGCCTTTCTGTGGAAGGCCGTGGCCAAGGCCGCGGGGCAGCCTTGGGCGCGGCCTCGATCAGTTCCTTAGCTGCTCCGGGTTCAAGCTTCTAATGAAGGCCGCACCACGGCCTTCCCAGCGGCCTTGGTCAGAAGCTTTATTTCTTCAATTAGCAAGCCGCTTCAATCTGTCCATGGTTGTGATGAAGGCCGTGGCGCGGCCTTCCTAGAGGCCTTGGTTAGAACCTCTGAATCTCCACTATGCATGTCCTCCTCTTGCTCCAAACATACTTGAAGTATATTGACATGCTTACAATCATCATCACGTGTCCTTTCAATCTTCTTTGCCTTCTCTTGCTCTTGTATAGCTAGGACCAACGCTTGAAGAGCTTCTTTAAACTTCTTGGCCTTGGCTCGAGTAACTGGACCCATTGGAACTTAAACCACATGATCTTCATCTTTAGCTTGTACAACTGCTTCATGCCTCGGGATCACATCAAGTGCATAACATGTAGGCAAGCAAAGTCTAGAGTTAGGCCTCATGGTTTTTACATCCCACTACCCGTGCCATCACATCATTGGACTGACATTTTCATGGATTTTGTTCTAGGTCTTCCATGATCTTCTACTGGTAAGGATAGCATTTTTGTGGTAGTAGATCATTTTATCAAAATGGCACATTTTATTGCATGTGTTAAGACTAATGATGCTATTCATATTGCTGAATTGTTTTTCAAGGAGATAGTGTGTTTGCATGGATTTCCTAGAACCATAGTGAGTGACCGAGATGTGAAGTTCCTATGCCATTTTTGGCATACTCGTAGGAGTAAACTCGGGACTATGTTACTGTTTTCTACTATAGCACATCCTCAAACGAATGGCCAAACTGAGATTGTCAATAGGACACTCACCACACTATTGCGTGCAATCATACAACACAATCTTAAGAACTGGGAGAAGTGTTTGCCACACATAGAGTTTGCATACAATCATACTGTTCACTCTTCTACTTCTTTTTCACCATTTGAAATTGTTTATGGATTTAATCCCTTGACTCCTCTAGATATCTTGGCTTTGCCTAGTAGTGAACATGCAGATTTAGATGGCAAGAGGAAGGCTGAATTTGCCAAGGATCTACATGCTAAGGTGCGAGCCAACATAGAGAAGAAGAATGACCAATATGCAAAGCAAGCAAACAAGAGTCATGTGAAGGTGGTGTTCGAACCTAGTGATTGGGTTTGGATCCATATGCGCAAGGAGAGGTTTCTACAACAAAGGAAATCTAAGCTCAGTCCTAGAGGAGACGGTCCCTTTCAAGTGATCAAAAGGATTGGTGACAATGTATACAAGATTGATCTACCTAGTGAGTATGGTAATGTGAGTGCGACTTTTAATGTTGCTAATCTTTCTTTGTATGATGCAGGCGATTCAAGGGAGAATATTCCCGAGGAAAGAGAGAATGATGGCGCACATGGAGCTATCCAAGAATCTTCTAAGAGTCTTGAGTATCACAAGGATCCATTGTAAGGGTTTGGAGGTCCAATGACAAGATCACGAACCAAACGGATGAAACAAGCCTTTCAAAGCCCACTTGTGCAATTGCATAAAGATGAAGCTGCTTGGATGAGAACAAATATGGAGACCAAGTCACCAAGGCTGGTCACACTTTTGTGGACTGAAGATGAGTCAAAAGGAGCTGATCAAGGATTCCAATTGGTGGGAGAAGCCCACGGCAGCAACATGAAATTGACTGAAGACTTGGACCTTTAGTTGGGTTTCTTGCTAGCCACGGCCAGCCCATTCAAATTGATAATGTTATTTTCTATTTTGGTAGTATGTTTAACAGTGAATTAGTGTCCAAGTTTAGAGTTTCTTTTATTTAGGCATGATTAGCTAGTAATTGTGCCTATCTAGGATTCTTTCCTTTTAAGAATTATGTCTAGATTCAATGCTTATCTTGTTTTGGCATGATTAGCTAGTAATTGTGTCTATCTAAGATTCTTTCCTTTTATGATGTAATTGACTATTAGCCTATTATAAGGCTATTATTCACAATTGAATAAATCAGATTATTAAGCCCAAATTAAAGTGTATTTCTCATCAGAGAGTTTCTTGGTTCTTGGTTCAAGAACAGCTCTTGATGCAGCAAGTTGGACTTGTTGCAATCAAGTTAATTATGCTTAGGATTTTCTCTTGACTGATTTGTTTCCCCAATCTGAAAGACTATCGACTAATTGATGTGATCCTAGGAGTGCTTACAATCTTGATGCTTGGATATTCTCATGGAGCAACTCGTTTAGACCAAGATGAGATCAAATCATGGCTGATCATGAGGGGAACGTTCAAGCTTTGTGACTACCATGGTGTAATTCGTGACTTTGGGCCTCTCAATGGACTTGGTGATCAAGCTATTCAACTGTGTTCATTAGGCCAAGAGTTTATGTATTGGTTATGGATTAAATACACATTCAAAGAAGGTCCAATTAAAGCTTCTAAGTGGTCCATAACATGTTTTTAAGGTGCTAGTTTGGTGTGGACTTGTTGGAAGGCCTTTAAAAGATGCAAGATGAAGGCCCAATGGTGCTTAAAAGGACGCGTCCAGCCCATGAACAATTTTTAGATGAATTTTTAAGTTTAATTCTTTTATGTTAAGTTTTCTATTTTGTTCACATGTTGTAACCTCTTAGAAAGTTACCATATTGTGTTAGGTTACAACTAGTGCTCTTTGTTAAGTTTCTGGAACTTTCTACAAGTTGTTATGCAAGCCTATTTATAGGCCAAAACACTGTTACGAATTTTATAAGTTTTGATGATTAATAAATTTGTGAGTTCTCAAATTGAGTGCTTCTTTCGTTCTTTGCTGATTAAGAACATCCCCTGAACTTGTAGAGTGATTCTGAGTTCAAAAACCCTAGCTTAGAGTTGCCTTATTGGTTTGATCAAGCATTTTAGGTGCTGATTCCTCGAGTTCTTGTTCGTTCCATAAGGAGGTTCAAAGCTTCCTTGAATTTTCGAGTTGTTCATCTTGCGTGTTCAAGACTTTGGTGCTGATTCTAGAGTCTAGTTCATCCAAGGGAAAAGGTTCAAAATTCATACTTGGTCTTTCAAGCAATTCCACGTACGTCCGCGCGTATCACTAAGAGTCTAATCCATGTTGTTGGTTAGGAGTCTAGGTTTGTGTCTTAGGAGAGGTATTCAAGCCACGTTGAAGAAGATTCAAGCAACGGTCCAATTCTTCTTGGAGTCTTTGGACAAGTTTCAAAGGAGTCAAGCTTGGTTGGATTGCACTAGCCGAGTTTTCAAGGCGTCTCTTGGGTTCACACAACCGTGTGCGTATCAAAAGCCATCCTTTTGTCTTGGGTAGTTAACTCTAAAAGACATGCACGTTTATATTTTTAGTAAATCCTAGCAGGTGAGACTCTAGGCAAGGTAATACGAGTAGAATGGAGGCATCTCTTCCTGGCGGATCTGGCCCATCTTCAATTAAAAGGGGGGCTTCACCCCAAAGGATCGCATTTCATATTAGGCCTACCCTTGGCATAATAAGAGCTCCCCCTAGGACATGCATCCATTTTTGTTTTTACTTATACTAATTTTGATTTTTTTTCCTTTTTTTTCATTTTTACAGGTCCTCTAACGGAGGCAGTAAAATAAGAAAGATATCTGATACATATTTGGTCTTACATTCGAGTATTTTTAAATTATGGTCCAATTCCAAATAAATCGTCACATGCTCAAGACCCATAAGGCCATAAAAAACATGAGTGCTCTTTTGAATTATTCGAAGGATCATGGATGACCGATTTTTAGAATTGATAGTGTCTAGAACCTAGATATGTGTGTTTGGTTAGGATAAGTAATGTGATAAATGAAATTGTATTTTGTAGCTAGACAGTTGTTCATTATCAGATGTAATGAGAATAGTAATAATTTGGATGCTAATAATTGCACTCCTTCTGTAAATTTAAGTTTGCCTTGTGTTCAAAATTTTTTCTCAAATGAGGTGTTAAATAATTTGCTTTCTAAAATTTGTTTATGGCATTTGATTCTCCCTTCATGTCTTGCATTTAGCATTTGAAAAAGTTTTCTTCAAATCTTTTGTTATATTCAACAAATGATTCTTTGATGAGACCCTGAAATAAATCACATTTCTTTCAAAGCTTGATATTGAGTTTGTGTAGTTGTAAAGTTTTCTCTTTTGATGAGTTAATGCAAAAACATTTTCTTGTATATTCTGATGGTGAAAAAAAATGCCTATGGTCTTTGGATGTCACTTTGCTTGGAACCGATGATTGCCACTTCGATATCTCTCTGGATTCTAAAATAACACAAGCTGTTAATGAGGGGCTGAATGACACCGAAAAGGAATTTGGACTTTGTGTTAAGGAATCTGAATGGTACAAAAAGGAATCTAAGCTTAACCTGGAGGAAAAACAAGCTACAATTATTGGCACCAAGAAATGGGTTAAGGAGCTAGGGCAAGACGCGCTTTTACTCCAAGACTTTGAAAATGTTTAGCAAACTTCACCAAGTAAGTTTGGATGAATGTTTGGAGAATCCAAGCACAATAAAAGGAATAAACATGCAAAGCATACGACTTCAACAATGTCACAAGAGGAGTTATTGTTTCATATCCACAATGCCTTATTTACCTTTGGAATGTGTTGTATAAGTTGTTGTGAAGTTAAAATAGGGGATGTCACATGCTTGTGAGTTATGGCTTGCAATCCTGATTTTTGTCTAATTCCCCTACTGGTTGAAATTACTTTATGCGCTTTGACAAATGCTTTCTTCAAGTACTAAGAAATAATTATTATGTGGTTTGGAGTTTTGTTTTTATAGAAAGTATGTCATGTAAAGTGATTGAAATTATGTCTAAAATTTTGCATATTTGATGAAAATTTCTCTTCTTTACTTAATTTCACGTGTTAAAGGTTGATTATGATCAATTGGTGCAATCATGTAATCTATGATGTAAAAGTCATTATGGGGAATTTTAAAAAAAAATGAAAAAAATGATGAATAAAAAAAAAGAGAGAAAAATAAAGAGAAAAAGAGAAAGAAAGAAGAAAAGAAAAGAAATAATGCAGTTTTTCTACTCCAATGGTTCTTGTGCTTAGTAACTAGGAGTCTTCATCCAAAAATGTCGACTTTCGTGTCAAATGGTACTTGAATTATGAGTAACGCATTGCAAATTTGAGTTAGTAAATTGTTGAGCAACCAGGGATCTTCATCCAACCAATGTCGATTCTTGCGTAAAAAGGCAGTTTTACTTCTCAAATACAGTTTCTGCTTAAGATTGAGATGTTGAGTAACTAGGAACCTTCATAACTGTTAGTGTATGCCCTAAAACCAAGATGGTTTAAGGTGTTTTATATTTACACTTATTTATGTTATATTTATTCATGTGGTATTTTTCTTTATCATCTATACTTGTATTTCCATGTTACTTGTTTAATTGATAAAGTCCTTAGAATATTGATTGTGTATTAGAGATTGTAAGGGGTTACAATTATGAGACTCTAATACATAAAGTCATATTCTTAAATATCCCTAGTCATAGTATTAATGAGATTGGACATCATTAATACGGATAGACTAGCACATACTTTGCCTCTACTTATGGTAAGTAGTAGTTGATCTCATTGACTATGGTGTGCGTGACACTTAAGCTGGTATGTGGATGCTTGTTTGAGAACAAGTTCATTGGGTTGATCCGCCAAGAGTTTTAACTATAGTGCCAATGGTTAAACTCTTAATGGCAATGGTGTAAGTGATCCTTTGACTTGAGATTACCATAGTATCTTGAGTGTGGATTGCTATACTTTGACTCTATTCCTCGGTGCCTGTAAAAGGGTAGCTCATAGGTTAGAGATTGGGTATAGTTTGAAGCATGGAAAGATAGTGAGTAATCAATATAGGATTCACCACTCCTTAATAGGAGAGTATATCCCTATATGGCCACTTGTTGGAAATGTTAACTCATAAATCTTCTGCAGAAGTGATAGTATAACTTGGAAGTAGTTTCAAGGTTTTTACATCATGGAGAGTTATATTTCCGGAACAAGAGAATATATATTAGTCATTATTAAAGTATGCACTATACTTTTAGACTAATTGGGATATAGTGTGGTGAAAGGATATTAATTACACGATAACATTGTCATTGAAGGGTATGGTCTACCATATGACTTTCCTATTCACTTGGGTGGTCATGATGCATTGCTAGACGCCACTCATGATCTATAAGTATGAATTGATTAATTAGTGAATTAATGATAAATTAAAAGTGTTTAATTTATCTAGCTCAATTAATGAGTTATAATTTATACTTATTGCCAACGTGAATGGAACCTAATGGGTCACACACATAAAGAACAAAATCTTTGGGTTAAAATGTAATAAAGATAAGTATGAGATACTTATGGGGTTAATTTATGAGATAAATTAACTTAAAGGACTTATTTATAAATATTCTAAGTCTTGCAGGAAATTTGTTTCCTAAAAGAAATAAAGTAACTAATTAGTTTCCTTATGGAATAGATTTCCTAAAGGAGAAGGATTAGCTTAAAGTAAGTTACCTAAACCTTCTTGGTTTCTAATTAGCCTTATTTCCTAAAAGACTAGAATACTACCTCTATAAATAGGTTTATGCTTTGACTCTTGAATTGTTGTTGCAACACAAAAAGAAAAATTAGTGAGAGAAAATTATTGAAAGATAAGCACGCCTCTTTCTCTCTCTCTTGGCGTCTCTCTCTCTCTCTCCTAAGGGTTAGGGTTTTTCTTCTTCTTGTGTTCTTAAATAATTCAAGGGAGCTAGCACTCAAAAGTCAAAGCAAGCAAGCCTACAAGGTTCCCAAAGAAGTTGTTCGTGTGGATATCGTTAGAGGCTCTACGCTTGGAGGGCTTTTCGTGGTAGATCAAACATCTTCTTCCAAGGATCTTTGCCTAGAAGCTTAGAAATCTTCTGTGCTTAAGGTAATCTTCATGCAAACCCCCTTGTAAATCATATAGATATGTCAAAGAGATCCATGGTTAAGGTAATAAATTTTTATTTTTCCGCTGCGTTACCTATGCAATTACCTTTCAATAACCAATATCGATTTTCGCGTCAAAAAACACTCTCGTATTTTGAGTGACTAGTTCACTAGAATAAAATTCGATCATGTAAAAAATGCAATTGATCATAGACATGTGATGCGCTTTGATTGATCATATGATTTATTTGCTTATGAAATTTGGTAAGGCGAAGAAATTAAGTTGAGCTTGTGATATAATTCCTTCTCCTTTGCTTGATATTATGAGTATTAAAGACAAGACAATAAATCCTATAATGGTTATGTCGCGTCCGAAAAATCGTCGTAAAGTAAAAGCAAAAGGTTGCTAGTGGGGTCGTTGACTGTCGCGTCCTGAAAAGACGGTCTAGTCTAATGACCCTTTTAAAAAAAAAGCAAGTTTTTGGGAAAAATCGTGCGCGTGTGTGAAAAATCGGGTTTTATTGAAAAAGTGTATTTTAAGAAAAATGGTATTTTAAAAGAAAACAAGGCCGGGACTAAAAGTGCAACAGGTTTGGCCAACTAATTTTGAAAAAGGGTTTTATTTTATTTTTTAAAAAATGGAGTCGCCACTTGGTACTGAGTTAGGGTGTACCAAGTCACCCGAAAAATCGTTTAACAAAACAAAAATAAAAATCTTAGAAAAAATCATTTAAAACCCTTTTTTGATTCCGGTCTATGAAAAAACGAGAGAAAAAGGTCCGGGAGTCACATTTGAAGAAAGAGAAGGCAAAGGCTTATACCTAAGGCACCCTTTCAACCTAGCCGAGGCTAGTTGTGAGGTTTAATCCAAAACTTCCTAAATTAACCCTAGATTCTATTGCGTTTTGGATGTTTCTATATGAATGCAAATCCTAAGTCTAAATGTGGATATCGAGAGGGTCGAAATGTTCCGTCGAGACTTGGTCCGAATTATCGCATTAATTGCGAAACCCGAGTCGAGACCTCGAGGGAGTCACGAGTTTATGCACAATGTATTGCAAAAAGAAAGAAAATAATAATATATAGTAAGTGAAGAAAGAAGGTGGGTATGCAACATGACGGGTGCGGGGGACTAATAACTCGTGACTGGATGTTTCTACTTACGGAGGGGGGAACGACATGTACGCCACCGCTTCCAACGTGAGTAGACAACTATTTTTAGTCGAATCACACAAATGTCCTAATTTCTAAGTGAGATGCAACCTAAATGTCATGCATTTGGAGATGCGTCAAAATAAATAAATAAATAATATTACTAATAATAAAAATCATGCAGAATGGAAAGAAAACTAAAGTGTGTGAAATGTAAAATGCACACGAATGTACCTGACCCTAAAATGCCCTAAAGGTCTAGCATTGGACTAGCCCGTTCTAAAAATTCCACTAGCGTTGGACTAGTGAAAAAATAAAAGAGGCCACAACTAGCATTGGACTAGTGTGGTGATGGCATACCATAAATCATGAATTTAAACATTAAAACATTAATTAAAAGCAAATTAAACATATGAAAACATATAAGATCACATAAGAGCACATAACATATAAGCATAATATTCTAGATACAAAAATCCTAAAGAAAGCGGTAAAAGAAATAAACATGTAAGCACGCAAAAGCAAATGAACCCTAACTATTACACCGGGGGGCTTGATTTAAAATTTAAGGGGGGGAAATTAAAAATGTACTATCTATTACACTTTCTATCTAATTACACAATTTTTGCTAAAATACGAGAAAAATAATCTAACTATTACATTGACTAGCTAAATACAAGAATATCACATTTTTGTCAAAACAAGAAAATTTAAAATTAAAATTAAATAACACAAAATAAATAAATACACAAAAAATGCATAAAATAAGAAATGCATAAAAAAATTGCATAAAATGTCACAGTAAAGCACGTTGGAGCACATAAAGGAAAAATAATGAGAGATCGGGATACCTCTTTGAAGACCCGGTACTAATACTAATCAAAATGAACAAACAAAGTCAAGGCACCTCAATATAAACAAACAAAACTTAAAATATAAAACTATTGGCAATTCGAGACAAAAAATAAATTCTAGCAACTAAAGGGTTAAGATAAAACTCTGTAAAACTTGAAGGCACAAAAACTAAAATTTGCGTAAAGTCTAAAGTGTACAATTGGTGGTAGCCACTAGAACTTAATTACAATTAGTCAAGACTTAATTGAAAGAAACTAAAAGGAAGGGGGGTCAATAAAAAATTATGAGGACTTAATTATATAAAGGAACTTAGGGGATTTAGCATACTGGTTAAAAATATAGGGACTAAAATGCAAATATTTATTACACACAAAATTAACTTTCACAAAATCATGAGCCCATAAACATAAATCCTAAAATCTTATCTCAGGCAAAGGATCAAACGCCCCTTTTTCTCCAAAACACCTCCTTCTCTCCAGAAGCTCACTACTCTCTCTGATTTCTTTTTCTTTCTTTCTCTCCAGCTTGCCTCTCTTCTTCTGGCTTTCCGATTTTCCTTCGTTCTCTCTCTCTCTCTCTGCTCTGATTTCTTCTTCTTCATCAGACTGCTCTTTCTTCCTTCTCCCTCACTCTCTTCTTTACTGGTTTTCTTCTCCATTTCCCCTTTCTCTCTTTTCTTCCTCACCGATTCTCCTGATTATCTTTCTTCTGGCTCTCGTTCTTCCTAGTTCTCTCACTTTACTTCTCGTCTTCTCTCTCTCTGTCACTGTTGTCCCCTTCTGATTTCTATTCTCTCCTTTTCTCCCTCAATCTCTCTTTGTTTCTCTCAATTTTCTCCGTTCTATTCTTCTTCTTTCTCTCATCTATTCTCTAGATTTTTGCTCTCTTTATCTGGTCAATCCCACATCTTCTCTTTCTTCTCCATTCTCCCGTTCTCTCCAGCTCACCACCGCTGCCCCTCTCTGTCTTCTTTTTCTCACTCGTTTATCTCGTTCTGCTCCAGCTCTATCTAACAGAATCCATTCTCACCCTCCTCTGCTCTACTCTCTTTCTCCCCTCTTTTTTTTTCTTCCTCCACAGAAAGCGCTGGAATTGGACCTCCCCAAGTGTTCTTTCCTCTCTGATTATTCACCCCTCAAACTTCTAAATTCATTTCTAAAATCAAAATCTCAAAATTTCTAGTCTAGTTGATTACTAACAAACGATAAGCACAGGAATGAAAAGAAAGGGAATGAAAGCTTTACCTGGGTTCAAGAGACGGTGAAGCGATTGAAAGATGTCCTGGGCGATGGGTGGCGTTGCCGTTTTCTGGGACTGGGCTTTTATGGTCTCTGGTTTGAATTGGGGCTGGCTTTGAGTGGTAATTGATGGTGACTGTATTGTTTTTGTTTTCTTGCAGGTGATATCTGGGCTGTTGTGGTGGAATTGAGAGGCCGTGAGGGTGAAGGTGTAGCTGTTTGGGTTGTTTGTTCGCTAGTTTTCTTGCAGATTGCAAGCAATGGTGGTGATCAACTAACTGGTTCTGTAGGTGGCATTGGTGGTTTTGAGAGGAGGTGGGGATGAGCGCTTCTATTTCTGGAGGGTTGTTTGCAGATATGGCTTTGAGCCAGGTAGTGGGTGTGATGTTTTCGACTGATGTGCTCTAGAAATTGTAGTTGTTGGGGTGGCGATTGGGACTAATTGATGGATTTTCAATGGTGGCGTGACTGTAATTGGGTAGTAGTTCTTGGTTATCTAGTGGATGGTTGGTGATAGAGGGAGTGGGAGTGTCAGGGTAGTAGAGAAGGTTTCAATTGATTGGGCAGTGATGAGTGAGTTGTGGGAAACAAAGATGATTACACGGTTGTTGCTGGCTTGCTTGGTTGTGAATTGTCGATGGATGGAGAGGTGGTTTGGGGCTTCGGTGACGTGTGGTAGCTTGGGCGATGGTGATTGATTCACTAGTGTGAGGATGGCTGTTGATGTTGAGGTAATTCTAGGCGGTTGTAGAGCAGCTTTTGGGGGGCGGTTATTGTGCTGTTTGCAGGCTTTGGGGTGACTGTTTGCTCTGTGGTTGCTGGTGATTGTTCAATTAGAGAGTATGTTTTGCAGGTTGTAGGTGGATAATGGGTGATGGTATTGCGGGTTGTTCTGGAGGGAATTGAGTAGCTGTTTTGCTAATTTGGGTGGTCGTGGTTGGATCATTATGAAGGTGGTTCACGAGTTTGTGTTTTTTGTGTATATTGTGTGGCTGTGTGTGAAAATTGTTCGTGAGTATGTGTCAGTGTGTGTGTTTGAGTGTGTTACAGTATGTGTAAGGTGGCTGAGTGTGTGTTCCAGTGTGCGAAGTGTGTGTGTGTTGTTTGATTGTGTACGTGACTCTGTGTATGCCAGTGTGTGAAGTGTATGACTGTGTGTTTTTGGTATGCAATATGTGTGTATGGATTGTGTGTGTGTGAAGTGAAACTGGTTTGTGAATGTGGGCTGTGTAGTGTGCGTGCATGTGTGTGTGAATTCTATGCATGTGTGTGGATATTTGTGTGGTCGTGTATGTACTGAAATGTGTATGTGTGAGTAGTGTGTGAGCCTTTGTTGTGTGTGAAGATGAAAAAGTGTGTGTAGTGTGTGAGAGAATGTGAGTGGTATGTGTAATGAGTGAGAGAGAATGTGAGTGGTGTGTGTAATGTGTGAGAGAGAATGTGAGTAGTGTGTGTAATGTGTGAGAGAGAATGTGAGTAGTGTGTGTACTGTGTGAGAGAGAGTGTGAGTAGTGTGTGAGAGAGAGTGAGTGTGTGTTCTTGGTGTTCTAGGTGAGAACTTGAAGATGTACTAGTGTGTGCTCTAGGTGTTCTAGGTGAAAATTTGAATATACACTAGTGTGTGTTCTTGGTGTTCTTGGTGAAATTTTGAATATATACTAGTGTGTGTTCTTGGTGTTCTTGGTGAAAATGAAAAAGACTAAAAACTAAAAATAAAAACTAAAAACTCTCCCTAGAATTTTTTTTTTCTCCCCCTTTCTAAAATTCCCAAGTGGGGTATTTATAGTGCACAAGTCTTAACTTCCAAGAAATGGTTAAAAGACCAAAACGCCATTGACTACCAAAATTACAACTTTACTCATAAAAAAATTAAAAATCTATATTCTCTCACAAAAATAAATAAAAAATAAAAAAAATTAAGAAAAACGTAAATACACCCCGAAAAAAAGTTAAGAAAAGTTAAAACATGCTTGAAAACTTTGAAAAATAAATTTGGTACACAAAAATGGGCGAAAGTGGTATTCGCGATGCGAAATTACCATTTTGCCCCTGTGCTAGCGAAAATACATAAAAATACCAACTGAATTCGAAAAAATCACAAAATTTAAAAATGCATATAAAAGTACAAAAAATGAATTTAAACCCTCCAAAATTAATGAAAAATATTTACAATTAAAAAAAAAATTACTATTCTGCCCTCCAAAAATTGCTGACTTCTTCATTTTTACTCAAAAATCAAGATTTGACTCCAAATAGTAGAAAAAAGCTCCCCCAATATTTGAAAATAAATGGTGTGTCAAAATTTGGTGTCTACAGGTTATTTACTTGGTCTTGAGGAAATACATTTTAGAATGCACATGTGTGATTTCAATGCTTGAATCATCAGTTGATCTCGCATTTTTCGAATGGTTGAGAATAAACAATGATTCAAGTGTGGGGGAATTGACAAGTGTCAAAATGATACATTTTAGCACATTAGCAGATGATGTAAATATATCTATCCCCAAATCAACAAGGGAAGATTGCCTTACTGATGCCAAATGTTTGCCAAGTGTTGGTCTGCTTTAATGAAAAGGGAAAGACTATTTCAAGTTTGGACACCGCCGTTCACTTCATTTCTTCCTTTGAAGTCGGTAATCTAAAAAGACACTATGGTTAGGAAAATCCATAGTTGAAGGCTCACGAGTGTGAAAAGTCATTATGCCGACAATGGAGTCATTCGGAAGTTGGCGACTACAATTGTTTGTAATTTCTTATCTACATTGATCATTTTGTGGCAATGTCAGAATTCAAGTGGGAATGACATCCAAATATCAAAAGGAATCTTTTAAGCAATCATTTCAAAATCAATTTTTGGTAAAAAAGGTTTCATTGTATTTCATTTAGTCTTTGCGCATTTCGTGTTGTTTATTGTATAAAGATTCTTTTACATTATTGCATGTGAAGCATTTTCTAACCAATTCTTGTTTTGAAAAATTTGACATTTGCTTTTTTTGAATTTTATCAGAAGTCAGAGGCATACATGAATTGAAATACTATTTGGGGGATTTGATTTGAGTTGTGAATCAGAGTTCGTTGAATTTGAGAGACTTACAGAACAAAAAAGAAAAAAAAAACACCATATTCAAGATTCGAGGAGGAAATACTCACGTTTATATGTGCTAGTAGAATCAAGGAACCGTCATGTGGTGTCATTTTTTTTACAATCGTATTTGTTTTCTCTTTTGCAAGTGCGATTACATCATCATCATTTGGAACCTTCGTTAGAAATGAAAACTAGGGCAAATTTTTTGAGGAAAATTGATTTTAAAAATCGATTTTGATGCTTTATGCTTGAACCCATTTTGGAAGGGAATGACTTCAAATTTACACTGGGGCAAATTTTTTTAGGGATTGACTTCAAATGGAATTCACCTGATTTACACTGGGGCAAAACTTTTTTGAAGGATGGAGTTCAAATCGATTTTATGCTTTTTACAGAGCCAAAATTTGAAAGAAATGATTTCAAATTGATTTTAGTGTCATATATTGGGGCAAATTTTTTAAGAAAAATTTGGATTTCAAAAGTGATCTTGATGCTTTATGCCTTAGGCAGAATTTTAGAAAGACTGATTTACACTGGGGCAATTTTTTTTTAAAGATTAATTTCAAAAGGGATTTTGATGCCTTATAACAATGCCAAATTTTGATTGGAATGATCTCAATTTGGTTTGAATATCGAGGTAAATTTTGAAAAGATTGATTTTTAACAAATGATTGAACACTGAGAGAAAATGGGGATTCATACATGATGCAAGTGCTGACACTGGGGCAAAAAAAAATTCAAATTGCTTTGTAGATTGCTTTCAACATTTTTAATCTTTTTCACTAATTTGTCCAGCAAACTGGACGTTTTCACATTGCTTTGTAGATTGCTTTCAACATTTTTAATCTTTTTTCACAAATTTGTCCAGCAAACTGGACATTTTCACATTGCTTTGTAGACTGCTTTTGACATTTTTTATCTTTTTCACGAATTTGTCCAGCAAACTGGATGTTTTCACATTGCTTTGTAGATTGCTTTCAACATTTTTAATCTTTTTCACAAATTTGTCCAGCAAGCTGGACGTTTTCACATTGCTTTGTGGGTTGCTTTTCAACATTAAAAAAAAATATCTTTTTCATGCATGTCCAATAAACTGGACCTTCACGTTTAATTTTCTTGCATTTCACCCCAGCAAACTGGGTGCATGTCCAGCAAACTAGACCTTCATGTTTATTTTCAAGTTTGGCCAACAAAACTTTGCATTGCACCTCACCCCAGCAAATTGGACCTTCACGTTTAATTTTCTTGCAATCACCCCAACAAACTAGGTGCATGTCCAACAAACTGGACCCTCACGTTTATTTTTCAAGTTTGGCAAACCAAAATTTGCAGTGCATCTCACCCCAGCAAACTGGGTGCATGTCTAACAAACTGGATGTTCATGTTTATTTGTTCAAGTTTGGCAAACGAAAATTTGCATTGCATCTCACCCCAGCAAATTAGGTGCATGTCCAACAAACTGGACCTTCACATTTATTTTCAAGTTTGGCAAACCAAACTTTGCATTGGATCTCACCCCAGCAAACTGGGTGCATGTCCAGCAAATTGGACTTTCACGTTTAATTTTCTTATACTCACCCCAGCAAACTGGGTGCATGTCGAGCAAACTGGACCTTCACATTTATTTTCTTTGCATTCACCCCAGTAAACTGGGTGGATGTCCAGCAAACTGGACCTTCATTTTGATTCCCGGCATTCATCCCAACAAATTGGGATTGCATTTGTCTAGCTAACTGGATGTTTTCATATTTAATTTCTTTGCATTTCATCAATCCTAGCAAACTAGGGTCACACATCTCTCCAGCAAACTGGACGTTTCATATTTGTATTTTAATTTTATTTTTCAAGTCAGGCAGCCCAAACTTTTTAGTTTCGTCATTAGAACTACGTTTGATCTAATTCCTTTTATCGAGATACGTAGGCAGCTCCTAGAGAGCTTGGTCACATGTTTCTACATATTCACTTGTTTGTCTTTCGTTTAAATGTTTGCCTCAGTCTGCACTTGCATTAATTTTCACATTGAGATGAGTCAAAATTTGGTATTGTCTACGTTTTTGTCTGAAATCTCTATGAGATTCTCGACAAAGAGGGGCAAGCTATAGATACTAAATTTTGACACACCGCTCATTTTTTAACATTGGAGGGACCTTTTCTTACTATTTGGAGTCAAATCCTAATTTTTGGGTAAAAATGAGAAAGTCAGCAATTTTGAAGGGCAGAATAGTAATTTTTTAATTGTAAAATATTTTTCATTAATTTTGTAGGGTTTAAATTCATTTTTTAATTTTTAAATTTTTGTGATTTTTTTTCGGATTTAACTGTCATTTTCCGTATATTTTGATAGTACAGAGGCAAAACAATCATTTTACCTTCTGAATATTTTTTTTGCCATCTTTGAGTCGCAAATTCATTTTTAGGTTTTTAAGCATGTTTCTAAGTTTTTTTAATTTTTTTTGGGGATGAATTTCTATTAACAAATTTATTTTACATTTTTCTTTAATTTTTTTATTTTTGTGAGAGAACATAGATTTTTTATTTTTTTAAGGGTAAAGTTGTAATTTTGGTAGCCAAGGGTGTTTTGGTCTTTTAGTCATTTTTTGGAAGATAAGTCATTTGTGCACTATAAATAGCCCATTTTTTGGGATAAAAAGAAAGGAGAAAAATCCAAAAGCCTGCTTCCTCGTCGCTCCCTCATAACCAATTCCACTACCAGCAACAGAACTACCTGCAAAACCACAGCTCCAACAGCCCCAAATTCATCAACTTCATCGCAACCAAAGCCTTCCTCTGCAACCACCATTTCCTCCTCATATCTGCCAACAAACCAACAAAGCCACTATAACCATCTGCAAAAGAACAACACTCGGCTGGAGAATCCAACAAATCCCCCTTCCAGTAACCTAGTTGACCACTATCCATGGCCAGCCACCATCACAGAAACACATCAGCCATAGAACAATTGAACAGCATCAAACCTTTTCCATTAATCCGTCCACTGCCTGACCACTATTGCAACTAGCAACAACCAATTCCTCATCACGGCAGTAATACATCCTCACTGAGACCTCACCGAACCAGCACCCTCATCAACCATCAATTCACCTCCAAACAACCTGCACAATTCCACTAAAACAACCCTAAAAAGACTTGTCAACTACCACAAAACAGCTATCACTCACTTCAAACTTGCACAGTAGTCCCCCAAATTCCAAAAATCCACAACTACCCACAGTTATCAAGCCACAATCAGCAAAACCATCACCCTGTAGCTCCCTACCAAGCCCACCATGTCGCTGTCTCGCAACCAAATGAACCCAAAGAATGTCCACCACGGCCATCACAACACACGATAGTGACTACCTAAACCAAACCAGCAATTGCTGACGTCACCAGCTCCACTGCTGACAAGTCTTCAACACCGTCTCTCTTCGCCACCACGCTAATGCAATAGCCATCCGTCACAACTGCCTAGAAGCCTTCCATCGCCTAAATTGCCGTCTCCCCTGTTCGAATAGGTAAAAATAATTCTCAATCCCTAATCCAACTTTAGCGAAATTATGGTTAATATTGGCGGTTCATGATGGATTTAAACTGAGAGGAGTAGTGAATTTGAGGCTTTTGAGTCTTGAATTGAAGAACTTGTGATTGAAGGAATTAGTAAAAGTGGGGGGAATAGGATCGAGAAAGAGAAAAATAGAAAGAAAGAAAGTAAAGAAGGAGAGAAAAGAGCAGAGAGAGATGAGGGGAGAGGAAAGAAGAGAACAGTAAGGGTAAGAAGGAATTTGGAATTCGGGGAGAAGAGAAGAAAGGAGATAGGGAAAATGCAAAGAAAAGAAGACCACATACAAGGAGAATGAGAGAGTAGAAAATCGTAGAAAGTGAGAAGCAAGCGAGAACAGGAAGACCGGAAAGAAAAGAGAGAGCAAGTCAAGAATGAGAGGAGAGAGAGAGAGTGAGGGTAGATGAAAGAGTGGAAATTTTGGGGGAAGAAAAATTAATTTTAGAAAGGGAGTTTAGGGATTTACTTTTATGATTTTTAGTTTTTTAAGTTTATGTAATTTCCTAATTAGTTGTGATTTGGTTATAATTTTAGTTTAGTTTATTAATTAATTATTTGAGTTGATTAAGTAGTTTCAGATAACTAATCTAGTTTAGTCTTACTTATGCCTACATAAAATAATATTTATGTTTAATAAAATTTTACTAAAATTTTACTTTTGTTTTATTTAAATGACTTTTTTCGGGTGACTTGGTACACCCTAACTCAATACAAAGTGGCGACTCTATTTCTTTAAAATAAAACCCTTTTCAAAATTAGTTGGCCAAAACTGTCGCACTTTTAGTTTCGGCCTTATTTCTTTCAAAATACATTTTTTCAAAATAACACTTTTTTACTAAAAATTTGATTTTTATCACACACGCACGGTTTTTCAAAAATCTTTATTTTAAAAAAGGATCACCGAATCAGACCGTCTTTTTAGGACGCGACAGTCAATGACCCCACCACAACTGTGCTTTATCGATTTCGGACGTAACAAAATTCACCCTAATCATCTCACCAACCTGAATGGCAAATTGCATGAAAAGTTGTCTTGAAATCACAAAAAGATTTCCCTTGAATTTTGCAATGTTTCCTTGGGTTGTGTAGGTGCAAAGAAACTTAAAAACGTCATCAAAGGGGGCTGAAAGATAAGCTACAAGTTGAAGATGTCATTTTCAAACCAACATGCATGATCTACGGGTAGATCCACAGGCTATTGGCCTTCAGATCTTGACCCGCAGATTGCTCCCAGAAGAAGGTAGAATCAATTTTTTCTCAAAACTTAAAAGTTGTTGCCCTTTGAATTATCTTTCCAAAACCATAAGAATTAGGTCATTTCGAGTTCGGGATATAATGATAGGACCAAAATATTAAGACATGGTTGGGAGAGTCTTGTGTTTTAATAATTTGGATTTTTGGCTATGAAGATGTGAGAACTGGATTTTGATGTCTTCATATGATTTGTAGAGTATCCTCTTATCTTTAAAATTTCATAAGAATCATCTCAATCCAATATTTGTAGCTCAAGTTATGGTCAAAATACTTAAATGTGTCATTATTACTGACGCCTAGTTTTCTCCAATTCTTCACTTCTATTGCTTCTTTACACTTCTGTTTTGCTTGTTATGTCACTTATGCCCTTGAGACCTTTTGTAATGTTGGTCCTTTAATTCCATAGTGAATTTGTTGATGAGAATTTTTCAAAATTTGAGCAAAATAATTCTCCAAGTTTGAATGTAAAAGTTGTTCATTTGAGCTTCAAATCCAATTATCCTTGAATCTACTAAGAATGTGATGAATTGTGTTCCAATTGATCCAAATTATGATTGAAAGTAAAAAACCTACAAGATTGTACAAAAATAGTGCGCTAATATGCTCAAAATATAAATTTCGTCTCAAAACTCCAAAAATCGGGTAAAAACCTTATTTTTTTGGCAAATTCTCCAAATGGAGAATATTTATGAATTTGAGCCATTTTTATATTAAAAATACTTAAAACATACTAAAACACACTAAAAATATATATAAAATACTATGCTAAAATAGTTAAAATTATCACCTATCAATAATAACTACCATATGCATAACATATGCTAAAATCAAAAGATGGACTTCAATTTTATGGTCAACAATGCCAAATTACTAGAGATAGATGATATCAAAATAAAGAAGTTCTTCAACACGAGCCAAAAGCACTATCCTACACACATTGTCATCGCAACAATACTTTTTTTGAGATCCTTGAGAATCTTGTAGTGCAACCACATTAAAGCTGCATACAAAAAGCAACCAGTCAATTACAAAAGCTAACATTTAGCACAACTTGCATGTTTTCATGATATACATTAATTCACTATATAAAAGCATAGAGAATATCTATTTCAATCCAACATTCAACTTATCCCCCAAACTTAAACAAAATTAGCCCATGATTAAGTATGCTACAATTTTTGCATTTTTGCTACAATATCTGTAGCATATATGCTGCAGTTTCTCCAGCAATTTCTGCAACAAATGTGTTGTAGTTTTTGCTGCAATTTCTGCAGCTTTTGCAACAATTTACCGCAGTTTTTGCAGCAAGATGTTGCAATTTCTGAATCAAATATGCTGCAATTTTTGCTACAATTTCTGCAGCATATATGCTACCGTTTCTGCAGCAATTTAGTGCAGTTTTTGCTGCAATTTCTGCAGCATATATGCTTCCGTTTCAGCAACAATTTAATGCAGTTTTTGAAGCAAAATGTTGCAATTTCTGCAGCACATATGCTGCAGTTTTTACTGCAATTTCTGCAGCATATATGTTGCAGTTTCTGTAGCAAGATGGTGCAGTTTCTGCAGCAAGATTGTGCAATTTCTACAGCAAATATGTTGCAATTTGCTGCAGTTTTTGTAGCAAGATTGCAACAGTTTCTGTTGCATATATGATGCAGTTTTTGCTATAATTTCTGTAGCAAAATGCTGCAGCTTCAACTGTAGAAAGTATGGTTCTGGTGACATATGAGTAGGAAATAGATAAAGTTACATGTTCCAAAGTAGAAGATTTGTGGTACTTTACAGAAAACCTAGGATTTTACTATACTTAGCAAGAGGAACCAACATCAAAGAGACAAGAAAAAGGCTATTTTCGATTAGCATGAGGTGACTTTGTTCTCTAGTCACTATGCTCCTATATGAAATCATGCAAGTTTTTGGGATTGTTTTCTAATTTTAACAATGAAGCAATGATATGTCAATAATAAGAACACCAGGTTTTAAAACTTGTCAACATATTTTTGCCCTTTCACCCCTGCCTATCTAGTAATTAGTAATCACAAAATCACAAACTCCAATAAATCTTATTATCAATTCTCACCCACTCCCCATAATACATAAAATGATGCAACCCAAGCCACACCAACACCTCCCAAGCTTCTTGATGATGAGATTTATAGCAAATTCAAACATTCCCACCATTCTTGAGCCTTTGAGCAAGGAATACAGGGTCTACTATCAAAGGAAGATGACGAAATGGACAGGAAAGAGTTTGACAGCATGACATGCTTTGGTATTTTGATGATAACTCAAGCCACAAGAATGTGTTGAGTTGTTACGTGAAAAAAAGATCTAGAAAAAAAGAGGCGTGCTAGGAGGAGAAGAGAAAAGCCAAAGCACAAAGAAAAATCAAAGAAAAAGAAGAATAAAAGGGGCTGCAAAAGGTTTAAAAGCCATGCAATAATTTTATTCCATTGATCTTGGTAGTTTCTTGATGTTACATGTGAGTTCTTGAAATTCTTGGACTTACTTGGTGTGTTTCTTGAAATCTTGTAAACTGTCCAGTTGTTTCTTGAGGTTCTTGGAGAGTTTCTTGAATTTCTTGAAGTTCTTTAACATCTTCTTGAAGTTCTTGAACACTTTCTTGAAGATCTTGAACACATTCTTGAAGTTCTTGAGAAAAATCTTGAAGATCTTGAAGTTGCTAGTTGCTGGAATTTTTGTCCTTGAACATTCTTGATTGACTACTTGATTTCTTGAAAAAAAATCTGGTTTGGGTGTAACTTTGGGAGGTCTTGGATGAATTTTCTGGATTTTTTGGGATTCTTTTGTTGAGTTCTTGGCCAGCTTTAACGCCATATTGGTTAAAGTTGAGTTCTTGAGCCTTGTTCTTGAATCTTGTCCCAAACTACTTGCTGGAATTTTTTATCTTGATTGCAGATTCATTCTGAAAATTTTCCAGCAAGGATTTGAACTTTAAAGATAAGGTTTTTTTGAGTTGTTTTGGTGATATTTTGCTTCAGGTTTCATAAGTGAATTGGTTGGATCAAGTTCTTGAACTTGGTTCTTGGTTGAAAATACTTGCTGGAATTTTGTTGAACTTGGAGTTACGAATTTCTGAAAATTTTCCAGCCTGTTTCTAATTGTGTAAAGGAGTTTTGGGAGTTGTTAGTGTTTAAATAAGGGAAGAATCCTAGTCCTTAAGGATTGGGAAATTCAGTTGGGAAAAGAAAAAGGAAAGCAAAGGGGAAAGTTTCCTTTTTGCAAGAAACCGTGTGAGCTTGTTTCCTTATTGCAAAGCCGTGTGGAGATAGCTTAGGAAACCAACTGAATTCAGTTATTTGACCATTTATTCAGTTTCCTAAACTGTTGGAATCGTGTTTTCTTGGTTTCCTAACTGGTGTGGCTTGCTTCTTTGAGCATTGTGGTTCGAGTTTTGAAAGAATAACTTACTAGAGTTTTTATTTTTTGCACAAGTTCAATATTTTCAATCAAGAGAACTTTAAAATCAAGAATTTTCACACAATTATACCACACATTAGGGTGTCTATATTGTGTCTTCATTCTTGGTCATTCTTTGGAATTTTGACAACAAATCTACTCTAAGCTTCCTAAGTTTTTTTTGTTACTCTTATTCCTCTCCTTGATACTTAACTTTTGACACTTTGTTGAGGACAATTGAGCAGGTTCTTCATCAAAGGGCATATAGATTGATCTCAAGAGAGGTAAAAGGCTTAGTGGTGAGCACAAGGAGGGTAAAAGCCATAATATTTGAGAGAAGTGAGTGCAAACACTAAGGGAGTGTTTCACATATTCTTGTTTATTTTCTTTTTTATTATTAACGATTTTTCTTGCAGGTTTATTCATCATGTCTAATGAAAGTGTAGAACAAAACTTTGACATGAAGCCTATGTGGCAAGCTATGCAAGATCAATTGGCTCAAATGAATACTAGAATGGAAGGCATGGAGTCGGCCTTTAAAGCCCAAACTAGGGTTACGAGGAATCCAGTGTCTGAGGAGGATCATGGAGATGAAGCATCCGTGTATGATGACATAATCACTCAAAGAGGAAGGAGGGTTACCAACAACCAAGATAGCAATCTTGGAAGCATCAAGATGAAGATACCTCCATTCCAAGGAAAGCTTGATCCTGAGGCATATCTTGAATGGGAACACAAAGTGGAGCATATTTTCAATTGCCATAGCTACTTCGAAGAGAAGAAAGTGCAATTAGCTGTAGTGGCATTCACGGATTATGCTAGCATATGGTGGGATAAACTTGTGAAGGAAAGAAGAAGATGTGAAGAGGAGCCTATTAGAACTTGGTGTGAGATGAAGAATGTCATGAAGAAGAGATTTGTGCCAAGTTACTATGTAAGTGATCTTCATCATAGGCTTCAAACATTGAAGCAAGGTTCAATGAGTGCGGATGAGTATTACAAAGAGATGGAGATGCTCATCATTAGGGCTGATATCAAGGAAGAGGAAGAGGCTTCAATGGCTCGATTTATAGCTGGACTTAATACGGATATTGCTGAAAAAGTGGAGTTCCAACACTACTTAGACATCCATGACTTGGTGGACGTGGCCATCAAGGTTGAGAGACAATTGAAGGGTAGATGTGCAAGGGGGTATTCTTCAATGCAAAATCGAGCTAATTGGAGAGTAGAGCAGCCAAGGAGAAGTGAGAGAAGAGTTGATCAACCACGGGCCACTCCAACTCGTGAAGGTGCCAACAAATTGATCCATCATCCAAATCATCTTCTAAGGGTAAGATTGAAACTCCGACAAGGCAAAGTGCTATTAAGTGTTTTAAATGTCAAGGTTATGGTCGTGTAGCTTCTCAATGTGCAAGTAAAAAAGCTATGATTGTGCTTGACAATGGCGATGTTGAGAGTCTGAATTCAAGTGATGATGAAGATATGCCACCATTGGACGGAGGAAGCGATGATGAGATCATTGAATGTGCTGGTGATCATGGTGAAGTTTTAGTCACAATGAAGACGTTGAGTGAACAACCTAAAGAAGACAAGGAGAGTTTGCAACGAGATCACATCTTTCATACTAGATGCATTGTCAATCATAAGGTATGCAGTGTGATATTTGATGGAGGTTGTTGTACTAATGTGGCTAGTTCATTGTTTGTAGATAAGATGCAATTGCCTACATTGAAGCATCCAAATCCATATTATCTACAATGGATGACTGATACGGGGAGTTTGAAGGTTACAAAGCAAGTGGTTGTGTCTTTTGCCATAGGGAAGTATGAAGATGAAGTTGTATGTGACATTGCACCTATGCAAGCTTGTCACATTATTCTCGGAAGACCATGGCAATTTGATAGGAGGGTGATCTTCGATGGATTCAAAAACACTTATTCCTTTGCTTGGAATAAAAAGAATGTCATCTTAACACCTATGAGGCCAATTGAGGCTTATAGAGATCAATTTAGAATAGGTGAAGAGTGTAAGATGAGATCAAAGGAAAAGAGTGTTCGTGAGAAGAAGAAAAAGAGTGAGAGTCATGCGAGTAAGAAAATTTCTGAAACTTGTTTGAGTGAGTGCAAGAGTGTCTTACTTGTGAGGGCTAATTGTCTTGTACCAATGTACTCTCAAGAAGAAATTTATTTTACTAACTCACTTAACCAATCTTTTCCTAGTGTTTTTGTGACTATTTTGTAGGTTGATCATCAAGGAAAAGCGCGCCATTATTGCTGCCATATTGTCCAGATTGGTTTAATCCACTTGGAGGATAAAATCATGAAGTGGGAATTGATGCAAAATTCAAACGCCACGTTGAACTTGGCTGAATTGCTGGATTTTACTGATTCGTGGCTTAAGTTTTTGTGTTTTCTTTATTTAAATTGTTTTACTTTCCATGTTAATTCAGCTTTGCATGTTTATTCAATTATTTTAGGTGATTATGTTTTGCATCTAGTTAATTCAACTCCTTTTAGTACAATCTGTCTTAAAAGTTTTTGTGTGTTTTTGCATCATTATTTAGATGATTTACAGCATGTTTTGAGTGAATTATCATGCCATGATAGTTGTGTAAAGGTTTGCATAGTCGTTTGTGTAATCTGTCCAAATTTAGTTCATGGTCATCGTGTGAATTGTTATCTTGGTTTAGATGATTATGAGTGTTTCATTAGTAGAGCTTTATATCATGTTAGGGTTCATAAGTTTTTCAATACATTCTGTCCAAAGCATGTTCATGATTTACCTAGTAGTGACTATTGTGTTTTTGAATTTGTATTGCATTGTTCTTTCATTCCTCATATATGTGTATTAGGGGAGTGCATTGTCAACGTTTTTCAATTTGAATTTCTTAGAGTTTTATCTTCTGAAAATTGTTTTTATTGTGTGTTTGTTTATACGTGCTATCCTATATGTTCTAGTGTGTTAGTTTTTAGTAATTTTCAGATTTTTGAGTCTTTGTTGCATCATATGGATTGCGCAAGTTTAATAGTTGGTAGTGATGTGCATGGTTCATCTAGTGACTATAATTCTATCTGTGTGTTTATTTCTTCTTTTGATTATATTTGTTATTTTATTAGTAGTCCATGCATGCTTATTATTCATGTTTTAAAGGATGATACACATCAAGATATGTTTATTATTCTTAGATCAAAATCTGTCGTTGCATCATTCATGATTGTTTTTGAGCTTTATCTTGTTTCATCTTTAGAGAACAATGAGTTTTTAGGTATTTGCTTTTATTCTTGTATTGAGTCATCTGATTTATATGACTTAGTTCATATCGTCAGTGTCATTGGTGGTCCTACTTGTTTATCTATCCATCATTTAGTTACTTATATTGGTTTATATGTTATAGGCGATTCGAGGAAAAATCTTCGCGAGGAAGGAGGGAATGATACAACCCCTTGGATGCCTATACGAGTTCTTGGAGAAGCCTTGATGATGCTTGGAATGAGGGGACGAGTTAGGATAATTTCTTCAAAGATTTCACACAATTTTTATGTTCAACTTGGGTTTGGAATTTATGTTTATGTTGCTGAATGTTTGGGCCAAGGTGTGAGCTATTATTTGTGGATCAAGTTTGTATTCAAAGAAGTTAATGAAGCTTCCTTGGAGACCATGAAGCCTGTTCAGCCCAAGCCAAGTGACCAAGCCTCTATTGGGCTTAGAGAGACCCTAGTTGGGCCTAAGTTTAATTTTTCATGCTTTAGTAGTTTTCTTTGAGTACAAGTTGTAATCTTTAGTAGTTACCTTTTGTGATAGGTTACAACTAGCGTCCTAGTTAGTTTCCAATTAGTTTTATTTCCTCATTGTGATGTTTGACCTTTTTTTTTAAGGGGAGTTACTGTTCATCCTAGAATTATGATGATTCTTGATAATTATCAGCACTTTGAGTGTTTTTCTCGTGATGAGATCTTCTTAGTTCTTTGGTGATTTAGAACTACCCTTGTTCTTAACGAAGGGATTTTGTTAAGTTCAAGTTATCGCTTAGAGTTTATTCAATCGGTTTGTTGTTAGTCTTTTAGATTTGTCTACTTAGGAATCTACACCACAAGTTGGTTAGGGGTCTAGAGTGAATTCTAAAAGAAGAACATTCAACGAAGTTGGATAGAATCAAGGCAACCAATTTGTGATTCTTAGAGTCTTTGAATGGGGTTTCAAAGGAGTCAAGCATTCGAGTTGTTCAACCTAGAATTTTCAAGGCTTTCTTGGCATTCACTACTTCTGCACGTATCAGAATAGGAAACTTATTATCAGCCAAGAAAAGGTTTAAGGGCTGATAATTAATAACCAATCGTAACTTTTCTCTGATCTGTTCATGTCTTTTGTTTACATAGAAAGCTTGACAAGTCCATGAGGAATCAGATGGTTCAATGAGGTCAAACTGAAGCAGTTCAAAACACTCCTTTTCAGCCAATTTGTGTGTTCAGGATTCATTCCAAAGTGGTTGGCTTTTGTAGGGTTTATGTCCTCATTTCTTTTGAAAGGAGGCTTGATGAAAAAGTCTTGGTTTTTCCATAGAGGATGAGAACATTTTTGGAAAAATAAAACATGGTTTTCAGCACAGGATTGCTGAATCAACTGGGTTTTGATTTGAAAGGTAATTTCCTCATTGGCAATGGGCTATTTTAGGTAAAGATTCTAAAGGTCATGATAAGGCTTAAAAAAGGCTTTAGATTGGATTCCTTTTAGCTTGAGCAGAAATTGGTTTTTCTCATAAATATCAAATCCAATTACCAAATCTTTTCCTTGAACATTTCCTCCCAAAATGTGGGTATGAATCTTGCAATCTGGTAACAACTGAATGATAATATGAGTTTTAGTGGCATGAGTTGTCTCAAAGATTTCTCCACTAGCGGCTCCAAATTGATGTATTTCTGGTTTCCAGAATTCTTTTGGAAGGATTGTTTGTTTCAAAATGGACATGGCTGCTCCGGTATCAAAGAAGGCTATCACAAGGATAGGTCTATCATATTTTGAGGGATGATATGTACAAGGGTTTGTGGACATGTTTTGGTTGGCTCACTTATGTGAAAACAATCTTGAATATCCAGATCAGGAACCTGCAATGACAAAATAGTCTCATCAGTAGGCTCATCTTCCTCAGTTAAAATTTCTTCAAGTTCATTGAGAATAGGAATAATTTATTTTGAACTTTAGAAATTAAATGAACTCCCTTTGAATTTTGTGGACAAGCCGAGGAATAATGTCCCTTCTTTTTGCAAATGAAACACCTCACATTTGTTTTGGAAGATCTTGGTTTTCTTGAGAAATATTTCTTCTTTCTGAAATATCTCCATTTCTTTTTCTTTCTAGGAAAACTTTTATCTTGAAGAGAAATCTTTTTGAACTTTCTCCTTGATGATCCTTTCTTACACTCAAAACATTTTCCGTGGATCTCCAAATCAGGCCTCTTGCATGCTTCATCAATGCACTTGTTGCATTTCAAATATTCTCGCACAACACTTCTCTTGTTGCAGATGTCATCTAGAGCTAAATAAACTAATTGTCTAATCTGACCTGGAGTCAAATTTAAAATGGAACCATATTTATTCTGGATGTAAACTTCGGAAGTAGTAGCTAATGTTTTGGGAAGAGAAGTAAGAAAAGCTTGCTTGAGACTAATATTAGCTTTCAATACATAAAATAATTTTGTCATTCTTGGCATGTGCTCATTGATATCTTTCCTATCAAAGGATTTGCATTTCATTTTAAAAATCTCTTTGTATTTTTCTTCTCTGTTTAGCTCAAAATTTCCAATGAAAACTTGGTGCAAAATTTTTATGATGTCAAGAAAATCTTGTTTTGTCAGAAAATCAGTCTTCTCCTTTTCTGATACTGAATTCCACCAATCTTTCAAGGTACCTACAAAATGTGCACTAAATTCAGCAAAACTTTAAAATTTGAATCAAATTTTAATGCTTTAATGGACATCCATGCATGAAACTCTTGAAATCTGGTTTCCCATTTATGAGCAGGAATATTATCAATAGTGAAAATTTGTGTACTCCCTTTTCCAAACTCAGAACTTCGAACATATGGTACTTCTTCTTCATGCATGTACTCTTCTGGTTCTTCAACTTTGACTTCAGCATCTTCGCCTGCTGATGTGATCCCGAGGCATGAAGCAGTTGTACAAGCTAAAGATGAAGATCATGTGGTTCAAGTTCCAACGGGTCCAGTTACTCGAGCCAAAGCCAACAAGTTTAAAGAAGCTCTTCAAGCGTTGGTCCTAGCTATACAAGAGCAAGAGAAGGCAAAGAAGATTGAAAGGACACGTGATAATGATTGTAAGCATGTCAATATACTTCAAGTATGTTTGGAGCAAGAGGAGGACGTGCATAGTGGAGATTCAGAGGTTCTGACCAAGGCCACTGGGAAGGCATCGCCATGGCCTTCCCCACGGCCTTCATCAGAACCATGGACAGATTGAAGCGGCTTGCTAATTGAAGAAATAAAGCTTCTGACCAAGGCCGCTGGGAAGGCCGCGCCACGGCCTTCCCCACGGCCTTCATCAGAAGCTTGAACCCAGAGCAGCTAAGGAACTGATCGAGGCCGCACCCAAGGCCGCCCCGCAGCCTTGGCCATGGCCTTCCACAGAAAGGCTGCAGACGTCGTTTGTTTTAGGTTTTGAAAGTTGTAACTTTTAAATAAAAGTTAGTTATGATAAGTTACAACTGTTATTTAGTATTTGAGTAGGTTTAGAACTCTAGTATTCTTTCCCTGTTTAGTATTTGCCTATTAAAGGCTAATTGGTGAATGTAATAAGCAGACAATCGTTGAATGAAAATTGAGAGTTTCTCTTTGGTTTCTCCAAAGGATTTCTTGAATATCTTGGGTTCGTTCTTGAGGTGTTCAACGGCTTTGTCAATCCAGTTCTTGCTTGATTGTGGTGCCACAAACCCCTATACCAAGGTTCGTTAGTGCAGGTCATCAATGGGTTGAGGTCTTTTCCAAACCAATATCAGATCCCAACGATCCTGAAACCCTTGATCCGTGGTTTATGTCACAAGTAAGGCGTAGGTTGCATCACCTGCCATGTTCATTTCAGGAAGAAAATTTTCTTCCTTAGTCTCTTCAAAAGATTCTTCGCTGGATTCATCGTTTGTTGAAGAATTTTCATCATCTGGTTCACTTCTTGATTCCTTTGACAGAGAATCATCATCAGTAGTTTCAGGTGCTTCCATTGTTGAGATCAACAGAATACTTGATTCAATTTGTTTATGCCAAAAGGAAGAAATATTATCAGAATTTTGTTGTACTGAAAATGTCAACAAATCTTCCTTTTCCTCAACTTTTTCCTTCTGTTTTTCTTTCATTTTTGCCATTTTTTGTTCTTTTTCCCGCTTTCTTCTAGCAATCAACTGATCTCTCAGCCATCTACTACTGTTGTGATAAGGAATTTCTTCTTCAGTAGATGATGTGTAATGAGAAGAGGTTGTTAAAGGCGTAGTATCAAAGATTGAAGGAAAATTGCTCCTTTGTGGTTTCTTAGAGTCATATGACCCCAACTTTCCTTTCTCTTTCAAACTCTTGATCTGAGACTTAAGGTATTGAATGTCTTTTTCTTTCCTTTCTTGGTAAGCATCAATTGATACACCAATACTTGGAATTTGCCTTTGCACTTCTCCAAGTCTCTTTTCCATGACCTTTATCATCTTCAATACTTCAGTATTTTGAGATCTTGTTGTTTCTGCCAATGTATCCAGTTTTGACGAAACATTTTTGACATTCTCCTGAATGGAGGTCAACACTTTATTCTGGCACAAAGCGTTTTCGGATTGCCAATTCAGGACTTCTTCAGTTTTGTTCTGGATAGAGTTTCCAAAAGGGAGAATGGTTGGATGAGCATTTTGAATCTTGGCAGAATCTCTAGAATGATTTTTTACAAATGTCTCTTGGACAAAAGGAAATTCAGCTGGTTGGAACATACAAATTGTAGGAATTTCTTGGGGAGTTTGAGCAAGAGTGTATACCGGAGGATTTGGAAATTCATTTCGAATTATTTCAAGAAATTTTTTATAGTAAGGATAGAGAGGGTTTTCTGGTGTTTTGGGTTTCATCCTTTTCAGTTCTACCCATTCATCAGGAATTTGAAAACCATCAAATGTACTTTTGAAAGAAGTAAATTGGTTCTCTTCACTATCACAAAAATGTTCAGCTATGTGTCCGCATCCTGGTTTTTTCTTAGGATCCTTTTTCCCAAAGCATTTCCTGCAAGAACAAACATCCGAGTAAATATGACTAGAAATGGATCTTGGAAATAATGAATAGGTTGTCCATTTTCTTTGAAATGCAAAATTAAATCAATTAAAGATTCTTTTTGGTTTTCTCCAAGGTTTTGGATCATCCATGGGAATTTCCATCATTGAGATCTGAGGATAATCTCTAGTCTTGATTTTTCCCTTCAAATGCAAATGGTCAAAGGAAATTGATACTAATCCATCAGAATTTGTCACCATTTTAGAATTAGAGGATTCTAATGGTCTCTGTTCTACTTGATGGAGTTTTTCGTAATCAGTTACCCAAGCTTATGGAAGAAGCTGGACAAGTTCATCCCTTGAGATCTGGTGAGGCACATGTGTACATATAGCAGAGTGTCTTCTCCACCAGGGAGAGTGAGATCTAAGGCATGAGTTTGCACTCTATAGGTCATCTAGTAATGCAATGTTGTAGCCATTGCATCTAAAATCTGTTCAGGTCCATGAATCTATACTTGAACCTTTAAAGCTTCCAAAAGATGTGGGTCAGATAAAGACATATTAAAATTAGGAAATAAAGTAACAAAAATTGTGTCAGATAAAGACATATTAAAATTAGGAAATAAAGTAACAAAAATTGTACCTGCATTCAAAGTAGTTTCTACCGTGGCTATACAAGCATGCTGATATCTAATGAATCTACTATCTAATAAAGCAATTCTAGCTACAACAGGCAAACCTTTCCTACCATGAAAAGAAAGAGAAAACCTTACTGCTCCGAAATGAATATGTGAATATCCTTGTTGTTTCCACTGAGATGGAAACTGCGGAGGAATCTGTAAGGTAATAAATTTTTCTTTTCCATTGGCGGGAATTTGACACTGATCAAGCTTAGAATCTTGAACATATTCTTTAACACCTTTTGCCCTGTGTTTTATCAAAGATTTTATAGAACCAAAAGTAGATGTATGCAATTTAGAAAATGAAGAGTAAGGATTTAACAAAGGTAAAGAAGTAGGATTAACTTGATCAGGATCTACTGACACTTCGTATAAATAATCTAATCTATCTAAAATATTAGTAGAACTAGATCTTGTAGAAGAACTCATCATTAAAATATTTAAAGCAAATGGATCATCTTCACTGGCTTATCGCTCCAAGGAAATTTCTGACAAGGAGAATAATACCAAACCAAACGGCGATAATAAATTCCAAATTTCTCACAGGTTTGATTTCTTTGTTGATATTATTATGTTTGAATTTTCCAAACTGCCTCGTGAACTTCAAGCAGTTATTTTATCTCGTGTTTGTATTCAAGATATATTTTGCTTTTATAATTGGCAAAATAAAACATGGTTTTCAGCACAGGATTGCTGAAAAAAAAAAGAGAGAGCTTGACCTTTTTTTACAACAAGTGGGTGGGAAAGATGGAAAGATGTCAAAATTAGCACCTAAGATTGAGAAAAAAGGGGAGTATGCCAGCAAGAGAAAGTGAGTGAGCGAGAGCGAGAGTATGAGTACCTTGCATAGCTTACAATTTTTGTCGATTGCCTCCAAGTCTCTTGCAATCTTCTAGAAAGGGATTAGAGATGGAGAAAGAGAAGTTGAGATAGCAAGAATGGGAGGATGATGCTGGGATGTTGTGGGGAGTAGGACAGAAGATGGAGATAGTAGAAGGGAAGAGAGAGAGAGAGAGAGAGAGAGAGAGAATTGATATTTGTGTCTTTTGTTTTGTGTGGTCCAAAAGATGGGGAAAAAACTGGTGGGAAATAATGGAGGGAGTGTGAAAACTTTTCCTGACGAATAGGCATATTGAAAACATAAGCTCATTTTGAAAAGTGTTTGCATGACAGATCGTCATAAAAAACTTAATTTTTGCTGACGAATATGTTCACTATCACAAAAAATTTGTCACGAAAAGTTTATTTTTTTGTAGTGTTGCTTGGATTCTACAAAAGTTTTCAATCATATATCTATTCTATTGAAGGGATACTATATACATCTTGTTTTAATTGTGTTTCGATAATAAGAGTTAGTGAAAAAGCTTTAGTAGTTGCACATATTTGATTTCTTGTGCGATTCGACGCCTAATATTCCAAGTACTACAATAGACCCGTGCACTGCGGATTAAATTGGGAGATTAGATTTTTATTACTTGATTTGTGTGTATTTGTTAACATTTACTATACCTAATCTACACCACGTCAAGTTTTTGGCACCGTTGCTGGGGAATCGAAGGCAATATTAAGGCAAAAGCTAACTTTATTAATCTAAACTTTGTTTTGTATATTTGTAAATAACTATTTTCTTTTTTTTTTGTAGGTGTATGCATAGGAACTTAAGAGTTGTGCTTCCATTTGATCCAAAGATTGAAAGAACCACAAGGAAGGCAAGGAGACAAAGGCAAGAAGAACCAGCTAAGGTGGAGAAGATTGGTCTCAAATACATCTCAACCCCAAGAAAAAAAAGAAGGTAACCCAAAATCCTAATCCTAATGCTCATTCTTTAAGAGATTTTGCTATGCCAGATCCTACTAGTTCTCATACTAGTATAATTAGATCACCGGTTAATGCAAATAATTTTGAACTTAAGCCAGGACTAATTCAAATGGTTCAACAAAATCAATTTGGTGGTAATGTAAATGAAGATCCACATTTACACTTGGGTAATTTTATGAAAATATGTGATACAATAAAACTAAGTGGTGTTTTCAAAGATGCCATAAGGCTTAGATTATTTCCATTTTTATTAAGAGACAAAGCCAAGCAATGGCTTCAAGCATATCCACCAAATACCTTTGCAACTTGGATGGACCTTTCCAAAGCATTCTTGAACAAATATTTCCCACCGAGAAAGAATGCATGACTAAGGATGGACATAACAAACTTTCACCAAAGCGACGGAGAGTCTCTATATGAGGCTTGGGATCGATTCAAGGATTAATAAGAAAATGTCCACACCATGGACTTTCTTATTGGTTAATTGTACAAACCTTCTATAAGATGCAGCTGCAGGGGGAGCTCTCATGGCAAAATTGGCAGAGGAGGCCTAAGAGTTGATAGAGGAAATGACAGTAAATCACTACCAATGGGCCAATGAAAGAGGTATTCCTAGAAGAACGCAATGTATGTATGAAATTGATACTTTAGATATGCTTAGAACTCAAATACAAAATATGATGAATGTTTTCAATAAGCATGTCTCTAGTAGTCAAAATTTATCTGGTATTGCATATTGTCATTTGTGTGGTGATTCTCATGATCCATCTTCTACTAATAATCCTTTTTCCAACACATATAATCTAGGGTGGAGAAACCATCCAAATCTTGGGTGGAGGGAACCAAAGATGATAACTCAACCTAGAGTTTTACAAAATAAACCAGCTTGGGAGGTGGCAAATGAGAAGGTTATGGAAAGGGTTGAGAATTTGAAAGTAGAATGCTAGGAATTGCTAGATCTTTAGAACATCAAATTGTTCAAATAGCCGAACCAAATGAACCTTAGGAAACAAAGGGGAGTTACCAAGTAAAATCAAAATTAATCCTAAGGAACAAGTTCAAGCAATTGCATTGAGAAGCAGTAAAATGCTAAAATAACCAATCATTGAAGAATGTGGAAGTGAAAAAGATGAAAAAGAAGAAAAGGAAAGGAAAAAGTAAGTGATAAGGAAGTTGGTGTGAAAAATATGAATTCCCAATCACAAACTATTCCTCTTCCACCACAAATTCTATTTCCACAAAGGTTTAAAAATGAAAAGCAAGAGAAGGAATTGGGAAAGATTGCTCAAATGCTTAAGTAATTACATGTAAACATTCCTTTTGTAGATGCATTTTTGCAGGTTCCCAAGTACAACAAGTTTTTGAAGGACCTTTTGACAAGAAGGAAAAGTCTTGATGACTTTGCAACCATAGCACTCATGGAGGAATGTGGTGCAGGGATACAAAATAAACTTCCACCAAAGCTTAAGGATCCAGGGAGTTTTTCTATTCCATGCACTATTGGTGATGTGAATTTTTCCAATGCTTTATGTGATTTGGGTGCTAGTGTGTCATTACTTCCCATGTCAATAGCTAGGAGGCTAGGTTTTAAGGAAGTTCAAAACACAAACATCACATTGCAACTAGCTAATAGGTCTATTAGGCATCCACTAGGTGTTCTAATGAAAGTGGATAAATTATCATCCCGATAGATTTTGTTGTTTAAGATATGGAGGATGATTTTAATATGCCTATTATACTTGGAAGACCTTTTCTTGCTACCGCCGGTGTAATTATAGATGTGAAAAATCGCACATCAAAGTTGAAAGTACGAGATGAGAAAATTGCATTTGAATTGAATGATATGATGAAACATCCCTCTTCTACCTTCAACATGTATTTACTTGATGAATTGGAAGATAATGTGCCAAATGTTTCATTTCTAGGTCTTGAAAGCACAAGAAGAAGGACAATGAGAAGAAAGGACCAACTACACTTCATTGATATATCTACACCCAAAGGAGTGTACGATTCTTTCGGTTATGGTCTTAAAGAATGAAACGTACAACTACAAAGTCTAGCTCTAGACTTTAAATGAAGCGCTCGTTGGGAGGCGACCCAATGTTTTTAATGTTTTTGTGAAATTTTAATGTGTGATGTTATGTATTATGTAATTTAAAGTTTGTTTAATTTGTTTGTTCTGTAGGTAATGCAACTTGGAACTTGAAGATCAAGTTTGATTCAAAATGTTACAATCTTGAGTTTGACTCTTAAAATCCCTTCTTCTTTAACACTTCATAATTATAAGAATGTTTAACATGTCTATTATGTGTTATATGATGTGTTTGAGAAGTTGGAATTTGATAGAAGTTACTATTCATGATTGGAAAAACTTTTGAACAACTAGGTCATTTGGTAATTCATAGAGATTATCTGTTGTTTGGCCTTGTTTTTATGCTTAATGTGCTTAAAGAAACATGTGTGCATTATTGGTTTGCAATGTGTATTCAAATTTTGCAAATTAGGCAACTTGAAGAATCATGCTCAATCCATGCAAAATATTGTGATTTTGATGCAAAATTTGTGAAATTTGTGAAAATTGTACATGTGTATTTTCATGATTCAAACTTTTTCTTATTGTTAAATTATTCCAAAACATGTTAAATTTAAAGTTGACAATGCTGCAGAAAAGGGAAATAACCAATGGAACAATAACACAAAAGAAAGCAATTCACTACTTGCTAAAGGGAGTGATCCACGGGTCACCACCCGCGGATCGCACCCGCAGATCAAGGTATCCCTAATCCACTACATAGAGATCTGCGAAATGGCTTTGTGAACGGCAGATACCTCACTCGTGGATCACTTGAAAAGTTAGGTTTGCAAGTTCTTTTTCATTGGTTTTCAATTGGTTCACTTGCAATATGTGTTTCATGGTTTGTGTATATGTTTTAGACAATCAAATTAGCATTTTAACATGTTCCCATTATGCATTTTCTTTACTTAAGTTTAACTTTATATACATATTTTAATTGGCTAACCCTATATATGGGAGTGGGTGCCACTCCATAATTTTATTAATAAAATTGAGAAATGAGGGGGGCATAACCTGACCTCAATTATTACAAACAAATGGACTTAAGAAAAAAGGAAATAAAGAGGACTTCCTCCCTTTACATAAAAACAATTTTAAAATAAAAACTCAACATTTCTTAAATCTAAAAGCATGAAATCCTAACTAATCTAGCTTGACTACCCCGCGGACTAGTCTTGGAAGAGATGCAAAATTCGCAAAAAACTGATCCTTGTTTGCTAGAAGACTCTCATTGGACAATATGTCTGCTAGCTTGTTTGCTTCCCTGAAACAATAAGTAAAACTCACAAAATGAAGTCTGAAACTATGAAGTTCCTCATGTAATAAATATAAATTCCACGGGCAAGATATCTTCCCATTTACAACGTTAACCAAAGTAAGCGAATCTGAGTGCACATGGAAATATCGAAATCCCTATTGACAACATAAACGAACACCATGAATCGCAGCATGAAATTCTACCTCTAAACTTGAGCCATACCTCAATGAACAAGCATAGCCAAAAATAACTTTACTCTGCACATCCCTAAGAATCTCACCACCTCCACAATCTCGCGGGTTCCCTTTAGAACACCTATCAGTATTAAGCTGAAAAATTTTCACAAGAGAATTCCATTTGACCATAGTTATACAAATACTCCTCTTCATCTTACCAATGTTGCCATAGAAATCCAACCAATTATTAGCATTGATAGATTTGCTGAATTTTTGCTCCCATGTCATTTTTACATCTCCAAAAATCCTGCGAGCAATATACTCCCAAGGGCAAGAATTTCCTGCAAACACAAATTCATTCCGTGCTTTCCACAAATGCCATAATATTAAAATAGGAGAGATTTGGTACAAGAAGTCAATATATGAATTAACAGTATGATAGGATCCAAGGATCACTTGCACATGTGAAGCATTGCATAGCATGTTTCAAGCTAAAAGGGAAGTCATTTATCAATGATATAGGCATGCATGAATGTTGTCCAAGTGTTTCATACGAGTTGAGCATGAATGTTGGGCTTGAGTTATGTAATGATCAAGCTAGTAGATTGGGCCAAGGTTTAATGTATTGGCTTTGGATCAAATATAATTATAAAGATAGCCCAATTGAATGTTCTAAGTTGTTCATAACAAGCATACAAGGGGCTGGTTACTTGGGCTCACTTGGAGGGCTCTTAAACTTGCAAGATGGAGACCCAATAGTGCACAATGGAGGTGTCCAGCCCAAGGAGACTTTTATGGACGAATTTTTTATATTTTCCAGATCTTATTTTATGTTTTGTTAGTTTTTCAAATTGTTTACAAGTTGTTTTTGGTAGTTTTCCAAATAGTTGAGTATTTAGTTTTTAGTAGTTGTCTTAAACTTCAAGTTCTAGAATTTTGTTGTAAGCCTATTTATAGGCCTTCATAATTCAATGAAATAATCAGATTATTCCTCAAAAAATTCGTGAATAGTGTGAGCTCTTTTCAAGAGTGTTTTCTTGGTTCTTGGATTAGAACTACTCTTAGTCTTATCAAGCCTAAGCTTGTGCGACTTAAATACTTGCTTAGAGTGATTTTCTTTCGTGTTTGATCAAATTCTTAAAGCCTTAAACTAGCATATTGAGCTAGCTCAAATTGGTCTAGTTTAGGTCCTTAGGAGTTCGTGATCTTCATTGAAGAAGGGCTCGAGGCGTTTGGCTTGGAATTCATCAGGCGGTCTTGGCAACGTTCCACGATTCCGTGCGTATCACAGTAGGTAGCAAGCACCACTTCATTCGCCTCCTACGTAATGGATGCTATTTAGACACCAAACCCACAGCTACATCGAAGAAATCCCAAATGCGGGCAGAACAATCTCCTAAACTAAACACGTGTTCAACAGATTCAAGAGAAGGAGATGGACAACAAAAACATTTCGAAGGGCCATGAACACCAAATTGCTGAAAAATATCAGCCGATGGAAGTCTCCTATGTAACAATCTCAACAAAAAAAATGAAATTTTCCCTAGAATATTAGTATCCCAAATCTTCGGAAAAAATAAACTAGAGACTTTTAGTCTCTTACACAGTGATATGCGAAACTCAAGGAAAATGTACCTGAAGAAGACAACTTCCAAACCATTCTATTAGAGGGAATCCAACAAATATTACTTTCAACCATATCCCTAACTTTCAACATCCACTTCCACATCATGGAGTCAATCAACTTTGGCTGAACCTGTACTAGCAAATATGATTTACAGTATTTATCATGCAAAAATTCTGCCCAAATCGATTTTTGTTCCCTGAATCTCCACCATAATTTGATGGAAAAATCCAAGTACACATCTTCCAAAGCTCGCAATCCAACCCCTCCCTCATCAATGGGACGACATAAATTTTTTCCACTTTACCCCTTAGAAAACGTGAACCATCTCCATCTGTCCCCCACAAAAATCTAGAAAAGATTTTCTCTAGCTCCCATAAAATACCTTTAGGAGGACATGTAGCAACCAAAATATGCAAATGAATTGAGGACAATACATGTTTAATCAATATTAATCCTACCTCCCGACTAGATAAAATCTATTCTGCCAATGCCAAAACCTTCTTAGCAACACATTGACTAAGCTCAAAAAGAAAGCTCTTTTACCTCTTCCTAAGTATAAAGGGCAACCCAGATACTTGCACAAGGAAAATGTCTTTCAAAAAACCCGACAGAGCTCTAATGATTTCCTTTCTTTGCCTAGAAATTTTGGGACGACACAAAAAATCACTTTTATGCACATTAATTTTTTGGCCCGAACATCTTTCATACTTTACTAATATATCCCATCACCAGCTTCAAGGGCCTACGGTCTGCACCTTGAAAAAATGACAACATCATCAGCAAAGGCCAGGTGAGTCATATTTGAACATTTTGGGAGAACACTAAAAGGAGTAAACCCCTTTCGCCCAATAAGAGAATTCAATGCCCTGGACAATCTCTCCACTACAATAATAAATAAAGCTGGAGAAATAGGATCTCACTTGGCGTAGTCCTCTAGTAGAACTGAAAAAAAGCCTTTAGGAGAGCCATTAATAACAATTGAAAACCAGCAATTGGAGATTAACCTCCAAATCATATCAATAAACCGTTCCCCAAATCCAAACGTCCTTAATACTTTGAGTAAATAAACCCATGAGACCCTATCGTAGGCCTTCTCCATATCTAGCTTTAGTATTACATTCCCTCCTCTTTTTTTCTTTTTCATACCACCAACCAATTCCTGAGCAAGTAAGAAATTCTCTGCCATCAATCTTCCTTTGACAAACCCGCTTTGTTCATTGGAATTTATCTGAGGTAACATACCTGCAAACCTATCAGACAAAATTCTTGAAACAACTTTATTAAAGAAATTACACAAACTTATGGGTCAAAATTGTGTTAAATCTTAAGGACAAGACACTTTAGGGATTAGAAGCACCAAGGTAGAAGAAATACACCTTGGTAATTCGTCACCATAGAAAAAATTGGTCACTGCCCTATACACATCTTCAGCCACAGTATCCCATGCATGCATGAAAAACTTACATGTAAAGCCATCCGGCCCCGGAGCACTATCCCTATTCATTGAAAACACTACATTTCACACCTCCTTTGCAGTTGGAAAGTTTTTCAAAGATTCAACATCGTCAATAGCCAATAATTTGGGAATGTGATCTAAAATAAAATCATCACGTACCTCATCTTGTGAAAATAAAGAAGCATAGAATCTGCAAGCCTCTGAAGTGATAGCATCTTCCTCCTCCAACTATTCCCTAGATGGGTCTTTAATATGATGGATAATAGCTTTGGTTCACCGTTTTGAAACCACAGAATGAAAATACCTTGTATTCTTGTCTCCATCCTTCCACCATTTAATTCTAGCCTTTTGTCTCCAAAAGCTCTCCTCAATGCAAAGTGCTTTATTTAATTCCGTACAAGACTGCTGCATGGAGTCTAAGGCTTGTTCAAAGCCTTCAATATCATACTTTTGCTCATCCTCAGTTGCTTTCCTCTCCAATCTTTTAACATTTTCAAAAATATTCCCAAAAGTTCTACGCGGCCACATTTGAAGGGCTTTTTTTCACATTCTTCAATTTTTCAGCTAGTACCTTCACAGGATGTCCCGTGTAGGAAGAGTGCCAATTTGACCAAACTACCTCCAGAAATTGATTATGTTCAACCCAAAAATGGAGAAATCGAAATACCCTTGGTTTGTCATCTAGCCTAGTCTTCCCCGTTATCAGCAAAGGAGAATGGTCTGATGGACTCCTAGAAAGATGTTGCATGAAATGTCCATTCCTGTTGAATTATATTGTTGGTTAATTAGCACTCTATCCAGTCTTTTCCATATCCTAGCACGACCATGTCTATTGTTGCACCATGTATAGGGAGAGCTAGAAAAACCTACATAAAAAACTTCAACATCTTGCATGAAATTAAGGAAATCCAATACTTCATTCAAACGAAAAGATCTGCCCCCTTTCTTCTCGCCAGCTTGAGAAATAATGTTAAAATCCTCCCCAATCAACCATGGAGAGAAAGTAACATTCTCATCTCTCAGGGCATCCCACAATACTTGCCTTTCAACAATGTCACAACATGCATGCAAGAAAGACAATTTACAAGGATAGGCAAAAATTGAGTTATACACACTAATAGAAATATGTTGTCCACTATCACCAACAACTGAGTACGTCCCTAACTGCCAAAAAAAATATCAACACTTATCCAGAGACATTATGCACACCACCATCCATACCCAATTTTTGTTTAATTTCATGAAACTTATCAACTTTCACTTTTGGTTCACAAATATCAATTAAATGCAAATTAAAGATTCTAATTAATTTCTTCAATCTTCTAATATTAGGGCCTTTAGACACACCCCTAATATTGCAAAACATCATACAAATCATTTGGATGGATGATCAAGACAAGAATCTAATGATTTTGTCTTAGAACGAAGGACTCTATCCGAGCTTGGAGCAAAAGAAACATTTTTCTTTTTGGTTGGCTTGTGCAAATTTAAATCCTTCATGTTTATAATGAGACATCTCCAAATTGTAAAATTCCATCCTTTTGTTAAGCTACTGAAGCACACTCGAACCACTATGTTCCTGCATACCTCTCAGTGATAAGCTCCCATCCATTACTTCAGCCACTGTTATCATTTTAGCATGGATATTTGATTGAAGAACCTCTCCTTCTTCCACCTGTTGCTACTGTTGTTCCAGCGATCCTGATTGTTCCAACAAAGAAGGCACATTATCTGCTGGAGGATTAGTAATTTCCTAATCCCTTGTAGGACCCCCATCATTATCATCAATCTCAGAATCAATGGGTGTGATAGCCCCACCTTACCCTAAGGCGTACCAAAAGGCTTAGCGGATTGCCTGCCTAGCTCTCGCTAGGACTCGAGTCAATCACGCACTAGATTCCATGAACAATCGATATTTTATAGAAACCTCGTAAATACATTCATATGATTTAAACTTAAGAGTAAAGGTACCAGTTAAGTAGTTTACATCATAAACACCTAACTAATATAGTAAAATCTCAAACATCCTTTTTCTAACAAAATCCTACCAAGAACTATTCTTGAATCCTCACCACCAACCTTAAGTGTAGGAGCCTGTTTAAGGAGAACAAATAAAATGGATGAGCTATAATAGCCCAGTGAGGTTCCCACACATGCAAACACACAGGCAGACAAATTAGATAAATAAATAAATAATTAACAATGCCATAAAATAGTATAAGGACAAGTTAAGTAAACAATTAATCAAATAAAGAAGGATACATCTCAACCATGGGAACAAACTCAACCGTAGAAGTATCAAGTATAAAATCGTGTGGCAATAGTGTTCGGACCAATAGAGAAAACCAGGTTCTTGCTAATGATCAGGTAAATATCAGATAATAGTACCTGAAACCACCCATGCACCTTTACCTCCTCAATATCTCCACTCTAGGGAGAAATCTCAACCTTGGAGGGAAAAATAGTTTGTTCAATCCAGAGTTGGCCTCTTGAGGAATCTCAACTTAAAGGAGAGAACACAAACCCCAATGCCCAAACACCTTATATCCTCCTAACCAGTATGACTAACCGTGGTGTAACTGGTGAAGTGTAACCACTGAAGCCTAGCCCGAAGCTTCAATTCAGTTGAAAGTTTACCAACAAGTATATTCACATTTGATAGAAGTTGTGCATGTAACAAATTGCAGGATAGATGTGATAAAGTACACATCTTACCTTCATATAGCACATTGTAGTAGCTAACAAATATTAGGCATTAAAGTGGAATTAACACTTAAACATGCATTAGGCGCACAAGGAAACACTCACCTCGAAAATTCAAGAAAGTGCCATCGTAAAATGTGTGAGGTTCAGACTCGGATCCTAAAATTCAAAAGTAGCCTAATTAACCTACTGGATTTTCTTTTAAAAGAATTTTGTAAAATATACCCAAGTTTAACTAGGGTTTTAAAATAAATGTAAATTGGTTATAAGGAAAATCCAAGAAGTTGTAATAAAGGAATCCGGGTAAAACCCTAAATCAACCAATAAAGAAATTTAAGAAATTCCCTTTTTGAAAGTAATTTAGTTCTAAGGGCAAATAATTAGGTGTCAAAATTAAGGCTAAATTCAAATGGAATGATTAATACTTGAAATTTGTTACTAATTTTTGCTTTATTTATTATTATAGTTGCAAAACTTTAATAATTCGCTATAAATTTCGGACCAAAAGAAAATACTGCTAAATACTATGAACTTAAGAGGTAGTTTTAATAAATATTGATTAGGGTTCAAGGTTTTTGGTATAAGAAGAAATTTTGCTCAAAATAGTTAATTTATAGGTAAACTAGCTTTTAAGTCCAAGAAAGATTTATTACTAATAGTCAAGTATAATTTAAGAACTTAGCAAAATTAATGTACGTTAAAATGAGAAAACTCCAAAATATCCTATACTTAGGTAAATTAATGGTTTTAAACTAATTAATTTCAAACTAATGATATTTAATTAAAATAAGACTAGTTAAATAACAAATTAGGATTATTTGGTGAAAAACATACTAGAATCGAGTATAAGGTTAAACTAGTCAAAATTTTCACTTGCACATTTAATAAAAGTCAAGCGTCTAACTAGTTTAAATCTTCAAAAATTTATAAGAGTTTCTTCCTAAAATTGATTAATAAGGTTCCAAAATCGTTGCACTACATTTTCCTAAAAACCGGTTAAGTAGCTTAAGTTTAAGGTGCTTAGTTTTTGGTGTCACTTCAACTAGTTTACAAGCTGAAATTTCCAGCAGTTTATGTCCTCAAAACTTGGCCAAAACAAGGTTAATATAGCTGGAAATATTGTAACACCCTAGAAAATGCACTTACAAGAGACATTCATTTATCTAGGGTTAAGTGTTAATTCTTGATTCATTAGTTGAAAGATTACTTGAGTTAATTAGGTTAAGTAAATGAGATTCTTTCATGATTAAGTGAGACTATCTAAGTATCTAGTTGGGATTAATTTTATGGGACCATTAGTTTATATTAGAGTTAAATAGTGACTAACTTATTCTACTATTTTCTAGTCTTTTGACCAATTGAATTTTAGCTCAATTTTACTCAAAAACTTCACTTATTCTCTTGCTTTCTTTTCTTTCTTCTTGGCCTGAATTTTCTTCTCCTTTTCCTCTCTTCATGGCCGGCTCTCTCTCTTCCCTATTTTTTTTCATTTTTGCTTTAATTTTGTGCCATAAAGTTGTTAATTATTAGAAGATAAATGATTAAAATTAGCACCAATCAAATTAAACCAAGTTAGCCAACTTTTCATTAAAAGCATACAAACTCACATGACTCTTGTCTTGCTATAATTGGTCAACCTCTTCTCCATTATTTTCTTTATTTCTTTTCTCTTTTCCTAACCTATTTCCCTTCCATTTTCTTTCTCCCTTGGCCGGATCTTTCCCCTCTCTATTCTTTTATTTGTGCTTTAAAAATTTATGCCATAATACTTGCTAATTACTAAGTGATAGATGAATAAAATTTGTACTAATTATATTTAGCCAACTAATACCTATTATGTCAAAATATCTAAACCCTAGCTTGACTCTTGTTTAGTTTTGATTGGTTGCACTTTCTTCCATTATTTCTTTTATTTCTTTTATACTTTCTTGACCTAATTCTTTCTATTCTCTTACCCTCTTGGCCGAACTCCCTCTTGCTCCCTCTCTACTCTCTCTTGTTTTCATTTTCTTGGAGCTTTCTCTTCAATTTTAGACAAATTTCACCATAGAAAGTGAGTTTTTCTTCTTCCTAAGCATAGTTCTAAGCTTGATCAAGGTATGTACTATGAACTTTTGCTATTAATTTCAAGTTTTATTCAGTTTTGTTCAAGTTTTATACTAAGTATTTGTTAGTAGTACTTGAAGATTTAAGCTTGAACTTAAGAACACTTGAACAGTCATGCTGGACCAGTTTTAGTAAAACTTTCATAACTTGGTATAGATAACTTGGATTCGAATGATTCTTGTTGTTTTATAAACTAGATTCATAGGGCTTTCAAACGGTGTAAAGCTTGCACTGTGGTTCATTGTGTATTAATCGCAGAAAGTTTGCAAACTGGGCTGAAAATTAGATTCTGCGTAAACAGTATTGATGATGAGCCAAATTGAGGGCTGATTTTGAACTTGTTCTAGTTGGAATTTGAATTGATGATCTTCACGAAAGTTGTAGTCTTAGAAACGTACTTTCAAACCATGTAATCACAATTTCCTGGTTCTTGATGAAATGACCCCAGCAATGGCATGAACTTGGGCGAAAATCCAACCCTGTGCAGATTGGGTTAATGAAGCACTAGGTTGTGGACCTGATTTTGGAATGGTTTTTGTTAGAATTTGACATGGTGCTCTTCCTAAAAGTTTTACCCCTTAAAATATAGTTTCTATCCATATAATCACTTTTCTCATACGACGTATCAATTAGAAGTTATGTTCTGTTGAATACCCCTATTTGGTAAACTTGAAAGCATGAGTTACCCAAGAAAAAAAATGGGTTTAAGGTGGTAATTTGATCAGGTTGCAATTAGAACCCAAATTCGGTGTCAGAGTGGAAAATGTTCCGAATTAAGTCTAGTTTATAGTGGTTTTGAGCTTGTGACATGTGGTTGAGTGAATTTTTCTAGAATAAGAAAACCCAAAAATTAACCCTAAACACTAAAACCCTAGAATGAAGTCCCTAGAAATAATTGGGTTATTTCTTGAATTTTCTTGCTAATTTACTTAGGGTTTTCACTAGATTATTTCTTGTAAATTCCAGGATCCGAAAGTGAACCTCCACCATTATACGAAATATTTTCTTAAGCGATCCAGGTGAGTGTCCTTTTACTTGTGCATGTGAGTGTCTCTATGTGTGCATGATGCATGAAATGCTTTGTCGTACATGAGAATGTTATATTAAGAAATATTATGTTATGCTTGTAAATGATATGTCATGATATGTGTTATTTGAGGAAAGATGTGTACTTTATCACATCTATTCCGCAATGTGTTACACGCTTTCATTATCCAACGTGTTACTTGTGTATGAGACTTCCGTGACTAACTTCACCGTTACATCACGGATAGTCAACTCGGACAGGCTTGGGAGGATATAAGGTGCTGGGTGTTTTAGGGCGTGATGTTCTTTCCCTTATGAGTTGTGAATCCTCAAAGAGGCCAACTCCGGATTGAACTTTCTTGCGTGTTGGCCCTCCAGGGTTGAGTTTTTCTCCCTGGATGTGGTAGCCGGTACGGAGGTTATAAGGTGAACGGTGGTTAGGGTTCTTGCTTGATAATACTGGCATGACCTTTGATAAAGACCTGAGCTATTATCTCAGTCCTGACATCATGGTTACATGATCAGTACTTGCTCCTTCTGCGGTTAAGCTTGCTTCCGTAGTTGAGCCCTGTATCCGCCCTTGACTATTTGTTAATTAAATTGTTCATAACTTATCTACTTAAATTGTCAATTATTTTGTTTAATAAAACAATAGATTCTTGGTATGATTGCATGTCTTGGGCACTCACTGGGCTATTATAGCTCATCCCGTTCATTTGTTTTCTTTAACCAGGTTTCCAAAAATACTAAAGCTGGAAAAGCTGATTTTGGACGTGTACATGTTTTATTTCGTGTATTTTGATAGCCAAACTATTTTGGGCTATCTTGTTGAAAATCATGTATATTGTGACGTGTAAACTTCTTGATGTTACTTGTACTTTTAAATTGAATAATATGAATATATTTTATTTTATTCTATTTTATTTCATTTTATTTGGAGTTAAACACGCGTGTATGTTCTGAGTGAGTGCTCGACTTGAGTCCTGGCGAGAGCTAGGCAGGCTGTCCGCTAAGCCTTTTGGTGCGCCTCTGGGTAAGGTGGGGCTGTCACAAGTGGTATCAGAGCTTAGGTTATGATCAGTGGAGCTTTAAGTCATGATCAGATCATTTGAGATTAGGTTTATGATTTTCTGCATTTAAGAGCTTAGGATATGGTTGTTAGAAATTAGGTTATGATCATCAGAGCTTGAATTATGACTATTAGAGTTTCGGAGATGATCATCAGAGCATAGGTTTGAATCTTGTCAGAGTTTAAGTTTGAATCTTTGAAGAGTTCAAGTTAGACCTTTATTAGATCTTAAGTCTAAACATTAAATTTTATTGGCTTGTTAAGATTTGAGAGTATGAGATGGATGGTAATAAGTAAACTCTAGTCGAAATTGGGATAGATATAATGTTTTCTTTTGTGATTGGCTTTGGTACTGGTGGATATTGACTCTAGTATATTAGATATATCATATTAGCAAGTGACGGCATTAAGTATTTGAAGTGTTATTGAATGGTTACATGATGTGATATAGATGGTTTGATATACATTGTCAGTATCACTTTGTTGCACCTGGGTGGCTACTATTATTAAAGGCTTGCTGGTTTGCTGATCAACAAGTGATAAGTAATAAATTTACTAATATTATTTTATATATTATTATATGTTTTAGATATTATTTTAGTAGAATTATAGTATTTTTGGTTACAAATGACTCATTTTTCAACAAATCATAAAAATTAGGATTTTTACCAGAATTAGGGTTTTATTTGAGCAAATTAATGCACAAGTCTTGTGCATAGTTGCAGGTTCATCACACTAGAACTTATTTTGGATCAATTGGAGTAAAGAAAAATCAAAGTCAATGGTGATTCAAAGAGTCAAAGTGGATGAACTACTTGAAAAGAACAATTGTGCAAAATAATGAAAAAATCCAATTCTTCACCAAAATGCTTGGAAATACATGGAAAATGTTTGTACACATCAGGTCCAACTCAGCAAAAATCAGAAATCAAATGGGGGCCACAAGGATGTCATCCGTGGATGGGATACGTGGACGAACATCCGCGTATCACCATCTGCGTATCACAATACAGCTAGACTTTTTAGGGCATAAACTTGCATCCTCTTCCAGCTGGTTTTTGCAGGCATTTTCAGATGAAGATAGGGTTCTGCAAGTGGGAGAATACATTGGAAGCATAAATGAAGACTTTTGTGCCCATTTGGAATCCCCAAGCAAATCTTCATCATTTTCATGCATTAATGATTCATGCAAGTTGGAAAATGACTTGAGAAACATTTTTCTATAAATAGAAGTCATTTGTAAAGTTTTTGTAACAAGTTTTAGGAGTGGAAAGTAGACATAGTATTTAACTTTATACTTAGCTTGGTAGAGAATTAGCAGAATTCTTTCAATCCTTCAATAGAGTGGTGAGGTACATTGTAAGAGACTTTTGTAGTGCAATCTTTTGAAGGTGAATAAAGAAGAGGACTAATTCTCATATTGGTTGAGCAATTCTCAAACTCTATCTCTTTTACTTTCAATAGTTGCCATGAATTCCATCTTTGAAGTTAAGCTTTTAGTTGTTTCATTAACCATGTTGAACTAAAGGCTTCATCTAGATCATAGACGAAGCTAATGAATCAACAAACATGATTTAACTTATTGCACTTACTAAGCTTGCATTTTTTTATTTACTTGTTCAAGTTTTTGTTAGTGTATGCCCTAAAACCAAGATGGTTTAAAGGTGTTTTGTTTTACACTTATTTATGTTATATTTATCCATGTGGTATTTTTCTTTATCATCTATACTTGTATTTCCATGTTACTTGTGTTAGTGTATGCCCTAAAACCAAGTTGGTTTTTGGGATTTTTTATTACGCTTATTTCATGTTATACTTATATATGTGGCATTTTCGTTGTCATTTAATACTTGTTATTTATATTACTAGTTTATTTGATGAAGTCCATAGAATATTAACTGTGTATAAGAGATTGTAAGAGTTACAATGATGAGACTCTTATTACACATTAAGTTATATTCTTAAATATCCCTAGTCGTAGTATTAATGAGATTGGACATCATTAATATGGAAAGACTAGCACATACTTTGCCTCTATTCAGGGTAAGTAGTAGTTGAGCTCGTCAACTATGGTGTGCGACACCTAAGCTGGTATGTGGATGCTTGTTAGAGAACAAGTTCATTGGATTGATCCGCCAAGAGTTAATATTCATAGTGCTTATGAATTATACTCTTAATGGCAATGGTGTAAGTGATCCTTAGACTTGAGATTACCATGGTATCTTGAGTGTGGATTGCTATGCTTTGACTCTATTGCTCGGTGCTCGTAAAAGAGTAGCCCATACGGTAGAGATTGGGTATAGTATGAAGCATGGAAGGATAGTGAGTAATCGATATAGGATTCACCACTCCTTATTATAGGAGAGTATATCCCGGATTGGCCACTTGTTGAAATATGACTTAAAGAATCTTTTGCGCAAAAGTGAAAGTATGACTTGAAAGAGTTTCAAGGTTATACTTTTATGAAAGTTATATTTCGGGAACAAGAAATCATTAATTAGTCATTTAAAGAGTGCGCACTACACTCTTAGACTAATTGGGATATAGTGTGGTGAAAGGATATTAATTACACGGTAACATTGTCATTGATAGGTGTAGTCTACCATATGACTTTCCTATTCACTTGGGTGGTCATGATGCATTGCTAGACGCCACTCATGATCTATAAGTGCAAATTAATTAATTAGTGAATTAATGATAAATTAAAGTGTTAATTTATCTGGCTCTTAATTAATTAATTAATGAGTTATAATTTGTACTTATTGCCAACGTGAATGGAACCTAATGGGTCACACACAATAAGAACATGGTCTTTGGGTTAAATTGTTATTAAGATAAGTATAAGATACTTATGGGGTTAATTTATGTGATAAATTAACTTAAAGGACTTAATTATAAATATTCTAAGTCTTGATGGAAATTAGTTTCCTAAAAGGAATTAAGAAGCTATTTGGTTTCCTTTTGGAATTGGTTTCCTAAAGGAATAGGATTAGCTTAAGGTAAGCTTCCTAAACCTTCTTGGTTTCCAATTGCTCTTGTTTCCTTAAAGACTAGGATACTACATCTATAAATAAGTCCATGCCTTGACTCTTGGAAGATTGATGAAACATAACACAAAATTTAGAGAGAGAAAAATTGAGAGCTTGGTGGCGTTTTTCTCTCCAAGAAAAACGCCACACCTCCATCCCTAATTGTTAGGGTTTCAACTTCTTTCTTCTTCTTGTGTTCTTCATGAATCATTCAAGGGAGCTAGCACTCAAAAGGCAAGGCAAGCAAGCCCAAAGGTTCCTAAAGATCATGTTCGTGTGGATACCGTTGGAGGCTCGACACTTGGAGGGCTTTTCATGGTAGATCAACACCTTCATCGAATAGGATCTTGCCCTTTGAAGCATAGAAACCTTCTATGCTTGAGGTATTTGTGCTAAACACCCTTTAATCGTATAGATTACATCAAAGAGATCCATGGCTAAGGTAATAAATTTTTAAATTTTCCGCTGCGTTACTCCCCTTATTACCTTACAGTGGTATCAGAGCCTACTTTGATTATATCTATATGATTTGTGTTTATTTAATTGTCATAAATATGGATGGTTTGTTCTTGATGAAATTTGTCTCAAAATTGTTTTAGAAAAATCAAGAGTTTGATTTTTAAGATAAGTTCTTAATTGTTTAAAAGTGTTTTAAATAATTAAGATGAGTTCTTATGGTTGTATTCAAGGTTTCTAAATTATTTTTACGTGCTAAAAGGGTTTTAACATGTTTTGATTCAAAAGAGTTTTGAAAAAGACCAAAGAATTTCAAAGATCGTATTTTCTGGACACAAACCGCGCGAAAACTCGCGCGCGTTTTACCCACGGTTAAAAACTCGTATGTTCTGTCAACAAACCGCGGATGAAACCGCGCACGGTTTGTCCCACGGTTTGTAAACCGCGGATGAACCCGCGCACGGTTTGTCCCACGGTTTGCTGGCAGAGTTCTAGCGGGATTTTTCCTAATTTTTTGGAAAACGCGAATTTTTGGAATTTTCTCTATAAAACACTTTCCAATTTTAATTGTTAATATTTGGAAAGTTAAATATTGGAAACCTACACCTTCTATAACTTTATTTTTGAGACAAATAAATTCAAGAATATTAATCTAATTAATTTAGACCATGTGATTTATGACTAGAATTAAATAAAGTAATTTATTTAATTGTTAAATATTATGATGGCATGGTGGATGATTATGGACTATGACCAATGTGATTGAATGGTTGAATTTTTATTCAATTTTGATGGTTGGCTTGTATTGGTTTTTAAAATAGGGCCTGCGTGTCCTGCCTTCTCTATTATTCTCATGTAATTCTCTTCTCACCTAACTCCCCTCGAATGTAACTCGAGGTTTCTTAGTCAATACATGTAATGTACATTGTGTAGGTTAGAGTTAGGTTTTAATTTTCTAAATTGTTTAGAATAGAATTACATGTGTAATGTACAAAGAAGATGGAGATGGAACCAAGGAGCAACCATGGAGGCTCATCAAGAGTTGAAGACCTCCCAAGGAATGCATCAAGGAGTTGATCACATCCCTTAGGAATTTGACCATATATTTTCCTTAAGGCTCGAGGAAAATATTTTAGTTAAGTCCATAATCATCCACGGTTTATTGTGCATGTTTTTATTTTATATGTCGATATATTTTAATTACATGCTATGATGAGACTATATATTGTATAATTAAAATAAAAATCCCTCAAATAAAATATTAAGTCACTAGCCTTCCATTATTGTAGTAAAAATCATAGTTCTTGCTAAGTGTTGACACGTTGGCCTCCGTCAAGGTCACCTTACCTAGAGCATGTTTTTTACTATGAGATATGATCTCCAAATAATGGGTCTGACTTAACAAAAATGCTTAATTTGTTGGTTTCCATCAAGGCTATGGTGTTTTTGAGGCGATATTAAGTCAATATATACAAGTTGCCTTCCATTATTATAGCAAAAACGAAGAGTTCCTATTAAGTGTTGACACGTTGGCCTCCGTCAAGGTCACCTTACTCGGAATATGTTCTTGCTATGAGATGTGATCTCTGAATAATGGGTATGACTTAACAAAAATACATAACGAGTTTGGCCTCCGTCAATGTTATGATATTTTTGAGGCAATGTTGGGAAACACATAAGATGTGAATATCAAGAGTTGATACCCAACAATCTAGGAGTCACAAGAGTTGTGATTGATAAAAGTTATCTACCTAATCGAAGTTACCTTTGGGGCATTGGCCTCCGTCAAACCCAAAGTTAATTAGATGGGATCCTAGCCCACTAGGAATCTCCAATGGATTTCCCGAATCAATATTTTGAGGGTTATTGATTTGAAGTAAAATAGTGGGAGCAAACCAAATAAATTCGAAGCCCACATTTTTGGTTTGCAATTATAACACTGAAACAAATACTTGTACTATCTTTTCATTTGTTGTAGAATGAATGTACACATGAACACACTTATCACCCTATATCTCCATATTATATACGATTTTCTTGGACTAGTGTAAGACTTGAGAATAGTTCTTAAGCACAATTGGCTATGTCCTTGATACCCACTTCCACTTGTCCTATAGTGACAATTATAGTTAGGAAACAATGTGCATACAAGATGCATAAAAGATGATAATGATATTGCTACTTATATCATAATGTCATCTATAATTCCTAAGCTATAAAAGTAGCACAAATTGATAGATCTTTTTGTCTGTGATTGTGCATCTCAAAGAGTTGTTGATACACAATCTAGGACCATTAGATATGAGATATCTAAGAGTAGTCTATCAAGGAAGAAAGGGGCACTTTATTGCTTGTCAAGGGGAAACCCAAGCGTAGTCTTAAGAAGACCATAGTAGCTATGACAAAGCTTAAAGGTGTGATCAAAATGGACAAGTCTAAGGGCACATGTTTCCAATTCTATTGGAAAGGGAATTGTAAGGCTCGTTTCAATACTAAGAAGTTGAAGAGGCTAGTGAAGCTTCTACTTCTAAGTATGTTTATATTTGAGATAAATTTATCTACTAATTAAGACCATTGGGTATAAGATACTGGATTTAGATCCCATATTTGCAAAAATGTGCAAGGTCTTAAAGCATGGTAGACAATAAGGAAAGAGAAAGTCAAACTACGTGTGATGAATGGAGCAAGAGTTGCTACACTCGTTGTAGAGACTTATACACTCTTTACCAACTGGGCTTGTTCTAGAATTTAAAACATTGTTATTATGTTGTGATACTTACAAAAGAACATGAAATCAATTCACATTAAATGTGAAAAGATTTACCATTACAAAAGAGAATATATACTGTTCTTTTACGTAATGGTGTTCTTTGTGGTATTAGATCACTAAAACAACGTTTTACAAATCCTAGACCTTGATAAGTCCATTCTCAAACATAGACAAAAACTCTATATTTTTGAAACAACTATCCTTCTGGCATTATAGACTTGGTCATGTGAATGAGAAACGCACTTCCAAATTACATAATAGTTGTGTACTTGGACTCATTCAATTAGTGAATTAGTTTGAGACATGCGATTCTCATTTACTTAGAAAGATGACCAAAACACCTTTTATTTGAAAAAGGTGAATGTGCTAGTGATCCTCATAGAACGTTAACATATAGATGTTTTTAGCTCAATGTCGATCCATGCTAGAGGATGTTTATCATACTTCATCACTTTCATGGATGATCATATGGGATATGATTATGTGTATCATATGATACACGCATCCATGGCCTTTGAAATGTTCAAAGTCATTAAAGTTGAAGTAAGAAAAACAAGTTGACAAGAGTAAGATTTGACCTATGTGGATAATACTCAATGTCAAGTGTTTCAAAATAATTAAAGAAGAATGTGATTCTTTCTCAATGTCTCCACTTGACACACCATTGTTGATGATGTGTGAAAGAGGAGAAGTTGTACCCTATGAGATATGGTGCAAACTATGATGAGCCATACTACAATTCCTAACCTCATTTTAGGGGTTCTTGTCTTAGACTGCCAACTCCTATACACTCAACCATGTTCGACAAATGTCTATTTGTGGGGTATCCTTGTGAAAACAATGGACACCACTTCTATAATCCCCTGAGCAAAACGTTTGTCTCAAGAAATGTCTTTTTCTAGAAAAATAGTTATTCTTAAAAGAGACAGTGGGAGTAAGATAGAACTTGAAAGGTTCAAGAACCATGAATTGACAAAGATCAATAGTTGGAACTAGAGCTTATGCCACATGTTGATGAGGCGCAACGGAAGCTCAAAGTACACAAAATCTTCAAAAGACTGGTAGAGTACGTTATACTCTTGAGAAATACAGATTTCTCACATATGAGATATATAGATTTTTCATTAGCAAGAGCAATAATGTACTAGTCATATATGATGACAAACCTACTAGTCACGAAGAGGCTTTGTCTAATGTAGACTCCTTGATATGGCAAGATGCCATAAAATCCAAAATGGATTCCATGTACAAGAACAAGGTGTAGACCTTGCTCAAGTCACCTAAAGGGATAAAACCCATAGGGTGCAAGTAGGTCTTTATGAGAAAGACTGACATGGATGGTAACGTAGTTACCTATAAAGCAAGGTTAATGGAAAAAGGATTCAATTCAAAGGCTTGACTTTGAAAGAAACCATTTCACCAATAGCCATGCTTAAATCCATTTAAGATTTTACTTGCAATAGCTGCTTTTATGGCTATGACAAATGGATATGAAGACTTCATCCCTTAACGGGAATTAAAAGGTATGTATATGACACATCCCTTGGGCCTTCACCTCCATTGATAGTCATTGGATACGCAAGCTTCAAGGGTCCATTTGTGGACTCTTGCAAGTGTCAAGGTGTTGGAGCATTTGTTTTGATAAGATAATCAAAGAGTTTGATTTTCTCAAAAACAAAGACGAGCTTTGTGTAAATGTAAAGTTGAGTGGGAGCATTGTCATTTTCTTGATACTATATGTGGATGACATATCGTTGATGGAAACAACATACTTTAAAGGTAAAGATATGGTTGTCCAAGAATTTCTTAATCTAAGGAGAGGCGATCTCTAATTTGGAAATTAAGATCTATATAGATAGATCCAAGAGGTTGCTTGGTCTCACTAGATCCAAGTACATAGGCTAGATGCTAAAGGGTTTAGCATAGTGCTAATCGAAGAAGGGGTTTTACCTATGTAGATAGGAGATTACTCTTTCGAAGAGACATGTGTCTTTGACTACTTGTTGAGATTGATAGCATTAATAGATCCCATATGCTTTTGCAATAGGATTCTATTGTATATGCTATCCTATGTACTGAGACCCGATGTCTTCCTGGCTTTAAGTGTTACGAGCAATTCTAGGTGAGTGTCACTAGATGGTTATCAAAGAATATTCTTAAGTACTCGAGTAGCACTAAAAGACTATTCTTGACTATGGAGATCACACTTAGGAAGTGTGTGGATTTAAAGATACAAACTTTTAATCCAATAGGGATGATAAGAAAATCATGAGATGAATTGGTGTTCGCGTTGAACTGTAGTGGATAAAAGCGTTTTATGATAGACACTACAACATATTCTACAACAAAGGCGAGTACATGGTAGCTTTAGAAGTTACTATGGATCAAGGGATTCTTTGTTGGACAAAGAATAGTTCCTTCCATTGTTTTATGAAACAATTGTGCCATCGCTTAATCAAGGAACTAAAAGTCTCATCCATGATCCTAAAGTGTAGTTAGGTGCCACCATCTATTTATGGAAATAGTTTGGTACAAATGATGAAAAGATAGAGGAAGTTCCCACAATGTAAGTGTCACTAATCCTTTCACCATGGACTTGTCCCAGAATAGGCATGATAGTCATGCTCATGGCCTAAAACCTATAGGTGATTGGTTTTAGTGCAAGTGGGAGTTTGTTAGTGTATGCCCTAAAACCAAGTTGGTTTTTGGGATTTTTATTACGCTTATTTCGTGTTATACTTATATATGTGGCATTTTCTTTGTCATTTAATACTTGTTATTATATTACTAGTTTATTTGATGAAGTCCATAGAATATTAACTGTGTATAAGAGATTGTAAGAGTTACAATGATGAGACTCTTATTACACATTAAGTTATATTCTTAAATATCCCTAGTCGTAGTATTAATGAGATTGGACATCATTAATATGGGAAGACTAGCACATACTTTGCCTCTACTTATGGTAAGTAGTAGTTGATCTCGTCAACTATGGTGTGTGACACCTAAGCTGGTATGTGGATGCTTGTTAGAGAACAAGTTCATTGGATTGATCCGCCAAGAGTTACTATTCATAGTGCTAATGAATTATACTCTTAATGGCAATGGTGTAAGTGATCCTTAGACTTGAGATTACCATGGTATCTTGAGTGTGGATTGCTATGCTTTGACTCTATTGCTCGGTGCTCGTAAAAGAGTAGCCCATACGGTAGAGATTGGGTATAGTATGAAGCATGGAAGGATAGTGAGTAATCGATATAGGATTCACCACTCCTTATTATAGGAGAGTATATCCCGGATTGGCCACTTGTTGAAATATGACTTAAAGAATCTTTTGCGCAAAAGTGAAAGTATGACTTGAAAGAGTTTCAAGGTTATACTTTTATGAAAGTTATATTTCGGGAACAAGAAATCATTAATTAGTCATTTAAAGAGTGCGCACTACACTCTTAGACTAATTGGGATATAGTGTGGTGAAAGGATATTAATTACACGGTAACATTGTCATTGATAGGTGTAGTCTACCATATGACTTTCCTATTCACTTGGGTGGTCATGATGCATTGCTAGACGCCACTCATGATCTATAAGTGCAAATTAATTAATTAGTGAATTAATGATAAATTAAAGTGTTAATTTATCTGGCTCTTAATTAATTAATTAATGAGTTATAATTTGTACTTATTGCCAACGTGAATGGAACCTAATGGGTCACACACAATAAGAACATGGTCTTTGGGTTAAATTGTTATTAAGATAAGTATATGATACTTATGGGGTTAATTTATGTGATAAATTAACTTAAAGGACTTATTTATAAATATTCTAAGTCTTGATGGAAATTAGTTTCCTAAAAGGAATTAAGAAGCTATTTGGTTTCCTTTTGGAATTGGTTTCCTAAAGGAATAGGATTAGCTTAAGGTAAGCTTCCTAAACCTTCTTGGTTTCCAATTGCTCTTGTTTCCTTAAAGACTAGGATACTACATCTATAAATAAGTCCAATGCCTTGACTCTTGGAAGATTGATGAAACATAACACAAAATTTAGAGAGAGAAAAATTGAGAGCTTGGTGGCGTTTTTCTCTCCAAGAAAAATGCCACACCTCCATCCCTAATTGTTAGGGTTTCAACTTCTTTCTTCTTCTTGTGTTCTTCATGAATCATTCAAGGGAGCTAGCACTCAAAAGGCAAGGCAAGCAAGCCCAAAGGTTCCTAAAGATCATGTTCGTGTGGATACCAGTTGGAGGCTCAACACTTGGAGGGCTTTTCATGGTAGATCAACACCTTCATCGAATAGGATCTTGCCCTTTGAAGCATAGAAACCTTCTATGCTTGAGGTATTTGTGCTAAACACCCTTTAATCGTATAGATTACATCAAAGAGATCCATGGCTAAGGTAATAAATTTTTAAATTTTCCGCTGCGTTACTCCCCTTATTACCTTACAACTTGTTTGATTGATAAAGTCCTTAGAATATTGACTGTGTATTAGAGATTGTAAAGGTTACAATTATGAGACTCTAATACATAAAGTCATATTCTTAAATATCCCTAGTCATAGTATTAATGAGATTGGACATCATTAATACGGATAGACTAGCACATACTTTGCCTCTACTTATGGTAAGTAGTAGTTGATCTCATTGACTATGGTGTGCGTGACACTTAAGCTAGTATGTGGATGCTTGTTTGAGAACAAGTTCATTGGATTGATCCGCCAAGAGTTTCAACTATAGTGCCAATAGTTGAACTCTTAATGGCAATGGTGTAAGTGATCCTTTGACTTGAGATTACCATAGTATCTTGAGTGTGGATTGCTATACTTTGACTCTATTCCTCGGTGCCCGTAAAAGGGTAGCTCATAGGTTAGAGATTGGGTATAGTTTGAAGCATGGAAAGATAGTGAGTAATCAATATAGGATTCACCACTCCTTAATAGGAGAGTATATCCCTTAATGGCCACTTGTTGGAAATATTAACTCATAAATCTTCTGCAGAAGTGATAGTATAACTTGGAAGTAGTTTCAAGGTTATACATCATGGAGAGTTATATTTCTGGAACAAGAAAATATAAATTAGTCATTTAAAAGTATGCACTATACTTTTAGACTAATTGGGATATAGTGTGGTGAAAGGATATTAATTACACGATAACATTGTCAGTGAAGGGTATGGTCTACCATATGACTTTCGTATTCACTTGGGTGGTCATGATGCATTGCTAGATGCCACTCATGATCTATAAGTATGAATTGATTAATTAGTGAATTAATGATAAATTAAAAGTGTTTAATTTATCTAGCTCAATTAATGAGTTATAATTTATACTTATTGCCAACGTGAATGGAACCTAATGGGTCACACACATAAAGAACAAAATCTTTGGGTTAAAATGTAATTAAGATAAGTATGAGATACTTATGGGGTTAATTTATGAGATAAATTAACTTAAAGGACTTATTTATAAATATTCTAAGTCTTGCAGGAAATTAGTTTCCTAAAAGAAATAAAGTAACTAATTGGTTTCCTTATGGAATAGATTTCCTAAAGGAGAAGGATTAGCTTAAAGTAAGTTGCCTAAACCTTCTTGGTTTCTAATTAGCTTTATTTCCTAAAAGACTAGATTACTTCCTCTATAAATAGGTTCATGCTTTGACTCTTGAATCATTATTATTGTAGCACAAAAGAAAACTAGTGAGAGAAAAATTGAAGAGAAAAAGTCACGCCTCTTTCTCTCTCTAGGCGTCTCTCTCTCTCTCTCCTAAGGGTTAGGTTTTTTCTTCTTCTTGTGTTCTTAATAATTCAAGGGAGCTAGCACTCAAAAGTTCAAAGCAAGCAAGCCTACAAGGTTCCCAAAGAAGTTGTTCGTGTGGATATCGTTAGAGGCTCTACGCTTGGAGGGCTTTTCGTGGTAGATCAGACATCTTCTTCGAAGGATCTTTGCCTAGAAGCATAGAAATCTTCTGTGCTTAAGGTAATCTTCATGCAAACCCCCTTGTTAATCATATAGACATGTCAAAGAGATCCATGGTTAAGGTAATAAATTTTTATTTTTCCGCTGCGTTACCTATGCTATTACCTTACAGTTTTAATACTTGAATTTGCTTGGCCAACTTAAACAAGTCATTTAGTTGCTACTTGACATTGAGAGATGCATGTAACAATGGAAATGAACAAGTAATGCTTAAGTCTTTCATATGAGAATAATGGATGCTTAAATGAATCACTATGATTCATGAATTCATAAGATTTCATCATGAGAATAGTTGAGATCTTGTCATTTCATAAAGAGATCTAGTTATGACACACATGGAATTGGATTCTAAACAAAGCAAGATAACATTTAGTAGGTCATTCATACTTAGTTCATTAGTGGATTTTATGTTCTAGGCTTTTTTGTGTTGAATTCTACAAAAGTTCTCAATCATATATCTTCTCTATTGAAGGGGACCCCATATCACTCTTATTTTCATTTGTGTTTAGATAATAAAAGTTAGTGAAAAAATTTTAGTAATTGCACATATTTGATTCCTCATGGGATTCGACACCTAATACTCCAAATACTACAACTGATCCGTGCACTTGCGGAATAAGTTGGGAGATTAGGTTTTTATTACTTGATTTGTGTGTTTTTTGTTCATAATTGTTATACCTAATCAAACTCACGTCAACAAGCCTACCATTATCCCCCTTTTTCACTGACTTCGATACATACCTCCTGTTCTTCTTAGTTTGTTCATGTTGTTCATTATGTTGCTTCTCCCGTTCACTTCCTGGCTTCTCCTTGGGGTGCAACAAGCTACAATGAGCTTCATCATGGCCTTGTTTATGACATTTACAGCAATAAGGAGGCAAGTTTTCATAACTGATTTTCTGCCAAAAACCCCCTTAACCTCTAGAAATCCAAATTCGTTAAGGTAACTCTTTCATCAAATCAGCATCTGCACAAACCCTTGCTACATTTGGTCTACTCAAATTCACTGTTGCTGCATCTAACTTGAGTGGCTCACCAACTGTGCTAGCAATCATAAACAATGCTACTCAATCAAAGAAATAAATAGGAAGGCCTTCAAACACAACCCAAACAGGAGCACGACAAGGCTCCATATTTATGCAAAAATATGGACTCCACTTGAACACTCTCATTGGAAATTCATTGATCATCCATAACCCCTTAATCTAACATCTGTGAAAGTCTTCTTCTGCATAAAACCTGATCAAGATATGTCACTGGTCAAGCAGGCCCAAAGAAATGGCACCAAAAAAACCTGTTGCCGTGAAAGATTTCCTCAAAACTTCCAAACTTGGTCTTCCATGGGAGAATTTCCTAACAAGAGCAAATCTGAAATGGGTAGCCAGTTTATCGATTTCCTCCGGAGAGAAGCAAACCGCTGGCTCCCCCTTGAAAATAGATGGTGGCTTGATTTTTAGAGGAGACGATGTCTTGTTCATGAGGACATCAGCAAATGATCGGTTGATTACTGAAGGAGACCCTTCAGCCATAAGATGAGTTGGAGCCATTAAAACCCTACAATTTCAGCCCATGAAAACAAGGTTCATGGCTAGCCAAAGAGAGGCGATCAAAAGGCAGTAAGATCCGACCAAAAACTAGCTAGAAAATGGCAGTAGAAAATTTGAAATTCAAAGCTCCAAGAAATGTGGAAGAAGAGAGAGAAGAGGGAGATTGATAATGTTTCCAAATCTTAAAACTAGGCCAAGTTTAACTTTATATTTTTGAATAAATGGCATGGAATGGTTGATTTTTGAAAAGGAGCACATTTGAACAAGTTTATTTCATCTTTTACTTCATCAATGAACATTATATTTGCTCATATCATTTAAGTTTCAAATATTCATCCCTTGAGCTACATTGCACAAACTAAGTGTGAGAGAAATCAAAGCTTTCAAGAATGCCATGTTCATTTTGTGCTTCATTAGCTATCTATTTATTATTAAAATGAGGAACTTGATGAAGCATTGCAAAAAGAGACTTGTCAAGGCCAATGGACTTCAAGGACATAACAATATCAAACTTGGGATTCTCAAACCAAACAAGGGGAGTTTTCTTATTTCATTTTCTTTCATATTTTTCCTTCTTCACATTGAGGACAATCTTTCATTCTAAGTGTGAAGGGAAGGTATAAGATTATGTTTGGTTGGGATTTGGAGTAAATAGTGTCAAGATATTACTTTGGTAAAATATGGTCAAAATTATTGAAAATTGACTTCATTAAGATGCTTTCATGCCGTAAACTTGTTGAATTCCTTTACTTTTTGAAATAATTTATGCACTTTGCTTGAATATTTTCTACAAATATTTGAAGAAATAGTTATTATGTGATTAAGAGTTTTGTTTTTAAGAAAGTATATCTTGTAAAGTAGTTGTAATTATGTCTTGATTTGGCAAGTTTGACTTTAAATTTCTTTTCTTTACTTAACTTTACATTTTTAAGTGGTAGATATGGACAAAAAGTATACTTATTTGAATTAAGGGACAATAATATTATGAAGTTCAATGATTAAGGTTACTTATTACTACTCCAATGATTTAAATAGCTTAGTAATCGAGAATCTTCATCACAAAATGTCGATTTTCACATTAAATGGCAATTGAATTAAGAGTACACATAGCAAGTTTGATTGAAAGTGAATTGTTGAGTAATTAGGGGTCTTCATCACAAAATGCCGATCCTTTCATCAAAAGACAATTTTGCTTCTCAAACTAAAGGTTAAAATGATCAAAGCGTTGAGTAACCGGGGGTTTTCATCTACAAATGTCAACCTTCGCGTCAAAAGGCACTTGCAATTATAAAAGTTCAACATGTCCCTATTGTGTGTAAATTGAATTGTATATGATTGTACATATTAAATACTTAGTGTGTGAAATTTTTTAAGGCAAGGGAATTTGGTTGAATAAGCTTTAATCTTGAAATAATTATTTCCCTTTTTTTTTTTTTTTTGGCTAACCCCATGTGTGGGGGAGGACGCCACTCCTAAATTTATTAATCAAAACCAAAAGGAGGGGGAAATTACCCTCATAAGTACAAGGTAAATGAATAATACTCAAAAAGTAAAAGAAGGAGTACTACTCCCTTACATTAAGATCAAGGTTTACTTCTACGAAAGGAGAAAAAATCTAGTCTATCAAGTCTAGATTCTCCTCTTGCTGCCCTTGGAAGATCTTTCTCTTGAAAAAAGATGGAATCCCTCTGATAATCACACCCATACTTGGCTAAAACATCTGCAACCTTATTCGCTTCACGATATACATGTTTGAATGTAAGAAAATATGGTAAAAGTGAAGCAATTCCTCAATATCCAAAGCCATGCACCATGGGACCACAACCTATTTTTGCAATATCGAAATAAGCACCTGAGAGTCGCATTCTACATGAAATCTTTCATACCCAAGACTAGCGCCCTTTTTTACTCCAAAAAGTAAGGCTTTAACCTCGGACATCATACTACTACCATTTCCAAAAAAGCATGAGAAAGCAAAAATCAACTTTCCTTTAGAGTCACGCAATATTCCACCTCTGCCACAAGGGCCCGGATTCCCTTTACAGCAACCATCCGTATTGAGCTTCAATTCTAACAAAGGAGGAGAAATCCATTTTACCAGTTTGACTGAAAAAGATTTTTGAAGGCCTTTAACTGAAAGCACAAAAGAGGACCAACTATCCTTGACTACCATAACTTTTTTAAATCTACACTTAAACACCTCTTGTATTTCTCCGAAAATGTTAAAAATTAAAGCACCAAAGGGCAAAACCTTCCCTTGGAATCTTGCCAAATTTCTCCATTTCCAAAGATGCCAACAAATAATCAAAGGACTAATATGAAGAAGATAGGCATAATATTGATTTTTAGTCTCTTTGAACCACCATAATGCAATTAAAGGACGAATAGAAGAAAGAGCAAGCAGCAAATCACATTCAGTAGAGAAAAAAGACCAAACTTTCCTTGCAATATCACTAGAGCAAAAAAGATGGTCTAAGGATTCTTCATGAGGCATTATGCAACAATGACATCTAGAAGGCCCGTAAACCCCAAAATTCTTTAAAGAAGAATCCAAGGGCAGCTTAGCTAAAATGAGTCTCAACATGAAAAAAGAAACTTTTAGAGGAACACAAGAAACCCATAATTTACCACTCATAAAAGAAGAGCCTTTGGATTGTCAGGTCGATTGAAATGCTGAAGCCAAAGAAAATTTCCCTGAGGAATTTAGATTCCAAATGCAGCAATCTCTACTGGATGAAATTGGCGGGTGGATGCGGCTTATTTCATTACAAAGTGAATGTCCAAGCAGGTGAGCCAAAGTGTCTATGTTCTATTGATCATTGTCCACAAAATCTTTTACCAAAGCATTATTAGCTTGATGAACATGAGCTGCCAAACAACCATTACCAGTCCAATTGTCGAAAAACATACTAGCATCACCACTATTTAGTTTCCACAAGATATGTTCTTCTGCCTTTTCACGCACCTTCAGCATTCGTTTCCAAGTAAGTGAAGCTAACGGCGATCTTACAGCCAAGACCGGATGAGTAGCTTGACAATACTTAGCATGCATGAAATTTGCCCAAAGAGAATCATTCACTCTAAACAACCACCATAATTTAATAGAAAAGGCTTCATACACATCAAATAAAGACCGAAAGCTAACGCCACCCTCATTGATGAAGATCGTAGAAACCAAGGTAAGGACACGTTCAGGGCAGATCCTTTGCAAGGCATAGGAGGTCCAATGACGAGGCTTCGAACCAAGAGGATGAAACAAGCTATGCAAGGACTTCTTACGCAATTGCAAGAAGAAGAACCTATTTGGGCTAAGAACATGCCAGTTCGGATGATTATGTACGTTTGGATTGATGTTGACGCCAAGGGAAGTGAGCAAAGTAGTCAAACCGAGCCAAACGAAGGAGAATTGAAGTTTCTGACCGAGTCCGCACCTAAGGCAGCGCCACGGCCTTCCCCACAGCCTTCATCAGAGAGTTGAGCCGAATCAGCCAACACGAGAAAGACATTCTGACCAAGGCCGTGCCAAAGTCCGCGCCACGGCCTTCCCCGCAGCCTCCATCAGAATGTTCAACCGAATGAAGTAAAGTAGAATAAAGCCTCTGACCAAGGCCGCGCCACGGCCTTCCCCGCGGCCTCCATTAGAGATTGTCTACACGTTTGTTTTTCTTTACTAGTTTTTAGTAGCATAATGAGTTGTAAACCTTATATAAGGTATTTGGTGTATTGAAACGAAAACAACATGATTGAATGAATTAAACGTGAGTTTTCTCTCAAATTAGGGTTACCCTATTTCTTTGGTAAAACAAGAACTACTCTTGTTCTTGACAATCGACTTGTTAAGATCAAGCCTTTTCTTTGCTTACAATTGTTCTTCCAAAAGGGTTTGCTCTTCGTCTTGTGAGATCGTCAACTAGGGGTCTATTCCACGGGTTGGGTAGGAGTCTAGGTTGCATTCTATAAGGAGAACCAACGATCTTTGGTGGCATTCAAAGCGCCCAATTCAAGTTGTTCTTGGATTCTTTGACAAGTAATGAAGGGGTCAAGGAGATTGGATTGGTTCCCACGGATATTCAAGGAGTCTTGGGCATCTCGCGACCGTGGTTCGCATCAGATGGCTTGTATCTGTGTGTGTCCGTGTGAATTTTGCATGTGTGAATGTGTGAAGTCAATTTGGTGTATATGACTGTGTGAAGTGTGTGCGTGTTGTGTGTGTATTTTGTGCTGAAATATGAAATTGTGCATGAAATGATGTGTGAATCTATTGTGTGATTGAGTGTGTATTTGTATGACTGTGAATGTTGGATTGTAATTGTCTTGTGCGTATATTGTGTGTGCATGTAAGTGTGTGTGGATGGACTATGAGTGTAATGGGTATTAGTGTGTGTAGTGTGTGAGAGAGAAGGCGTAAGAAGTGTAGGGAATAGTGTGTGTAGTGTGTGAGAGAGAAAGTGAATAAGTGTGTGAGATTAGCTAGTGTGTGTTCTTGGGGTACTAGGTGTAGGGTATGAAGATACATTAGTGTGTCTTCTAGGTGTTTTAGATGTAGATTTGAAGATGTACTAGTGTGTGTTCTAGGTGTAGGCTTGAAGATGAACTAAAACCTAGTAGGTGTTCTTGGTGTTCTTGGTGAAAATTTGAAGATAAATGTAGGAAAAAATGTGTGTTTTTGGTGTTCTTGGTGTAATAGATAAAACTGAAAACTAAAAACTCGCTTTAGGCATTTTTTTCTTTTTTCTTCCCATTTTTTTAATCCCAAAAAATGGGCTATTTATAGTGCACAAAAGATTTATGTTCCAAGAAATGACTAAAAGACCAAAACACCCTTGACTACCAAAATTACAACTTTACCCTTACAAAATAATTAAAAATTTACGTTCTATTCCAAAAACACAAAAAATGAAAAATTTAAAGAAAAATGTAAATAATAAATTTATTAATAGTAATTCACCCCAAAAAGTTAGAAAAATTTAGAAACATGCTTTAAAAAAAATCTAAAAGTGAATTTGGGAACCAAAAATGGTGAAAATTTTTTAGAAGGCGAAATAACTGTTTTGCCCCTGTACTGTCAAACATACAAAAAATATCAGTTAAATCCGAAAAAATCACAAAAATTTGAAAATGTGTATAAAAGTACAAAAAAATGAATTTAAACCCTCCAAAACTAATGAAAAATATTTACAACTAAAAAATTACTGTTTTGCCTCCAAAATTGTTGACTTTCTCATTTTTATCCAAAAATTAGGATTTGACTCCATATAGTAAGAAAAGGTCCCCCAATGTTAGAAAATGAGTAGTGTGTCAAATTTGTTGTCTACAAACCATTACCAAACAAACATATATCAATATTAGTTTTCACAACAAAATGGACATTATTTTATAAAATGCATATTTCATTTTAGTGGACATTAAAAAGACCAGACAAACCATAGCATTGACGTCCAAGACAACATTATGCTTTTCGTCATATTAAAAAAAAGAAATTTGTTATATTTTAACTGCACATACTTGAAAGGAAACATACAAAAAGATAATGTGTCATCATTATTACAAAGCAGGTTATATCTAACTTTTATTATTTACATGGGGTCACAATTCATAAAAAAATTATAGATCAATAGGAATTGAGAATCAGGGCAAGTAAAATAGATAGACCAAAAAAGTACACGAATTTAAGTGGTCTTGTCCAAGTGTATGGATCCGGGGTCATGCAAGTTTGGACTTTTGCCATTTCGAACAATTTAAAGTGTACGTAACAGGTTAGTTAAAATGTGTAACTCTACTGAATTATGGTGTAACTTTGATAAAACGTGATGTAACTACTTTTCATACAATAAAGACATTGTTATTTCATTTCAAATTTGATCTCGCTAGCTCTATCTCGTCCTTCTATTTTTGCCCCCTTAAATCAGGGCGTCAACTTGTTCTAAATGAAACTTGTGACGCCCCGTTTGCATTGTTTATATCCCATTACCGTCATAAATTTTTCATGTTGAGTTCAACTTGTCTTAAATAGAACTTGTGACGCTCTGTTTGCATTGTTTATATCCCATTAGCTACATAAATTTTTCATGTTGAACTCGATGTTGTCCTAAATCAGTTAAAGACCTACAAGATATGTATTAATTTTTTGGGAAAAACAGAATCTTGTAATTTATGGACACAATTTGAGACCATCCTCTGGGAAAAGCGTAGGAAATAACGAGAATCAAGAATATTATACAAATGAAGTTACTAAAACAAAAATAATAGTGATCTCCGAAATAAATCTCGCACCAATAACTTAGGTTTGATAATATCAAATCTGTTGATCATCTGAATTCAATTATATAATGATACTTACATAAGAACGTTCTCCCAACATCGTCATATTAATTCCATTGATCAGCCGGTACCGCTATTAATTTCGAACCATAACATGCTTAACGGATAACAGAGAAATCCTCAATTAAACTTCCCAAGGAAGTGTAAGAAGAGCCACCCTCCGCCAAGGCAGTTCTGGCATTCTCCATTAACTCCTTCACCTTTTTCCTGATTTCACTCTCTGGTTGCATCAGCTGTCTAATTCCAGTTTCTATTTCATCTGCTTTCACAATAACTTCAGTTCCGTTGATAATATCTTTCTTGTAATCCATTTCAATCTCCGCAGCTATGCCTAAATCCTTCACTATCAAGAAGGCATTCATCTGCTGCTCAGCATATATCGGCCAAACGGCCATTGGCACCCCGAACCAAACACTTTCCAACACTGAGTTCCATCCACAATGTGTCACAAATCCTCCCACGGAAGAATGGGATAAGACTTGCACTTGCGGTGCCCATCCAATCACTTTTCCAGTCCCTGCAGTGCGCTCCAGGAACCCTTCTGGCAAGGCTTCTTCAGGATTTTCATACTCGCTTGGATACTCCAGACGGCCTTTAGGTGGTGAGCGTCTCAAGGACCACAAGAACCGGCATCCACTGTGCTCGATTGCGTCTGCAATTTCCTTCACTTGGTCAACGTCGAAAGATCCTAAACTCCCAAAGCAAAGGAAAACTACAGACGAATTAGGCTGATCATTTAGCCATCTCATGATGGTATCAATCTCTAGTCGGCTGCTTCTCACACCGGTAAAGTTTATCAGAGGTCCTATCGGGTAGACTGGTGGCATCTTCTCATTGTTCTCGAGGGCCTTAATTGCATAGGATTCTAAGTCGAGAAATGTATTAACCATGATTCCTTTTGTTTCTCCAATCAGTCTTCTAGTGTGTTTGAGGATCACACTGTCCTTGTCAAAAATTTGAGGAAGGGAATAATTTAGCCGGGACAGGATTGATGTAAGTGAAGAGTGATACCTCATCCTCCGAGTATTTGTACTGTAGTATATTTTGATTTTTGTCATATATGAGATTCTCGACATCAAGCCTAAGGCCAAGGATTGCTGCACCTGAGGTGCAGTAGGCGTAGGTTGGGACCTCAAACTCATTGGCTACATCGATCATAACCGCGCAGAACATGTCCACAACGAACCCTGCGACTCTCGATAAACCGGACTCTTTCAGTTGGGCAACAAGATCTCTCACGCCGGACTTACTGTCATCTATCAGCTTAGACATTAATGCAAAATGATTCTTTGATTCAAAGGAGTCGGCTTGTGATTCTGGTTGTGGAAGTTCTATGAATTGTATACTTTTGGTGGTTTCCACGAGAAGTGATCGGAAGTTTGAATCGAAATTGGCATTAAATGGCAGATTGAAAATAAGGATTCTGATGGAGAGATCCTCATCTCGACAAGCAGCTTTGCTAACTCTACTAGAGATACTCAGTGGCCAATAACAGGCAAAGGAATGAAAATCAATTCTGCTGCTTTCATGATGCCAAACTTTAGATAGTGGAACTATCTCAAAAAGATTTCAAACTGCTGCTGTTTTCGGTGCACTGTGATGGTAAGATTTATCTTGAAATACTATAATGGAATCTTAGTATCTTACAGGACAGAGCTTTTATGGAAATGAGGTCATGACTTTGCTGGCAGTGACTTGGTGACAAATTTTCAATCTCCTTCTCCCTTCCATCCCAACCAATTTTCAGCCTCGTTGCCGCTTCCTATACTAGACTGCTCTACAAGAGAATTCAAAGAAAATCAGTCCCTTGTCCTGGGGCTCTATTCGAAACTCGGTCCCATGTTCTGGGCTCGATTCTAGGAAAGAACTAGATATTCTGAGTCTTGTTTTTCAGTCTATTTTGAGGTTCCTTCGCGGCCTTGAATGCTGATTGTGAGCTCATTGGCTAGCCTTAATCTAATCTATATACTCCCTACTTTCATAATCTATAACTTCCTATATAATGGTCTATGGCTATCAAAGAAGCCTCCAAACGGGCCCAATTACACTTACCCCACCTTTGTATGGTTGATTTATTGTCATACTTCCAACTATTATTTCGGTGAATGCAGGGCTTTAATTGATGTCTCCAGAATTCATTTCCCATTAATTATGGCTCTTTGAACCCAATTAGGCCGTCCTTCCGTGACAAGGCAGAAGCATCAAAGTGAAGTTACAGTAGCCCACACCATTTAGCTTCACAACAGACAAACTAGGTTTCCAGTTTCTTTCTTTCCCTATACATGCACCGGTTCCGGGACTCAACTACATAAACTCATCCAAATTTCAATGTCCATTCAATATGAGATCATCAACATTTTAATTCAAGAATAACAGATTTGCAATACAACCGAAAACGATGGAAAGCCCCATGTGCGTGTGTTTTTGTGTGCACTTTTTTTTTTTTTTAAATTCATTGGAAGCAAAAGGGGGAGATGAGGAAGATGGTGGAGGTTTAGGTGGTGATTATGAGTAACCATGGTAAAGACGGAGGAGGAGCTTAATAAAGATGAGAACAGCCGAGAATGAAGGCAAATTGAACCGTGAAAGAGACAGTCAATGGTATACAAAATTATCCCGCTATCACAGATGTTGATCACATGAAAGACATGAAGATGCAGTTGTACAAGTGAGATCTCCATTAAATTCTCATTTCTCACCCTGTATCTAGAGTTACAAAGGAAATGAGCGAACACCAAATTGTGGCGCAAGAAATTGAAGTCTTCCTAACCGAAAATGGGGAGGTGGTTCTGTAAGATTATAACGCAGGTAATGTAGCAGAAAATTTAAAATTATTACCTTAATTATAGATCTCTTTGATATAATTTATATGATAAAAGGGGATTTTATCAAATAATACCTTAAGTGGAGATGATTTCTATACTTCAATGGCAAGATCCGAGTTTGATGAAGAGGTTGATCTATCACAAAAGCTCTCAAAGTGTATAGCCTCTAAAGGTTCTACACGAACACGATCTTGTGGGAACCTCTAAGGGCTTGCTTGTTTTGCCTTTTGAGTACTAATCCCCTTAAATTATTATAAAGAAAGCAAGAGGACGAAGAGACCTAATTATTAGGAGGAGAGAGAGAGGAAGGGCGGCACCTAGGCGCTCAATAGTTTTTCTCTCTCTAGATTTTTGTTTTATATTGCAATAATAATTCAAGAGTCAAGGCATGAGCCTGTTTATAAATGTAATATCGTAATCTTTAGGAAATAGACTATTAGATAACCAATAGGTTTAGGAAACTTAACCTTACTAAATAAGATTTAGCAACTCCTATCCCAAAAGGAAATCAAGTAGCTTTCCGAACTATTTTGGAAACCTTTTCCAACAACATTTGAATATTTATAAATAAGTCGTTCTAGTTAATTTATTTCATAAATTAACCCCATAAGTATCTCATATTTATCTTAATTACAATTTAATCTAAATATCAAGTTCTTATTTTGTGTGATCCACTAAGTTTCATTCACATTAGCAATAAGTGCAAATTATAATTCGTTAATTAATTAATTAAGAGCTAGATAAATTAAACACTTTAATTTATCATCAGTTCACTAATTAATTAATTCGTACATATAGATCATAAGTGGCATCTAGCAATGCATCATGACCACCCAAGTAAATTGTAAAGTCATACAGTAGACTACACTAATCAATGACAATGTTGCCGTCTAATTAATATCCTTTCACCATACTATATACCAATTAGTCTAAGATGTAGTGCATACTCTTTTAAATGACTGATTAATATTTTCTTGTTCCCAAAATATATCTCTTCATGAAGTATAACCTTGAAACTACTTTCAAGTACAATCACTTTTGCAAAAGAGTTATTGTGTTAATATTTCCAATAAGTGGCCAAAACGATGTATATTCTCCTATTATAAGAAGTGGTGAATGCTATATTGATTACTCGCTATCCTTCCATGCTTCATACTATACCCAACCTCTACCATATAGGCTACTCCTTTATGAGCACCATGTGGTGGAGTCAAAGCATTGTAATTGACACTCAAGATGCTATAGTAATCTCAATTCTAAGGATCACTTACACCATTGCCATTAAGAGTTCAATCAATGAACTTGTTCTCTCACAAGCATCCATATACCAGCCTAGATGTCACGCAGACCAAAGTTAATAAGATCAACTATCACTTACCATAAGTAGAGGCAAAGTATGTACTAGACTATCCGTATTAATGATTTCCAATCTCATTAATACTATGACTAGAATATTTAAAAATATGACTTTATATGTATTAAAAGTCTCATAATTGTAACTTTTACAATCTCTAATACACAGTCAATATTCTACGGACTTTATCAAATGAATAAGTTTTATATATATAACAAGTTAATAAATGATAAAAAAACATGCCACATTTAATAATGTAACATAAATAAGTGTAAATATAAATGCCTAAACCCACTTAGTTTTAGGGGATGCACTAACAGGTTTATGTTAGGAAATCAATATGCCAATAACAAATTAACACAACGGCATTTAAAATTAATTTCTAATTATGATTATTGATTATCTATACAAAATAATAATGTATCTCTTGGCGACGTAACTAAACAGTTAACCTAATCAAAGAGATAGCAATGTCAATCACAGCCGCACACGTGTCCAACCTCTAAGATATCCACACAAGCATCCTCTTTGGAACCTCAATAGGATTAATTAACACCAAGTCAACACACTTGATCCACTCGACATGTGATCAACGTGAAGAAAATTGAATAAAGAAAAACAATTTTTCTCACTTTAGTTTTCTACGAACATTTATCTTGTGTTGTGCATTTCATCAAGTCTTCATGTTTGAGACTTATTTATATAGAGCAATATTCAAGACTTCTTATCCAACAAGAAATCGGTAAGAGGATATCTTATCAAATAAGATATTTGTTAATTTTTTAATTTCCTTCAAAAGGAAATTTTATTCACCACTAAAATTGCTCTATTTATTAATAAGTCCTTCAGATTAACTATTTTGTAAATTAATCCCATAATTATTACTTAATTATTTTAATTAACGTAACCCAAGAATTAGTTCTATTGTTCGTGCCCTTTAGGTTTTTAATCACTTGGCAATAAAGAAAAATGATAATCTTAGAATAAATTGGCTTTAGTACATAACCATCAAACTCCCACTTTGACTAAAGTGAATTTAGTTACAAGGATTCTAAGATTAGATAAATTAAGCAAATTTAATTTACCATTAATCAAAATTAATCAATTTATATTTATAGATCAAGATTGGACTCTAGCCATGTATCAAGACCACCCAAGTGTTAGGAAAAATCAAATGATTGACTTCGTCTATCCATGAACTAGATTCCATATAATTATTATCCTTTCGCCATACTATATCCTAAATTATTACAAGAGTAAAGTATAAGTGCCAACTTTGGATGTGCTAATTATTATTCTTTCTTATTTTCAAAATTCAACACCTTTTTCAACAAATTTAGAACTTTTCTAAATTTACTGAATGTTTGCAAACATTTCTGAGTTGATATTTCAACAAATGTGGACATAATAGGGATATATTCTCCCACTATTAGGAGTGGTGAATCCTACATTAATCATACACTATCAACTCTTGTTTCTTACTATACCCAACTTCTACTATATAGATAAACAATTATGGATTATGGACTAATAGAGTAAAGTACAACAATCCATACTAAAGACACTCTTATGATCTCCTTTTTTTTTTTGGCAAAACCTCGTACACGGGGAGGGACACCACCCCTAAATTTTATTAATATTAAAGGATAAAACAAATGAGAGGGGGATATAAACCTTATGTATCGTTATACACAGAAAAAATCAAAAGAAAATATAAAGCAAGAAATTAGGAGTACTACCTCCCTTTACAATAATATAATGATCTAAAAAGCGTTGCAACTAATGGTACTTAAAACGAAATGAGGGGAAGCCTAATTAGTCTAATCTAACTGCACCACGAGCCTCTTTGGGGAGATCTTGAAACTAAAGAAAGATTTGATCATTAGTGGATTGACAACCCTCCTTAGATAAGATGCCAACTAGCATATTAGCTTCTCGAAAACAATGTGATACACAAACAATGTGTTCTCTATAGCTCTCCAGTTCGTCAAGCATTTGCATCAAAATCCACGGGCAAGCAACTATCCCATTTATAATATTCACCAATGCACGAGAATCAAATTCCAAACAAAATCTATTCACACCTTTACTATAACACAACCGAACTCCATGCATAAATGCTTTGAATTCAGCCTCCAAGCTAGTACCCCACCCTAATGCACATTTAAAACCAAAAACTACCTTACCATTTCTATCCTGCAGTAAGCCTCCTCCTCTACAAGGTCTTGGATTACCTAATGAACAGCCATCTGTATTGAGTTTAAGGCAATCTATTGGAGCCAACCAAGTAACCATTGAGATTTCCACCTTCCTTTTAATTCTGTCTGCGTGCATGTAGAAATCATTCCAGCTGCGAGTACTAATGCATAATTTAAATTTCTATTCCCATGCCATTTTGATGTCCCCAAAAGCACTATGTGCAACTTGTTCCCAGCAGTTCTACTTTCTTGCAAAAACAAGTTCATTTCTAACTTTCCACAGATTCCATAGAATAAGCATAGGAGTAATATTATGTAAGAAAGCAGTAAAGCTATTTTTGGAAGGCAGCAACCACCAATCCATAAGCCTCAATCTCAAGTAAAAGGCAACACATTATTGTCGTGTAGAAATTATCGCATTGACACTTAAATGGTTAACCTTATGAAAATCTCGAAGCAGATCAATCAAGTGAATTTGTTCTCTAACAATCTACCAATATATCGTCATATGTGCTAATCTATCCACATGAACAATGTCTTTCATAGTGTTAATATTATGATTAGGGATGCTTTAAGAATAACAATAAATATTATTCTGAGAACTTTATCATTAAGAGAAAAGATAAATTTCAAAATGATAAAATGCCATATCATCATTATTGCATAAACAACAATCAAACATAATAGTTTGAGAAACTACAAGTGTCGTGCCCCACTTTTCGAAAACAGACAAAGAGAATGGAAAAGAGATTTTTTTTTAAATTATTTTTATTTAAAAAAAAAAAAGAAAAGGGCCTAAAATGGGACTTTGAAAATGCGACAGTTTTGGGCCCGAAAATAGAGTCTAAAAAGGGCTTTTATTAAAAAGGAAGTCATCACTTGGTATTGAGTTGGTATACCAAGTCACCGGAAAACAATTTAATGAAGAAAAATAGGAAAACAAGAACAAAACCTTTTTAGAAAAACATTTCTATGACAAAGCAAGAAAAATTAGAAAACCCATTTTAGACGACTATAGGTCTTTGAAAATGAGAGAAAATAAGCTCGGGAGTCACGATTGAAGAAAGGGAAGGAAAAGGTTTGCACCTAACCTAGTCGAAACTAGTTGTGAAATTTAATTGAAGATTTCCTAATGGAACCCTAAAACTGATCACAATTGGATGTGCTACATGAATGCAAACCTAAATCTAGAGCGGGATATCGAGAGAGGCAAAATGTCCCATTCGAGATTTAAATTGGAATTACGCATTAATTGTGTAACCCAAAATGAGACTTGGAAGGAATCACGAGCGACGCAAAAGGATGAAAAATAGAATATAGATATTAGTGACCAAGGAATGGAAATGCAACATAATGGGTACGGAGGACTAAGACTCGTGACGCAATTTTTCTTCTTACAGAGGATAGATAGCGCACTAAGGCTATGAGAGTCATACTCACCCATTTCTTGTATTTGAAGGGTGACTCTTCCTAAACTATGCAAGTAAATGACCTATCTATCCTAAAATTCTATATGAAATGTAGTCTAAGTGTCATGCATTATATATTTATGGGGAAAGGGATAATATAAGGGAAAATACCAAACAAATGGAAGAAAATTCTAAAATTAGAAAAATGTATGTCAGTGAGATAAATTGCATGTAAATAATGAGACTACATGTGAGGGGTCTAACGGTCTGGAGTTGGACTAGCCCATTTCTACAACTCCTCACTAGCGTTTGACTAGCAAGAAAACGAGAATGAACATTAACTAATGTTGGACTAGTGAGGCGATGATACACATATATCATAGTAAAGCAATATAAAGCAAATAAAACACAAATAAGCATGCAAGGGCACATGGGAGTACAAAACACATAAGCATAATTTTCTAGATGCAAAATCCTAAGGAAAGCAGGTAAAATACATAAACACATAAATATATAACATGCAAAAGCCCTAACTATTACACAAGGGAAGCCTAATTACAATCTTAATGGGAAAAAAGATAAGAAAAATGAACTATCTAGCTTATATATTACATTTTTTATCTATAAAACAAAAATTATGTTAAATAAAAGCAAAAACACATTAACTATCTAAATACACATTTTCATTAAAGGAAAATATCACCTATCTATTACATTCCTCCGAATAGTTAAAATTAAATTCGAATAAATAAATAAATTCAAAACTGATATCTGTACAAAAATAAAAAAAATTAAAACAACACATAAAGGCTAATAAGAAAATCACATAGGAGCAAATAAGCAGAATTAAAGGGTAGTGAGTGTACCTTCTATTATGATCGAATTGATTCATTTAATCCAATCATAGAACATCATGATTGATATCAATGCTGTGGTTGGCTACTACTCTCTCTTCCTAGTTTTATGCTTTTTTGAATTTTGAATCTTTTCTTCCATCGTCTGGTGGTGATGGCCAGCTTAGGCGCCGTGCACCACCATCTTCTTTTTCTACTGATTTTGCTTGAGGATTGCATGGAGTGATGGCTTCTAAACCATTTCATCCGTCACCTGCTAAATGGTCATTTGCGGAGATTGTTTCTAACACCAAGATTTTATCTGATGATCTAGAGATTAAAGCACTAGAACAATATTGAGGTTTACCTGCAATCTCATTCTCTGAGATGAAGTTCAAGTTTTGGCTGCACAGTTTCGATATTCCTTGGTTGGTAAGCTTTCCAAAGGGAGGCCTGCTATGGATGCTTTGCGAAAGGATTTCTAGTCGATTGGCTTCAAGGGTTCATTCGTGCTTGGATTACTAGATCCAAGGCATGTATTGTTGCTTGCGGTTTGAACTAGAGGAAGATTATCACAGATGTTGGCTTTGAGCAATTTGGACCTTCCAAGGGTTTGTCATGCGTGTTCTTAAATGGACACTATCCTTTTCAGTGGCTGAGGAATCTGCTGTTGTTCCAGTTTGGATTCAGCTACCTTAACTCTCGGTTCATCTCTTTGATAAAGGACCTTTATTTTCAATAGCAAGATTGATTGGAAGTCTTTTGCTTATGGATTCTTCAACAGACACATTGTCCAGACCAAGTATGGCAAGGATCTGCATTGAGTTGGATTTACTGAAGTCTTATCCAGAGAAAATATGGATTAACAATGGTGCAATAGGTTTTTGGGAGAGAGTGGAATACGAAAACATTCATGTTTACTACAGTCAGTGTTGTAAGTTGGGGCATGTCTCAGACAAGTGTAGAACTGTGGAAGAACTTCAACATCTTCAAAAGCAAGAGCCATCTAAAGATCAAGTTTAGGTTCCTAGGGTTACATCACAATAGCCTCAGGCTGATGTTGCTCCAATTGATCTGGACGCACATCAGAATACAAATCATGTGCCTCCAGAGAATACACATGTTCAATCTCAGGCTGATACTATTCCTACTGATGTGGATCAGTAGCATAACAAGAATCAGGCTCTTCTAGAGATTTTGCGTGATCAATAGGTGTGTGGATCGGATACAACTGCACAGAATTTGGTGAAACCTCCAGTGGAAGCTTGTATAGTAGATGTGGCGCATCATGAACATGATGATACGAAGGATAAACATGATGGCAATAACAATGAAGAAAGTAACAAAGAACAACTTTTGAAAGGGGACGATGAGTTTTCTCGAGAAAATCAGTCAGAAGATAATGCATTACAATTAGAGCTTCCTAGTATTGCGGGTAATTTATCTCCTCGGGCTGTTAGGGTCTCTTCCTAGGTGGAACTTCACACAATGGTTGGCAATTTTGACTTGTCTAGGGGTGTGGCAGATGAATGGAAATAGTAAAGGCCTAAACATTTTAGGGGCCTAAGAGCTAAATTTCCGTCTGAAAGAGAATTACGATCCTCAGTAAGATCAACTCAAATGCCATCTCCACTGTTATTTAAATGATTAAATCAATTTGTTGAAACATCGGGGGAATTTCTCGTCCTACTAATTTTAAAAGATTGAAAACGCTTATTTCTCTATATAAAGTTCAGTTGCTTATGATTTGTGAAGAAAGACATCACTTGGCTGGATCGTTTTAGAAGTAGACTGAAGTTTGATGAGGCTATTGCTAATGATTGTGGTTCGATCCGGTTGTTTTGGAAGTTTTCATTTGTGTGTTCTGTGTTGGGTTAGCCATCACAACATTTATCTTTGAATGTTCAACACCAGCATTTACCTGCCTCTTATGTGTTGTCAATTGTTCATGCAAGTTGTAGTGAAAACGAAAGGCGGTTGCTGTGGGATTCATTGTCACATGATAAATAGAGTATTCGTCCATGGATTGTTTGTGGAGATTTTAACTTCGTAGTTAACTTTTTTGAAAAAAAAAAAAGGAGGAAGAGAATTTAATCCTTCTGAAGCATAAGATTTTCTATCTTTTTTATCTAATGGAGACTTGTTTGATGGTGGCTTCTCGGGGTCTCAGTATACATGGTGTAATAATTGTAAAGGTAGAATGAGGATCCAGAAAAGGTTAGATAGACTACTGATGATTGTTCAAAGTAGTGACTTGTTGAAAGTTTCGGTTACACATCTACCACCTTCCCCCTCTTATCATTCTCCATTGCTGATGTCATCAACTACTCGATTGGATAACAAACCAAGATCATTTATATTTCTGAACATATGGATTCAACACAATACTTTTCTTAAGACAGTTAGGCATTCATGGTAGCAACCACAATCAGGTAGGCCTATAGGTGTTCTTTGTGCTAAACTCCCACGGCTAAAAGGAGATTTGTAGCTTTGGAACAAAAATACATTTGGCAATGTTTTTGATAATGTACATGCAGTTGAGAACTACCTAAATATGGCTAAACAACCTTTGGAAAATGATGATTCTCCAACTGCATGGGAGGAGTATGATCAGGCCAAATTATCACTTCAGCACCATCTTTCAATGGATGAGATATTTTGGAAGCAAAAGGCAAGGCTCAAATGGCTTAAAGAGAGGGATCATAATACGAAGTTCTTCCATGCATCTATCAAACAAAGGAGAACCCAATATGTTGTACATTGAATTAAAAACAATAATGGAGACTAGATGGAGATAGACGATGATATAGGAAGGGAAGTTGTTAACTTTTTCCTATCTTTGTTTTCAGCTGAGGATAATCTGTTAGATTTTCACATGCTGGATATTATTCCCAAACTTATGTTGCGGGAGGATAATCAGGTTTTGGAGTTGATGCCATCTCTAGAGGAGGTTCGTAAAACTATTTTTGCCATAGATGAAGAAAGCTCGACTGGACCCAATGGATTTTCGGGCAGGTTCTTTTCATCAACATGGGAAATTATCGGCAAGGATGCCTATGAAGTTATTTGTAGTTTCTTTTGTGGGGCTGAATTACCACGAGAGTTTATTCTGTTGTGCTTATTCCTAAAGTTCAGTCGCCTCAAGGTTTCTCTCAGTTCTGTCCAATAAGTGTTTGTAACTTCATTAACAAAGTTATCTCACGAATTTTGTCAGATAGATTGGCACCAATCCTTCCTAAGATCATTTCTCCTAACCAATGTGGGTTTGTTCAGGGAAGATTAATTTCAGAGAATTTTTTGTTAGCCCAGGAGATAATTTCAGATATTAGGAAGAAAGTTCGAGGAGGAAACGTGGCATTGAAGCTTGATATGGCTAAAGCCTATGACAGACAGTCTTGGCTTTATCTTTTGAAGGTGCATTGTTCTTTTAGTTTCAGTGGAAGGTTCATAGACATGGTTTGGCAGTTAATTTCTAATTCATGGTTCTCTGTTATAATTAACGGTGCTTCCCATAGATTTTTTAGGTCTACACCTGGGCTACGACAGGGTGACCTCTTGTCTCCTGCTCTCTTTGTCATTGTAGCTGAGGTTTTGCCACGTAGTCTAAACTATTTATTTTTGACGACTTCTTCTATGGCTTTCAAGGTTTCTAGGGGTTGTCATATTGTTTCTCATCTGGCTTACACAAATGACGTGATTAGTTTTTGTAATGCCTTCTTCTCCTTCCTTAAAGCTTATTTTGAAGATATTAGAAGAGTATTAGAATGTCTCTGGTTAGCAGATTAATGCTACTAAGAGTTGTTTTCTTAATCATGATAGTTGGCCTCATGTGAAGAGATTGAAAATAGCTCAGGTTATGGGTTTCTCATGTAAACACTTCCCTGTGCAGTATGTTGGCTGTCCCTTGTATTCTGGACGTTGTCAATTTGTCATTGCTAGGATTTTATATCGGAAGAATCGTATGCTGTCTAGTGGTGGAAAGTTGGTGTTGATTAAACATGTTTTGGCTTCCATCCCCATTCATTTGTTAGTAGCTGCAAGTCCAACAAAGGGGATACTCAACATGATTGAACAAGTTATGGCAAATTTTTTATCGGGAGAATTTGAGGGACAGTCTAAAAAGCATTGGATTAAATGGATTGATTTCTCCTACGCCTGAAGGGGGTATTGCTGTAAGGTTTTTACATGACATTTATAGGGCTTTTTCGGTGAAGCTTTGGTGGATGGTTAGAACTTGTGACTTATTGTGGACTTCATTTACATCTTCCAAATATTGTCACAATATGCACCCATGCCAAGTTGAAGCTTGTAATTCCTCATTGGTTACATGGAAACGTATGCTTGTGGCTCGGGATTTAGCTGAAGGTCATATGCAATGGCAAATCAATGACGGTAATTCTAGTTTTCTTTTTGATAACTGGATTGGATTTGGTGCGTTGGGGGCTAAGGATATTCCCATTCAAGATGTGAAGGTATGAGATTATTATATAAATGGAGATTGGAATTTACAATTGTTACAGCGCTATTAGGACTCATCCACAATCTCCATGATAAAGGCTATACCTCCTCTTACTTTGGAGTGTCCAGATGAACGTGTTTAGAACCTGTCTGTTTCTGGTAAGTTTACATTATCATCTGCTTACCATTTAGTCAGAAGAACCAGAAGCAGCACATGGATGTTTAAGGCGATTTGGCACTCGGTCATTCAATTTAAAATGAGTTTTTTTATGCTACGTTTGCTTTAAAATAGGCTCCTATTGGATGTAAGGAAATAAGGCGAGTAACGCAGCGGAAAATTTAAAAATTTATTACCTTAGCCATGGATCTCTTTGATGTAATCTATACGATTAAAGGGTGTTTAGCACAAATACCTCAAGCATAGAAGGTTTCTATGCTTCAAAGGGCAAGATCCTATTCGATGAAGGTGTTGATCTACCATGAAAAGCCCTCCAAGTGTCGAGCCTTCAACGGTATCCACACGAACATGATCTTTAGGAACCTTTGGGCTTGCTTGCCTTGCCTTTTGAGTGCTAGCTCCCTTGAATATCATGAAGAACACAAGAACAAGAAGAGGAGGAAGACAAAACCCTAACCCTTAGGGAGAAGAGGGTGTGGCGTTTTTCTTGGGAGAAAACACGCCTCTCTCAATTTTTCTCTCTCTAAATTTTATCTTGTGTTTCATCAATCAATCAAGAGTCAAGGCATGGACTTATTTATAGATGCAGTATCCTAGTCTTTAAGGAAACAAGAGCAATTGGAAACTAAGAAGGTTTAGGAAGCTTACCTTAAGCTAATCCTATTCCTTTAGGAAACCTATTCCAAAAGGAAACCAAATAGCTTCTTAATTCCTTTTAGGAAACTAATTTCCATCAAGACTTAGAATATTTATAATTAAGTCCTTTAAGTTAATTTATCACATAAATTAACCCCATAAGTATCATACACTTATCTTAATAACAATTTAACCCAAAGACCATGTTCTTATTGTGTGTGACCCATTAGGTTCCATTAACGTTGGCAATAAGTAAAAATTATAACTCATTAATTAATTAATTAAGAGCTAGATAAATTAACACTTTAATTTATCATTAATTCACTAATTAATTAATTTGCACTTATAGATCATGAGTGGCGTCTAGCAATGCATCATGACCACCCAAGTGAATAGGAAAGTCATGGTAGACTACACCTATCAATGACAATGTTACCGTGTAATTAATATCCTTTCACCACACTGTATCCCAATTAGTCTAAGAGTGTAGTGCGCAATCTTTAAATGACTAATTAATGATTTCTTGTTCCCGAAATATAACTTTCCATAAAAGTTTAACCTTGAAACTCTTTTAAGTCATACTTTCACTTTTGCGCAAAAGATTCTTTAAGTCATATTTCAACAAGTGGCCAATCCGGGATATACTCTCCTATAATAAGGAGTGGTGAATCCTATATTGATTACTCACTATCCTTCCATGCTTCATACTATACCCAATCTCTACCGTATGGGCTACTCTTTTACGAGCACCGAGCAATAGAGTCAAAGCATAGCAATTCACACTCAAGATACCATGGTAATTTCAAGTCTAAGGATCACTTACACCATTGCCATTAAGAGTATAATTCATTAGCACTATGAATAGTAACTCTTGGCGGATCAATCCAATGAACTTGTTCTCTAACAAGCATCCACATACCAGCTTAGGTGTCACACGCCATAGTTGACGAGATCAACTACTACTTACCATAAGTAGAGGCAAAGTATGTGCTAGTCTTCCCATATTAATGATGTCCAATCTCATTAATACTACGACTAGCGATATTTAAGAATATAACTTAATGTGTAATAAGAGTCTCATCATTGTAACTCTTACAATCTCTTATACACAGTTAATATTCTATGGACTTTATCAAATAAACAAGTAATAACAAGTATTAAATGACAAAGAAAATGCCACATATATAAGTATAACACGAAATAAGCGTAATAAAAATCCCAAAAATCAACTTGGTTTTAGGGCATACACTAACATTGGATACTTCCTTATTTTATTTTGGTGTTAATGGACCATCGAAATGCCAATGTTGTCTTAGCCCCCATGAAGAATCTACTGACCATGTTTTTTGTTCTAGTGAATTAGCAAAGAAAATTTGGATATATTTTGCAGCGAAGTGTGGAATTCTTTGTAATCATGCTACTGTTCGGTCTTTGTTAGCTTCATGGTCTCTACAGGGATCGAAGGAAAATCACATTTCCTTGGTGTTTAGGGTGTTACCTATTTTGTGATGTGCACGCGATTGCATTGCCAAGAAAGTCTTGGATTTTAGGTATGCAACTCGTTAAACTCAAGACCTCGTTTGATTTGTGAACCAAGGAACCCTTGACGTGGAGTTGAATTGCCTTGAATCTTCCCTTGAAGATGAGCACGCCTAAGAACAACTAGAATTAGACCAAGTTGAGCAAGTTCAATCGTCTAACCTAATTAGCTCTAAAGACTTGATCAAAAACTCAAGAAAACTCTAAGCGAAGTTGGTGGTCGCCACAAGCAAGCTTGATAAGACCAAGAGTAGTTCTTAATCGACAAAGAACCAAGAAAATTCTCACAATAGAGAAAACATACAATTTTTCTGAATAATTCTTGTTTAATTCGTAACTAATAATATGGCCTATAAATAGGCTTACAAAGAACATTCTAGAGTTGTGAAAATAGACTTAACTTCTAAGACAAAACCTATACTAATGAAACTACCAAAACAAAGCATGAATTAAGTAAAATAACTAAGTCTATTTCAACTCAAAGACTATAAAAATCGTAACTAATAAACCCTAATGGGCTGGCGGTCCATTAAGCCCACAAAACCATCAATTGGACTTCAATTCTTCAAGCTCCCCACTCGTGTGGCCCATGAAGTCCTCATCCAATGTTTGTTCAGCCCAAATCACATTAATGAGTTGCTTAGATTGATCCTTTGAGCCCAATTGCAAAGCCTCCTCATATGGTCCAATATGAGTCCATGCAATGCATCCTTCATTCTTCTAGTTCTTGCTCTAGTCATAGGACCATCCAAACCTTTAAACACGTCATTGGAGCTCCTCAAACTCGATCCATCATCCTTGGAACGTCCCTCTTGAAGGTTTCCACCTTGGGACTCATCATTTTGATATGTTGGTATTTGTGGAAACATAGAAATATGGTTAAATACCAAGGGAAAACGTTACAATTTGCTTCATTGGTGGATGAGATTTTTTCTAATCTAAAAGTTCTCTTTCGGATTAGTTTTACTGACGTTCCATTTGATGGCCGAGCATGGGGATTATTTTTTCAATCCATTTAAAGTTTTTGAAAACCATTTGCTCATTGAATTGTAAAATGGATTAGTCCTCCACAATGTCCTTTGAGCTTAATACGGATGGCTACTTTAAGGGCAATCCAAGATGGAGTGGAGGTGGAGGAGTTCTAAGAGATTATAGGGGCTATATAGTGATGACTTTCTTTTGCTCGTTTGGAGTAATTTCCAGCTTGCAAGCGAAGGCTAAAGCTTTGCTTTTTGGGGATAAGAAAATGTTTAGACATGGGTTTTAGAAGTTTTCATGTTGAGAGTGATTCGTAAATTCTTATGTTAGTATTGCAACAAAGGATGCATTGTCCATGGTCAATATCCAAAGAAGTTCACTTGTTACATACCTACTCTTCTTTAATTTTATCATTTTTTCATTGTTATAGGGAGGCTAATAAAGTTGCTGATATTTTGGCTAATGTGGGGTGTTTGGATTGCCAAGACCGTTTCTATCATGATGAGAGAAGCATACCAAGGATGGCTAGAGGAGAACTACGTATTGATAGATTAGGATTTCCTTCATTCTGTAAATGTAAATGTTAGTTTTTTCTTGTAGTAAGAAGTTGTACTCCTTCATTTATTTCATAATTTATTTTCGTTACGTACCTTTTGAGGTAAGGTCTATGTCCGCCTCTTGTACTTATTGATTTTTATATAAATAAAATTTAGGGGTGACGTCCCTCCCCGTGTACGGGCTTTTGCCAATAAAAAAAAGTGTACCTTCCTTTCAAAAAACCTATTGCAAGTACTAACAAAATGAGCAAACTTGTTAATGTACCATTAAAAAGTACAAAATGAATTCCCACAAGTTTTGGAAGGGAAAAACATAAACTACGGCAAAAACATAAACTACAGCAAATTAGGCCAACAATCTAAATTCAAGCGAGTTTAAGGGGCTAAAATCTCAATTCTAATAAGCCCAAAAGTTAAAATGTAATTTCTAATCATGTTCTATAGCAAAAATGCAAAGTCTAGCAAATTCGGGGACAAAAATATGAATTTCAGTAAGTCTATGGTCCAAAAATACAATTTTCAGCAACATTATAAAGCAAAAATATAATTTACAGCAAGCTAAAGGGAAAAAATACAATTTTTAGCAATGTTTAGGGGCTAGATTGCTAATTACAACAAATTTAAAGGCTAAATAACCATTTTCAGCAAAATTGGAAGGGTGAAATTATAAATTCAAGCAAGTTTAGAGGCCAATAATGCAATTTAATAGCAAGCTAAGGGGCCAAAACATAATTTCCAGCAATACTTGAATAGAAAAATGCAATTTATAGTAAGCTAGAGGGCAAGAATATAAATTCCAACAAGATTTAGGGGGTAAATTGAAAAATCCAGGAATTTAGAGGATCACAAAAATGGAAATTCCAGCAAGTTAGAACCAAGTTGCAATTAAATCGAGACATAATTGAAAAGAAATTAAGATCTAGTGGCCAATCTACAAGTGAGCAAATACTTAACTGTAGAAAAACAAAAAGTGTCTAGCGACATAATAATTCCGATAAAAATCTAGGAACTATGGCATAAATATACGTGGAAAAAATCCCATAAACATAAACATCCAGAATTGTTTTCTTCCAACTCCTAAAATCTCCAAACTAACAAAAAAAAAAACAAAAACTCTGAAAACTCTCTTTAATCCAAAATTCATCAAACCAACACCTCAGATCTCGTAATCCAGTCAATATCATACACAAATTTCATATATTAAAAGGAATTTACAATGATTAAAGAGGATGCTAGAAGTTTTACTTGGTTCTTGGAGATGGTGGAAGTGGTTTGCGACTGTCATGTAGGCTATTTTGGTAGTGATTTCGGGCTATGATTTGGGGTTGTTCTGGTGGCTTTTTTATGGTGATTTGATGGCTGATTTTGGGTTTTTGGGTGGCAATTTTTTGGGACAAGAAATGATGATAAGGGGAAGTGGTTGTGGGTCGTTTTTGGGGCTAAGTTTTGGGCTGTTTTGGGTGGTTTGGAGCTGCGATTTGGTGGCTGTTTTTTGTTATTTTGTTAGTGTATGCCCAAAAACCAAGTTGGCTTAAGGCTTTTTGTGCTTGTTTTTCATTTATACTCATATTTCCATGTTACTTGATTATGTGATAGAGTCCTTAGAATATTGACTGTGTGTTAGAGATTGTAATGATTACAATTATGAGGCTCTAATACATAAAGTCATATTGTCAAATATTCCTAGTCATAGTATTAATGAGATTGGACATCATTAATACGGATAGACTAACACATACTTTGCCCACTACTTATGGTAAGTAGCAGTTGATCTCATTGACTATTGGTGTGCGTGACATATAAGTTGGTATGCGGGTTGTCGTGTCCGAAAATATCATAGGTAAAAGTAAAAGGGTACTAGTGGGGTCGTTGACTGTCGCGTCCCAAAAAGACGGTCCGGTCCGAGACCCTTTTTGAAAATATAAATTTTTGAAAAACCGCGTGTGTGTGAGAAAAATCGTGTTTTTAGTGAAAAAAGTGTTATTTAGTAAAAAATGGTACTTTTAAAGAAAATAAGGCCGGGATTAAAAAATGCGACAGTTTTGGCCAACTAATTTTGAAAAAGAGTTTTTATTTGAGAAAATGGAGTCGCCACTTGGTACTGAGTTAGGGTGTACCAAGTCACCCGAAAATTGTTTAACAAAACTAAAATAAAAATTTTAAAAATCATTTAAAACCCTTTTCCGACTTCGGTCTACGAAAAAACAAGAGAAAAAGGTCCGGGAGTCACATTTGAAGAAAGGGAAGGCAAAGGCTTGCGCCTAAGGCACCCTTTCAACCTAGCCGAGGCTAGTTGCGAGGTTTAATCAAAATTTCCTAAATTAACCCTACATTCTATTGCGTTCGGATGTATCTATATGAATGCAAATCCTAAGTCTAAATGTGAATATCGGGAGGGTCGGCATGTTCCGTCGAGGCTTGGTCGAAATTATCGCATTAATTGCGAAACCCGAGTCGAGATCTCGAGGGAGTCACGAGTTTTATGCAAAATGTGATGCAAAAGAAAAGAAAATAATAATATATAGTAAGTGAAGAAAGAAGGTGGGCATGCAACATGACGTGTACGGGGGACTAATAACTCGTGACTGAATGTTTCTACTCACGGAGGGGGAAACGGCCTGTACGCCACCGCTTCCCACGTGAGTAGACGACTATTTTTAGTCAAATCACACAAATGTCCTAATTTCTAAGTGAGATGCAACCTAGATGTCATGCATTTTAAAAATGTGTCAAAAATAATAATAATAAAAAAAAATAATAATAATAATAATAATAATAGTAAAAATCATGCCGACTGGAAATAAAACTAAAAGTGTGTAAGTGGGATCTGAAATGGACACGAATGCACCTAACACTAAAATGCCCTGAGGGTCCAGCGTTGGGCTAACCCTTTCTAGGGATTCCCACTAGCGTTGGACTAGCGGGAAAGGATGAAGCCACAACTAGCGTTGGACTAGTGTGGTGACGGAATACCATAAATCATGAATTAAATATTAAAGTGTGAATTAAAAGCAAATTAAAACATATAAAAACATATTAGATCACATAGGAGCACATAACACATAAGCATAATATTCTAGATGCAAAAAATCCTAAGGAAAGCGGTAAAAGAAATAAACACATAAGCACTCAAAGGCAAATAAATCCTAACTATTACACCGGGGGGCTTGATTTACAATTTTAAGGGGGGAAATTAAAAATGCCCTATCGATTACATTTTCTATCTAATTACACAATTTTGCTAAAATACGAGAAAATAATCTAACTATTACATTGACTAACTAAATACAAAATATCATATTTTTCTATAATAATAAAAATTTAAAATTAAATAAATTAAAATACGTAAATATTCAACAAGCATATAAAATAAAAAATAAGCAAATAATAATAAAATAATACAGAAATCACATTAGAGCATATTGGAGCACATAAAGAGAAAAATAACAAAAAGGTCAGGATACCTCTTTAGAAGACCCGGTACCAAAGCTTTAAAATGAACACACAAGTTAAAGGGACAACTATTTAATAAAATAAAGAGTAAGATACGAAATACTAACACATTTAGAAGAAAGCAAATTATAGCAAATTAGAGGAGAAAAAATGAAAAGTAGAGTAAATTGGGGCCAAATAATAAATTTAAACTAATTGGGACAAAAATTAAAAATCTACACAAGTCTAGAGGGCAAAAATTAAATTAACACAAATTGGGGGGTAAATAGTAAATTCTAGCAACTAAGGGACTAAAATAAAATTCTATAAGACTTAAGGAGGTAAAATAAAAACAAATAAATCTAATGGGTAGCAGATGCAAAATTAAAGTAAATCGGGTGGACAAAACCATAAATTTTAACAAGCGTGGCACAAAAGATAAATTCAGCAACTCATGGGGCTTAACTGCAATTAATAAAGATTTAATTGAAAGAGATCAAATCTAAAGGGGGCAATCTTTGATTTATTAAGAATCTATTTGCATAAAACAAAATATGTTACGGGGTATATTGACACTACTCAAAACATTCAGGGGCTGAAATGTAAATATTTATTTTTATGACACAATAATCAACAGGATAAAAATACATAACTGAATTGAAATTAAATTGATTAACTAAATTAATCTAATCACTAGGTTAAATATTAAGTTAAACAAAACCAAACAAAATTGATCACCCAGAACTAACTAATTGAAAACAAATCAACCCAAAAGAAGAAATAAAAATTCCAAAATCGTTCTCTCCAGTTTTCCAATCCAGGTTTCCTTCTACTCTCTCACGTCTTCTTCCCCCTGCTTCTGGTCTCTTCTATGCTCTCTCCCTCTCATTTCAGGTCCAGATTCACTCTGAAACCTCTCCCTCTCTATTTTTCTTTCTTCCCTCACACTTTAATTTCTCTCTGTTCTCCTCCCTCTGATTTTCATTTTTTCATTCTCTCTTCATCTCCGTTCCTTATGTCTTCCTCCTCCAACTTTCGCCTCTCTATTTCTGTGATAGCCCCACCTTACCCAAAAACGCACCAAAGGGCTTAGCAAACTGCCTACCTGGCTCTCGCCAGGACTCAAAACAAGCACTCACTCAAACAATCCAAACATATACTTAACTCAAAATACATTTATATAATTTAACTTAAATGAACAAGTACCACTAAGAGGTTTTACATCCCAAAATATACATAGTATTTGCATTAATAGCCTAAACAATTTGGCTATCAAAATATATAAAAACATATAATATCCAAAATCTGCTTTTCCAGCTTTAGCAGTACAGGAAGCCTGGTTAAAGAAACAAATAAAAGGGACGAGCTATAATAGCCCAGTGAGTGTTCCAATCAAGCAGCATACTAGTAAACCAATAAACATTGAATGATAATAATTAACAAATTCAATAAACAATGGATAAGAAATGTGAAGTGTCATATAATCAAAGGCGGATACGGGCTCACTACGGGAGCAAACTCAACCGCAAGAGTATCATTCACTGAAATAAATAACATTGGTATTGGGACCGAGATAATAGCTTAGGTCTGAGATACTTATTAAATTCAATCCAGAGTTATCCTCTTTGAGGAATTTAACTCAAATAGGAAAAAATAACACTCGCCTATAATCCCAGCACCTTATATCACCCCGAACACACCAAGTTCGACTAACCGTGGAGTAACGGTGAAGTTAGTCACGGAAGTCTAAATTTATTCATAAAGTTCAATCTTGAGTTAGCCTCTTCGAGGACTTCACTCAGATATGAAATTAACACTCGCCTATAATGACCAGCACCTTATATCCCCCCGAACACACCAAGTTTGACTAACCGTGGAATAACGATGAAGTTAACCACAGAAGTCGCATACACAAACAATCACATTAAAGCAATGAAGCATATAACATTTAGCGAAAGAGGTGTGATAAAGTACACACCTTTCCTCAAATAGCACATGTTATTGAATAACATTTACAGACATAATATATTATTTCATCCAACATGCACACGCAGAAACACTCACCTAAAATGTTTAGGAAAATATTTCGTAAAAAGGTCGGGATTTGCTTTCGGATTCTATAATTCAAAAGAAATAATCTAATGAAAACCTGATTAAAACTTTAAGTAAATTAGTAAGAGAATTCAAGAAATAACCCAATTCTTTCTAGGGTTTAATTTCTAGGGTTTTTGAGTTTAGGGTTTTTGCCCAGAAAATTCGATTCACTAATAGTTCATTTTCTAAAATTTCTGCACGTTCAAATCACTAAATTACAACCTATATAGCTTTAAATCATAGCCTATTCAATTTTTACTTCTTAGGTTTTACCGAAATTTCGGCAGCATTTCCCCTAAAATCGAACTAACCCAAAATTTTTACCTGCAAGAAAATCAACCAACCAACCCAACTTTAATTAGTTCTATAACTTCCATGTCTCAATCAAACCAATTTCACTCAAATTTCCATTCAAACCACTTGAACCATACCAAGATTCTTCACCAATTAATAATCACTACTTGTTATTTCAAGATTTAAACACTAACTACAAGTCGTACAAGCCTATAAACATCATAATCATGGAATAAAACTTCATATTCATGGCATAATTATTCATGCTTGACAACAAGAACATGAGTATAAACTTACATAACTACAACTTGTAACTTGGAAAGAATAACAAAAGTTCAATGTAAATACCTCAAGTAAGCTTAGAACTTGGCTTAGGAAGAAGATTAGCTCACTTTCAATGGAAGGAGATGATTAAAATGGAGAGAAAAGCTTCGAGAAAATGAAAGCAAAAGAGAGAAGAAAGAGGGAAAGAGTGGCCGGCCATAGTGAAGAAAAAGAGAAAGAAATAGGCCAAGAAAATAGAAAAGAAATAAAGAGAAAATGGGAAAAATAACAACCAATCATAGCAAGACATAAGTGAGCATAGGGTTTTGACTTTTTGGACACAATAGCTACTACTTGGCTAAACATAATTAGAGGAGATTTTGGACATTTATCTTCCTATTAATTTGCAAGAGTTCTATGGTACAACCCCTAATGGAAAATGTACAACGTGCTATAACATAAAAGAAATCATACTAGGGTTAATTCTTCTAACTATTTTTCGGTTTTCCTCTCTTTTTTTTTTCTAACATGTCTAACATAAATCTAAATAAGTTTTATGTGCTTCTAGGGTTGTTACAATTTCTTTCTCTTTCGCGTCTCCTCTCGCCTTCTCGTCTCACTCTTTCTCAGTTTCTTCTCCGTCCGTCCATCTCTCTCTGTGGTACCTCTTCTCTTTCTTTTCCTTGCCCGACAGAGCCAAGTTCTTCCCCAAATCGATGGCTTTTTGTTAAGCCTTGGATGGACAATGGCAGGGGAAGAATAAGGGTGGTCGGTGGTGAGAGAAATGGCAAATTTTAGTGGGCGAATAGCGGCGGAAAATGGGGTCTTGGTGGGCTATGCAATTGCAGGGGAAATTTGATAGTGGTGTTCCTAGTGTGATATTTGCTGATTAGCAGAGGGACTCGTTTGTTGTGTGATTGGTGTAAGGGGTAATGGGACTGTGATGGTTGGCTTTTCGGTGGTAGTGATTTGTGCTTTCTATTTTTTTTTTGTGTTCTGTTTGGTTGTATTTTGGCAGGTTTGGAGAGCTGTTCTAAGCAATCTAGTGACTGTTTTGGAAAATTTTTGGGTAATTTGGTGAAATTGATGGCTGACTCGTGTTGGTTTTAGTGAAATTGGTAGTTTGGGTTTGTGAGAGGGGATGAATTGCTACGGTTCTGTGAATGTGGGAGTGATGGACCATCGATGGCAAGGCTGTTTTGTTGTTCTGTTATTTTTTCTTTGCAGGTGAGGGGCTTTGTGGTGACTTGTGAGTGTGTGAATAACTGTGAATTGAGTGTGTGAGTGTTCGTGTGTATCTGATTATGTGTTTGTGTGAGTGTATATGCATTTGAGTGTGAGGGATGCTTGTGAGAAAGACTGTGCGCTTGTGTGTTTCTGTGAATGTGTGTGTGTGAGACTGTGTATATGTGTGTTTGTTTGATTGTGTGTTTGGTTGAAATTTTTGGTTGTTTGCAATTGTTGGGAGGCAATGGGTGATGACAGGGGAAGAATTGCTGGTGGTGTTTTGGCTTGTTTGGTTTTTAGTGAATTGGAGCCGGTAGGGTTTTGGCTTTTGGTTGCTGCTGATTATCTGGCAACAGGGACGATGGATATAGTGGAGGTGTCGTTTTTTATTTTGGATTTGGTAGTGAGAAGTTGGATGGTGGTTTAAAGAAAGTTGCTGGTGGAGTAAGGGTGATAGACGGTGGAGGAAGAAAAAAATGACGAGGAAGAACACAAAAGAACAAACACAAAACTAGAAACATAGCTAAAAGTTCAGAAAAAAAAAACAAAACCGAAAGAAAATTTCATGGTTCCAATAAAATTCTCAACAAACATGAAAAATTTAATCAGATTTGCCTAAAAATGAAAGAAAATTCAATAAAATCAAAAGAAGAACTTACCTTTCGAAACTTCAACAATGATCTGATGAACAGTGTGTATGGCATGAACAGTATTTGTCTGATGAACAGTAGATCAGCGATTGAAGATGGCGGCTTAGTGTGTGTTTTTTAGGTGTTTTTGTGTGTGTTTAATCCTTAAAGGTAAGAAAGGTATGTGTTTAGGGTTTTTCAAATTTTTTCTTCTTATTTCTTTTGCTGATTAAAAGGGGTATTTATAGGCCACTTGTCTTGTTGGCCAAGAATGCTATAAAATAACGAAGAAAATGCTAATTTTATTAAATATATATATTTTTTAACCCCAAAATTAAAAATTAATACAAAGAATCTGACAGCAATCTCTAAATTTTCAAAAAGAATTCACAGTAGATTTTAGAAATAAAAACTAGAGCTCAAAACTGATAAAAACGAGCTCGGGGTGTAAAATGACGATTTTGCCCCTAGACAATGAAAATACACAAAAAATAGATATAGCCTCAAAAAATTATCAAAATTAAAAGTAAGCTTAAAACATTAGAAAATGCCTTTTTGACTCAAAATTTGACAAAAAATGAATTTAAGCTGTAAAATGACGATTTTGCCCTTGAAAAATGAAAATTTGCAGAAAAATAGCTATTTTCTCAAAAAATTATCAAAAATTAAAATAAACTTAAAACACTAGAAAATGCATTTACGACTCAAAATTTGACAAAAAAATGAATTCAAACGATAAAATGATGATTTTACCCTTGAATGCAGTATATACAGAAAAAAATAGTAATCGTCTCCTAAAAAATCAAGAAAATTTAGAAACATACTTAAAGAACTAGAAAAATAAATTTAAGACCTGAAATGAGCTAAAATGGTGTTTGGAAGCCGAAATTACTATTTTGCCCTTGTGGTAAAAGATATAAAAAGAATACCAATTAAATTTGAAAAAATCACAAAAAATAAAAAAATACTTATGAAAGTGAAATGTGAATTTAAAAAAATTCCAAAACTAATGAAAAAATATTTACAGATAAAAATTACTATTTTGCCCCCCAAGATTATTGAAAATATTTGACCCCAAAAATGCAAACATGCCCCCTAATATTTGAAAATAAATGGTGTGTCAAAATTTTGTGTCTACATGGGTGCTTATTTGGAATAAGTTCATTGGATTGATTCGCCATGAGTTTTCAACTATAGTGCCAACGGTTAAACTCTTAACGACAATGGTGTAAGTGATCCTTTGACTTGAGATTACCATAGTATCTTGAGGGTGGATTGCTATACTTTGACTCTATTTCTCGGTGCTCATAAAAGAGTAGCCCATAAGATAGAAGTTGGATATAGTATGAAGTATGGAAGGACAGTAAGTAATCGAAGATTCACCAGTTCTTAATCGGAGAGCATATCCCTCTTTGGCCACTTGTTAGAAATATTAACTCAATAAACCTTCTGCAAAAGTGATAGTATAACTTGAAAGTAGTTTCAACGATATACATCATGGAGAGTTATATTTTGGGAGCAAGAAAATATTAATTAGTCATTTAAAAGTGTGCGCCACACTTTTTAGACTAACTGGGATATAGTGTGGTGAAAGGAACACAGTAACATTGTCATCAATGGGTATAGTCTACCATATGACTTTCCTATTCAATTGTGAAATAAATGATAAATTAAAGTGTTTAATTTATCTAACTCTTAATTAATTAATTAATGATTTATAATTTGTACTTATTGCCAACATGAATGGAACCTAATGGGTCACACACATAAAGAACATAATCTTTGGGTTAAAATGTAATTAAGATAAGTATGAGATATTTATTGGGTTAATTTATAAGATAAATTAACTTAAAGAACTTATTTATAAATATTCTATGTCTTGCGGGAAATTAGTTTCCTAAAAGAAATAAAGAAGCAATTTGGTTTTCTTATGGAATAGAATTCCTAAAGGAGAAGGATTAGCTTAAGATAAGCTTCTTAAACTTCGTGGTTTCTAATCATCTTTATCTCCTAAAAGACTAGAATACTACCTCTATAAATATGTTCATGCTGTAAGTCTTGAATTATTATTGCAACTCAAAGAAAAACCTAGTGACAGAAAAATTGCAAGAGATCCGCCAACCTTCCCTTTGGCATCTCACTGTCTCTTTCCTCCTCCCTAATTGTTAGGTTATCTCTTTCTCTTGTGTTCTTAATTAATTCAAGGAAGCTAGCACTCAAAAGTCAAAGCAAGCAAGCCTTGAAGGTTCCCAAAGATTTGTTTATATGGATATTGTTAGAGGCTCCATGCCTGGAGGACTTTTTGGTAGACTTGCCTCTTCACCAAAGGATCTTAGCCTTTAGAAGCATAGAAATCTTCTATGTTTGAGTTAATTCTTGTGCAAACCCCCTTAATAATCATATAGATATATCAAAGAGTTTCATAGTTAAGGTAATAAATTTTTATTTTTTTGCTGTGTTACGTGTATTATTACCTTCCAGTTTTGATGCTACAACTTGGTGCTATTTTTATGTGATTGGGGCTGTTTTGGGACTGTTAATTGGTTTTGTTTTGGCAAGCTTTAGGTGGTGCGATGGTGGCATTTTGGTTGCAATTTGGGACCATTATTGGTTCTGTTTTGGCAGGCTTTAGGTGTTTTGGGATTTTGGGTTGCTAATGTAGGAATTTGGAGGTTGGAGATAGGAGAGGTGGTTTTGGTGGTGAAGTGCAGTGGTTCTCAGTTTTTGAAGCTACTTGGGGATGGTGATGTGTGTGTAACTGTGTGAATTTTGAGTGTGTGTCTGTAATTGTATGTGCGAATTGTGTGACTGTGTGTGAAAATGGAGAGTGTTACGAATGAGTGAATTTGGGCAAAAAATCGTGATTTTAAGGAGATGTGTATTGTTGTGTGTGCATATGGTCAATTGTGAGAGTGAATGTGATTTGAGTGGATTACAATGAGTATGTGCAATGTGTCTCATCAAGTGGAGTTGAGAGTGTAGTGTGATTCTTTAACGAGGGAGCTGAGAGAGAAGATTGAGTGAAGTGTGTGTTTGTGTCCGTGATTTGGTGAGTGGTTGTGCAGTGCGTGTTATCTGTGTAGTCATGAATGGTTGGGCAGTGTGTACTGATGTATGAAACAGTGTTTGAATGTCTTGTGGTTGTGTAGTGTGTGCCTGTGAGATGTATGCTTGGTTGTGTAGGTGAAGAAGAAGGTTGAGTGGTGAAAATGTGGAGCTCTGTGAATGACTGTGAGTGAACTGATGAATGTATTGAATGTGTGATTTTGTATGTGCAAGGTGTGTGAATTACAAGAAGGCGTGAGAAAGAGAGGTGAAAGATTCTCGTGAGGGGGTGCAACATGAGATTGTGTTTGTGCGTGAGGGCTATGAGTAGAGCTTTTGATTAATCGAGCCGTTCACGAACACAAGTTGATTTGGCTCATAAAAGCTCGAATTCGACTCGTTCAAATAATTAAATGAGCCAAACTCAGATAAGGAATTGAGCTCATTTATTAAACCAACAAACTCGAATACTATTCATGAAAACTTGTTGCGTTTCTTGAACATGGGTCATAATGTCTTTTCACATTATTCACAAAATAAAAACATTCGAGCTCAATCGAACTTGGTTCGATTATGTAAAAATCAAATTCGATTGAGCTAGATTTGTTTGTGTAAATGAACCGAGCTCTAAGCTCGTTCAAGCTTATTCGAGCTTGGTTCATTTGTGTTAAATGAGCCGAATTCAAATTTGATCTTGAGCATATTGTTTTATTTGATGTGCCAAGTTCGAGAACAAATATTAACTCGTTTAATAATTCAATTGAGCCAAGTCGAGCCTATTTGTTTTTAAATGAATAGAATCTGAACAAGAAGTATTGGCTTGATTCGACTCATTAAAAGCTCTTGCTATGAGAGGGAGAGAGGAGTTGGAGATTGTGAGTGTTTGTGCAGGTGAAGTAGAAAGTAAGTGTGTGATGGTAGAGTTAGGGAGCCGAGAGAGGTGGTTGGGAGAGTTGAGTGTTGAGGTCAATCTGCAGGCGAGGTGAAAGCTAGCCGAGAAGGAGAAGGAGAATTGTGTGTGTGATATCGTTTGGTGAAGGAAAAGTAGAGGGGGAGAGTAAAGTTGATGATGGTGTGTGTTTTGTGTGTCAAGAGTCTTAGTGAAGAATTGTGTTTGAGATTGACTTCTGATGAGGAAGAAAGGTGCAAGTAGGGTGCTGTGATGTGAGTGATAGATTAAATTGTGATGATAGGAGTAAGGAGGCTGTTGCCTGGAAAAGGTTGCCATAGCAGCCATAGGAGTATGGTAGTAGCAAATTTCTGTAGTTTTTTTTTTTTTTTTTGGAACTTTGTAAGAAAAAATAATGATGCGCTTCGCGGTCATGAGATACCCATGACTCATTGAAGACAATCCAACCTTCTTGACCCCACGAGTCTAAAGAATCCAATAACAACTTGAATTTGGTGCTTGCAATATCATCAAGATCATTGGTGTTTTCCCACTAAGATGCAACCTAGACTCCTACCCAGCCCATAGAATAGACCCCTAGTTGATGATCTATAAGACGAACAACAAACCAATTGAAAGAAAATCCTAAGCAACAATCTTGATCTTAACAAAGGTGTCTTGCCAAGAACAAGAGTAGTTCTTGTTTATAAAAGAATTGAAGGTAATCTCAAATCGAGAGAAACTTAAATTTTGATTAATGGATAATAATAATAATTGTTGTCTGTTTACAAAATACCTTAGGTACAAGTTACAAAAGATAGTTACCAAAAATAACTAATACTAGTTGTATCCTATCACAGATATCACCCTACAATTAAGGATACAACTCATAATTTTGCTAAAAACTCAAAAAGAAAATAAGTATGTAGATTCTAAAGGTGCCGTGACGTAGGGTGTGGCCTTGGTCAAAAACTCAACTCGTTCTGCTCCAACTCCCCTTGCCCGCACCACAACCTTGGTCAGACACTCAACTTGTCTTGATCCAAGTATCTGAGGAAGGCCTTGGGCAAGGCCGTGGCGCGGCTTAAGCCACGGTGTTGGTCAGAAACCGCGCTAGCTTTTGTCTTACCATCTAATGGAAGCCATGGGCTAGGCCAAGGGCATAGCTTGGGGTGCGGCCTAGATCAATAGCTGCAATCCTCAATCATTCAGTTTGGTTTGGACACTTTGCTCACTTCCTTAGCTCCTTCATTAACCTAAGCATACAAGACCATCCTTGATGCAAGGGAATACGTGAGCGGCCAAGATTGCTTGAGAACCTAAGTGTGGAATCCGTTAAACCCTAGACTGAAATTGATTCTTGAAGCAAGACGACCTCAGCATGGGATTGTTTGCTTCAAAATGCCCTCTTCGACAAAGACAACCCTATAGTGGTCTAAGACAAACCTAGAGGACCTTAATCAAATCAAGAAGATGTAAATCAAAGTGGGATTTATGGTCTCGAAATCTCTCCAATAAAACCATGGGTTGTTTTTAATCATCAAAGAACGAAGAAAGCTCTCAAAGTTGAGAAAACTCACAAATATCATTAATCATCCCATAATCGTTTGCTGTTCACAAAATAAACTTTATGTAAGTTTACAAATAATGCTAATACTAGTTATAACCTATCACACTTACTACCTAGCGAAAAGATTACAACTTGTAAACAAAAACAAAAGAGAAAACTCGAAGAAAACGCGTTATGTCCCCAGCTGCGGCTCATCCACGGCGCAGTTGGAGCCACAGCTAGAAGTTGGGCTAGGCATATTTTGTTTCCATTTGCAGTGTCATCCACAGCATGGATGCCCACCCATGGCGTCATTCGCAGTGCTGATAGGGGCGTAGCTGGAACCAAAAACATTTTGTTTCCACCCTGCGTTGTACACTCCTCTTGTATGACCCCAAACACTTCTTCAACATCATTTGAGGGTCCAAATGGACCTTTTTTTTCTTTTTGGTAAACCCTGTATGCGGGGGTGGATCCAAATGGACCTTTGATGCCCATGTAACCATGAGTAATCTTCCTCTAATTTTGGAACGGAATCTTGAACACCCACATATGATTACTTGTTTGAGAAGTTTCCATGTCTTCTTGTGATGATTTGACCCCTTACAATCCTTCAGGAAGTATCCATGGAAGACTTTGTTTCTGCAATTGAAGATGAGGATGCTATCCCAATTTGTGACAAGATTGTTGACATTGTAGCCGTTTGGAGAATGAATTGATGCTGTCTTATACTTTAGGAAACTGATTTGAGGGTGAATCGTTTTGAAGAGAGGGAGTTTGATGTGTACGTGATAGCCCCCAAGCCTACTATTCAAGCTTCACCAAATTGGAGTATTCTTCTATGCATCTTACCCTCTTTTGGTCATCAACATGAGCTTCATGTTTATCTATAATCCGTTTCACACATTCATCCACAGTAGCCATGTTGCGCTTGATTCTCTCTTCCTTTGTAGAACTAAGACATTGTACTCTAGAGGGTTTAGAATTCACAGGTATCCTTCTCTTTGAAGCATAGAAGTATTGAGCTCCTTTTTCTATATACATTTTTGAAGCCTGCAAATTGCTATCACGTTGTTGAGGAACCCTCCTCCCTCGACGGGACACTACTTCCTCAGAATCATAGCCATCATCAAAATCATCATCTCGAGCATTCTGAGCCACATGTGATTTTCCCTTGACAGCCGAGTCAATGTCCTCCAACTTGGTGAACACACGCCTAAATTCATCTTGCATGGCACGCATGTTAAACTCTAAAGCACTGAGTCTTTGCTCACTTTGTTCACCCATAATAGAAACCTATCAAAATAAAAGTAAAAAACCTTGCACAAAAATGTTAGTGGCACAAGAAAAATCAGGAAAGATATCCTCACTCACTCCCTTTCGTGATTCACTTCTTCACTCGTGTATCACACCGAATGAAACTTGGCTTTTACTCGATGATGAGCTCACACCTTAGCCTCTTACCACTCCTTGAGCTTACCTTGTATGCCTTTGGATAAGAACCTGCTCAATTGAGCTTGACAAAAACTCCAATCAAGTATTCAAGATGAGTAGTAGTGAAAATGGAATCTTAGAGTAAGGTTTGAACCAAATAGAAGTCAAGAAATCAAGACACTAGAAATTTCAGATTTGAGAAGCACAGTATGACACCCCTAGTGTGTGGCTTTTCTTGTAGAAATCTTGATTTTCAAAAGTTCTTTAATAACTTTAATGCACTTATGTTCAAACAGAAATAACAAGAAACTCCACCAAAACACTAAGAAACAAGAAGAGTAGAATCTGGTCAATTAAACTTTCGTACGTGGCGTTGTTCTCTGTCCAACGATCTGGATGTTTCAACAGATCTATTCGGTTGCACAAGGACAGTATTCCAGCCAAATATACTTCAATTTAATTGGTTTAGTTCGTATGCTTGGCTTTTATTACCTTGCACGCCTCTTTCGCTTTTCTTTGTATTGCACGACTTTTCTTTATGCAAGACTTTTTTTTTTCACCCAACTTTTGGCTTTTCTTATATAATATCACAAATTTGCCTTTTTCCACTCACAAAATTTTTTTTTCTCAATTCTAACAACCTCTCTCTCTTTTTTTTTTTAACAACACAAACAACTCACAAAATACAAAATTCAACTCCCAAAAACAAACAAAAAATTAAACTGAAAAAAAAAATTCTGGAAAAAAGGAAAAAAATTCGGATGAACAGCACCAGTGATGAACAGTACTCTCGTCAGTGAACAGTAAACCTTATCGTGAACAGTGACGCCGAGTGAACAGTACGCTACAGTGCGATGATGAGTACGACTTTTTTTTTTTAAACCAGAAATCAAGAGTAACTTTCAAGAAAATTGTTTCAAGGTTTTTATTTAGGCCAAGATTCAATCTTCTTAAAAGTTTTAACACAGGAGACATTAAAACACCAAAGAACAATAAAAAACAATCAAGAAAACAAGTTTAAACCACACAAAAACCTAGAATTCTTGATATGCAAATCTCAAGAACGACTCTATAGGATAGGACTACCCTAAAGCACGAACAAAAGACACAAAACACTGAATTAAAGTGACTAGAAACATGGAGAAACAAAGTTGGATAGATTGGACAGCAAGAACAAATGCAAAAGGACACCACAAGAATGATAACAAAACACGAAAGAATTCAAGAAGAAAGAAAAAAAAAAGGGATACAACCAAAATCTTCCAAAGGAAAATTTGGCTTAGAAAACTTGGATTTCAAGATGAACCAAGGCTCTGATACCAATTGATGCGTTCAACGGAAGAGATAACGGTCCAAGACTCTCGAATTCCAAGTATGCAACCCAATCTTCTTAACCCCTTCATAACTTGTCGAAGACCCCAAGAACAACTCGGATTGTTTTGCTTCAAATTCAACTAGATTCGTTGAACTCCCCCCTTTAAGAAACGATCCTAGACCCCTAACCAACAATGTGGTGTAGACACCTAGTCGACAATCCTATTGGACATATTCAAACCCTCAAAGATGAACCCTAAGCGAGATTCTTGAATACTCAACAAACGTCCTTGCCAAGCAATCAAGAGTAAGTTCTTTAGCTAAAGAACTAAGAAAACGCAATTTGTACTCGCGCACAATTGAAGAGAAAAACTCAATATTATTGATTAATGTTGTTCCAAATTCGGATGAATAGTAACACCCTCTATAAAGAGGCACATAACATCAAGATATAAACTAAATATGGAAACTAACTTAACCCTAGTTTCACCATAACATAAACGTATAACTAAAGATACAACTTGGGCTATTAAACTAACGAATTAAGCTCATGAAACCCATAGCCTCAAGTGGCAAACGGATTCTTCAACCAATCCAAGTTCAGAAGTGGCATATGACTCTCTTGAGCTGGATTACACGGATTGAGTTTCTTTGGACAGCTTAATCAGCTCCATTAATCCTTCCTTGAAGACGTATTTGATCCACAAATATAAGCTCACAACTTGCACTCCAACAATTAGCATAAACGTTGCAATCTCCAAGCCCAAGATGAACAACATAATCGTACAAGAACTTTAGCCAACAACCTTTAGCTCGATCATACAAATTCAGCAATCTTTCAAGCCTCCCATGAGCTAAGTTGTCAATCCTTCTATCTTCAACAAGCATGACTTCAGTAAGCGTCCAACAGATCCTATCAGAATCTACCCTAATCAATTCCTTGGCAATCGTAATACTAGCATTTGGCAACAATGGCACGACAGGCGACTTTCACTCAGGAATCCAATTAACAGACACAATATCAGAAGAGCGAAATCCTTGATCAGGTGGTGACTTTGTAGACACCAAATTTTGACACACCTTTGGTAAAAATATGTGTGTTACTTTATTTTAGGAGGTATTTTTCATTTTTCGGGGGGTCGAGTACATTTTTCGCGTATTATATCTAATTCGTCGTATTAGGGGCAAAATGGTAATTTCACTATGTAAATATTAGTTTATTTTATTTTATTTCCTAAATACATGATTTTACTATTTTTATTATTATTTATGATTTTAATGATTTTTAGGAGTCATTCATCATTTATTTAAAATTTTAGTATTTTTTAATTCAACGGCACGTTTTTCAATGTGCTTTTTATTTAAGATTTTCTTTATGAGAATTTTGTCTATGAGCATTTTATAAATTTTGTGTAAAAAATAAATAAATAAATAAAAATAAAAAAAATATATATATATATATATTGTTAAGACCATTTAGTATTTATTTTAAGTTGTATTTTTCTAATGTTGAACTAACCTTTAATTTGTTACACTAAATTTTATCTTTTCCTTCTTATAATATTGTATTCCACTTTTCTTTTATTTTTATTTATAAAATAAAAAAAAAATTCAAGTAGTCTTATTTTATTTTATTTCTATTTTTATTTTCATTTTCTTTATTTTCTCTTTTCTGCTTAAAAAAAAAAAGAACTAAATGGAACAGCAGCAGCGTTGCTGCTGCTGTTGCTTCTGCAGAGTTTCTGCAAACTTCATCCCAGGCCATCCCTCTTCTCATCATCACCCCCAACTTGCACTCAACCTACCAGATTTTGGGGGATTTTGTTTTGATTCACCATCCTCTCTTTCTCTTCCTCTTCACACATAGACACCAAGCACACACTCACACCTGCACATTTTCACTCCATCTCCCCTGCACCAAAACACACAGGCACACCCAGAAACACACAATTCACACCTGCACCTCACAATTCCCTCTCCCTTCTTCCCTCTCTCGACCCCTCCCCCTGCACAAAGCTCACACAACACAAAAACACAACACGCAGAAACTCTCCCTCACTCTCTCTGCCTTCACTTCAGCAGCACATACAACTCTCACTCACAGATCTACAAACACACATTGCACACACTCTGTTTTCTCTCTGCCTTCCCTCACATCTGCACTCACTTCACCCACCTTTCTCCCAATTCCTTCACCTGTAGAAGCACTTCCCTCACCCTTGCCACAAACAACACACACGATACACAGACACCAAGCACACACTCACACCTGCACATTTTCACTCCCCTGCACACACCAGTTCACTCACACACACAGCACACACAATTCATTGCAATACACAATGCCAGTTCACACACAAACACACACCAGTTCACACGCACAAACACACACAACACGCAGAAACTCTCCCTCACTCTCTCTGCCTTCACTTCAGCAAGCACATACACAGACACATCACACAGAAACACGTACACACACCCCTGTAAACACACACATCAGTCCACATTCATACTTCCCTTGCAAAATCTCACACCTGTCCCTACACCTGTTAAACACACTCCACACACATTCACACAGCCAGAACACGCAAGAAACACACGCACAACATCACACACAACCAGCACATACACACCCCTGCAAATCACAGACACACACACGGATTTCACACACCACATACGCCTGCAAGCACACGCAGGAAACCGAATAATAAAAAATAATAATAATAATAGAATAACAACAACAATAACGACGACGACGACGACAAAAATCAACACCGGAGCACCACCACCGCACCACCAGTCACCACCGAACACCCCACAAACAGCTCCACCGCCGCCCCTAATCCAGGTAAACTTCCTCTTCTTGCTTTCAATTTTCTTTTGAATTCTCATTTAATCCCTGAAATAGACGTATGTGATAAGTATATCTAATTGTGAATTTAGAGTATTTTGGGAAGTTTTGGATCAAATCTTTAAAAAAAAAAAAAAAAAAAAGAAGAGAGAGAAGAAACAGAGACGGGGAGAGAGGGCCGAACGGAGAAGAGTGAGACCGGATAGGGAGAAGGACAGAGATAGAGAGAAGTCCGGCGAGAAGAGAGGGGCAGCGAGAGATTGAGAGTGAGACAGAGAGAGTGAGGTAGAAGAGAGAGAATCGGGAGCAAAGAAAAAAACAGAGGGGAATCGGGGAGGAAGAAGAGAGAAAAAGAAAAGAGGGAAAGAAGAAAGAAAAAAGGAAAAAGAGAGAAAAGAGAAAAGTAAAAAGAAATCTGAAGAAAAAAAAAAGAAAAAATCGTTAATTAAAAAATATATATATATATTCTTGGCCAAAACTACGTCGTTTTGGTCTGAAACGACGTAGTTTTGGTTATTTTCTTTAGTTATTATTTTTTATTATTTTCATCAGATTATATATTTACATTTTGCCCCTTTAGGTTCTTAATTATTTGGTTATGCCCTTAAATGCTTTTAGTTTATTTCATTTAAGTCCTCATTTATTTAAGTTAACCCCTAAAAATTGTAATTCCTTTCAATTATGTCCAGAATAATTGTAATTTAGTTTTAAACTTACTGGAAATTATATTTTCCCCCTTTAGCTTGTCAGAAATTGCGATTTTAGTCACTTATGTTTGCTGGAATTGTATTTTAGCCCTTAGATGTTGTTGAAAATTGTAAATTTAGCCCTCCTTGTTGTTGGAATTTTTGCATTTTTGTCCCCATGCTTGCTGGAATTTTATTTTTGTCCCTCCCAAACTTGCTGGAATTTTATTTGAGCCACTATACTTGCTGGAATTTTATTTTTGGCCCCCTATTGTTGCTGGAATTTATATTTTGGTCCTTTATGTTGCTGGAATTTGTTTTAAGACCTCCATTAATTGTTAGAATTATATTTTAGCCTTTTATTTGTTGCTGGAATTTGTATTTTAATACTTGTAGTTGCTGGAATTTTTATTTTTGGCCCTTTTATATAGCTGAAAATTATAATTTGACCCTAGACATTGCTGTAAATTAGGTATTATTTAATGACTTTGCTGAAATTATATTCTTGGACTTAAGTATTGCTGGAATTTTTATTTTTGGGCATTATACTTGCTGAAAATTATATTTTAGCCTTTAAATTCGTTGTAAACTATGTCATTACCGTAAGTAGGGTTTAAAATTATAGTTTTACCTTTTTACTTGTTGCAAATTACATTTTTCACTTTAGAATATTGCTTAAACTTCCACTTTTAATCCAAATCTTATAATATTTTATTTTTGCAAAAAAAGTATTAATTAAAATTAGTTAAGTCCTCAAAGCTTTAAATTATTTCTTTTTACATTTTCTTTATTTATTTTTATCAAACTTATAATTAATGTTCTAAAATTGGGTCTTGTTAGTCTAATTAATGTTCAAATTAGTTTCTCTATTTTCCTCTTAGTTATTTTAATAATTCTTATTTGAGGTGTTAAAATTTCAATGTATGTATTATTATGTTTTATCTTCTATTATTATTATTATTATTTATTTTATTTTTAGTTTATTTTATTTTTGTTGTTTTGCTTTATTTATCTATTTGCTTATTTACTTTTACTTAAACAATTTTCATTTTTTTTTCTAAATAATTAATTATTATTATCATTATTTTCTTTCTCTTATTTTGTTTATTATTGCTATGATTGTTTGAATTATCGTAGTATGTTCATAGTGATCGGTAGGAAATTATTCAATTAGTAGTTTATTTATTTAAATAGTGGTATTTTTGACATGTTTGTTCATTTTAGTAGCAATTTGTACCGGGTCTTCGAATAGGAGGTACCTCGATTACCCTTTTTATTTCTCTTTATGTGCTCCTACGTGCTCCTATGTGTTTTCTATATGTTTTTTTTTATATCTCTTTGTGCTTATATTTTTTATACATGTGTGAACATTTATTTATTTCATATTATTGACTTGGATTAATATTAACTATTCAAAGAAATGTAATAGATAGGTAATATTCTATTCAGTAAATTTTTTGTATTTAGATAGTTAATGTAATAGATAGTTTATGTGTTATTTATTCAACAAAAAATTTTATGTATTTTAGATAGAAAATGTAATAGTTAGGGTTTTGTGTGCTATGTGTGTTATGTGCTTGTGTGTTTTATTCGCTTTTCCTAGGAACTCGCATCTAGAATACCATGCTTATGTGCTATATGCTCCTACTTGTTATTATTTGCTTTTATGTGATTTATTGCTTTAGTACATGCTTTATTTATTTACTTGCTTTAATTATATATGTGTATCATCGCCACACTAGTCCAAAGCTAGTTGTGGTTAATTTCGTTTTCTTCGCTAGTCCAACGCTAGCGGAGAACTTATAGAAAATGGGCTAGCCCAATGCTAAGCCTTTAGGTCATTTTAGCTTTAGGATCATTTTCGTGTGCATTTCATGACATTTCACACACATTTTATCTTTTTAGGCTTTTTCCCATTTTCTATGAATTTTTATATATACTTTATAACTTATTACTTATTTTAACATCTATTTGGTGCATAACATTTAGATTCCACTACACATAGAATTTTAGGTCATTTGCGTGATTTCGACTAAGAAATAGTCATCTACTCACGTGGGAAGCGATGGCGTACATGTCGTTCCCCCCTCCGTGAGTAGAAACAGATAGTCATGAGTCTATTAGTCCCCCGCACCCGTTATGTTGCATCCCTACTTTCTTTGTTCACTTACTATCTATACTACTATTTTCCTTTTCTTTTGCATTCTATTTTGCACCTAAACTCGTGACTCCGTCGAGGATCTACATTCGGGTTTCGCAATTAATGCGGTAATTCCGACTAAACCTCAATGGAATATTTTGTCCCTTAATGATATTTATTTTTAGGATTAGATTTGCATTCATATAATTGCATCCAAATGTGATAAAATCTTAGGGTTATATTAGGAAAATTTAGACTAAACCTCGCAACTAGTTTCGACTAGGTTGAAAGGGTGCCTTAGGCGCGAGCCTTTGCCTTCCCTTTCTTCAACTGTGACTCCCGAACCTCTTTCTCTTGTTTTCAAAGACCTGGAGTCGTCTAAAAGGGTTTTTCTTGTTTTTCCTATATTTTTCCAAAATCATTTCTTTAAATAAATCATTTTTAATTCTCTCACCTTTTATAAAATATTTTTGGGTGACTTGGTACACCAAAACTCAATACCAAGTGGCGACTCCTTTTTCACTAAAAAACCCTTTTTAGACTCTATTTTCGGGCCCAAAAATCGTCGCATTTTCAAAGTCCCATTTTTAGGCCCTTTTCTTTTGTTTTCAAGTAAAGCATTCGTTTGTCACATTTTTGTCGAACTGTCTTTTATAAATTATCTCTCTAAAAAATTATTCTTACAAAAAATTTACACGCCTCTTTTTTCAATAAAATAAACACAACCACATTTAACACTTCCTTTTCTTTTTTCCAAAACATCTAACACTCATTTATTATCCCTTCGAAAAATGGGGCGCGACAGACTTATCTTTTGCTTTCCCAAAAGATTTGCTATTTATCATCATAGTGCAATTATCTTCAGCGGACATGGTAATCTATTTGTCATCCATAATGAATTTCACCATCAGATGCAGGGATGATGGTGTTGATCCCGAAGAATGAATCCATAGTCGCCCCAACAACACATTATATATTCCTAGAAAATTCATGACTTGGCAAGTAACTTGATACTAGACGGGACCCATTTCGAGCACTAGATTATTCTCTCCCATGGTCTCCTTCTTTGAGCCATCAAACCCTCTGACAACGATCAGAGATTGGCAAACCTGTGATAGCAGATACCCTAACTTTTGTAAAGTACTCCACGGGCAGATGTTCAAAGCCCATCCGTTGTCCATCAGAACCCTGGGCAAGTGCTTCCCATTACACCTCACCAATATATACAAAGCCTAGTTATGTCCCTTTCCTTAAGGAGTCAACTCGTTTTCGAAAAAACTGATCTGATTGAATGCCAAGACATTTTTCACTATTTCAACTAACTTTTTAGTAGAAATGTCCTTGGGTACATGAGATTCGTTAAGAACTTTCAAAAGAGCATCCCGGTGCGTTTCAAATGTCAACAAAAGATTAAGAATTGAAATTTGTACCGGCGTATGACTCAACTGTTCTACCACCTTATACTCACTTCTTTTCAAGATTCTCAGAAAATCATTGGCTTCTCTTTCGCTAACTAGTGATTTGAGGGGCAATGTGCTCTCCTTTCTTTTAGCTAAGTGTAGACACCAAATTTTGACACACCATTTATTTTTCAAACATTGGGGGGCATGTTTACATTTTTGGGCAAAATTCTAATTTTTCAATAATATCGGGGGTAAAATAGTAATTTTTCTCTGTAAATATTTTTCTATTAACTTTGGAAATTTTAAATTCATATTTCTACTTTCATACGAATTTGTTAATTTTTATGATTTTTCCGAATTTAATTGGTTTTCTTTTATATTTTTACCAGTACAAGGGTAAAATGGTTATTTTGCCTCACAAATATCATGTTAGCTCATTTTAGGTTCCAAATTTGTTTTTATAATTCTTTAAGCATGTTTCTAATTTTTTTTTTATTTTTTAGAGACGATTGCTATTTCTTCTGTAAATACTGCATCCAAGGGCAAAATCGTTATTTTACAGTTTAAATTTACATTTTGTCAAATTTTGAGTCATAAATGCATTTTCTAGGGTTTTAATCTTACTTTTAATTTTTAGTAATTTTTCGAGGTCAATAGCTATTTTTCTGTGAATTTTCATTGTTCAAGAGCAAAATCGTCATTTTACAGTTTCAATTCATTTTTTATCAATTTTTGAGTCATAAATGCATTTTCTAGGGTTTTAAACTTATTTTTAATTTTTGGTAATTTTTTGAGGCCAATAGCCATTTTTTGTGTATTTTCGTTGTCCAAGGGCAAAATCGTCATTTCACACCCCGAGTGTGTTTTTTATCAACTTTAAGCTCTAACTTTTATTTTTGAAATCTACTTTAAATTTTTGAAAATTTTAGAGATTGCTGTCAGTTCTTTGTATTAATTTTTAATTTTTTGTTGTTAAATTTTTTTTAAAATAAAATTAGAATTTTTATTATCGGTGACGTTTTTGTTATTTTGTAGTATTCTTAGTGACCAAGATAACTAACCCTATAAATACCCCGCTTTAATCAGAAAAACTAAGGAGAAAAAAAAGAGAAATCCTAAAAACACATTTGATTTTATCCAAAAATATCAAACACACACACAAAAACACAAAAAACACACACTTTTTCTTACATTTTTCTTTAAGTTTTCACCAAGAGCACCATGAACACCTACTAGCTTTTGGTACATCTTCAAGCCTACACCTAGAACACCTAGAACATACACTAGTACATCTTCCAGTCTACACTTAGAACACCTAGAACACACACTAGAACTTCACATTCATCTTCAAGCCTATACCTAGAACACCAAGAACACACTTACACTCTCACATACACTATACACACTCACACTCTCTCACACACACTACACACATTTCTCCCTCACACACTACATACACTTCCCACATAAATTCACTCTCTCTCACACACTACACATACTGCTAAAAAATCAAATTCACATCATACACAATCAGTCACAAACACATGCTCATACACACACTGTTTCACACACAATTCACATGCAAACACTCATCATCAGTCACAACACACACGATCATGCCATTTTCATACACACACACAGATAGCTCTTAAACACACAGACACAGGCACCATACACCAGTCTTCACATTTCAATCTCAAACCCACCATTACCTAGTTACAGCCTCATAACTGCCCAAATGTTTCCCCAAACCAACAGCCCCCTGCAAACCATCCTTTTCACCTTCAGCTAAACCAACGCTACTCCACTCCACCAGAAATTGCTCATCACCAAATCACTGCCCAACCATCTCCACCAATCATCAACCGACGCCACCCAAGCCCAATATGTTCATCTTCACCAAGCCACAAGCCATCACAACAACCATCAGCAATTAGCCATACAACCTGCAAAATCAGACAACAAATACACAAATCCACCTCGGCCACCCTCAATCCCAAAAGTTCCATCAACCATTGCCATCTCAACAGCCCAATTTCAAACCCAAAACTACCTATCCACCAGCGCTGCCACCTACAAACAAACCCCCTAGCCACTGTCAAGCCACCAATTGCTCCACCATCACAACTGGCCTTTTCTTTCCCCAAGCCACCACAAACCAAAACTTCCAAAACACCATACAACTGCCCAATTCATCCACCAAACAGCCCATTTACAGTCAACCATCAAACAGTCTCCATCATCACCATTATCGACTATCACAAAATTCTAATTCCCTCACCAACAGTTATAATAACAATTGAACAAACACAACAATCCATATGAACCACTAAAATCGACCAAAACTAGTAAACACCAACCCTTGTCATCATCCTGCCCCAACCAAATCAAACCACAACCGTTGTTTCACCCACCTACAAAAATCAAACCTGGTAAGAAAACAACAGCAAAACCATACAAATTCACTAGGCAGTAATCTCACACCTCCAAACCCATGGCCTGTCCATTACCAATTGCAAGTCAGAAACACAATTTTAGTCACCAAGTTCCATCACCGTCACCTGCAAAACAAGCCATAAAAACATACAAAACCCAATCACAATCCGCCCCAATCAGCCACCAACTGCCTGCAGCCATCACAAACAAACAGCCACAGCCTAAACATCAATTTCACCACCTCTGCCACTCCACTAAAAACAGCATCACCGCCATTCTCACAACCGCTTCCACGACTACCAATCCACCACAATCTGCCCCAAGTCACCTCTTTTCACCACCACAAGAGTCACCCAACACTAACCATCACCCGAGCCCCAAACAGTAGCCAACACCAGCCCTCATCCCAGCCCCAAACAGTGTCCAACATCAAGCATCATCTTCGAAAACAGGTGACATTCTTCGAATCTCTTTCAATTCCTAGGACGTCATTTAATCACTGATTTTGAGCAAGGGTCTTGGTGGGTTTAGGTAGGATTTGAATAAGAAATTGCTTGGATTCTGAATTTGGGAACTTAATGTGATTTGGGTTTAGGCAAGTTGAAGAACTCGACAGAGAGATCTGGGGGTTGGGGGATTTCAATTTGTTGGGGGTAGATTTTAGGATTACGTTTACGTTCTAAGTTTTTATTGATTGTAACCTCGAATCAGTATTTATATTTTAGCCCCCTAGAGTTTTGGTCAGTGTTATTGTCCCCTAGAAACTTTTTGTTTTTATGCATTTCATTCCTTGTTAATTGTAGATTGATCCCTAGATTTTTATGTTCTTTTCAATTAGGTCCTAATTAATTGTGATTGGGCCCCCTCATGCTGCTGAAATTGGCATTTTTGCCTCCCAATTATCTGTGATTGACAATTTACATTATTGTTGGAAATTGTCTTAGGCCTTTGATTTATTATAAATTACAATTTTGGCCTCTAAGTTTACTTGAATTTCTATTTTTGCTCCTTGATTTCCTAGAATTTGTATTTTACCTCAATTTGTCAATATTTACATATTTTTAGGCTTTATTTATTTATATTGTGATACATTGACATGTGTGTTCATTTTCTTAAGCCTTGGTATCGGGCCTTCATAATGGTATCCCTATTTCTAGTTTAATTGCATTTTTATATGTTCCAATGTGCCCCTATGTGATTTTATGTATTTTTTTCGTGTGTTCCTTATATAATTTTTGCGTATTTATTTATTTTTATACTATTTAGTTTCGCATTTTTATTATTTGGCAAAAATGTAATAGTTAGATCACAATTTCCTTTATTTCGGCTTATTTTTGTATTTAACTAGTCAATGTAATAACTAGATAATATGTCTTATATTTTTAGCAAAAAAATTGTATTTAGATAGCAAGTGTAATAAATAGGTTGTTTTTACTTTTTCACCCCTAAAAATTTGTAGCTAAATTCCCTAGTGTAATAGTTAGGGCTTGTGTGCTTTTGCTTGTTTATATGCTTATATGTTTTACCGCTTTCTTTAGGATTTTGCATCTAGATATCATGCTTACATGTTATGTGATCCTATGTAATCTTATATGCCTTTTATGTTTATTTGCTTTCGATTTATGTTTTACTATTTCAATTCATGTTTTATCAGTTTTGTTATTCCGTCACCACACTAATCCAACGCTAGTTGTGGCTTTTTCTCATTTCCTCACTAGTCCAACGCTAGTGGGAATATCTAGAAAGGGAAATTCCAACACTAGACCTTAGGGCATTTTAGTGTTAGGTACACTTGTGTGCATTTTACATACCACTTCACACATTTTTTAGTTTTCCTTCCATTTTGCATGATATTTATTATTATTACTATTATTTACTTATTTTTGACACATTTCAAATGCATGACATCTAGGTTGCATCTCACTTAGAATTTAGGTCATTTTGTGTGATCCGACTAAAAATAGTCGCCTACTCACGTGGGAAGCGGTGGCGTACATGTCGTTCCCCCCTCCGTGAGTAGAAATATTCAGTCATGACATATTAGTCCCCTTGTACCCGTCATATTGCATACCCGCTTTCTTTCTTCACTTACTATATATTATTATTTTCTTTTCTTTTTGCATCGCATTTTGCATAGACACTCGTGACTCCCTCGAGGTCTCAACTCAGGTTTTGCAATTAATACGACAATCTCTACCAAGCCTCGACAAGACATTTTGACCTTCCCAATACTCACATTTAGACTTAGGATTTGTAATCATTTAGATACATCCGAACGCGATAGAACTTAGGGTTAATTTAGAAAATTTTGATTAAACCTTGCAACTAGCCTCAGCTAGGTAGAAAGGGTTCCTTAGGCGCAAGCCTTTGCCTTCCCTTTCTTCAAATGTGACTTCCGGACCTTTTTCTCTCATTTTTCGTAGACCAGAGTCGGAAAAGAATTTTAAATGATTTTTCTAAAATTTTACTTTTGTTTTGTTAAACGATTTTTTCAGGTGACTTGGTACACCCTAACTCAATACTAAGTGGTGACTCCATATTAAAATAAAACCCTTTTTCAAAATTAGTTGGCCAAAACTGTCGCACTTTTTTTGTCTCAACCTTGTTTTTATTTTTTTTTCTAAATAATATTTTTTCAATAAAAATTCAATTTTTCACACACACGCACAGTTTTTCTAAAACTTCACCTTTTCGAAATGAGTCACCGGACTGGACTGTTTTTTCGGGACACAATAGTCAACGACTCCATCGTGTGTCATTTCGGGGCGCAACACTAAGACAACAATTTTCGGTTCAGCAATCACTTTTTTAGGCCTCATTACTACAGAAATGTCATCATTAAATTCACAGTCTTCATAGTTCCACGGCACTTGCTGGAAATCCTTAATTGGCAATTGTTCCGACAGATCGATGATTTTTAGTTCTGGAATTTTCAATTCGAACGATTGAAAATCTAACACACATGGTTGATTCGAAGAACTGGGGGTTGATAGCACTTTGTCCAAAATAGCTAGCTCGTTTTGTTGGTGTTAGTGTATGCCCTAAAACCAAGATGGTTTAAAGGTGTTTTGTTTTACACTTATTTATGTTATATTTATCCATGTGGTATTTTTCTTTATCATCTATACTTGTATTTCCATGTTACTTGTTTGATTGATAAAGTCCTTAGAATATTGACTGTGTATTAGAGATTGTAAGGGTTACAATTATGAGACTACTAATACATAAAGTCATATTCTTAAATATCCCTAGTCATAGTATTAATGAGATTGGACATCATTTATACGGATAGACTAGCACATACTTTGCCTCTACTTATGGTAAGTAGTAGTTGATCTCATTGACTATGGTGTGCGTGACACTTAAGCTAGTATGTGGATGCTTGTTTGAGAACAAGTTCATTGGATTGATCCGCCAAGAGTTTCAACTATAGTGCCAATAGTTGAACTCTTAATGGCAATGGTGTAAGTGATCCTTTGACTTGAGATTACCATAGTATCTTGAGTGTGGATTGCTATACTTTGACTCTATTCCTCGGTGCCCATAAAAGGGTAGCTCATAGGTTAGAGATTGGGTATAGTTTGAAGCATGGAAAGATAGTGAGTAATCAATATAGGATTCACCACTCCTTAATAGGAGAGTATATCCCTTAATGGCCACTTGTTGGAAATATTAACTCATAAATCTTCTGCAGAAGTGATAGTATAACTTGGAAGTAGTTTCAAGGTTATACATCATGGAGAGTTATATTTCTGGTACAAGAAAATGTAAATTAGTCATTTAAAAGTATGCACTATACTTTTAGACTAATTGGGATATAGTGTGGTGAAAGGATATTAATTACACGGTAACATTGTCATTGAAGGGTATGGTCTACCATATGACTTTCCTATTCACTTGGGTGGTCATGATGCATTGCTAGACGCCACTCATGATCTATAAGTATGAATTGATTAATTAGTGAATTAATGATAAATTAAAAGTGTTTAATTTATCTAGCTCAATTAATGAGTTATAATTTATACTTATTGCCAACGTGAATGGAACCTAATGGGTCACACACATAAAGAACAAAATCTTTGGGTTAAAATGTAATTAAGATAAGTATGAGATACTTATGGGGTTAATTTATGAGATAAATTAACTTAAAGGACTTATTTATAAATATTCTAAGTCTTGCAGGAAATTAGTTTCCTAAAAGAAATAAAGTAACTAATTGGTTTCCTTATGGAATAGATTTCCTAAAGGAGAAGGATTAGCTTAAAGTAAGTTGCCTAAACCTTCTTGGTTTCTAATTAGCTTTATTTCCTAAAGGGCTAGAATACTTCCTCTATAAATAGGTTCATGCTTTGACTCTTGAATTATTATTGCTACACAAAAAGAAAACTAGTGAGAGAAAATAGAAGAAAGAAAAGGCACGCCTCTCTCTCTCTCTAGGCGTCTCTCTCTCTCTCTCCTAAGGGTTAGGTTTTTCTTCTTCTTGTGTTCTTAATAATTCAAGGGAGCTAGCACTCAAAAGTCAAAGCAAGCAAGCCTACAAGGTTCCCAAAGAAGTTGTTCGTGTGGATATCGTTAGAGGCTCTACGCTTGGAGGGCTTTTCGTGGTAGATCAAACATCTTCTTCGAAGGATCTTTGCCTAGAAGCATAGAAATCTTCTGTGCTTAAGGTAATCTTCATGCAAACCCCCTTGTTAATCATATAGATATGTCAAAGAGATCCATGGTTAAGGTAATAAGTTTTTATTTTTCCGCTGCGTTACCTATGCTATTACCTTACAGTTGGATTATCGATGATTCTACTTTTCTTTCAAAAATATCTTCCATATGCTGGTTCTTGAATTTTTTTCCAGACAATATCATTCTAGCTCGCCTATAATCAGCTTCAGTAACTCCCACCATCTCTTCAATTGAGACTATCAACTCCGTAGGATCAGTAAATTCTTTATCCAAAGTTATCATTCCAATAGTTGGCTTGTGCTGTGGTAAAGTATTATTGTCAATATTTGGAGCTTGTCCTCTTCCTCTCCTCAACACAATCTCTCCATCGTCAATCATGTCTTGAATTTTATGCTTCAAAGTCCAACAGTTAGCTATAGGGTGCCCTCAACTCCCCGAATGATAGGCACAGATGGCTTGATGATCATAATCACGAGGCAACCCGTTGGGAAAGGTTTTCTGAGGAATCGTGCAAATTTTACCTGTTGCTCTTAATTGCTCATACAGTTGATTCATGGGGCGACCAAGGGGAGTGAAAGCCCTAAGTTATTTTTGTGGCGGGTTTTGCTGGGTTTGCAATGTTTTGAGGCTGATTGGGTAGAGTATAATTGTTAGGATAAGCAAGTCTTGGGCGAATTTGTATTGGTGGTTGAGAGTTATTTTGGGATACTGGTCGAGGAATTTGGAACATAGGTTGGTATTTGGATAAACAGGTTGAGGATAAAGAGGCTGAGTGTTGGTGTGATAAACAGGTTGGAGATCGGGGTCGTGTATGAAGGATAATTCTAGGCTCTAGGTCTAAAATTTGAGCCTTGATCCCATACAAAAGTAGCTTCACCTTATTTTTTCTTGAATTGGAGCTTCTTCCCGTTGTTGTTTTGATTCTGGTTTTGCAGAGCCTCCGACTGCAATTTCAAAACTGTCACATTAACTCATCGTACTCTGCTAATTTGTTAATGATAGCAGAAAATGAGCTCCCAGTCATGCGGAAGATTTCCTCAAAATATGGCGAATTATTTCCCTTAATAAAGGTACGAATGATCTCCTCTTCATTCATGGGAGGTTCCACCTTAGCAGCTAGCTTTCTCCAACGTTTAGCATAGGTCTTGTGATCTTCTGAAGGTTTCCTCTTAGGACTCTCCAAGGTAGTTCGCATTGGTACCAATTCGAAGTTAAATTCATATTGCTTCACAAAAGCTATTGACAAGTCCAACAAAGTTCTTATTTCTTGAGGTTTCAGATTAGAATACCAGTCCAACGCATCTCCTTCTAGACTCTCAAGAAATAGGCGCATAGGCATGTTTTTATCATCAATTGATTTGCCAAGTTTTTTAGCGAACATCTTGAGATGAGTCTGGGGATTGCCAGTTCCATTGTATTTAGTAAACTTGGGAGCCTTGAAACCCAATGGTAACTGAACATCTAGAAAGAGACAGAGATCATCGTAACTCAATACGCCATACTTGTTTAGCCCTTGATTTTGCTTCATGAATTCTTCAAATCAATCCAACCTCTTAAGCAAGTTCTTGTCCAGAGGTGTGGCAATTTCATCCATAGTCGGCCTTCCCTGAGAGGTGACATCCCATACAAAAAGTTCTATTGCGTGATGGTGAGGTGCTTGAGGATTGGGTGGGATATTTGGGTTGATTTGTGGATGAGATTGAGGAAGTGGATAGTTGGGTAGGTTCATTTGAACAAAGTTTGGGCGCACAGGCAGCAAATCAAGATTGACGTGAGTAGAGGGTCCTTCAATCGAATTAGCAAAAGGTGAGAGGGAAGTGATTTGCACATTGGACGTAAAAGGCAATTGGTTAATCTGCTCAAGAGAATGGTCAACTACTGGCACTGGATTGTTTGAGGCACCACCACTACTGTTTGCAACAAGTTGGTCAATGCCATGTCTCTGTGATGCCATTTCTACACTCAAGTCCTTAAACTTTCCCAACACTTCGCTCAGCTGAGCCCCCAATGCAGAGAAATCCACCAACATTGCTTGAGTCATTTTTTCTGAAGCATTTGGATAGGAACTCATGTTTATACGACTTTGTAATTGGTGGGTACAGGACCGCGTTTGAATAGGGCTTCTATGAAAAGAAGCTATGATTTAAAGTACCTGAAATTCATATTGGAGAGGAAAATGATTCAACCGTCATTTTATTATTAGCATTGACGATTTTATTACTTCAAAAAAATAAAAAAAGAAAAAGATTCCAATTAGTAAGTGTATAAATAATTCAAATACGTGTCCTAGGAGGGAGCCCTTATTATGCTAAGGGTAGGCCTAGCATGATGCAACACCCTCGAAGTAGGGCTTGTTCACCAAACCTATGCTTTAGAACACAATATATTGAAACAACCACTTTCATTGATAAAGTTAAAGTTTAAAATACACTATCTACATCATCTCTCGAAGATGACTTTGTACAACATCATCAAACTTTTTCAACCTATCTATTATAGCATCTTTTGGTTCTCTAAAGTAAGGATTCTTCATGCGTTCTGCTTGATCATACAATTCACTACATTTTCTCTTTAGCTCCTAGTTCTTCTCTCTAACATCTTCATACAACTCTTTGTTCCGTTCTACCATTTCCTTCCTCCATTCCACTGATTGCCTCAATTGCAAATTTTCCTTATCCTTTACCTCGATGATAGCCATTAACTTCCTTACCTCCTTGGATTGTGCTACTTGCAGTCTATTCTTTTGCAGACTACCGAAACCAATCTTCATATTGAGGGGTCACCAAACTCTTTTGCTTAGATTGTGGGTCATAGAGAATGTTATTATCATTGGACAGTGTACACCAAGCATGAGTGATTTGGGTCTTTATTGGAATATGGTCCAGGCAAACCCCTTTATCGAAGCTGATGGTGAAACTAGCTAGATCAGGTGTGGGTGGTAGACCTTGAATACGCCCAAGTTGTTTGAGAAACCTTTTCGGTGTGTAAGCAGCAATGCCTGGAGTTCCCAACAAGGGTATGAGGTCTGATGACTTTGTATGTAGGGCTGGCTTTAGGAAGTCGACCCAATCTAATACCCCATCTAACTTTCTGGTCTGGCAATGTCTCTAAGAAACCCAAATAATCAGATGCGTTCATCAGCCCGTCATTCTTATCAACCCTCTTGTGATGAGTAACTATCCAGTTATATCCGATCAACGGCAAACTATTGGGAGTGGGTGAACGCCTCTTGAAGTGTTCCATAGCCCATATGTATAAATTCCGATTTGATCCATAAAAGAAAAATTTTCCTCTTTGATAATTTGTACAAGAGACAAATATGTCTGCCAATATAGTCGATACTATAGATGCTGCTCTCCGACCTCCAATCCCGAAAAATAAATCAGTCATAAGCTTGGTGGTCTTGAAGCCAATTTTTTTGTCTCTCCTGGGAAAGAGATAAATACTGGCCATCATGAACCCGTATACCAGCAGCCTCTTACGCTCCCATATTGTCTTGGATGAAAATGTAAAGTCTTCTATGTGTTGGTCGAATCCATCTTTTGCTGCGAACTAATCAAATAGGAATTTCACATCTACGCTCTGATCTGACCCTTGCATCACGGATTCTCTTAACCCAGTGAAATAATAGAATTTTGTTTTTCCTGAAAGAGTTGGAAACAATGGCACTGTATGTTCTATTGTCAAGTTTAATGACCCAACAACCTCCTCAACAATAATAGTCATGTCTCGATCTCCAATCCTAAATGTTGAGCAACTAGAATCCCATAAGTGAACCAAAGCTTTTATCAGGCATCCATCTACCTCTATGTCTTTAAAGTCACCAATTGGTCCTGAAAAGCTGTCACTTGATTGATTTCACTGAAGGAGAGTACTGCTAGCCATTTCCTGACTTCTGGTGGGACTGCTAACATTTGGTGATGTGTCGTGGACTGTCCATCTGATGCACATCACCATATCAGATACCTTACCTACACTACTTCTCGAGTTTATATAAAAAATTTAAACGTGCAATTCCCATAAAAGGGTTATATACCCATAGGAAACAAGGCTGGTTTATTCCTATAATGGGGTTCCCTAAAGGCATCCCCTTCTAGGGCTAATGCATGATAACAGTTTATTAAAGCAGGATAAAATATGCAAAAATGCAAAATTTGAAAAACGATGCAGAATTTCTTTGAGAAAAATGCACCATGAATTGTACAAAAGAAATTATTTGACTTCATTTATTTGATTTGAAAAATCAGGCCTCCATGACGTTACGAGACACATTATTGAAAGAAAATAAAAAAATTTAAAAATTGTGACTATCTAGGAATATACAAGTCAAAAGGTCAATTTATTAAAGCAAGATGAAATATGTGTTAAAGTCACTTTTTGTATAGTGTGGGATGGGAGGGGGAGAGATATGACAAAAATGACGCATTAATTTCTTTAAAATAATGATAAATGCGAATTGTGTAAAAGTTTGACCACTTGAGTACATTTATTAGCTCTAAGAAAATTTGGTCCAGATGAAATTGCCGAGTACAACAAGGATGAGTAAACCTTGAAAAAGATTTGAAATTACACCTCTTATTTAAGAATATACAAGCCAAAAAATCAAATTTTTGGGCACATTTTTTAAAAACCTACAACGATTGAATCTTTGCACTTTTTTAAATTTTTATGAAAATCTCATTTGCATCTTTCTCAAAGAAATTAATTTTGAAAATGAAATTTAGGCGTGCCAAAAGAGGGTTGGCTTCCTACAAGAGCACCATGCCAGGGCTCTTTATTCTATAGTTGTGAATGCAATCAAAAAATGAAAGAGAGTGCATTAGTTTATTCAACAAATAACACATAACACGTTGTCAAAAATAGATAATACACATAGATAACAATAAATGGTATAACAAGGAAAATAAAGGAGGTGGGTTTCCTCCTCTCGTGCTTGGTGTGCCTGATAGGGTAAGGCTGACTCTATCCTAGGCTCTTTCGATATGGATGCATGAGGTTGGGTTCACTAATGCATCTAGACTTGATTAGGTTGTCAGTTCCCAAGCCTTCAAACTGAAGGGTAAGGGTCATCAATCCCAAAGCCCTTGGTCGGTGGCTCGAGTGATCCCCCAGACACTGCTACATGCACATCGTGCCCCGGCCACATGTCCAAGTGGATCTTAAAGTCTCCGAATCTCTAGATTTATGAACTTAAGCCAAGAGTTTGGGTGATCTCCTAAACATGATTACATGCACATTGTGCCACGCTCACATGCCTAAGTAGATCAATCCTATTCCTTACCGGGATGGGTGGGTAATAACCACCAAAAATTTAAAAAAGGGTAAAATATATCAGATGCACATATGGAGTGCTCCTTATGAGAGGAGGGAATGATAAAGCGTGGGCTCGAAGGGTAACTGACCCCCTCCCCAAATGCAAATGCGGTCAAATAACAAAGATAATTAAACCATATATCACATAGACGAGAGACGAAGTGTGTGAAATGCAAAAACAACTCTAAATACCTAAAAAACAAAAATGCAATCCTAACATCCAAACGCAATGGAATCGAAGGGTTAAATAAGGAAAAGGTGATTAAGCCTAATTCTCAAACTCACTAGTGATCCCCAATGGAGGTGCCAAATTTGTCACGTCCAAAATCCCATGGTACTAGTGGGGTCGTTGACTGTAACACCCTAAAAGGCAGTCTAGTCCGGTGACCCTTTTCGAAAAGATAGGTTTTTAGAAAAACTGTGCGTGTGTGAAAAAATCAAGTTTTTAGTAAAAAAGTGTTATTTTGGAAAAATGGTATTTTAAAAGAAAATAAGGCCGGGACTAAAAATGCAACAGTTTTCGTCAACTAATTTTGAAAAAATGTTTTATTTTAAAGAATGGAGTCGCCACTTGCTATTGAGTTAGGGTGTACCAAGTCACCCAAAAATTTTTTAACAAAACAAAATAAAATATTTGGAAAAAAAACATTTAAAAAATCTTTTTTTGACTCCGATCTGTGAAAAAACGAGAGAAAAGGGTTCGAGAGTCACATTTGAAGAAAGGGAAGGTAAAGACTCGCGCCTAAGGCACCCTTTCTACCTAGCCGAGGCTAGTTGCGAGATTTAATCAAAATTTTTTAAATTAACCCTAGATTCTATTGTGTTTGGATGTATTTATATCAATGCAAATCCTAAGTCTAATTGTGGGTATCAAGAGGGTCAAAATGTCCCGTCGAGACTTGGTCGGGATTGCCACTTTAATTGCGAAACTCGAGTCGAGACCTCGAGGGAGTTACGAGTGTCTATGCAAAAATGAAATGCAAAAACAAAAGAAAAAATAGTAATATAGATAATAAGTGGTCAAAGAAAGTGGGGATGCAGCATAACGGGTACGGGGGATTAATAACTCGTGACTGAGATCTTTCTACTCACAGAGGAGGGAACGGCCTATCAATCCATTGCTTCCCATGTAAGTAGACGACTATTTCTAGTCGGATCACACAAAATGATAAATTTTAAGGGAAATGCATCCTAAATGTCATGCACTGTCAAATGATAAAAATATATAAAAATAATAAAAAATATTTACAAAATCATGCAAATATGAAAAAAATTCTAAAAAAAGAAATTGTGTGTGAAATGAGATGAAATGCACGCAAGCGAAACTATCACTAAAATGACTTAAAGGTCTAGCGTTGGACTAGCCCTTTCTAGGAATTCCCCCACTAGCGTTGGACTAGTGGAAAAGCGCAAAAACCACGACTAGTGTTGAACTAGTGTGGTGACGGAATAACATAAAGCATGAATAGAAAATAGTAAAACATAACTCATAAAACAATCAAGTATATAAAAACATGTAAGGGCATGTAGGAGCACAGAGCGCATAAGCATGATAAAAATTCTAAGAAAAGCGAGAAAACACCTAAGCACATAAAAGCATATAAGCCCTACCTATTATTCCTGGAGAATTATCTACAATTTTAGGGGGGAAAAAAGTAAAAAATGACCTATCTATTACACCTGCTATCTAAATACATAAAATTTTGCTAAAAATATGAGAAATGTAATCTAACTATTACATTGGCTAGCTAAATACAAAAATATTATATTTTTGCCGAAATAATAAAATTTGAAATTAAATAACATAAAGTAAATAATACGCAAAAAGCATGTGAAATACAAAACACATGAAGAAAATAGATAAACAATCACATAGGAGCACCTTGGAGCACATAAAAGAGAAATTTACGAGTAATGGGGTACCTTTTTGAAGACCCGGTACAAATACTAATCAAAATGAACAAACAAGTCAAGGTACCTCGATATAAACGAATAAAGGCTAAAATATGGAATCCTAGCAAAATTAGGGTAAAAATGTAAACTCTATGAAACTAAGGGGAGTAAAATAGAAATCCAAGCAAACTTAGGAGCCAAATCACAAATTGAAGCAAGCACGGGACACAATCGCAAATTAAAGCTAAATAAGGGGGCAAAATACAATTTTAGCAAGTATGGGGCACAAAAATGTAAATTCTGGCAATTTGGGAAAAATTTGCAAATAATGGGGACCTAATTGAAAGAATATAAAATCTGGGGGGTTAAATATATAAAAGGTAAAAATCCAATTGCATAAAAATAAAACTTTTAAAGGCATATCAATAACACTAGAGAATAACAAGGGTTTAAACACAAATATATCAATTGGCAGTAAAATAGAAAGTAACAATTAAATCTGGATTAATTGACTTAATTTACTTAAATCAACTAACCTAATTATTAACATAAGTTAAACTAACCAAAGACCTGGCTAACCAAAAACTAAAACAAATAACATCAACAAAACAAAACCCCCCAACAACATTCTTCCCAAACCGATTCGTACCCAAATAACTAAAATAACTAAGAAATCTGCTAAACTGATCGCCCAAACTAGAAACTCAATTAACAATGTTGAATTTAAGAAACCAAAATTTTGAAAAAAACATAATCCCCAAAATTTCCAAAAAAACATAATTCCCAAAATTTCCCAATCCCATTTTCTCTCTTATTCTTTATCTCTTTTCTCTATATTTTTCTTTATTCCCTCATCTTCTCTAGTTCACTCCCTGATTTTTCTCTTTCTCTTTCTTCTTCTGCTCTGTCTTTGCCTCTCTCTAATTCCTTCTTCTCTCCCTCGTTGTTCATCTATTGTCTTCTCCATCTGCTGTGCCTTTTTCCTCTTTTTTTTTTCTCTCTCCCTTAGTTTCTCTTCTCTCTTGTTCTCTTTGTCTTTGCCTCTCTCTGTTTCAAGTTATCTTTTCCTTTTTTTTTCTTTGTTGTTTTTTGATATGGCATCACGTGCGTGTGTGCGTGGAAGCTGACAGTGATGATTTGTAGGGATTGAGGGCAATTGTTTGGTTTTTGACTGATTTTTGCAGGTAATGGTGAAAAGGGGAAATTGATGATGGGTTTGTGGGTTAATTGATTGGTGGTTGGCGGTGGAGTAATGGTGAATGGGGCTGACTTTTGGGTTGTTTGGGCAACTAATGGTGGTGGTGTTGATTTTTCGATGGTTGTGAATGGGTGTGATTTTAACTAGGTAGAGTGGTTCTGTGATGACGGTGAGGTGGGCCGTATGATGGCTAGATTTGCGATTGCGGTATGGTGATTCGGTGAAGATGATGGTAGTAATTGGGACTAGTTCTGATGTGGTGGTTATTTGGGGAGAGAGGGCAGAGAGATGATGGTGCATCGGTGGTGCAAGGGTGTGTGTGTCATTAACTGGAATTTGGGGCTGATTGATGGCTGTGGAAATAGAGGGATGGTTTCTGTGATTCAGTGGATTTGTCGTAGGGCTTTGTTGTTTTTTTTTTGGGTTGATTGTGTGCGTTTGATGATTGTATTTTGCAGGTGGAAGAGGTTGGTAGTTGACAGGCTTTAAATTAGGTTAACAAAAGAACAGCCTAAAGGGCCACTACCTATCAAATTAAATCACCTAATTCCCTGTATCTACAAGAATACAGATCGCACAGTAGTGTAGGGAATAGGATCGATCCCACAAGGAACAGTTAAGAAATACTAGATTTTTCTGAACTCCCCTATTATCTAGGCAACACAATAGAGTGAATTTAGCTAAGAAAGAAAACTAACTAAGGATGACCTAAAATGAAATAGCAATGTCTAAGAAGAATATGGGAAATGAATGCCTAGGGTCCAGAATCATTTTACGACCTAAATTGCTACAAATTAACCTCCTTTGTGCCTTCTTAGTTACCTTGTTTAAAGTCTAATCCCAATTTTATCTAATTTTCACTCTCATGACAAACTAGTAATTGCCAACTTATTAACCCTTTCCTACTCTCGTGGTAAAGTGATTAATATTAGTTCATTTTATCTTATGGATTGCTCTTGACTTATCTAGGAATACCACTGCTCTCGTGTGAAATATTGCCTAAACTTCACTTGCCCCCTTTCCACTACCACTATCAACTCTCGTTGCATAGGAGTAATTTAGATGGTTTTAATTGTTAGCCACCAAATTACAACCCTATTAATGCAAGACAATGAATAAACAAAGCAACATAGGCACAAAGTTCAGTCAATCAAACAATCATTATTCATAAAAATCATCTAGACCCTAGATAAGACAAATTAGGAATTCATAATTATAGCAATAAAGATGAAATCTTTCATCTCAAATGACATAATTAAATAACAAAACAAGAGGAATGGAAAGAAAAACTTATTGATTCATGAAAATTGTCAAGTATCTGCACAATTCCCTTGCTTGTTCATCCACAATCCTTCCTTTTCTTGCTATTCTAACTGGGGCTAAAAATAATATATCCAAGAGAAAAACTAACTCTTCAGAGTAAAAACTAAAACTACGATCTATCTCTCTTACCCTCTTTTGTTTGCCCTAGACTACTCTTTTTTTTTTTAAGGGAAACAGTTGGGCTGCAGTAGAAGTCTTAAAAAATAGAAAATCCCCTCTTTTTCTCGCTCCCGTCTGCAGCGAAACAGAAACTTCGTTGTATCAGTGACCGGATACTGTCGCGGATATGCCTTCCCGTGACACTCAACCTTCACGGCAGAGAAAATACCCGCGACGCGTATCCGCACGCGGGAACCGTCGCGAGTAGAGCTTTTCTTCTGCCTTCACGAATTCTGCACAAAACCATCCTTCCTTCTTCATTCATTATTCAGCAACATCCAAATTCTTGGCAATTAGGCTTCTTTGGTACTCCAGAGCTAGTCAAACCTACAATTTATAACAAAAATAAAGAAAAACTATAAATATCAACTCCAACTAAAATAAAAGAAAAATCAGTCAAACATTAACATAATCTCTTAAAAACTACTTCTAACAACCTAAACAAATGACTAAACAATATTCCAATTCTGTACTTATCAACAGTGGTGGAGAGAATTGTCGTGGTGGAGCTGTGGTTGTGTGGGCGATTGAAGATGGGGAATGAAATTGAATTTGCTAGATTGAGGGTAACTGGTGGTTGGGCTGATTTGTGTAGTTTGGTCTGTGATTTGATGGTGGAATGGTAAGATGGGAAGTCGTGAATTGGGGATGGAGAGTTGTTCCTGCGGTGAATTGAATGGTGGTAGAACTAGTTGGGTGGTTGTGTCTTTGCAGATAATGTAGGTTGAGCTTGGACCAGTTGCTTGTGATTTTAGGGGGTTAATCCTCTAGACGGTAGTTGCTAATGGGGGCTTATTTGTGATTATTGGCAGGGTTGTTCAGGGCTGGCAAATGGTGGAGGGAAAGGCTTGTGGGTTGTTCTGGTGGATTTAGGGATGGTAGTTAGTTTTTTGCAGCTGGTTGTAGTGAATTGGCAGTGGTTCTGGGTGGAGGAGATGGACTAAATAAGGTAGTAGTAGTAGTGGGGAGAGAAACGGTGGGGAAAGAGGTAGAAGATGGTGGAGGAGGCAGAACCCAGAAATGAAAAACAAAAACATAACAACAACAAAATTGATTTTCTTGAAAAATGAAATAATCAAATTATCCATAAAAATTTATATAAAGAAAATTAAGAACAGATTAGTATATTACCCTTTTTTGGAATGAGAATGATGATTGTTGGTGGCTGCCTGGTGGTCTGTTGAGATGGGCTTTTGAATCTTGAAGCCTAATGAATAGTAGTTGCAGATTGAAAACGGAGTCTGAAGTGTGTGTTTTTGGGTGAATTAATGTGCGTGTTTAATCTCAAAATGGATGCAAGGGCATATTGTCGCGTCCCAAAAATCGTGAGCAAAGGGTGTTAGTGGGGTCGTTGACTGTCGCGTCCCGAAAAGACGGTCCAGTCTCGGTGACCATTTTGAAATAAAGGTTTTTGGAAAAACCATACGTGTCTGAGAAAAATCAAATTTTAGTAAAAAAAGTGTATTTTAAGAAAAATGGTATTTTAAAAGAAAGTAAGGCTGGGACTAAAAATGTGACAAATTTGGCCAAATAAATTTGAAAAAGGGTTTTATTTTTAAAAAATGGAGTCGCCACTTGGTACTGAGTTAGGGTGTACCAAGTCACCCGAAAAATTGTTTAACAAAACAAAAATAAAAATTTTAGAAAAATTATTTAAAACCCTTTTTCGACTCCGGTCTACGAAAAATGAGAGAAAAAGGTCCGGGAGTCACATTTGAAGAAAGGGAAGGCAAAGGCTTGCGCCTAAGGCACCCTTTCAACCTAGTCGAGGCTAGTTGCGAGGTTTAATCAAAATTTCCTAAATTAACCCTAGATTCTATCGCGTTTTGGATGTGTCTAAATGAATGCAAATCTTAAAATCTAAATATGGTATCGGGAGGGTCTGCATGTTCCGTCAAGGCTTGGTTGGAATTATCGCATTAATTGCGAAACCCGAGTCGAGACCTTGGAGGAGTCACGAGTTTTTATGCAAAATGTGATGCAACAAGAAAGGAAAATAATAACATATAGTAAATGAAGAAAGAATGTGGGTATGCAACATGATGGGTATGGGGACTAATAACTCGTGACTGAATGTTTCTACTCACGGAAAAGGAAACGGCATGTACGCCACCGCTTCCCACGTGAGTAGATGACTATTACTAGTCAAATTACACAAATGTCCTAATTTCTAAGTGAGATGCAACCTAGATGTCATGTATTTTAAAATGTGTCAAAAATAATAATAATAATAATAACAATAAATAATAATGATAGTAAAAATCATGTCAAACGGAAAGAAAACTAGAAGTGTGTGAAATGAGATTTGAAACTCACGCAAATGCACCTAATACTAAATGTCCTAAGGGTCTAGCGTTGGGTTAGCCCGTTCTAAAAATCCCACTAGCGTTGGACTAGTGTGGTGACAGAATACCATAAATCATGAATTAAATATTAAAAGATGAATTAAAAGAAAATTAAACATATAAAAACATATAAGATCACATAGGAGCACATAACACATAAGCATAACATTCTAGATGCAAAAATCCTAAGGAAAGCGATAAAAGAAATAAATACATAAGCACGCAAAAGCAAATAAATCTTAACTATTACACCGGGGAGGCTTGATTTACAATTTAAGGGGGGAAATTAAAAATGCCCTATCTATTACACTTTCTATCTAATTACATAATTTTTGCTAAAATATGAGAAAAATAATCTAACTATTACATTGACTAGCTAAATACAAAAATATTACATTTTTATCAAAATACTAATAAAGAAATAATTAAATTTAAAATGAAATTGCATGAAAGAAATAAATACACAAAGAGCATACCAAATAGGAAATATGTGAATAAAATGCATAAAAATCACGTAAGGCACATTAGAGCACATAAAAAGAAATTAATAAGAAATAGGGATACCTCTCGAAAACCCGGTACAAATACTACTCAAAATGAACAAACAAGTCAAGGCACCTCGGTATAATTAAATAAAACCTAAAATATACAACTATTGACGAATTGAGATAAAAAAAAATGAATTCTAGCAACTAAGGGGCTAAAATAAAATTCAATAAAACTCAAGGGGTAAAACTAAAAAAAGTCAGCTAAACGGGGGGGGGGGCAAAAATGTATATTTAAGCAAGTAAAAGGGCACACAACTATAAATTTCAACAACTAATGGGCTTAATTGCAATTAATAAAGACTTAATTGAAAGAAATTAAAACTAGGGGAGATCAATTGAAAATCATGGGGGACTCAATTGTGTAAAATAAAAAAAATAAAATAAAAACTTAGGGACTAAGAAAAACTAATTAAAAGTATAAGGACTAAAGTGCAAATACTTATTATACCTAAAATCAATTTAACAAAAATCATTAAACCCACAAACACAAATTCCAAAAATACATCTCAAACCAAAAATCAAACACTCCCTCTTTTTTTTTTTTTAATCATCTTCCTCTCTCCAGTTTTTTTTTTTTTTTTTTTTTGTTTCTCGTTCTCTTTCTCCTCTATATTCTGTTTCCAGTTTTTTTCTCTTTCTCTGTATCTCACTGCACTGCTCTCCCTATCTCTCTTGTCGTCCTTTTTGTTCCCTCTCCGAATCTCTCCCTCTGATTCTTCCTTCTTCTCCGCTCTCACTCTCTCTTCTTCTTCTTCTTCTTCTTCTTCTTCTTCTTCTCTCTCTCTCTCTCTCTCTCTCTTCCCAGATTTTCTGCTCTCCCACTATCCCTCAATCTCTTTTTTTTTTAATTTTCTTTTCTTCCTCCTGCTTTCTCTGTCTCACTCTCCAGGCTCTCTCTCTCTGCCTTCTTGCTTTACCTTCTTCTCTCTCAATCCCTTCTCTTTTCTGTTCTCCCTCTTCCAACTCTCTTTTCTTCCTGTCCGTCTCTCTCTACTCTTTGGTCTATTCTCTTTCTCGCAGCTCTCTGTGTGCTTTTCAATTGCAAAACTTCACATCGTAGATTCAAAATTCGAAATAATTAGTCATCCCCCTTTAATTCTCTTCTCCTACCCAAATTAGCTTTCCCCAAAATTTATTCAACCTAATTCTTTAAATCCACCAATCAAACCTCAACGTCCCCTAAATTCAATGGCTGTCCATCACTAATTGATGGTATAAACAGAAAATTATCATGGATTGAAAGAGAAAAGGAAAAGAAAATATTACCTAAATTCAGGGGATCGGCTTCGATGGAGATGATTTCTGATGAAGGGTGATTTTCGGTCGTGATAGAGCTTGTGGCTGTTGCTGGTGTGTCCAGTAGTTTGACATTCTGTGAGCAATTGATGGAGGAGTCGTGGGATGATCCTGGCAATTGTTTGTTGCTGATGTTTTGGTTGTGAAATTGTGTTGTCAGTGGTAGAATTTAGGATTGGTGGAACAATGTGTGCTTATTTGATGGTAGGATGTAATTTTTATGCAGGTTGTGCTGGGCTCTGAAGCATTGATGTGGTAATTTGTGGAGGGACATGGCTGAGGACGTTTGGATGGAGCAGAGGGGGTTCTGGTAGCGTTGATGGTTGTGGTTTACTAGAGGTTGGAATTCTGGAGGATGGGATGGTAATAGAGAAGGACCCTGACGATTTGAGTAATTGAATTGGTGAGATTGTGGCCAACTTTGGGCTGTTTTGGGTGTAAAATTTGATTGTGTAAGGTGGTGTTGTTGGTTGATCAGAAATGCAGAAATTGGAAATTGGTGGTACCGGACGTTTCTTGGTGATTTTTGTGGTTATTGCAGGCTGTTTTTGTGTGCTGTTTGAATATGTGTGAATGGGTGTTTGTGACTGATCGTTGTTTGTGCTTGTGTGTTGTAGACACCAAATTTTGACACACCATTTATTTTCAAATATTAGGCGACATGTTTGCATTTTTTGGGGTCAAATTTTAAATTTTCAGTAATCTCGGGGGGGGCAAAATAGTAATTTTTATCTATAAATATTTTTCCATTAGTTTTGGGGGTTTTAAATTCACATTTTACTTTCATACATATTTTTTAATTTATGTGAATTTTTCAAATTGAATTGGTATTCTTTTTATATTTTTTGGCCCAAGGGCAAGATTGCCATTTTACAGTTTAAATTCATTTTTTGTCAAATTTTGAGCCGTAAATGCATTTTCTAGTGTTTTAAGCCTATTTTTAATTTTTGGTAATTTTTTTTGAGATCAATAGCTATTTTTTGTATATTTTCGTTATTCAAGGACAAAATTGTCACTTCGCATTCTAAACTCATTTTTTACCAATTTTTGAGTTCCAAATTCGTTTTTAGGTTTTTAAGCTTGTTTTAAAGTTTTTTCTAATTTTTTTACGGTGAATTTCTATTAACAAATTTGTTATTTACATTTTTCTTAATTTTTTCATTTTTGTAAGAGAAAATAGATTTTTAAAGATAAAATTGTAATTTTGGTAGTTAAGGGCGTTTTGGTCTTTTAGCCATTTCTTGAAAGTTAAGACTTGTGCACTATAAATACCCCCACTTGAGGATTTTAAAAAGGAGGGAGGAGAAAATAAAAAAAGTCTAGGGAGAGTTTTTAGTTTTTTTTTAATTTTTAGTTTTTAGTTTTTTTTTCATTTCACCAAGAAGACCAAGAACACACACTTCTTTTTTACATACATCTTCAAGTTTTCACACACCACACCAAGAACACACACTTTTTTCTACACACATCTTCAAGTTTTCACACACCACACCAAGAACACACACTCACATTCTCTCTCACACATTACACACACAAAACAACTGTCATTTGCGATTGCTGTATTGTTCATCGTCCAAATCTACTGTGCAAGCTTCAAAGTTGCCATTCATCGCCAGTTTGTCTTCCACATTCAGAAGGTAAATTCTTAATTATTCTTTTGTTGATTCACTTTTCTTTCATTTCTTTGTGAAAATCTAATCTTGTGTTTAGTTGTATTGAATTTTTGTTTGAGTTCATTAGATTGTTCTTTTATTTTTTATTTCTAGGTTTGTTCTTCATCTTCTCCACATTCACTGGTTCATCCCTTTTTCCACCACCCATCTCCGTCATCCACAAAACTGTTAGTCCCCAAGTCACCGCCTGAACCACTATCATAACCTCCCTCCACCACCTGTTGCTTACAAACTACCCATCTCCAACCACAAGAACCATCAAATTCCCCATGATTTCAACCCACCACAAACTACCAGACCACAATTCCCCATTTTCACCATTCTAAAGCCACCAAAAACTACCAGCCCAGCACCATTAAACAGACCCAATTAACCACCGTCACAGCACACCCAAATCACCAGCAAGCTCTGCCATCCCAAAAGCAATCAAATGGCAACCGAACAACCTCCACAATTCACGGTCATTAGCATTCCATCACCTGCAAGAATAAAAGCCTTGCAAACAGCCACAAAAATCACAAGTAATCTATCTACAATCTGCTAGACCCGTCCATACCCAAAGCTCCAACAACTCACACACACGTTCACAATCAATCACACTCACACACGATCAATTGCAATTGCACATAAACAATTCAGACAATCACATACAACACAAGCCACAACACACACAGTCACAGAAAATAGGACTCAAGCACCCACAAACAAACAATTCCCACACTCTGTCACACACACTGCATACTGATATCCCTTTCGCTATAATATGGATACTTAGGCAAGTGCACCTATCGTTTCCAGTAGTACAGTGTACAGGAGTACCGAGTGTCGTATCCCACAGGGACTATGTGATTACTAGTATTAACCTTCTTTCTATTATCTAACCTCACAAAGTGAATGACGAATTAAACAAAAATACAAATTAGCTAAAACTAATTATCTAACTAAATGACAATATAGAATATAGTAGAGAGAATGGACAAAAGTAGAGGTGAATTTAGATGAAGAATTCCCCTAAACCAACATGCCAAGACTCTAACTTGATTAATGATTAACCCAATTTCTTAGACCCCAGAGTCCCTTATGTGAATTATATCCTTTCTCAAGTGAAACAATTCCTACCTTCTCAGTTGATTAATTGGAATCTCTTCTCAATTAAAACCCCTAAAAGATGCAATTTCTAATCAATGGACTCCATTTGTGGTTGAGCTTTAATCCTAAAACTCAACTTAGGAAGAACTCATGTAATCCTATCTCTAGCAATTCATTCAAGTTCTCTCTATTCATGAAGTGATCTAATCATATGTGCAATCTCTCGATATACCCATACAAAATCAACACTTGAATTGAAGGATGCATGCAAATCCCAATCAAAAACACAAATAAACTCATGAATAAATCTAAGAACAAAGTGGGTCTTTCATTAAACCAAGAATAAAATCATAAACATAAAAATCTAGGGTTCATCCCATCTAAATCATAAACAACTCAATTCATAATTACAAGAATAAAATTAACAAAAGACAAGAAAGAAAGAGAAAGCTCATTCTCATGCAGCCCTCTTGAATCTTCCCTTGCATCTTGATAAAATCTTCTTGCTTTTACCATTGAAGCCCTTGAGTTGTCCCTCTACTCTTGCTTTCTCCTCCCTACATCACTCTAGATGTGCAAAATATGTGTTTTTGAGGTGTGTGCGGCGTGTGTGTGTTTTCTCCCGAGTTAGGGTTCTCTCTCCCGTCAAAATGGCCAGTTCAGCTGCTAAATACGCTGAAGATTCTGTGAAGAAACCGCGGCATAAACCGCGCGCGGGTTGTCGCGCGGTTTGTTCACTTAATTTCTGAATGGAAACCGCAGCACAAATCGCGCGCGGGTTGTCACGCGGTTTTTCTACGTCAGATTTGACCTCCAAGACAGCCGAATTAGCTTTTCCTTAAAACACAAAAGTTGTAGCCCCTTGAGATAGCTTTCCAAAACATCAAAAATCACATCATTTAGAGGTCTGTGGCCAGAGATGTACTCAAAATACTAAGAACTGGTCGGAACAGCCTTGCAGTGCAAATGTGCTTCAGTAACTTGGGATTTTGACCATTGAAACGTGAGAACTGGACTTTGATGTCTTCGTATGAATTGTAGAAAATTGTCTGAGCTTCAAAATACTTCATGATTCATCCCAATCCAATGTCTCTAGCTCTAGATATGACCAAAACACTGAAATATGTCCAAGCTGCCAAACTGTTTCCATTCCAATTCTTCTTCGCCTATTTCTTCATTGCACTCCAATAAATTGAAATCGAGTTGAAGCTATCAAAACCCTACAAAATGGTGTAAAAACACTTTTAAATCATGCATTTACACAATTTGGCATTAAAATCATAAAAGAGAAGAAATAGCTAAGAAATAGAGAAAAACTCATGGAAAACCCTAAAAACCTAACCTAAAAAAACTAGTTCACTTTAGCACTTATCACATACAATACACGCACAAACACACATAGATGCACACAGGTCCATACAATAAGCCAGATGCTCCCCCTGTTCCACAACCTGCAAATGAAAGAAAAAAGAAGAAGAAAACAGACACCAAATCCCCTCCAATCGATTCACCCACAGACCAACAACCAATAGTCCAACTCCCCTCTCCCACCACCACATTCCAGCTTGTCCAAATAGCAAATCACCATGCACTCTCAATCAACAAACAACCTTCCCCAAACCTGCACAAAACTCACCAAATTCCAGTCAAAATCGCACTTCACACACACCACAAAATCAAATCTCAACTTCACCACCACACAAAACCAGCCCCATTTCCACCTTCATAGCCCCAAACCGCTGGCAATCACCGCCCTCTGTCTCCATAAACACCAAATTGGAGCACACTTCTACCCCTACTTCAAAAGGGAAACTAGCTAGGGAAAACAATTCTGCTTGAATAGAAAGCGAGACTGAGAATCGAGAGTCACTGGAGAGAGCTAAGGAAGAGAGAGAGGGAGAGAAATTGAAGAAGAAAACCAAAAGAAGGAAACAAAGAGGGGTCGTTGAAAGAGAAGGCAAAGAATAGCGAGGGATTAGAGGAGAAGAAGTTTGAAAGAAAAAAATTAGAAAGAGAGAGACAGTGAGGGGCTGGAGAGAAGAAGTCATAGAGAAATAGAGAAAGAGAGAGAGAAAGTCTGGGCAGACGAGAGAGACAGCAAGAAGAGAGAGGAACGAAAAAAAAGAGAAGAAGAGAAAGGTGGGGAGGAAGAAGACCCACTCGGTCAAAGGGTTGAGGGTGTTAGCATTTTTGTTGTGATATTTTCTTAACTTGATTTAATTTTGTGATTGAAATCTGATGTGTCTTAATTTTTTTAATTCACTAAATTAATTAATTGATTAGTTGTAATTTGGCTTGACATTGTTTCTTATGGTTAACTTTATTATAAGTAGATATTTATTTGTGCCTAGCTTTTAGTTTTTGTTACTATGGCAGGAAGCATGTTTTAATTTTTGCGATTGACTCCTTGCCTTTTATAAAATTGACCCCTCCCTAATTCTAATTTCTTTCAATCAAGTTTTTATTAATTGCAATTAAGCCCATTAGTTGCTGAAATTTATATTTTGTGCCCTTTTACTTGCTTAAATTTACATTTTTGCCCCCCGTTTATGTGAAATTTTTTAGTTTTACCCCTTGAGTTTTATTGAATTTTATTTTAGCCCCGTAGTTGCTAGAATTCATTTTTTATCTCAATTCATCAATAGTCATATATTTTAGGTTTTATTTGATTATGCCGATGTGCCTTGACATTGTTTGTTCATTTTGAGTAGTATTTGTACTAGGTCTTCGAGAGGTATCCCTATTTCTTATTAATTTCTTTTTTATGTGCTCCAGTGTGCCTTACGTGATTTTTTATGCATTTTATTCACATATTTCCTATTTGGTATGCTCTTTGTGTATTTATTTGTTTCATGCAATTTCATTTTTATATCTTATTATTTCTTTATTATTATTTTGATAAAAATTGTAATATTTTTGTATTTAGCTAGTCAATGTAATAGTTAGATTATTTCTCTCATATTTTAGCAAAAATTGCGTAATTAGATAGAAAATGTAATAGATAGGGCATTTTAAATTTCCCCTTTAAATTGTAAATCAATCCTCTGGTGTAATAGTTAGGATTTATATGCTTTTGCGTGCTTATGTTCTTTTTTGTTTTACCGCTTTCTTTAGGACTTTGCATCTAGATATTATGTGTATGTGTTATGTGCTCCTATTCGACTTTATATGTTTTTGTGTGTCTAATTTGCTTTTAATTCATGTTTTATGTTATTCCATCACCACACTAGTCCAACGCTAGTTGTGGCTTCATTCTTTTTCTCGCTAGTCCAACGCTAGTGAGAATTTCCTTTATAACGGGCTAGTTCAACTGCTAGACCCTTAGGGACATTTTAGTAGTTAGGTGCATTCATGTGTATTTCATATCATCTCATCACACTAATATTTTAGAAATTCTTCATTTTGGCATGATTTGTATATATTTCTATTATTTATTATTATCTTATTATCTATTATTTATTTTTACACAATATTTCAAGTGCATGACATCTAGGTTGCATCTCACTTAGAAATTAGGACATTTGTGTGATTTGACTAGAAATAGTTGCCTACTCACGTGGGAAGCAGTGGCGTACATGCCGTTCCCTCCTCCGTGAGTAGAAATATTCAAGTCGCGAGTTATTAGTCTCCCGTACCCGTCATGTTGCATACCTACTTTCTTTCTTCACTTACTATATATTATTATTTTCTTTTCTTTTTGCATTTCATTTTGCATTCGACACTTCGTGACTCCCTCGAGGCTCTACCTCGGGTTTCGCAATTAATGCGATAATCCTGATTAAGCTTTGACAGGACATTCCGACCCTCCCGATATTTACATTTAGACTTAGGATTTGCATTCATATAGATACATTTAAATGCGATAGAATCTAGGGTTAATTTAGAAAATTTTGATTAAACCTCGCAACTAGCCTCGGCTAGGTTGAAAGGGTGCCTTAAGCGTAAGCCTTTGCCTTCCCTTTCTTCAAATGTGACTCCCGGACCTTTTTCTCTCATTCTTCGTAGACCGGAGTCGAAAAAGGGTTTTAAATGATTTTTTTAAATTTTTTTTTGTTTTGTTAAACAATTTTTTGGGTGACTTGGTACACCCTAACTCAGTACCAATTGGTGACTCCATTTTCTAAAATAAAACCCTTTTTCATAAATTATTTGGCCAAACCTGTCGCATTTTTAGTCCCGGCCTTGTTTTCTTTAAAATACCATTTTTCTTAAAATACACTTTTTCTACTAAAATTTGATTTTCTCACATACACACGATTTTTCCAAAACCTTTATTTTCAAAAAGAGTCACCGAGACCGGACCGTCTCTTCAAGACGCAACAGTCAACGACCCCACTAGTATCCTTTACTTACGATTTTTTAGGACACGATAGGATTTTGGTGACTCCACTGGGGATCACTAGGGAGTTTGAGTATTAGGCTTAATCACATTTTCCTTATTTAATCCTTCTATTCCATCGCGTTTGGATGTTAGGATTGCATTTTTTCTTTTCTAGGTTTTTAGGTTTTTCTTTTGCATCTCACACACTTCCCGTCTTTTGGCTACTTATGTGACGTATATATGATTTATTTACTTTTGCTTTATTCGACCGCGCTTGCATTTGGGGAGGGGATTAGTCACCCTTAGAGCCCATGCTTTATCATTCCCTCCTCTCACAAGGAGCACTCCATACGTGCATTCAATATATTTTACCCTTTTTATCTTTTTGATGGTTGTCACCCACCTATCCCGGTTAGGAATTAGGATCGATCTACTTAGACATATGACCGTGGCACGACGTGCACGTAACATTGTCTAGGAGATCACCCAAACTCTCGGCTTGGTCCACAAGTCTAGAGATTTGGGCTTTAAAAATCGATTCACTTGGACATGTGGCCGTGGCCCGACATGCGCGTAGCAGTGTCCAGGGAATCACTCGAATCATCGACCTGGGATCCTTGGAATTGACGGACTTGTTATTTTTTGGATCCCTCAGTCTGAAGGTTCGGGAGCCGACAGCTTAATCGAGTCTAGATGCATTAGTGAGCCCAACCTCATGCATCCATGTAGAATAACTTAGGGTAGAGTCAGCCTTACCCTGTCAGGTACACTAAGGCACGAGAGGAGGGAACCAACCTCATTTATTTTCCTGTTATGCCATTTACTGTTATCTATGTGTATTATTTGTTTTTGCCAATATGTTATGTGTTATTTGTTGAATAAACTAATGCAATTTCTTTCCTATTTTGATTGCATTGACAACCATAGAATAAAGAGCCCTGGCATGGTGCCCTCATAGGAAGCCAACCCCCTTTTGGCACGTTTAAATTATGTTTTCATAATTAATTTCTTCAAGAAAGATGGAAATGGAATTTCATAAATTTTTGCAAATTGCATTTTGTTATAAATACCCAAGGGATCAATCATTGTGAATTTCTTAAAAATCCTAAAAATTTGATTTTTCGTCTTGTATATTCTTGAATAAAAATTGTAATTTTTAAATCCTTAGTTTTTAAATCCTTTTCAATGATTACTCATTCTTGTTGTATTTATCAGTTTTATTCGAACCAAATTTTCTTAGAGTCAATAAATGCACTTAAGTGGTCGAATGTTTGCAAAGTTTGCATTTATCCTTTTTTTCAAAGAAATTAATGTGTCATTTTTGCCGTATCCCCCACCCTCCCGACCCACATTACACAAAAAGTGATTTTAGCACATATTTCATTTGACTTTAATAAACTGGCATTTTGACTTATATATTTCTAAGTAAAGTCATGACTTTTTCTTTCAGTGCTGTGTCTCATAACCTCATATGTAACACCCTAGAAATTCATATAAGAATTATTTAATTCATGTATGTCCATTAATAGGAAAAAATGAATGAGAAAAGAAAAAGAAAAGGGGAAAAATCGAAAATGTACTTACAAGAGAAATTCTTTTATTTGGAGTTTAGTATTAATCCTTGATTTATTAGTTGGAAGATTTCTTAAGTTAATTAGGTTAATTAACTAAGATTCTCTCATTATTAAGTGGGACACCTAAGTAGTATTTGGATTAATTTCATTGGACCATTAGTTTATAATAGTGTTTAATTTTGACTAACTAACTCTACCATTATTAAGCCTTTTGACTAATTGAGCTTTAGTTCAAAAATTAACTCAAAATTTCACTTAATTTCTTGTCTTTTCCCCTCTCCTCATGGCCGGCCCTCTCTCCCCTATTTTTTCTCTCTTTTTGCTTTAATTTTGTGCCATAAAGTTTGTTAATTACTAGGAGATAAATGATTAAAATCATCACCAATCAAAATTAACCAAGTTGGTCACTATTTCATTAAAAGCATAACACCTAGCATGACTCTTGTCTTGCTATAATTGGTCATTCTTTTCCCCATTATTTTCTTTATTTCTTTTCCATTTTCTTGGCCTATTTCTCTCTCTTTTCTTCTCTTCTTGGCCGGCCCTCCTACTTCACCTTCTTCTCTCTTTAGTTTTCATCTTCTTGAAGCTTTCTCTCCAAACTTTGGACAACTTCACCATAGAAAGTGAGCTTCTTTTCTTCCTAAGCAAAGTTCTAAGCTTGTTTAAGGTATCTACTATGAACTTTTGCTATTAATTTCAAGTTTTATTTAGTCTTTTGTACTAGTTTAATACTAGATTCTTATTACTACAACTTGAAGATTTAAGTTTGAAATGAAGTTTTACTTGTTAGATTAAGTGTTCTCTTGGTTAGATAGACTAGTAGATAGCATTTAAACCTTGAAATTTCATGTATTATATGTTGCTTAGGTGAAGAAACTTGGGCTTGAAATCTTGAATTTGAGTGGAATTTTGAGTGAAATTGAGTTGGAATTAAACATAGAAGTTGTAGAACTTGTTGAAAGTTGGATTGGATGGTTGATTTCTTGCAGGAAAAATTTTGGGTTAGTCCGGTTTTAAGGGGAGGTGCTGCCGAAATTTCGGTTGAATTAAAAGAAAAAAAATGACAAGTGAGATTTTAAACCTAGAATATGCTAAATTTAGGAAATTTATTGTGCAGAATTTTTAGAAAATGATCTAGTAATGAATTATATTTTCCTAGAACAATAAAACCCTAAACCTTAGGGTAAAACCCTCAACTCTAAAACCCTAGAAATGAAAACCCTAGAAATAATTGGGTTATTTCTCGAATTTTCTTACTAATTTACTTAGGGTTTTAATCGGGTTTTCATTGGATTATTTCTTTTAAATTTCAGGACCCGAAAGCGAATCGCGACCATTTTACGAAATATTTTCATAGGCATTCCAGGTGAGTGTCTCTATGTGTGCATGATGCATGAAATGCTTTGTCACACTTGAGAATGTTATATCATGAAATATTATGTTATACTTGTAATTGTTATTTTATGACATGTGTTACTTGAGGAAAGATGTGTACTTTATCACATCTATTCCGCAATGTGTTACATGCTTTCATGATCAAATGTGTTACTTGTGCTTGAGGCTACAGTGACTAACTTCACCGTTACTTCACGGTTAGTCAACCCGGACGTGCGTGGGAGGATATAAGGTGCTGGGTGTTTTAGGGCGTGTTGTTCTTTCCCCTTGAGTTGTGAATCCTCAAAGAGGCCAACTCCTGGATTGAACTTTCTTGCTCGCGTGTTGGCCCTCCAAGGTCGAGATTACTCCCTGGATGTGGTAGCCTGTACGGAGGTTATAAGGTGAACGGTGGTTAGGGTCTTGCTTGTTAATACTGGCATGACCTTTGGCAAGGACCTGAGCTATTATCTCAGTCCTAATGTCATGGTTACATGATCAGTACTTGCTCCTCATGCGGTTGAGCTTGCTCCCGTAGTTGAGCCTTGTATCCGCCATTGACTACTTGTTAATTAAATTGTTCATACCCAGCTTATTTAATCTTGTCAATTATTTTGTTCCCTAAAATAATGAATTCCTGGTATGGTTGCATGACTTGGGCGTTCACTGGGCTATTATAGCTCATCCCGTTCGTTTGTTTTCTTTAACTAGGTTTCCCAAAATACTAAAGCTAGAAAAGCTGATTTTGGACATAGTAAATGTTTTGTTTCATGTATTTTGATAGCCTAATTGTGTAGGCTTTTATTGTAAATAATATGTATATTTTCGGATGTACAAACTCTTGTGATATTTATACTTTCAAGTAAATTTTATGAATGTATTTCATTTTGGGTTATGTACGCTTGGATGTTTGAGTGAGTGCGTGATTCGAGTCCTGGCAAGAGCTAGGCAGGCAATCTGCTAAGCCCTTTGGTGCGCCTCTGGGTAAGGTGGGGCTGTCACATCATAAAGGCTCGATTTTTTTATCAAACAAATATATTTGAATTCAATAATCTCTTTTGTACAGTTTATGGTCCGTCTTTCTCGATGAAATTTTTGCATCATTGTTAGATTAAAAAAAAATCTTTAAGATATTTCTCAAATTTGGCATTTTTGCATATTTTAATCAACTTTAATAACTGGCATCATGCATAAACCCTAGAGGGAAGGCCATTTCGGGAATCCCATGATAGGAAGGCCATCCTTTTGTCTTGGGTACTTAACCCTGAAAGACATGCAAGTTTATATTTTCGGTAAATCCTAGCAGGTGAGACCCTAAGTAAGGCAATACGAGTAGAATGGAGGCATCTCTTCTCGGTGGATCTGGCCCATCTATGATTAAAAATGGGGGTCTCACCCTAATGGAGTGCATTTCTTGCTAGGCCTACCCTTGGCATAATAAGGGCTCTCCCTAGGACATGCATCCATTTTTGTTTTTATTTATACTAATTTTGATTTTTTTCATTTTTACAAGTCCTTTAACAGAAGGCAGTAAAATAAGAAAAATATCTTATACATATTTGGTCTTACATTCAAGTATTTTTTAAATTACGGTCCAATTTCAAATAAACCGTCACATGTTCGAGACCCGTGAGGACATAAAAAACATGAGTGTTCTTTTGAATTATTCGAAAGGGTCATGGACGACCGATTTTTAGAATTGATAGTGCCTAGAAACTAGATAGGTGAGTTTGGTTAGGATAAGCAATGTGATAACTGAAATTGTATTTCATAGCTGGACAATTGTAACAAGAATAGAAATAATTTGGATGCTAATAAGTGCACTCCTTCTGTAAATTTAAGATTGCCTTGTATTCAATATTTCTCTCAGATGAGGTGTCAAATAAGTTGCTTTTCTCAAATTTGTTTATGATATTTGATTTTCCCTTTATTTTTTGTATTTAGCTTTTGAAAATTTTTTCTTCAAATCTTTTGTTATATTGAGCAAATGATTCTTTGATGAGATCTCGAAATACGTCACATTTTCCTCAAAGCCTAATGTTAGGTTTGTGTCATTGTAAAATTTCTCTTTTAATGAGTGAGTGTAGGCTCAAATTGAATGAAAAGAAAAAATATTTTCTTGTATTTTTTGATGGTGAAAATAAATACCCATGGTCTTCAGATGTCATCTTATCTGAAGCTGATAATTGCCACTTCGGTATCTTCTGATTCCAAAGTAATGCAAATTGTAAGGGAGAATTAGAATGATGCTGAAAAGGAATCTGGACTCCATGTTAAGGATTCTGAATGGTACAAAGGGAAAATTCAAGCTTAACTTGGAAGAGGTAGAGATTACGAACAGTGACACCAAGACATCGGTCAGAGAGTTAAATCAAAATGCATTTTTGCTCTAAAGATCTACAAAATGTCAAGCCAATTTTGATATATCTTTGGACGATTCAAGCACAACAAAAGGAATAAACATGTAGAGGATACGACTTCAACCATTGCACAAGGGGAGTTCTATTGTTTCATGTCCACAATTTCTCATTCACCTTTGGAATGTGTTGTATAAGTTATTGTGAGGTTAAGATATGGGATGTCACACGATTGTGAATTATGGCTTGCAATCTTGATGTTTGTCTAATTCTCCTACCAGTTGAAGTTACTTTATGTGATTTGGCAAATGCTTTCTTCAAGTACTAAGAAATAATTTTTATGTGGTTTGGAGTTTTGCTCTTATAGAAAGTATATCTTGTAAAGTGGTTGGAATTATGTCTAAATTTTGTCATTTGATGAAAATTTCTCTTCTTTACTTGATTTCACATGTTAAATGATGATTATGATCAATTGGTGCAAGCATGTGGTCTGTGATGTAAAATCTATTAGGAGGGATTTTATGTTGCAAAAAAAAAAAGAAATAAAAAAAAGAAAAAGAGAAAGAAAGAAAGAAAAAGAAAGAAGAAAAGAAAAGAAATAATGCAAATTTTCTACTCCAATGGTTCGTGTGATTAGTAACCGGGAGTCTTCATCAAAAAATGTTGACTTTCGTGTCAAACGGTACTTGAATTATGAGTAATGCATGGCAAATTCGAGTAAGTAAATTGTTGAGTAACTAGGGATCTTTGTGACAGCCCCACCTTACCCAGAGGCGCACCAAAGGGCTTAGCGGACTGCCTGCCTAGCTCTCGCCAGGTCTCGATTCACGCACTCACGCAAACGTCCGAGCGTACTTAACTTAAAATAAAATAAGCTAAAATAAAATGGAATAAAATAAAATACACTCATTTTATTTAACATAAGGTACAATTCACATCAAGAGTTTACATGTCATAACATACATGATTTTTCACAAAGATCGCCTAACACAGTTTGGCGAATACAATAACTGAACCGTCTATAACAATCAAAACCCAGTTGATCCAGCTTTAATTTCTCAGGAAACCTGAGTAAAGGAAAAACAAATGGAATGGAATGAGCTATAATAGCCCAGTGAATGTCCAAGTCATGCAATCATATCCAGAACTCATTATTTTTAGTAAATGAAATAATCGAACAATTAAATTAATAAATCAAGATATAAACAATTTAATTTAACATGTAGTCAAAGGAGGATACAGGGCTCCACTACGGAAGCAAGCTTAGCCGTAGGAAGAGCAAGCACTGACCATGTAGTCACGATATTTGGACCGAGATAATAGCTCAGGTCTTTATCAAAGAACATATCAGTTTTATCAAGCACAAACCCTAACCGCCAATCACCTTATAACCTCCGTACAAGCTACCATATCCAGGGAGATATTCTCAACCCTGGAGGGCCAACAATCAAACAGGTTCAATCCGGAGTTGGCCTCTTTGAGGATTCACAACTCAAAAGGGAAAGAACATCAATCCCTAAAACACCCAGCACCTTATGTCCTCCCACTTGCAGCCCGGTTGACTAACCGTGAAATAACATGGAAGTTAATCACGGTAGTCTCACGCACACACAAATAACACATTGGGCAATGAAAGCAAGTAACACATTGCGGAATAGATGTGATAAAGTACACATCTTTCCTCAAGTAGCACAGGTATTCACATAGTAATTGCAAATTTTCGCATAATATTTATCAAATAAAATATCACATTTCATGCGACATGCACACATAAAGACACTCACCTTGAAAGCCTAAGAAAATATCTCGTAAAATGGTCGTGATGCGTTTTCGGACCCTGAAATTTAAAAGAAATAATAACATAAAAACTCAATTAAAATCCTAGTAAATTTAGTAAGAAAAAGTCAAGAAAATACCCCACTTACTTCTAGGGTTTTGGTTTGAGGGTTTCTAGGGTTTAGGGTTTACTTATTCTAAGAAAGTCTAGTCTATCACTAGATCATTTCTAAAAATTCCTACACTTAAATTTCCCTCAATTGCACATATTCTAAGCTTAAAATTTCACTTATCCATTTTTCTTGTTTTAATTCTACCAAAATTTCGGCAGCATTTCCCCTTAAAATCGAACTAACCAAAATTTTTAAACCTGCAAGAAAATTCAACAACCCAATCCATTCAACATGTACTACAACTTTCATGTTCACTTTAAACTCAAATTCAATCAAGATTTCACTCAAATTCAAAATTCCTACTCCAGAAATTATCACTCAACTCTGCACAGGGTTGGTTTTCAGCCAACTTCGTGCCATTTCTGGGGTCAATCCATTAAGAACTAAGGAATTCTGATTACATGGTTTTAAAGTACGTTTATAGGGCTACAACTTTCGTGAAGATCATCAATCCAAATTCCAACTAGAACCGGTTCAAAATCATCCCTCAATTTGGCTCATCATCAAAACTGTTTTACGCAGAATCAAATTTTCAGCCAACTTTGCAAACTTTCTGCGATTAATATACAATGAATCACAGTGCAAGCCTTATACCGTTGGAAAGCCCTATCAATCTAGTTTCTAAAACAACAAGAATCACTCGAATCCAAGTTGTCTATACCAAGTTATGAAAGTTTTACTAAAACTGGTCCAGCATGACTGTTTTAAGTGTTCTTGAGTTCCAACTTAATTCTTCAACTAAACCACATATAAAACATAAATTTCCAAGGTTTAAAGGCCATATACTAGTCTATCTAATCACAAGAACACTTTATATAGCAAGTATATATCAAGTTCTAACTAATTTCTTCAAGTAGTATTAACAAGAAACTTGGTATTAAACTTGCATAAAAACTAATTAAAACATGAAATTAATAAGGTAAGTTCATGGTAAATACCTTAGATAGGCTTAGAACTTTGCTTAAAAAAGATAGTAGCCCACTTCCTATGGTTGATTTGTGTCAACTTGAGAGATGAAAGTCCAAGAAGTTGAGAGCAAAAATGAGGGAAAAAGAGAGAAAGATGAGAGGAAGAGAGAGACAAAGAGGGCCGGCCAAGGTAAGGAAAAAGAGAAAGAAATAGGCTAGGTAAAAAGAAAAGAAATAAAGAAAAAGGTAGGTAAAGTGATAGCCAATTAAAATAGAACAAGAGTAGGATTAGGTTTTAGTCTTTTAATGTATTAGTGGCTAACTTGGTTTAATCTAATTGGTGGAATTCTAATCCTCTTTATCACCTAGTAATTAGTAATATTCTTGGCACAAATTTTTAAAGCAAAAATGAAAGAAAAATAGGGAGAGAGGGCCGGATTTTGGGAGAGAGAAAAGCAAGGGAAATTAGTGAAATTTTAGGTCAAAATTTTAAACTAAAGCTCACTTAGTCAAGAGTCTTGAAAATGATAAAGTTAGTTAGTCAAAATTAAACACTATTATAAACTAATGGTCCAATAAAATTAATCCAAGTTGGGTACTTAGGTGTACTACTTAATCATGAAAGAATCTCATTTACTTAACCTACTTAACTTGAGGAAATCTTCCAACTAATAAATCAAAGATTAACTCTAAACCCTAACTAAAGGAAATTCTCTTATTGGAGGCATTTTTTTTTTCTTGACCTTTATTTTTCTTTTCTCATCATTTTATATATTTCTTTCTACTCATAAACATAACATGAATCATATAATTTTATACGAGTTTCTGGGGCGTCACAATCTTCATTTAACCAATGTTGATCCTTGCGTAAAAAGGCAGTTTACTTCTCGAATACAGTTTCTACTTAAGATTGAGATGTTGAGTAACTGGGAACCTTCATAACCAATGTTGGTTTTCGCGTCAAAAGACACTCTCATATTTTGAGTGACTAGTTCACTAGAATAATATCCCTCAAGTGAAAAATGAAATTGATCATAGGCATGTGATGTTCTCCGATTGATCATATGATTCATTTACTTGTGAAATTCAGTAAAGCGAAGAAATTAGGTTGAACTTGCTTAATTATGATATAATTCCTTCCTCTTTGCTTGATATTATTAGTATTAAAGATAAGACGATAAATTGCATAATGGTTATTTACTTGGTCTTGAGGAATACATTTTAGAACGTACATGTGTGATTTCAATGCTTGAATCACTAGTTGAGCTCACATTTTTCGAATGGTTGAGAACAAACAATGATTCAAGTGTGGGGGAATTGACAAGTGTCAAAATGATGCATGCTTGGCAGATGATGCTAATATATCTATCCCAATCAACAAGGGAAGATTGCCTTACTGATGTCGCGCTCCGTTTTTCGTTTTTCAAAAGTTAGAAAAAGGAAGAATTAATGTTCGATTGTGGTGTTTATTTGTGTCGAAAAAGTGTAGGTTTTTGTAAAATGATTTTTTAGAAAATGCTTTATAAAGATAGTTTGACAAAAGATGTGATTTTTTAGAAAATGCTTCACTTTTAAAACAAAAAAGAAAAGGGCCTAAAATGGGACTTTGAAGATGCGACGATTTTTGGGCACGAAAATAGAGTCTAAAAAGGGTTTTTTGTGAAAAAAGAAGTCACCACTTGGTATTGAGTTTTGGTGTACCAAGTCACCAGAAAATGTTTTATAAAAGGTAAGAAAATCAAGAATGATTTATTTAGAAAATATTTTTTTTTGAGAAAATAAGAGAAAAACAAGAAAACCCTTTTTAAGACAACTCCAGGTCTTTGAAAACAGGAGAAAAAGGTTCGGGAGTCACAGTTGAAGAAAGGGAAGGCAAAGGTTTACACCTAAGGCACCCTTTCAACCTAGCCGAAACTAGTTGCGAGGTTTAGTCTAAATTTTCCAAATATAACCCTAAGATTTTATCACATTTGGATGTAATTGTATGAATGCAAATCTAGTCCTAAAAATGGATATCCTTAAAGGACAAAATGTTCCATTGAGGTTTTGTCGGAATTATCGCATTAATTGCGAAACCCGAATATAGACCTCGATGGAGTCACGAGTATAGATGCAAAAGAAAAGGAAAATAGTAATATAAATAGTAAGTGAACAAAGAAAGTAGGGATGCAACATAACGGGTACGGGAAACTAATAGGCTCGTGACTAGCTATTCCTACTCACGGAGGGGGGAACGGCATGTACGCCACCGCTTCCCACGTGAGTAGATGGCTATTTCTTAGTCAAAAATCACACAAATGACTAAAATTCTATGTGTAGCAGAATCTAGATGTTATGCACTAAATAGATGTTAAAAATAGATAGTAAGTGATAAAGTATATATAAAAATTATACAAAAATGGAAAAGGCCTAAAAAAGATAAAATGTGTGTGAAATGTCATGAAATACACACGAGAAAATGATTCTAGTACTAAAATGACCTAGAGGTCTAGCATTGGACTAGCCTATTTTCTAGAAATTCTCCCTAGCGTTGGACTAGCGAAGAAAACGAAATTAACCACAACTAGCGTTGGACTAGTGTGGCGACGATACACATATATTATGATAAGGCAAGTAAATAAATAAATAAAAACATAGATTAAAACAATAATCACATAAAAGCACATAATAGCACATAGAAGCACATAACACATAAACATGATATTCTAGATGCAAAGTCCTAAAGAAAGAGGATAAAACACATAAGCATATAGTGCACATAGCACACAAAGCCCTAACTATTACACCGGAGAACAACCTAATTACAATCTAAAAATAGAAAAAGAATAAAAGATATCCTATCTAACCTATCTATTACACTTTCTATCTAAAATACATAGGCTTTGGTTAAATAGATAAAACATAAACTATCTATTACATTAGCTATCTAAGTCCAAAAAAATTTACTAAATAGAATATTGCCTATCTATTACATTTTCTTTGAATAATTAATATTAATTCAAATAAATAACATGACATAAATAAATAAATACTCACACATGAAAAAATAATAAAAAGAGATACCTAAAAAAACATATAGAAAAACACATAGAAGCAAATAGGAGCATATAAAGAGACATTGGAAAGATAATAGGGGTACCTCCCATTCGAAGACTCGGTACAAATGCTAATCAACATGAACAAACTTATCAAGGTATCGTTGTTTAAATAAATAGACCATTAATTAAATAATTTCATATTAGTCACTATAAATATGCCACAATAATTCAAAACAGTTATAGCAATAATAAACAAAAATTAAAAAAAATAACAAAAATAATCATAACAATTAAATATTAAAATTTTTTTTTGTTTAGTTAAAAGAATAAAAATAAAAATAAAATAAAAAAATGCAATAATACATAATTAAGTTTTTAACATACAAATAAGAATTACCAAAATAACTAAAAGAGAAATAAAGAAACTAATTTGAGCATTAATTAGACTAACAAGACCAAATTTTGGGACATTAAAATAAAAATAAGAGATGAAAAGAAAAATAGTTTTTTTTTAAAAATAAAAAATTGAGCAATTAATTAAATTCTTTTTTGACAAGAAATAAAAATATTCTAAAGTTTTAGGTTGAGAGTGAAAATTTAAGCAACCTTTTTAGAGTAAAAATGTAATTTACAACAAACAAAAGGGTGAGATTACAATTTTAAACCCTAGTTAAGATAATAACATGATTTGCAACAAATTTAAAGGGCTAAAACATAAATTCCAGCAAGTATAATGCCAAAAATAAAAATTTCCAGCAATATTTAAGGCCAAAAATGTAATTTCAGCAAACTTGGGGAGTAAAAATGCAATTCCAGCAAACATTCAAGGCTAAAATTCAAGTTCTAGCTACTTGGGGGGCAAAATATAAATTCCAGCAATATTCTAGGACAAAAATAGAATTTCCAGCAATGTATAAGGGCAAAGATGCAATTTCCAGCAATATGAGGGACCAAATTTATAATTTGCAGCAACATTTAAAGACTAAAATACAATACCAGCAAACTAGGGAGGTAAAATTGCAATTTCCATAAATATTAGAGGGTAAAAATGCAATTCCAGAAAAATTTAGGGGAAAAATGTAATTTTATAAAAAATATAGAGGTCAAAATGTAATTATAGAAAAATATGGAGGTCAAAATGTAATTATGTAAAAATCGGGGGACCAAAATGCAATTAATTAGGACCTAATTGAAAAGAAAATAAAATTGTGGGGGTCAATCTAAAAAAAATAGAAACTTAAATGCACAAATCTAAAGGTTTAGGGCCACAATAACATTAATAAAAGTCTAACGACTATAAAATAAATACATATTATTAATTAAAATCAAATTAAAAAACAAAACCAACCAAAATGACGTAGTTTTGAGTGAAACTACGTCAAAACGACGTAGTTTCACTAAAACTTTCCTTTTTTTTTTTTTACCGATTTTCCTTTCTCTCTTTTCTTCTTTCTTTCTTTCTTCTTCCTTTTCTAATTTTCTTCCTTTCTTCTCTACTTTTCCAGATTACCTCTTTTTTTTTTTCTCTTTTTTCTTCCCCTTCCCCGGTTCTGTTCTCTCCCCTCTCTCTCTCTCTCTCTCTCTCTCTCTCTCTCTCTCTCTCTCTCTCTCTCTCCCCTCGTCGGATTTCTCTTTCCGACCGGTTATCTCTGTCCCTCTGTTGACTGAAAAACTCAAAACCCCCAAATCACTTCTAAGTCTCCTCTCAAACCCATTCTTAAATCCAAATAATCAAGCCTTATAACCTTCTAATCCATAAAGTAAAACCATCATAAATCAAACAAATGCAAGCTAATTATAAGAGAATCTAAGAATTTAACCTCTTTGCGTAGGGGAAGAACGGTGATAATGATGGTTGGACTCGGTCGTCACTGGTGGTGCGGCGCTCCCAGTGGCAGTGGCGGCAAGTTGGTTGCGGTGGATGGCGGTGGGTCGCCGGAGCTACTGGAGGTGGTGGTTTCAAATTGCACTGAGGACTAGTTTGGGAGTGATATGCTGTGTGTCTATTTTCTGGCCGTGACTGTAAATGGTGTGTGTATCTGTATGTGAGACAGTGTGTGTGTGAATGTAATTGTGTGTTTGTGCTGGTGGAATGAATGGATTGTGTGTGTGTTCTGTGTGAAGAATGCAGGAGAAGGGAAACGAAGGCTGAGAGAGTGAGAACCTGTGGTCTGTGTGCAGGTGTGTGTGTGTGTGTTTCTGCAGGTGTGTGTGTGTGTGTGTGCGAATTTATTTTTTTTTACAGGCATGTGTGCAATGAGTGTCTGTGATTTTTGATTGGTTTGTGAAGTGCAGGTGTATGTATGGTGTGCAAATGAGTTTGATGGAGTTGTGAGTGTTGATTGTGAAGTGTGTTTGTGAATTTGGTGTATGAATTGTGTGGTATGTGTGTGCAAGTATGTGTGTTTGATTGTGTTCTGGTTTGTGAAAGTGAGTGAAGTGCAGGTGTGCTGTGTGTAGTGTCTGGTTTTTTGGAGGGTGATGTATGCGTGTGTTTGTGATTGTCTGTGAGTGCAGGTGTGCTGTGTGTGTGTGTATTTGATGCGTGTGTATGGTGGAGGCAAAGGGAGTGAGGGAGAGAATTGGGTGAAGTATGTGTGCCGGAACTAGATGTGTAATTTGCAGGTGTGTGTGTGTTGCAGGGGTGTGTGTTTTGTGCTGCTGGTGAGACCGAGAGAGAAGAGTTGATACGCGCGGACGAACGTGGAATTGCTTGAAAGACCAAGTATGAATTTCGAACCTTTCCCCTTGGATGAACTAGACTCTAGAATCAGCACCAAAGCCTTGAACACGCAAGATGAACAACTCGAAAATTCAAGGAAGCTTTGAACCTCCTTATGGAACGAACAAGAACTCGAGGAATCAGCACCTAGAATGCTTGATCAAACCAATAAGGCAACTCTAAGCTAGGGTTTTTGAACTTGGAATCACTCTACAAGTTCGGGGGTTGTTCTTAATCAGCAAAGAACGAAAGAAGCACTCAATTTGAGAACTCACAAATTTATTAATCATCAAACTTATTAAAATTCGTAATAGTGTTTTGGCCTATAAATAGGCTTGCATAACAACTTGTAGAAAGTTCTAGAAACTTAACAAAGAGCACTAGTTGTAACCTAACACAATATGGTAACTTTCTAAGAGGTTACAACTTGTAAACAAAATAGAAAACTTAACATAAAAGAATTAAACTTAAAAATTCGTCTAAAAATTGTTCATGGACTGGACACCTCCTTTTAAGCACCATTGGGCCTCCATCTTGCATCTTTAAAAGGCCTTCCAACAAGTCCAACTAAACCAGCACCTTAAAGACATGTTATGGACCACTTAGAAGCTTTAATTGGACCTTCTTTGAATGTGTATTTAATCCATAACCAATACATAAACTCTTGGCCAAATGAACACACTTGAATAGCTTGATCACCAAGTCCATTGAGAGGCCCAAAGTCATAAATTACACCATGGTAGTCACAAAGCTTAAACGTTCCCTTCATGATCAGCCATGATTTGATCTCATCTTGATCCAAACGAGTTGCTCCATGAGAATATCTAAGCATCAAGATTGTAAGCACTCCTAGGATCACATCAATCCCTCCTCCCTCGAAAAGATTCGTCCTCGAATCTGCGAGATCATATAAGCTAACATAAGTAACTAAAGGACTGATAGAAAAATAAACACCAATGATATATATACATGACGTATGAATTAGAATGCGAAACTCAATGCAAATTGAAACATAAGATGCAAGAACAAATTCTAACTTAAGAAGAATAAACATATCTAGATGCAAACTATCCCTAAAAACATGGAAAAGAATAACACGATTTCCAAAGTCTATGCAACCACAATTGGACTCAGAATAACAATTACTAACAAGATAAAATTTATGGTTGAACAAAGACTTATAAAAAGAATCTAAGTAAACATCACGTGAACTAAGAAAATGAGCATCATGTGAATTATGCCTAATAAGCCCTAGAATGCGAAAAACATCAGCAATCAACTCACTAGAATAATTCAAACGATGTAACAAAAACACACAAATATTGCATGATATATCACATAAAATAAACTGAAAATTGTCCAAAAATAAATGAGAAAACATAAGAAAGTCTTTTGGACAGATTGCACTAGGCGAATTTAGACATGCTAGATGCAAAACACAATCATCTAAACTAACAAAACAGATATTCAAGAATGAACTAATTTGCAATTTAAAATAACTAGAACAAGAAAACTTAGGCCACAAATCAGTTGAATTCATCATAGTTGTCAAGCTCAATATGGCATTTGAACTTGGCTTCAACTCCTTCACCACGATTTTGTCAACTCCCAAACTTCTTGAATGGCAACTAACTACAAAACAGCAATAATGTGGCATCTCTCCATGAGTATCAACCTGCAAAATTACCACAAAAATACTAGAAAAGAGTTATAAAGTGAGTTAGTAAAGTATACTTCTTCTTTAGAAGTACATGGATACAAGAGTTATTGATCTAGCTAGCAAAACACTCTTGTTTTCTCTTTTCTTTGCTCTTGTAGGAAGAAACACTCTCCTCACTCTTTCTACTTTGCACGACTTCCCTCTTATTCTTTTCCTCATTCTTTCCCTCACTTTTCATCTTTTTCAAGCTCGCTTCTTTCTCTTGTTGCACGACCTTAGATTTTTCTTCTCTCAATTGGAAATCACGTGCAATTCTAACTTGGTCAGCATGAGCTTCAGATGGCATGATTGGATTAAGAACAATCTTGCGATTCTCCCACCTAAATGAGTAGTTGTTCTTATATCCATCATACAAAACTCTCCTATCAAATTGCCAAGGTCGCCCTAAGAGAATATGACATGCTTGCATTGGGGCAACATCACACCAAACTTCATCTTTGTATTTGCCTATTGAGAAAGTAACAAGCACACGTCTAGTCACTTTGATCTCTTCTTGATTATCAAGCCAATGAAGTTTGTAGGGCTTTGGATGCTCCACAGTCTCCAAATGCAACTTATCTACAAATAAGGTACTAGCAACGTTAGTACAAGATCCACTATCAATGATCATGCTACATACCTTATTGAGCACAGTACAGCGCGTATGAAAGATGTGCTCTCTTTGTAGTGTCTCCTCATCGTCTTTTGGTTGCACATTCAATGCCCTCCTAGTGACCAATAGCTCGGCCATGGTCAAGTAAAACCTACAAATATAAGTTAGCACAAGATAAACAAAAATAAAGGAAATTGCCTTACCACTCCCTTAGTGTATACACTCAACCCTCGTGTATCACTCAAAGAATTGTGGCTTTTTCCCTCAAATGTGCTCACCCCTAAGCCTTTTACCACTCTTGAGTAGCTCCTTTGTATGTCCTTTGATGAAAAGAACTAGCCCAACCTTCCTTGTAAAGCTCCAAGAAGTCAAACCACAAGAGTAAATGTAGAGGTCAAGAAAATAAGCTTAGAGTAATTGCTTGATCAAGAGAATTCAAGAAAAGATGGAATAAACAAGACTTGACTCAAGAAGAACACAAATTAGAAACCCTAATGTGTGGTATTCTTGTGTGAAAAATCTTGATTTTTAATGTACTCTTGAAAGAAAATAATATTCTTGTGTAAAAATAAAAACTACTTTCCAAAAATATCAAGCACACACAAGAAAACACTTTCCTTTTACCAAAAATTACTACACTTTCCTTTTTTCTCTTGCACACTCCCAATCCCCTACAATTTAGGACACTCCTATTTTTTCTCAAGAAGGAAACGGACTGCTCCCTTATTATTCTCCCAAGATGCACGCTCAAGCTCCTACTTCTTCTCACAAGGGAATGCGCCAACTCCCTATCTTTTCTCTCAAGAACACGCTTCCTTTTTCTTTTTCTTTTTTTTCTCTGGAAAGCCTCCAATATTTTTTTGTTTCTGCACCAAAATCACGATCACCTCCTGGTTTCTTTCTCCAAAAGAATGCAGCTCCTCCTATATTTTCTCCCTCAAACACACGGTTTTCTCCTATCTTTTAGGAAACTTGTTTCTTTGCCTTTAAAACACTAGAACAGCTCCTTTTCTTCCCTTTTTAAGATCAAAACAAGCTGGAAAATTTCAGAAAATTCGTAGGTAATAATCTGCCAAAAATTCCAGCTAGTTCAAATTAATCAAGATTCAAGAATCAAGTTCAAGAACTTGCTCCCATCAATCCCAAGCAAGAAGCTGGTCCCAAAACTCAACTAAATAGCCCCAAAACTTCCAGAAAAACGTGCTAAACTCCCCCTTTTTAACGTTAAAACTTTCTGGAAAATAACCAGAAAAATTCGCACAGCACACAATGCAAAATTCCAGCAACCAATTCTTCAAGAAAAAGTGAGACTATTGATCAAGAAATTCAAGAACTCAATTTCCAGCAAGAAGTTCTTCAAGAAACAAAATTCCAGCAAGTACTTCTCTTCAAGAAATCAAATTCCAGCAAGTAAAAATTTCCAGAAAAATCCAAGAACTTCAAGAAACTTTCAAGAACAAAATCTCCAGCCACCAAGATTCCAAGAAAGTTGATTCTTTCAATCAAGAAACTCAAAAACACCCAAGATTCTTTCAAGGAACCATCCAATACTTTCAAGAAGTTCAAGAAACTGACCAAAACCTTCAAGAAATCAATCAAGATTGCTGGACAAGTTCAGGAAACTCATAAACTTGTTTTCTTTAATTCAAGAACTCACAAGGTAAGTTCAAGAACTTCAAGAAAACTACTCAAAACACCAAAACACACCAATAAACAATTAAGAACAGATTGTGCAAGGCTTTTTCTACTCCCTTCTTGCACGCCTTTTTTTTTTTTTTTTGCACGGCTTTTCTCTTAGGGTTTGTAGTGCACGCCTCTTTCTTCTTTTTTTTTTTGGTTTTTTTATTTTTTTTTCCACCAAGAACAACACAAACGACCCAAAACCTTCAAGAAACTTCAATCCAAGGCTTGTTTCTCCAAAAATTAATTTTTCTTGAAAAAGTTTTAACACAAAAAATTCAAGAAACACCAAAAACAGTCAAGATTATCAAAAATCCACACAAAACCTAGAATTCTTGATTGAAGACAATCAAGAACGACTCTAAAACCTTAAAGAAAATTCAAGGAAAAATTATGCACGAATTTTTTTTTATTTTTAAACAAACGTGACACAAAGAAGAAACACAAGGAAAGACACAAGTTGTTTAGCTAGGCACGAAGCACTTTGAAAAACAACTCAAGAACGAATTAAAGAAAAATAAAAAGGGATATATCCAAATTTCTCCAAAGGAAAAATTGGATTAGAAAAACCTGGAATTTCAAGACTAGCTCTGATACCAATTGATACGCGCGGACGAACGTGGAATTGCTTGAAAGACCAAGTATGAATTTCGAACCTTTCCCCTTGGATGAACTAGACTCTAGAATCAGCACCAAAGCCTTGAACACGCAAGATGAACAACTCGAAAATTCAAGGAAGCTTTGAACCTCCTTATGGAACGAACAAGAACTCGAGGAATCAGCACCTAGAATGCTTGATCAAACCAATAAGGCAACTCTAAGCTAGGGTTTTTGAACTTGGAATCACTCTACAAGTTCGGGGGTTGTTCTTAATCAGCAAAGAACGAAAGAAGCACTCAATTTGAGAACTCACAAATTTATTAATCATCAAACTTATTAAAATTCGTAATAGTGTTTTGGCCTATAAATAGGCTTGCATAACAACTTGTAGAAAGTTCTAGAAACTTAACAAAGAGCACTAGTTGTAACCTAACACAATATGGTAACTTTCTAAGAGGTTACAACTTGTAAACAAAATAGAAAACTTAACATAAAAGAATTAAACTTAAAAATTCGTCCAAAAATTGTTAATGGACTGGACACCTCCTTTTAAGCACCATTGGGCCTCCATCTTGCATCTTTAAAAGGCCTTCCAACAAGTCCAACTAAACCAGCACCTTAAAGACATGTTATGGACCACTTAGAAGCTTTAATTGGACATTATTTGAATGTGTATTTAATCCATAACCAATACATAAACTCTTGGCCAAATGAACACACTTGAATAGCTTGATCACCAAGTCCATTGAGAGGCCCAAAGTCATAAATTACACCATGGTAGTCACAAAGCTTAAACGTTCCCTTCATGATCAGCCATGATTTGATCTCATCTTGATCCAAACGAGTTGCTCCATGAGAATATCTAAGCATCAAGATTGTAAGCACTCCTAGGATCACATCAAGAGTGAGTGCAGTGAGTGTCTGATGAGTGTTTTTTGAAGATGTTAGCAGGGGTGTGTATGTTTGTGTTTGTTTGGCCGAGGGAGAGAAGAATGGGAAGGAGAGGGAGAGTGCAGTTTTGTGCGCCTGTGTGTGAGTTTGGTGAGGGAGGGATGGCAGAGAGAGTTGAATTGAGTGTGAAAATGGTAAAAACAAAATTGAGTAGAATCCCTGAAAATTTGGTAGCAAGGTGAGGGATGATTGATCAAACAAGGAGTAGTTGAGATTATGAGTGTAGGGGGGTTGGTGATGTAGGTTGGCTGTCAAAATGATAGTGTTTGGGCTGCTAAACAGCCATTTGCAAATGCAACAGTAGCAGCGTTGCTGCTGCTGTTCAATTCTGTTTTTTTTTTTTGGTAAGAAAAAGAAGAAAATAAAGAAAAATGAAAATAAAATAAAACTACTTGAACCTTTTTTTAAAAAAATTATATATTAAAAAAAACTAAAATACAACATTATAAGAAGGAAAAGGTAAAATTTAGTGTAACAAATTAAAGTTAATTCTACGTTAGAAAAATACAATTTAAAATAAATAACAAATGGTCTTAAAATAAATAAATAAATAAATAAATTATGAAAATTTCCTTTACATAAAATTTATAAAATGCGCATATACAAAATTCTCATAAAGAAAATTTTAAATAAAAAGTGCGTTGGAAAACGTGATCTAAATAAAAAAAATTGTAAAATTTATGAAAATTAATAAATGACGTTTAAAAAATCACAAAATTTTACACAACATACATTATCACACAAAAGCACATATATTATAATTTTCACTCAAAAAAAAATTTTTTTTAGACTAACACATTCTTGGGAAACGTGCCCTTAATAAACAAAAAAACAAAAAATAAATAAATACTACATCACCTCTAAAAATCATGTAATTTTTACGGAAAATTTATAAATATACACAATACACATAAAATTTTTCACTTGAAAATTCTCGTAAAAAAGTGCATTGAAAAACGTGCCATTAAGTTTAAAATACTAAAATTTTAAATAAATAATAAATGACTCCCAAAAATCATTAAAATTATAAATAATGATAAAAATAGTAAAATTGCATATTTAGGAAATAAAATAAAATAAAATAATATTTACGTGGTGAAATTACCATTTTGCCCCTGATGCGACAAATTAGACGTAATATATACGTAAATTATAATTGGCCCCTGAAAATCAAAAAATACCCCCTAAATAAAGTAATACGCATATTTTTATAAAAGGTGTGTCAAAATTTAGTGTCTACAACTGAAGCCAAATATTTTTAAGTGTTAGTCTATTTTAATGAAAAGGGGAAAGACTATCTCAAATTTGGGTGCTGCCGTTCATCCTACTTCTTCCTTCCAAGTTGATAATTCGAAAGGGCACTACAATTGAGTTAAGATGACAGTCGAAGTTGCACAAGTGAAAAAGCCAGTATGCCGACATGGGACTGCTTTGAAAGTTGATGAACACAATTGCTTAAGGTTTTTTGTTTGTATTGATCATTTCGTTGCAATGTTAGAATTCAAGTAGGAACGGCATCCGAAAATAAAAAAGGCATCTTTTAAACTATCATTTCAAAATCATTTTTTAGAAACAAAATTTTTTTTGACATTTGCTTTGTTTAAATTTGAAATAAAAGCAAAGGCAATCTCAAATTTATCAGAAGTTAGAGTCGTGTATAAATTGTGAGACTGTTTGAGGGATTTGATTTGAATTGTTAACCGAAGACCATTGAATTTAGAAAACTTGTAGAAAGTCAAGTAAGGGATCATGTCAGAGATTCAAGGTGGCAACCTCGTGTTTATATGTGCTAGTGGAGTCAAGTGACTGCCAAGTGGTGGTAATACTGTTGCAATCGTAGTTGTTTTCTCTTTTGCAGGTGCGATAACATTATCATCATTCAGAGCCTTCGTCAGAAACGAAAATTGGGGCAAATTTTTTGACAAAATTTGATTCAAAAATTGATTTTGATGCTTTATGCTTGAACACATTTTGGAAGGGACTGATTTCAAATTTATACTGGAGCAAATTTTAAGAGAGTGATTTTAAATGGAATTCACTTGATTATTTAGTACATATTTTAGAAGGATTGACTTCAAATGGATTTTTGATGTTTTGAACAAGGCCAAAGTTTGAAAGGGGAGAGTTCAAATTGATTTGAATTTTATACACTGGGGCAAATTTTTTAATGAAAATTTTGGATTCCAAAATGATCTTGATGATTCATGTCTTAGACAGAATTTTAGAAAGACTAGTTTACACTGGGGCAATTTTTTGGAAGGATTAATTTCAAAAAGGGATTTTGATGCCTTATAACATGCCAAATGTTGATTGGAATGATCTCAAGCTAGTTTGACCATCAAGTTAAATTCTGAAAAGTTTGATTTTTGACAATGATTGAACAATGAGAAATGAAGATTCATACTTGATGCAAATGCAGACACTGGAGCAAAAAAAAAATTTGCTTTATGGATTGCTTTCAACTTTTTTTTTAATCTTTTTCACGTATTTATCCAGCAAACTGGATGTTTCACATTGTTTTGTGGGTTTCTTTTTGACATTGCAAAAAAAAAAAAAAAAAAACCTTTTTCATGCATGTCCAGCAAACTGGACTTTCACGTTTATTTTTCAAGTTTGGCAAACCAAACTTTACATTGCATATCACCCCAGCAAACTAGGTGCATGTCCAGCAAACTGGACTTTCACGTTTATTTTTCAAGTTTGACAAACTAAACTTTGCATTGCTAATGCGTTCAACGGAAGAGATGACGGTCCAAGACTCTTGAATTCCAAGTATGCAACCCAATCTTCTTAACCCCTTCGTAACTTGTCGAAGACCCCAAGAACAATTCTGATTGTTTTGCTTCAAATTCAACTAGATTCATTGAACTCCCCCATTTAAGAAACGAGATGACGGTCCAAGACTGTCGAATTCCAAGTATGCAACCAAATCTTCTTGACCCCTTCGTAACTTGTCGAAAACCCCAAGAACAACTCGGATTGTTTTGCTTCAAATTTAACTAGATTTGTTGAACTCCCCCCTTTAAGAAACGATCCTAGACCCCTAACCAACAATGTGGTGTAGACACCTAGTCGACAATCCTATTTGACAGATTCAAACCCTCAAAGATGAACCCTAAGCGAGATTCTTGAATACTTAACAAGATCTTTGCCAAGCAACCAAGAGTAGTTCTTTAGCCAAAGAACTAAGAAAGCTCAATTTGCACTCATGCACGATTGAAGAGGAAACTCAATATTATTGATTAATGTTTTTCAAAATTCGGATGAATAGTAACACCCTCTATAAAGAGGTGCATAACATCAAGATATAAACTAAATATGGAAAGTAACTTAACCCTAGTTGCACCATAACATAAATGTACAACTAAAGATACAACTTGGGCTATTAAACTAACGAATTAAGCCCATGAAACCCATAATCTCAAGTGGCAAACAGGCTCTTCAATCAAATCCAAATCCACGACCTCCAAGCTCCTCCAACTCTAGCCCAAAATAGGTGAATAGCCTTGTAGGTTCTTGTTTCGACCAAGTAGCTTCATCTTCATGTAATTCTATAATCAAACCTTGCAAAGCTTGTTTCATCCTTTTAGCTTTCAACCTAGTCATTAGACCCCCCATATCTTGAAAAGGACTCTTGGTAGCACTTCCATGATCACGAGCCTCTCCAACTTGACCACCACCATTGATGTCCTCATCATTCCCTCCTTCCTCGAGAAGATTCGCCCTCGAATCACCTACATCATACAAAGAAAGATCAGCCACATTGAAAGTTGCACTAAAATTACTATACTCACTTGGCAAATTGATCTTATATGCATTGTCTTCAATTCATTCAAGAACTTGAAAAGGACCATCTCCTCGTGGACTCAATTTAGATTTCCTTTGTTGAGGAAATCGTTCCTTCCTCAAGTAAATCCAAACCCAATCTCCAGGATTGAATTGCACTTTGACTCTTCCACGGTTTGCTTGCTTTGCAAATTGCTCATACTTCTTCTCAATGTTAGCACGAACTTTGGTATGCAATTCCTTGACAAATTCTGCTTTTCTCTTACCATCCATGTCAACTTGCTCACTAGAAGGCAAAGACAAAATATCTAAAGGTGTTAGAGGATTGAAACAATAAAAAACTTCGAAAGGAGAATAAGAAGTAGAGGAATGGATAGTGTGACAGTCCCACCTTACCCAGAGGCGCACCAAAGGGCTTAGCGGACTGCCTGCCTAGCTCTCGCCAGGACTCGAATCCCGCACTCACGCAAACATCTGAGCGTAATTAACTCAAAATAAATAAAATAAAATAAAATACACTCATATTATTTATTTAAAGGGTACAAGTCACATCAAAAGTTTACAGGTCATAATATTCATGATTTTCACAAAGATAGCCTAACACAGTCTGGCTATTACAATAACTAAAACATCTATACTAATCAAAACCAGTTGTTCCAGCTTTAATTTTTCAGGAACCTGAGTAAAGGAAAACAAATAAAAGGAATGAGCTATAATAGCCCAGTGAATGTCCGAGTCATGCAATCATATCAAGAACTCATTATTTTAGTAAATAAAATAATTGATAAGTTAAATAAACAAGATATGAACAATTTAATTATCAAGTAGTCAAGGGCAGATACAGGGCTCAACTACGGGAGCAAGCTCAACTGCAGGAAAAGCAAGTACTGATCATGTAACCATGACATTTAGACCGAGATAATAGCTCAGCTCTTTTATCAAAGAACATGCCAGTTTTAATCACTGCAAGCCCTAACCACTATTCACCTTATAACCTCCGTACAAGCTACCACATCCAGGGAGTACTCTCAACCTGGGAGGGCCAACACGCAAGAAAGTTCAATCCGGAGTTGGCCTCTTTGAGGATTCACAACTCAAAAGGGAAAGAACGTCACGCCCTAAAACACCCAGCACCTTATAACCTCCCAAGCCTGTCCGAGTTGACTATCCGTGAAGTAACGATAAAGTTAGTCACGGAAGTCTCACGCACAAGTAACACGTTGAATAGTGAAAGCATATAACACATTACGGAATAGATGCGATAAAGTATACATCTTTCCTCAAGTAGCACATTTTATCACATAATATTTGCAAGTGTAACATAATATTTACAAGTAAAACATAACATATCATGCATCATGCACACATAAAGACACTCACCTGGAATGCCTAAGAAAATATCTTCGTAAAATGGTCGTGATGCGTTTTCGGACCCTGAAATTTAAAAGAAAAATATAATGAAAACCCAAGTAAAACCCTAGTAAATTTAGTAAGAAAAATTCAAGAAAACACCCCACTTATTTCTACGGTTTTGGTTTTAGGGTTTCTAGGGTTTAGGGTTTACTTATTCTAAGAAAATTAATCTATCACTAGATCATTTCTAAAAATTCGTACACTTCAATTTCCTTCAATTGAACATATTCTAGGCTTAAAATCTCACTTGTCAATTTTTCTTCTTTTAATTCTACAAAAATTTCGACAGCATTTCCCCTTAAAATCAGGACTAACCCAATTTTTTTCCTGCAAGAAAAATCAACAATCCAACCCAATTCAACAAGTTCTACAACTTTTATGTTCAACTCAAGTTCAAATTCAATCAAAATTCCACTAAATTCCAAGAATTCTACTCCAAGAATCTTCAACCAAACAACATATAACACACTGAAATTTCAAGGTTTAAAGGCCATATACTAGTCTATCTAACCACAAGAACACTTTATCTAGCAAGTAAATCTCAAATTCTAACTAATTTCTCCAAGTAGTATCAACAAGAATCTTGGTTTAAACTTGCATAAAAACTAATTAAAACATGAAATTAATAGCAAAAGTTCATAGTAAATACCTTAGATATGCTTAGAACTTTGCTTAGAAAGGAAAGAAGCTCACTTCCTATGGTGGATTTGCCCAAACTCAAGAGAGAAAACTTCAAGAAGTTGAGAGCAAAATGAGAGAAGAAGAGAAAGGGAGATGGCCGGCCAAGAGGGAGAAGAAAGAGAAAGAAATAGGCTAGGAAAAATGGAAAAGAAATAAAGAAAAGGTGGGGAAAAGATTAACCAATTAAAACCTCACAAGAGTAAAGTAAAAATGTGGTCTTTTAATGCAAGAGTAGCTAACTTGGATTAATTTGATTGGTGGAGCTCATTACCCTCTTATCACTTAATACTAGCAATGATAAAACACAAATTATTAAAGCAAAAATAGAGTAAAATTGGGAGAGAGAATCCAGCCATAAGGAGAAAGAAAAAGAAAAGAATTTCGGCCAAAAAAGAAAAGAGAAGAGAGAAGAATTTTCGGCCAAGAGAAAAAGAAAAGAAAGAGAAAATTTTCTAGCCAAGGGAAAAGAAAATAAAGCAAGAAAATAAGTGACATTTTTGAGTAAAATTGAGCTAAAATTCAAGTAGTCAAAAGACTAGAAAATAGTAAAATGAGCTAATCAAAATTTAAACACTAATATAAATTAAATGGTCAAGTAAAATTATTCTAACTTTAGTACTCAGGTGTTCTTGCTTAATAATGAAATCTTAGCTAATTAACCTAATTAACTCAAGAAATCTTCCAACTAATAAATCAAGGATTAACACTTAACCCTAAATAAGAAAAATGTCTCTTGTAAGTGCATTTCTAGGGTGTTACAGATAGTGCGATTATAAACAAACTCTATGTGTGGCAAACACTTTTCTCAATTTTTGAGATTGTGTTGAATGATTGCTTGTAGTAATGTCGTGAGTGTATGGTTAACCACTTCAGTTTGTCCATCCGTTTGAGGATGAGTAACAGTAGAGAATAGCAACGTCGTCCCCAGCTTACTCCAAAGAGTGCGCCAAAAGTGACTTAGAAACTTGACATCTCGATCACTCACTATGGTCCTTGGTAATCCATGCAAACGAACAACCTCCTTGAAGAACAAATCTGCAATATGAGTTGCATCATTAGTTTTAACACAAGCAATAAAGTGTGCCATTTTACTAAAACGATCAACTACAACAAAAATACTATCTTTGCCACTTTGAGAACGTGGAAGTCCTAGAACAAAATCCATAGAAATATCAGTCCAAGGAATAGTAGGAACAGGCAATGGAACTATAAAAACCATGAGGCATCACTTTGGACTTAGCTTTCCTACAAGTAATACACTTAGCACAGAAAGTCTACACATCACGTTTCATATGAGGCCAATAAAAGTGTTCATGCAAGATATCCAAAGTCTTAACAACACCAAAATGTCCCATAAGACCCCTTCCATAAGCTTCACTAATCAGCACATTATGCACAGAATAGAAGGGAATACACAACCTATCCTTCCTAAACAAGTAACCCTCATGCAAATAAAACTCTCCATGTACACGCCCCAAATGTGGAGATTGATTCATGCAAATTTGTCAAATATCACCAAAGTCACGATCCCCCACATAAGCATGCTTCAAGTACTCAAAACCAAGTAATTTAGTATGCAAAGAAATAAGAAGAGTGTACCTACGAGATAGTGCATCAGCCACAATATTCTCCTTACCTTGCTTATACTTAATCACATATGAAAAGGTTTCAATGAACTCGAGCCACTTAGCATGTCTCTTGTTCAACTTACCTTGAGACTTGAGAAATTTTAAACTTTCATGGTCAGAATGTATGATGAACTCTTTTGGCCACAAATAATGTTGCCAAGTTTGAAGAGCTCGAACCAAAGCATAAAGTTCTTTATCATATGTAGGGTAACTCAAGCTCGCCCCTTGAAGCTTCTCACTAAAGTAGGACAATTGGCTTAGAATCCTGCATCAAAACAGCCCCTATACCAATTCCACTAGCATCACATTCAATTTCAAAAACCTTGTCAAAGTTAGGCAAACTAAGCAAAGGAGCATTGGTGAGTTTATCCTTTAACAATCTAAAAGCATCTTCATGTATTTTCTCCCATTTAAAAATCACATTCTTTTTAACAAGTTCAGTCAAAGGTGCAGCAATTGAAGAAAAATCACGCACAAACCTTCTATAAAAACTTGCTAAACCATGAAAAGATCTTACCTCATTGGCATTAGTAGGGGTCGGCCACTCCCTAATTGCCTTTACCTTGGTTTCATCTACACTTATTCCATTAGAGCTTACAACAAAACCAAGAAATATAACAGAATCCATGCAAAAAGAACACTTTTTCAGATTAGCAAACAATTGATGTTCTTTAAGTATCTCAAAAACAGCACGCAAATGTTCAACATGTTCTTGCAAGGACTTGCTATACACAATAATATCATCAAAGTAAACTACTACAAATTTCCCAATTAAATGACGGAAAACATGATTCATCAACCTCATAAAAGTACTAGGAGCATTAGTCAAACCAAAAGGCATAACTAACCACTCATAAAGACCAAATTTAGTTTTGAAAGCAGTTTTCCATTCATCACCCTCTTTCATTCGAATTTGATAGTAGCCACTTTTTAAGTCAATTTTTGAAAATAATTGTGAACCATACAATTCATCCAACATATCATCTAACCTAGGTATAGGATGACGATACTTTACCGTGATTTTATTAATGGCTCGACAATCTACGCACATCCTCCAAGAACCATCCTTCTTAGGTACAAGAATCACAGGCACAGAACTATGGACTAAGGCTCTCACTGCACAAAGCCCTTCTCCAATAAATCATCTACTTGCCTTTGAAATCTCCTTTGTTTCCTCAGGGTTAGCTCTATAAGCCGGACGGTTTGGAATGCTTGCTCTAGGCATGAAATCTATTTGATATTCTATCCCTCTCAAAGGTGGTAATCCACTTGGGACATCTTCAGGGAATTAAGTCTTGATATGCCTGCAACAAAGAAACAACAACACTAGGAAGAGAAGGGTCAAGCTCATTAGTAGAAAAGTAAACATCTTTATACAAAATGACAGGAAGTTGTTGCCTTGCCAACAATGCATTCTTGATCTCACTTTTTTCTAGCATAGGCATTCACTTTTCTCCCCTCATCTCTCTCAGCTTCCCCTCTTTTCCTTTTCCCTTTCTTTTTCTACTCACTTAGACCGATTGCTTTCATGATGCACAATCTATCTAGGCGACTCCAATAAAGACCCCTCGGCCTTGACTCCCTTGGACTCATCACGAGCCTTACACTCCTTTGTAATTCGTGCTTGATCAGCATAGGCCTCCATAGGTGTCAATGGTCTCAATATGAACTCCTTTTTCTTCCAAACTAGGCGATAAGTATTTTTATGACCATCATAAATCACACGCCTATCAAACTGCCATGGACGACCTAACAAAATATGACATGCATGCATGGGAATAACATCGCATAATACCTCATCCACACATCCTCCAATGGCAAAGGATACTAGCACTTGCTTGGTTACCTTCACATTCCTAAAATCTATCAACCTATTGCAAGAAATATGGCTTTGGATGGCGAATTGTAGGCAACTTCAATTTCTCGACAAACAAGGTACTAGCTATATTAGTGCAACTACCAGAATCAACAATAACACTGCATACCTTGCCTTGAACCAAGCATCTTGAGTGGAATATATGTTCCCTATGCATCTCCTCTTCCTCCTCCTTTGGTTGGATGCTCAATGATCTTCTAGTCACTAACACTTCACCACTAAATGGAATGGCATCCTTGGGTCCCCCTTCAACAGAATCATCATCACTAGGACCTTCGAGTGGAGGCATCTCATCATCACTTAAATGCTCACTCTCCACATCTCTATTATCAAGGATGATCATGTTTCTTCTAGTCGGACATTGAGATGAGATATGCCCATAACCTTGACACTTGAAGCATTTAACATCTCTTTGCCTCATAGAAGTTTCAATCTTACCCTTGCTTGGTGGCTTAGATGAAGAATTCTCACCCTTTGGCTTATTGCTCATGAAACTCGACTCACCCTTCTTCCAAGTCTCCTTGGGCTTTTGTGGCGTTTGATCAAACTTTCTATCTCGAGAGTCCCTCCATGTGCCACAGGCTTTGAGCCCCTCCAAACCCTCGGTTCCTCTTGCTTTTGAGTTGGTGCTCCACCTTTTGTGTCCTTTTTCACTAAGTCTTGAAGTTCCACATAATGTTGTAATTCTACAATATTTGCAATTTCGGAGTTCAAACCAGCTATAAATCGGGCAATGGTGGCCTCTTCATCCTCTTGGATGTCAGCACGAATCAAGAGTGTCTCCAACTCCTTGTAGTATTCATCAACTGTGGAAGAACCTTACTTCAAAGTTTGTAGCCTCCTATGCAAATCCCGTGAATAGTGACTTGAAATAAATCTTTTCCTCATAATCACCTTCATGGCAGCCCAAGTGCGAATTGGTTCATCCCCACATCTCTTACGAGACTTCACAAGTTGATCCCACCAAATGCTAGCATACTCCACAAACTCAACTGCAGCAAGTTGAACTTTCTTTTCCTCAGAATAATTGTGAACATCAAACAAGTGCTCAACCTTTCATTCCCACTTCCAAGTATGCCTCTGGATCATTCATCCCCTTGAATGGTGGAATTTTCATCTTTATGCTCCCCAAATTGTTATCACGTTGTTGAGAAACCCTCCTCCCTCGACGGGACACTACTTCCTCAGAATCATAAGCCATCATCAAAATCATCACCTCGAGCATTCTGAGCCACATGTGATTTTCCCTTGACAGCCGAGTCAATGTTCTCCAACTTGGTGAACACACACCTAAATTCATCTTGCATGGCACGCATGTTAAACTCTAAAGCACTGAGTCTTTGCTCACTTTGTTCACCCATAATAGAAACCTATCAAAATAAAAGTAAAAACTTGCACAAAAATGTTAGTGGCACAAGAAAAATCAAGAAAGATATCCTCACTCACTCCCTTTTGTGATTCACTCTTCACTCGTGTATCACACCAATGAAACTTGGCTTTTACCTTATGATGAGCTCACACCTTAGCCTCGTACCACTCCTTGAGCTTACCTTGTATGCCTTTGGATAAGAACCTGCTCAATTGAGCTTGACAAAAACTCCAATCAAGTATTCAAGATGAGTAGTAGTGAAAATGGAAGCCTAGAGTAAGGTTTGAACCAAATAGAAGTCAAGAAATTAAGACACTAGAAATTTTAGATTTGAGAAGCACGTATGACACCCCTAGTGTGTGGCTTTTCTTGTAGAAATCTAGATTTTCAAAAGTCCTTTAATAGCTTTAATGTACTTATGTTCAAACAAAAATAACAAGAAACTCCACCAAAATACCAAGAAACAAGAAGAGTAGAATCTAGTCAATTAAACTTTCGTACGTGGTGTTGTTCTCTGTCTAACGATCTGTATATTTCAACAGGTCTATTCGGTTGCACAAGGACAGTATTCCAACCAAATATATTTCAGTTTAATTGGTTTAGTTCGTGTGCTTGGCTTTTATCACCTTGCACGCCTCCTTCGCTTTCTTTTGTATTGCACGACTTTTATTTGTGCAAGACTTTTTTTTCTTTTTTTTTTCACCCAACTTTTGGCTTTTTTTATAGAATCTCACAAATTTGTCTTTTTCCACTCACAAATTTTTTTTTTTTAATTCTAACAACCTCTCTCTCTTTTTTTTTTTAACAACACCAACAACTCACAAAATACCAAAATTCAACTCCCAAAAACAAACAAAAAATTAAAATGAAAAAAATTTCTAGGAAAAAAGAGAAAAAAAAAAATTCGGATGAACAGTACCGGTAATGAACAGTACCCGCCCCCCCCCCCCCCCAATGCGAACAGTAATTCCGTCAGTGAACAGTAAACCCTAGCGAGTGAACAGTGACGCTATAGTGCTGATGAACAGTACGATTTTTTTTTTTTTGAAGAGAAATCAAGAGTAACTTTTAGGAAAATTTTTTCAAGGTTCTTATTTAGGCCAAGATTCAATTTTCTCAAAATTTTTAACACAAGAAAAATTAAAACACCAAAGAACAATTAAAAATAGTCACCCTCCCGATATTCACATTTAGACTTAAGATTTGCATTCATATAGATACATCTAAACGCGATAGAATCTAGGGTTAATTTAGGAAATTTTGATTAAACCTTGCAACTAGCCTCGGCTAGGTTGAAAGCGTGTTTTAGGCGCAAGCCTTTGCCTTCCCTTTCTTCAAATGGGACTCCCGGACCTTTTTCTCTCGTTTTTCGTAGACCGGAGTCGAAAAAGGGTTTTAAATGATTTTTCTAAAATTTTTGTTTTTGTTTTGTTAAACGATTTTTTGGGTGACTTGGTACGCCCTAACTCAGTATCAAGTGGCGACTCCATTTTCTAAAATAAAACCCTTTTTCATAAATTATTTGGCCAAACCTATCACATTTTTAGTCCCGGCCTTGTTTTCTTTAAAATACCATTTTTCTTAAAATACACTTTTTCTACTAAAATTTGATTTTTCTCACACACGCAATATTTTTTCCAAAAAACTTTTATTTTCGAAAGGGTCACCGAGATCGGCTTTCCTTTTGGGATGCGACAATCAACGACCCCACTAGCACTCTTTGCTCACGATTTTTTAGGAAGCGACATGTGTATGTGTGTGTGTAAATGAAATGGGTAGTGTGTGTGAAGTGTGATTCTGGGTGCTCGTGCATGTTTGTGTGTGAATATGCTTGAGATTTTGTGTGTGATGTGTGTGGGAAATGTCTGATGGCGTGTTTGTGCATGTGTGTGTGAATTATGTCTGATTGTATGTATGAATGTGAGTGTCTCTGTGTGCGTGAATCTGTGTGTGCGTGTATACGTGACTGGAATGGTGGAGTAGGTGGTGGACGCCTGATGAGTTTATGACTCTGTGACTGTGTGGTTTGAGTGTGTGTGAAGAGAGTGAATCTGGCTCTGTGTGTGTGTGTGATGTGAGTGAAATTTGAACGTGTGAGTTTGAGTGTGTTTGTGTAGCCATGGATCTGGAGGCGTGAATATGGTATGTGTGATGTGTGAGAGAGAAACATGAGATTGTGTGTGTATTTGTGAATTGTGGGCTGTGTTTTTGACTGATTGTGTGATATTGTGGCTGTGAATTAGTGAGTGAACGAGTGGGTTTTTGATTGTGTGTGACTGTGTGTTTGTGTGTAAAGAGGATGTGAATGTGTGCGTGAATTATGAGTGTTTGTGTGAATTGTGTGTGAGTTAGTGTATGTGATTGTAAGAGTGCAAGTGTGTGAATCTGTGTTGTTACTGTGTGTACTGTGTGTGCGACTGTATGTGAGCTGTGAAACTGGTGTGTGAAATGTGTGAATCATTTTGTGTAGTACGTGAGTGTTGTGTTGTGAATTTGTGGATTGTGTGTGTATCTGTGTGTGTAAATGCATGTGTATGTGAGCTATGTAGTGTGAATATGTGTTTATGTACGTGAGAAGTGTGTGTAGTGTGTGAGAGAGAAAGGTGAATGTGTGTAGTGTGAGTGTGTGTGAGAGAAAGGTGAATATGTGTGTAATGTGAGTGTGTGTAGTGTGTGTGTGAGAGAGTGAGTGTGCGTAGTGTGTGAGAGACAGTGAGTGTGTGTAGTGTGTGAGAGAGAGTGAGTAATGTGTTTAGTGTGTGAGAGAGAATGTGAGTGTGTGTGCTTGGTGTAGTGTGTGAAAACTTATAAGATGTGTGGTGTGTGTTCTTGGTGTTCTTGTGTGAAAATTTGAAGATGTGTGTAGAAAAAAGTGTGTGTTCTAGGTGTGGTGTGTGAAAACTTGAAGATGTGCGGTGTGTGTTCTTGGTGTGGTGTGTGAAAACTTGAAGATGTGTGTAGAAAAAAGTCTGTGTTCTTGGTGTGGTGTGTGAAAACTTGAAGATGTGTGGTGTGTGTTCTTGGTGTGGTGTGTGAAAACTTGAAGATGTGTGTAAAAAAGAAGTGTGTATTCTTGGTGTTCTTGGTGAAATGGAAAAATTAAAAACTAAAAATTAAAAAAAAAAAGAAAACTAAAAACTCTCCCTAGACCTTTTTTATTTTCTCTCTCCTCCTTTTTTTTTTTAAATCCCCAAGTGGGGTATTTATACTGCAAAAGTCTTAACCTCCAAGAAATGGCTAAAAGACCAAAATGCCCTTGAATACCAAAATTATAACTTTATTTTTAAAAATCTATTTTCTCTTACAAAAATAAAAAAATTAAGAAAAATATAAATAACAAATTTGTTAATAGAAATTCACCTTAAAAAAAATCAGAAAACTTAAAAACAAGCTTAAAACTTAAAAACGAAATTGGGACCCAAAAATGGATGAAAATGAATTTGGAATGTGAAATGACAATTTTGCCATTGGATAACGGAAATATACAAAAAATAGCTATTGATTTTGAAAAATTACCAAAAATTAAAAATAAGCTTAAAACACTAAGAAATGCATTTATGACTCAAAATTTTACAAAAACTGAATTTAGACTGTAAAATGGCAATTTTGCCCTTGAGCCAAAAAATATAAAAAGAATACCGATTCAATTTGGAAAATTCACATAAATTAAAAAATACGTATGAAAGTAAAATGTGAATTTAAAAAACCCCCAAAATTAATGAAAAAATATTTACAGATAAAAATTACTATTTTGCCCGCCAAAATTATTGAAAATTTAAAATTTGACCCCAAAAAATGCAAACATGTCGCCCAATGTTTGAAAATAAATGGTGTGTCAAAATTTGGTGTCTACACATATGTTTTAGGGTTTCTTTTTTTTTTTCTCTCCTTTTTTCTGATTTTAATGGGGGGGGGGGTATTTATAGAGTTAGCAGTCTTGGCCTCCAAGAATACTACAAAATAACAAAAATGTCAATGGTAATAAAAATCTTAATTTTATTTTAAAAAAAAATTTTTGACCCGAAAAATTAAAAATTAATACAAAGAAATGACAATAAACTTCAAAATTTGCCAAAAAATTTTAAAGTAGATTTCAAGATAAAAAAAATAAGGATTAGAGCTTAAAACTGGCCAAAAATGCATTTAGAGTGTGAAATGACTATTTTGCTTCTAGATAAACAAAAATATAGAGAAAAATAGCTATTGATCTTGAAAAATTAGCAAAAATTAAAAATAAGCTTCAAACCCTAAGAAATGCATTTATGACTCAAAAATTAGTGAAAAAATGCATTTAAAATGTGAAATGATGATTTTACCCCTGATTCAACAAAAATACACAAAAAATAACTATTGGTCTCAAAAAATTGTCAAAAATTAAAAATAAGCTTAAAATCATAGGAAATGAATTTAGGACTCAAAAAATTGGTGAAAAATATGTTTGGAATGTGAAATGACAATGCCCCTAAACAACAAAAATACACAAAAAATGGCTATTGGCCTAAAAAAATTACCAAAAATTAAAGATAAGCTTAATACCCTAGAAAATAAATTTATGACTTAAAAATTGGTGAAAAATGGGTTTAAAATGTGAAATGATGATTTTGCCCCTAAACGCAGTATTTACAGAAAAAATATCAATTGACCCTGAAAAATAAAAAAATTCACAAACATGCTTAAGCAATCAAAAAATAAATTTGGGATTTGAAATGAGCAAAAATGGTGTTCGCGAGGCGAAATTACCATTTTACCCCTGTGCTGGCGAAATATATAAAAAATACCAATTAAACCCCCAAAAAACATAGTAATTTAAAAAATACATATGAAAGTATAAAATATGAATTTAAAACCTCTAAAATAATGAAAAAATATTTACGACTAAAAATTACTGTTTTGCCCCCTCCTGAAATTGTTAATTTTGCTTCCCTTTTATTGAAAGATTAGAATTTGACCCAAAAAATATAAAAATACCTCCAATGTTGGAAAAGATAAATAGTGTGTCAAAATTTAGTGTCTATAGCTGGATTGGATCTTACTACCGGAAAAGCACAGCGCCCAATACTAGGATTGGATCTTACTGCCGGAGAACTAAAGACGGAATGACTGAAACTAAAGTACGGCGCCCAATGCTTAGATTGGATCTTACTATCGAAAAAACGTAATGCCCAATACCAGGATTGGATCTTACTGTCGAAGAAGCGCGATGCCCATTACTTGGATTGGATCTTACTGCTAGAGAATTAAAAACGAAATGACTGAAACTAAAGTGTGGCGCCCAATGGCTTGACTAGATCTTACTATTGGAAAAGCGTGGCGTCCAATACCAGGATTGGATCTTACTGCCAGAGAACTAAAGACTGAATGATTGAAATTAAAGCGTAGTGCCCAATGCTTGGATTGGATTTTGCTATCGGAAAAGCGCAACGTCCAATACTAGGATTGGATCTTATTGCCGGAGAACTAAAAATGGAATGACTGAAACTAAAGCACGGCGCCCAATGCCTGGATTGGATTTTACTACTAGAAAAGCACTGCACCCAATACCAGAATTGGATCTTGCTGTCAATGACTGAAAACAAAATAACTGAAACTGAATTGTGGTGCCCAATGCCAAAATTGGATCTTATTACCGGACACTGGTATCCGTTTGACTATACTATGGATACTTTAGCCAAGTGCACCTATCATTCCTAGTTGTATAGTGTACAGGAGTATCGAGTGTCGATCCCACAGGGACTATGTGAGTACTAGTACTAACTTTCTTTCTATTATCTAACATCATAAAGCGAATGGCGAATTAATTGAAAATACAAATTAACTAAACTAATTACTTAATTAAACCACAATCTAGAAGTCATAGAGAGAATGGACAAAAGTAGAGACGAATCTAGATGAAGAGTATCCAAAATCAAATATGCTATGACTCTATCTTGATTAATGAATAACCCAATCACTTAGACCCTAGAATCCCTTAATTAGGTTCAATCTTTCTCAAGTATTAATCCGCTATCCCCTTGGTTGATTGATTGGAATCTCTTCTCAATCAAAACCCCAAAAAGAAGTATTAAGGTTCTATGGATTCTATGGTTTTGGTTTGGTTTGAATCTAACCAGGGAGACTTATGTGATTCTATCTCTAGCAACCCATGAAAGCCTCTTTATTCAAGAGATGATCTAGTCAAATAAGTGATTTCTCAATCTACCTATATGAAATCAATATTGAATCTAAGGATGCATGTAAATCCCAATTCAATAATCAATAAATTCAAGAATAAATCTAAGACAAAAATTGAGAATTCATTAACTAAAGATTCAAATCATAGTCATAGAAAATTAGGATTCATCCCATCCAAATTATTCACAACTCAATCATATGTACAAGAATAAATTCAACAAAATACAAGAAAAGAATGGGAAAACTCATTCTCATGTAATTCTCTTTATTCCTCCCTTGTATATGGTGAACTCTTCCTGTATTGCACCATGGAAGCCCTTGAGTTGCTCCTCCACTCTTGCTTCTCCTCCCTACATCCTTCTAGATGTGTATGAAGATGTGAGAGATGTGTGTGTCTTTGTGGCTAATCTAACCTATTAGGGTTAAACTCTCCTGTCTAATGTGTTCTCTCCTCTTCTCTCGTTATTCTTGCCTCTTTCTTCTATCTAATGTATTCTCACATCCCTTGTTTCCCTAGAGAAGACCCCCTATTCTCATTTTTAATGTTCTCCCTTGGTCTTCCCGTTCACGCCAACTCTACTGCTGAAAAATCGCAAAATCCCGTAAGTGAGCCACCCCCACATTTGTCCCAGCCGCGCCCACGGCTGGATGAGCTGTGGGTAGAAGCTGTCCAGCTGTGGGTCCGTCTGGACTTGCGGCTAGTGAGCCGCGGGTGACTTTAGGTGAGCTGCGGGCACAGCTCAGCCTGCAGCTGAGGCTCTCAACCTTCTGACCTTGGCCGCAGCTCAATTCGTGGCGCAGATAAGAGTGCGGCTGAGGTTAGAAGCTTTTCTTTTGCGTCCAATTGCACCTCCAACTGTGGTCCAGCAGCTCTAATGTGACACCCTAGAAATTCATACGAAACTATTTTACTCATGTATGTCCACTAGTAGCATAAAATAATAATGATACTAGTAGAAAAAAAAAGAAGAGAGAGAAAACCCTAAAATTTACTTAAAAGAAAAATTCTTTCATTTGAAATCTAGTATTAACCCTTGTTTTATTAGTTGGAGGATTTCTTAAGTTAATTAGGTTAAGTAACTAAGTTTCTTTCCTTATTGAGTAGAACACCTAAGAATTAAACTTGGATTAAATTCATTAGATCATTAGTATAGCCATAGTGTTTCATTTTAACTAGCTTATTCTATTATTTTCTAGTTTTGATTACTTAAACTTTAGCTCAATTTTTCTCAAAAAAAATTTCACTTATTCACTTGCTTTATTTTCTTTTTCTTGGCTAAATTTTCTTCTCTCTTTTTCTTTTCTTCCTTGGCCGAATTTCTCTCTTCTTTTCTCTCCCTCATGGCCGGATTTCCCTTTCTTTATTTTCTTCTCTTTTTGCTTTAATATTTATGTCATAATATTACTAACTACTAGGTGAAAAGAGATATTTTTGTGTCACCAATTAAATTAAACCAAGTTTACTAACTAATGCCTAAAAAGCCTAAACCCTAACTTGATTCTTGTAACATTTTTATTGGTTATTCTTTCTCCCATCTTTTTCATTATTTCTTTTCTATTTTTCAAGCCTACTTCTTTCTCTTTTCATTTTCTCTTGGCCGGCCCCTAGCTCTCTCTTTTTCTCTCATTTTTGCTCTCAACTTCTTGAAGTTTTCTCTCCAAATTTCAAGCAATTTCACCATTGAAAGTGAGCTTCCCTTCCTTCTAAGCAATGTTCTAGGCTTGTTTAAGGTATGTGCTATAAGTTTTAACCATTAATTTCAAGTTTAATTGGTCTTTTGTACTAGTTTAATCTTGAATTCTTATGATTTTTAACTTGAAGATTTATGCTTGAAGTGAAGTATTACTTGTTAGAGATAGTGTTTTCTTGGTTAGATTGTGTAGTAGATAGTATTAAATCTTGAAATTTTTAAGTGTTACATGTAGCTTGGAGGTAGAAACTTGAACTTTGAGTGAGATTTTGATTTGAATTGAGTTTGGATTGAACTTAGAACTTGTTGAATTATGGATTTGATGGTTGAAATCTTGAAGGAACTATGGATTTGATGGTTGAAATCTTGAAGGAAAAATAAATTGGGAAGGCCGAATTTAAGAGGAAATAATGTCAAAATTTTGTTAGAAATAAAAAGGAAACAAATAGCTAGAATTCCTACCCAAGAACATGTCAAATTTAGTGAAATTAGTGTGCTGGAATTTTTACCAAATGACCAAATGTTGAACAAAAACTTTCTTAGAAAATGAAAACCTTAAATTGAAACCCTAAAATGAAAACCCTAAGATGGAAACCCTAAACCCTAAACCCTAAACTCTAAACCCTAAAACTAAAACCCTAGAAATAAGTTGGGTATTTCTTGAATTTTCTTACTAAATTAATTAGGGTTTAAATCGAGTTTTCATTAGATTATTTCTTTTAAATTTCAGGACCCGAAAGCGAGACCCGACCTTTTTACGAAATATTCTCGTAGGCATTCCAGGTGAGTGTTTTTATGTGTGCATGATGCATTTAACATGATTGTTTCATTTGTAAATATTATGCTATGATTGCAAATACTATGTGATAAAATGTGCTACTTGAGGAAAGATGTATACTTTATTGCATCTATTCCACCATGTGCTACTTGTTTTCATGATTAAATGTGTTATTTGTGTTTGAGACTACCGTGACTAACTTCACCGTTACTTCACGGATAGTCAACTTGAACGTGCGTGGGAGGATATAAGATGCTGGGTGTTTTAGGGCGTGATGTTCATTCCCTTGTGAGTTGTGAATCCTCTAAGAGGCCAACTCCGGATTGAACTTTCTTGCGTGTTGGCCCTCCAAGGTCGAGATTTCTCCCTGGATGTGGTAGCCTGTACGGAGGTTATAAGGTGTATGGTGGTTAGGGTTCTTGCTTGATATTATCGATATAACCCTTGGCAAGGACCTGAGCTATTATCTCAGTCCCAACGCCTGGGTACATAATTGGTACTTGTTTCTCCTGCAGTCGAGCTTGCTCCCGTAGTTGAGCCCTATATCCGCCATTGACTACTTTTTTATTTATTTGTTCATGTGCTGATTAAATATCTTGTTAAATTATTTTATTTTCCTGAAATAATGGATTCTTGGCATGCCTGCATGTCCTGGGCACTCACTGGGCTATTATAGCTCATTCCTTTATTTGTTTTCGTTTACCCAGGTATTTCTCACTCTTAAAGCTGGGCATGGCGAGTTTAATTATAGTAGAATTTTGCTTTTGTATTTTTGGACAACTGAGCTGTTTGGTTACCATTGTAAATGATATGTATATTTTGAGCATGTATACTTTTCGTACATGGCTTGTAAACTTTTAGTGACTTTTGTATCTTAAGTTGAACTTTGTGAATGTATTCTATTTTGGGTTAACTGTACGTGAATATTTCGAGTGCATGCTTGAGTGAGCCCTGGCGAGAGCTAGGTAGGCAGTCCGCTAAGCCCTTTGGTGCGCCTCGGGGTAAGGTAGGGCCTGTCACATCTAATGCCTTTGTAGCTCAAAACCCTTGGACTTTGCTCCATATTTTGGCGTGTTTTACTCCGTTAATCATCCTCATCATCGAATCAACCATCCAAACTCCGTCTTTGCAACTTCAATTGATTAAATTCGATGACGAAGCTATCAAAAACCGACAAAATAGCACGAAAATATATGTAGATCACACATTTACACAAATTGACATAAAAATCACAAATGAGAAGCAATAGCTAAGAGATAGAGGAAAATTCATTGAAAAACCATAAAAACCTAACATAAAAACCTACTAAAAACTAATGCACTTTAGCACTTATCAGACAATAACAACAAAATAGTGAAGTGAGAACACAATATGCAAATTACTAGACACATTAAACACCATGTAGTATGACAGAGAAATGCTAGACAATTACTAGATAAAATGCACATTCGAAAAAATATAAGATGTTACTAAGGCCGAGGCTGACAGACAAATGCATAAATGGATGGATGAAAAATGCTACGTGTGGGTTGTCAGACTAACAGAAATCATGTTGAGGTCCAGATTGCTAGACAAAATGCATATGGAAATTTAAAACACAGAAAATTTTAAAAGCAATTGTCCAGCATAGCATCTAAATCAACTCGAGAAAGAAAATTCTTCAATAATTTTTTTTTTGTTTTGCCCCAATATAGCATCAAATTAATTTGAAATCACTCATTTCAAAATTTAGCCTTGTGTAAGTTATCATCAATTTGATATTAGCCCTTCTTGAATTTTGCCCCAATCATAAAGCACCAAAATCAACTTAGAGTGGAAACAATGTTTCTCAAAAAAATTTGCCCCAATATCAATCTGAAAACTTTGCCCCAATTAGATCATTGTTGACTACAAAAAAAAAAAGTTTGCCCCAGTTTCTATCTTTGACGAGGGCCTCAAGTAATAATGATGTGATCCCACCTACAAAAGTAAGCAAACAACTTTAATTGCAAAATAATGCCACTATATGGCAGTCCCTTGACTCTACTAACTCATATAAACACGAGTTTGCCATTCTGAATCTATAAGACAATCCTTTGGTTTGCTTTCTACAAGTTTCCCAATTCGATGGGTTCTGATTCACGATTCAAATCAAGTCCTCCAAAATAGTCTTTCAATTCATGTATGCCTCTATCTCCTGATAAACTTAAGATTGCCTTTGCTTTCACTCAAAAATCAATAAAATTAACCCATTATTATTTGGTTTTGTAGAAGAGCATTTCAAGTGCACCGATTAAAAGAACTTCTGTACGGCCAACAACACTAAACACGCAAAAACCAAATAAGTAAAATATAGTCAAATAAAGCATTTTGCAAAATTGATTTTGAAGCGATGGCTTAAAAGCTACCTTTTGATATTTGGACGTCATTCCTATTTGAATTTCACGACTACCACAAAATGATCAATATGGAAGAGAAACCTTCAAGTAATTATAGTTACCAATTCACAAGGAGTCCAATACTGGCACACTAACTTTTCACTTATGAACCCTTGATATCCCTTTCGCTATACTATGGATACTTAGGCAAGTGTACCTATCGTTTCCAGTAGTACAGTGTACAGGAGTACCGAGTGTCGTATCCCACAGGGACTATGTGAGTACTAGTATTAACCTTCTTTCTATTATCTAACCTCACAAAGTGAATGACGAATTAATTGGAAATACAAATTAGCTAAACTAATTACCTAACTTAAATGCACAATCTAGAATTCAGTAGAGAGAATGGACAAAAGTAGAGGTGAATTTAGATGAAGAATTCCCCTAAACCAACATGCCAAGACTCTAACTTGATTAATGATTAACCCAATTGCTTAGACCCTGGAAGTCCCTTATGTGAATTATATCCTTTCTCAAGTGAAACAATTCCTACCTTCTCGGTTGATTAATTGGAATCTCTTCTCAATTAAAACCCCTAAAAGATGCAATTTCTAATCAATGGACTCTATTTGTGGTTGAGCTTTAATCCTAAAACTCAACTTAGGAAGAACTCATGTAATCCTATCTCTAGCAATTCATTCAAGTTCTCTCTATTCATGAAGTGATCTAATCATATGTGCAATCTCTCGATATACCCATACAAAATCAATACTTGAATTGAAGGATGCATGCAAATCCCAATCCAAAACACAAATAAACTCATGAATAAATCTAAGAACAAAGTGGGTCTTTCATTAAATCAAGAATAAAATCATAGACATAAGAATCTAGGGTTCATCCCATCTAAATCATAAACAACTCAATTCATAATTACAAGAATAAAATTAACAAAAGACAAGAAAGAAAGAGAAAGCTCATTCTCATGCAGCCCTCTTGAATCCTCCCTTGCATCTTGATAAAATCTTCTTGCTTTCACCATTGAAGCCCTTGAGTTGTCCCTCTACTCTTGCTTTCTCCTCCCTACATCACTCTAGATGTGCAAAATATGTGTTTTTGAGGTGTGTGCGGCGTGTGTGTGTTTTTCCTCCAAGTTAGGGTTCTTCCCTTCGTCAAATGGCCAGTTTAGCTGCTAAATACGCTGCAGATTCTGTGAAGAAACCGCGGCATAAACCGCGCGCGGGTTGTCGCGCGGTTTGTTCACTTAATTTCTGAATGGAAACCGCAGCACAAATCGCGCGCGGGTTGTCACGCGGTTTGTCTACGTCAGATTTGGCCTCAAAGGCAGCCGAATTAGCTTTTCCTTAAAACACAAAAGTTGTATCCCCTTGAGATAGCTTTCCAAAACATCAAAAATCATGTCATTTAGAGCTCTGTAGCCAGAGATATACTCAAAATACTAAGAACTGGTCGGAACAGCCTTGCAGTGCAAATGTGCTTCAGTAACTTGGGATTTTGACCATTGAAACGTGAGAACTGGACTTTGATGTCTCGTATGAATTGTAGAAAATTGTCTTAGCTTCAAAATACTTCAAGATTCATCCCAATCCAATGTCTCCTAGCTCTAGATATGACCAAAACACTGAAATATGTCCAAGCTGCCAAACTGTTTCCATTCCAATTCTTCTTCGCCTATTTCTTCATTGCACTCCAATCAATTGAAATCGAGTTGAAGCTATCAAAACCCTACAAAATGGTGTAAAAACACTTTTAAATCATGCATTTACACAATTTGACATTAAAATCATAAAAGAGAAGAAATAGCTAAGAAATAGAGAAAAACTCATGGAAAACCCTAAAAACCTAACCTAAAAAAACTAGTTCACTTTAGCACTTATCAATTCCCCCACACTTAAGCCATTGCTTGTCCTCAAGCAATGAACCATACAAATCTCAAACAATGACTTAACAAAAGTAAAAGCAAAACGTACATCTTCAAGAACAACTTCTCAACAACCGTGGAACACAATTATGCAAACATCCATCTTATTTTAAATACTCATCATATTAAGCAAAGCAGAAAGAATTATACGTCAATTAAACAAGTTCAGTTCCATTTTTCTACTATATTCGAAACTCATAAGTAAACAGATCGTATAGCTAACAAGTACAACTATACGCCCATGATCCATTCATTTTTCACAACTAGGGACTTTTTTTTTCTTCTTAAGCTTAGCCTTTACTTAGAACATGAAGTTGCCTTTTTACGCGAAGATCGACATTGGTCAGATGAAGATCCCCGGTTACTCAACACTTCATTTGTCTAAGCTGCTATGCATACTCATAATTCTAGCACCTTTTTACGCGAAAGTCGACATTGACCAGATGAAGACCCCCGGTTACTCAGTACTAAAACTAGCGGAGTAGAACCTAAGCTCAATTATTCTCTGTTTTTTTTTTCTTTTTTTTTTCTTCTTCTTATTTTTTTTTCTCAATTTTTTTTTCAACTCATTTAGTCCCTTTTCCCTAACACATTACCAATCATAGGCACAAGCCATACTTATAAACTATATTCACTACTTAACTCATGAAGAAAAACAAATAAAGCAGAAAAACTTCACTAAACTCACAAAAAATTTAAGCATAATTCAATCTACTTTACCTAATATACTTTCTTCAAAATAAACCTTCAAAATCACACAATCATATCACTTAGTCAATTAAGAAGACGATCCTAAAAAATGTACATAATTACTCTACTTGGGAAGGGAAAATTGATAACTAACAACTTGAATATAGTAGTACTCCATAAAACTTAAGATAAAACATTAATAACTCAAATAAGTTGGACAATTTCTGAAAAAAATTTGATAGAGTTTCCCCTAAAATAGGGCCAACCCCCATTAACACAAAATTCAACAATACAAACCAATCCAACAATAAATTTTTCCAAATATTATCCAACAAGTAGCACCACCACGATACAATTTAACCTCCCCCCCCACACTTAATCCACACATTGTCCCCAATGTGTGAGAAAGAAAGGGAAAAGAAGGAAAAATTAAGATATAAAAATAAGAACTAATACTCCCCTTACGTAGTGGAACCACTCAACGGACGATACAGCTACAGGTAAGAGATCCAGAAATGAACGAATTACTGCAGCTGCATCATAGGTACAAAAATATTACATCATCCAAGTTATTTATACGTGCCAAAGTATTCTACATAAACATAAAAATAACTAAAAATAAAATAAAATAATGAAATAAATGTTGGGTTGCCTCCCAACAAGCGCTTGTTTAACGTCGTTAGCTCGACGCCATCAAGTGGTATCACGTAACCCCTTGATGAAAGATGTCTTTGGCCCACTCCTTCTTCCTTCTAGGCCGTTGGATCTCAGTCGTTGGATATTTATCTTTTTTAGCCCTTTGCAACTCATCACTTTTCAGCTTCGGTGATGGAATAGCAACAATGATAGAATGGCATTCTTCCATTGTGTGCTTGCTCTCATATTCCTCTAGTTTCCTCTTACATGCAATGTTACTATCAAGAACTCCATAGCAAGAAGGAACCTGTAAAATGTTAGTACCACAAAGAAGATTTATGTATAAAGGCTTAAAATTATACACATGAGGTGCTTCCTGTGGAATGGAGAGAGCAATTGAAAGTGAAGATGTTCCCATTTCAAATGTTTCACTAAGTATCTCATCCTCACTTACAACCACTACCTCACTCTCTTTTACTACTTCAACACACTCATGTTCTTCCCTTTTAATCACTATCGGAGGTGCACTCAATTGATCACCATAATCATTATGAATCACTTCTACTTGTCCACTAGGATTAAATTCAATGTCACTCAGTATCTCATATGGATGCCTAGTGTTCATAGCTTCAGTGATTTGTCCTACGAGACTCTCAATAGCCTTGGTGATAGCAACAAGTTTTTCTTCCCGTTTTCTCAACTTCAGCCTCTATTTTATCCATCCTATCATTCGATGCTTTCATAAAATTCACAACTGCCAATTCTAAATCAGGGTTAGACTCTACAGGGGAAGGATACGATTCAAACATATACTCTTCTACTCTCTCATGGGCTAATTCCCAAGCATGATTTTGTGGGTTCCCTTGTTCCTCCCATCCAAAAGATGAATGATCCCACCACCCCGAGTTACAAGTATTGGGATAGGGGTCATAAAGAGATGGATAGTTGTTAGTGTTATCACAATGTACTTGTCTACTGTAAAAACACTCATAAGAGCAACGGTTTTCTCCACAAAAAGTACAAGTAACAACACTAGCTTGGGAAAAAGAAAAACCATTTCCAAATTTTTCATTATTTTTATGAACAATATCATCTATTAGCCTCTCAAGAGCACTTAATTTATCCATACCTGTAGACTCCATGTTGTTACCTTGTTCATTGGCCCAATTGTAATAGTACTCAGCCATCTTCAAGTAAAGTCGCAAAACGAGATCCCAAAAAATGCCGACTACAAAGAAAAATCAAATAAAAGTTAAGTAACAAAAATTAAACAAAATAACTAGAATAAGCATAAAGAGAAACAAAATGGTTAGAGTAATAAAAATATAGCTTTCCTAATATCCTAGTCCCCGGCAACGGCGCCAAAAACTTGATATCCCTTTCGCTATACTATGGATACTTAGGCAAGTGCACCTATCGTTTCCAGTAGTACAGTGTACTAGGAGTACCGAGTGTCGTATCCCACAGGGACTATGTGAGTACTAGTACTAACCTTCCTTTCTATTATCTAACCTCACAAAGCGAATGACGAATTTAATTGGAAATACAAATTACCTAAACTAATTACCTAATTAAAGCACAATCTAGAATTCAGTAGAGAGAATGGTACAAAAGTAGAGGTGAATTTAGATGAAGAATTCCCCTAAACCAACATGCCAAGACTCTAACTTGATTAATGATTAACCCAATTGCTTAGACCCTTGGAGTCCCTTATGTGAATTATATCCTTTCTCAAGTGAAGCAATTCCTACCTTCTCGGTTGATTAATTGGAATCTCTTCTCAATTAAAACCCCTAAAAGATGCAATTTCTAATCAATGGACTCTATTTGTGGTTGAGCTTTAATCCTAAAACTCAACTTAGGAAGAACTCATGTAATCCTATCTCTAGCAATTCATTCAAGTTCTCTCTATTCATGAAGTGATCTAATCATATGTGCAATCTCTCGATATACCCATACAAAATCAATACTTGAATTGAAGGATGCATGCAAATCCCAATCCAAAACACAAATAAACTCATGAATAAATCTAAGAACAAAGTGGGTCTTTCATTAAATCAAGAATAAAATCATAGACATAAGAATCTAGGGTTCATCCCATCTAAATCATAAACAACTCAATTCATAATTACAAGAATAAAATTAACAAAAAACAAGAAAGAAAGAGAAAGCTCATTCTCATGCAGCCCTCTTGAATCCTCCCTTGCATCTTGATAAAATCTTCTTGCTTTCACCATTGAAGCCCTTGAGTTGTCCCTCTACTCTTGCTTTCTCCTCCCTACATCACTCTAGATGTGCAAAATATGTGTTTTTGAGGTGTGTGCGGCGTGTGTGTGTTTTTCCTCCAGTTAGGGTTCTTCCCTTCGTCAAATGGCCAGTTTAGCTGCTAAATACGCTGCAGATTCTGTGAAGAAACCGCGGCATAAACAGCGCGCGGGTTGTCGCGCGGTTTGTTCACTTAATTTCTGAATGGAAACCGCAGCACAAATCGCGCGCGGGTTGTCACGCGGTTTGTCTACGTCAGATTTGGCCTCAAAGGCAGCCGAATTAGCTTTTCCTTAAAACACAAAAGTTGTATCCCCTTGAGATAGCTTTCCAAAACATCAAAAATCATGTCATTTAGAGCTCTGTATCCAGAGATATACTCAAAATACTAAGAACTGGTCGGAACAGCCTTGCAGTGCAAATGTGCTTCAGTAACTTGGGATTTTGACCATTGAAACGTGAGAACTGGACTTTGATGTCTTCGTATGAATTGTAGAAAATTGTCTTAGCTTCAAAATACTTCAAGATTCATCCCAATCCAATGTATCTAGCTCTAGATATGACCAAAACACTGAAATATGTCCAAGCTGCCAAACTGTTTCCATTCCAATTCTTCTTCGCCTATTTCTTCATTGCACTCCAATCAATTGAAATCGAGTTGAAGCTATCAAAACCCTACAAAATGGTGTAAAAACACTTTTAAATCATGCATTTACACAATTTGACATTAAAATCATAAAAGAGAAGAAATAGCTAAGAAATAGAGAAAAACTCATGGAAAACCCTAAAAACCTAACCTAAAAAAAACTAGTTCACTTTAGCACTTATCAACCCTCGACTGTCAAGGTTACCCAATTGCAGTGCTCTTCCAAATTATCAACTGCAGAGGAAGAAGTGAAATGAACAACAGTATCCAAACTTGAGACGGTCATTCCCTTTTTTATTAAAACGGACTAATACTTGAAGAATATTTGGTATCAGTAAGGCAATCTTCCCTGGATTGATTTGGGATAGATTTATTAACATCATATGCCACTTTGATTTGCAATTTTTCTTTCAAAAATCATCACAAAATGAAGACAAAGGTTGTTGATAACATTTTTGTCTCTTGCAATGGGGTCAAGGAATGTGCTGGAAATGTTAAGACTGGAAGGTAGAATTCATGAAACATTTAATTAACTTGAGATTGCTTTTGCAACGAATTTGCCTTTGCCCCAATTTTGACAGTTTTCTTCTCTCTTTTTCTTAATAAAAAAAATTTTTGCCCCAGCTTTATCACTTTCTTTTCGGCAATCCTATCTATTGTCATTTTTCTTATTTTCTTTTTTTCTCTCTTCTCTCTTTTTTTTTTGTTTTTTTATTTTTTAAAATGCAAAAGAAAATAAAATCTGCCTCAGTGTAGGATAAAATCATTACAAAATTGCCCTAGTATGGGATTGCGACCTTCAAGTAGGTTGTGAAACGAAAATCTCACATTCTAAAAGCTCAAAGGGGAAAACTAGGGGAATAAATGTTTTAGGAAAAAGAAAGAAGACTCGCCTTTGATATGTCTTTTTTTTTTTGGAACATTTTTTGAAAGAAAATTTATTAAATCAAATGGAAAACTCTTTTATGGTGTCTGAGCTAATGATCAAAGGAAATATTCAATCATCCATTTCTACTAAAACATGGTCTCCCTTGGGCAATGCTTCTCCTTTTTCTTTTTGGATGAGAAAAATTGTGCTCCAATTAATTTAAATTCTATTCAAATATCATTATCCTGTAAATTAAAAAAATCACAAAAATGTGTGTCAATCTGCTCAAAATTATTTCTATCACAAAAAATTCTAAACATTGAGTCAACAAATATACTGAAATGTGTTATTTTGACACTTGTCAATTCCCCTACACTAGAATCATTGTTTGTCCTTAAACAATTTGGAAAATGCGAGATCAACTAATAATTCAAGCGTTGAAATCACGAATGTGTATTCTAAAATGTATTTCCTCAAGACCACGTAAATAATCATTATGTAATTTATTGTCTTGTCTTTAATACTCATAATATCAAGCTTTAAACAACAGCAAAACAGTATTTGAGAAGTCAAATTTCCTTTTTATGCAAGAATTGGCATTGGTTGGATGAAGATCCCTACTTACTTAACAATTTACTTAAATTTACAATGCATTACTCATAATTCAAGTACCATTTGACGCGAAAGTCGATATTTTTTATGAAGACTTCCAGTTACTAAGCACAAGAACTATTGGAGTAAAAAAAGCTACATTATTCTTTTTCTTTTTTTCTCCTTTTTTTTGTATTTTTGAAGCATTGAAATCCCTCATAATGACTTTTATATCATAGATTACATGATTGCTCTAACTGACCATAATCAACCGTTAACATGTGAAATTAAGTAAAGAAGAGAAATTTTCATCAAACATGCAAAATTTAGAAATAATTCTAACCACTTTACAAGATATACTTTCTAGAAAAACAATACTCTAAATCATTTCTTAGTTCCTAAAGAAAGAATTTTCCAAAGCACATAAAGTAATTTCAACAAGTAAGGGAATTAGACAAAAATCACGATTGCTAGCAATAACTTGCAAGCATGTGACATCATCTTATTTTAATCTTACAATAACCTATACAACAGATTTCAAAGGTAAATAAGAAATTGTGGATATGAAACAATAAAACTCCCCTTGTGAATTGGTTAAAGTTATATCCCCCGTATGTCTATTTCCTTTGTTGTGCTTGAATTCTTCAAACACATGTTAGAAACTTGCTTGACAATAATTTCTCCAGGTCTTCGGAATTGAAGTGCATCTTGACCTAACTCCTTAACCTATATCTTGGTGCCAATGTTTGTAGTTTTTGTCTTTTCCTAGTTAAGTTGGCTTCATATCTGTCTTGTTCAAAATCTTTTCCACATAATCCACATTCCTCTTTAATGTCACTCTAATTCTCATTAAAAGTCTGATCTATTTCAAAATCCCGAGGGACATCGAAGTTGCAATCATTAGCTTTGGGTGAGGTGACATCCAAAGATCATACACATTTATTTTTCGTCATAAAAAACATACAAAACATACAGGAAGCTGTTTTTCTTTTCATTCAATTTGAACTTGCACAACTCATCAAAAAGGACAACCTTACAATTATACAAACCTAGCATTAGGTTTTGAGAAAAATGTGATTTATTTTAAGGCCTCATCAAAGAATTATTTGCTCAAAAGGAATTAAAGAAAATTCTTTCCAAAAGCTAAATGCTAGACATGAAGGGAAAAGTCTAATGCAACAAACAATTTTGAGAAAGACATGTTTAGGGCTTCATTTGAAAAACAATTTTAAACACAAGGCAATATTAAGTTTATTGGAAAAGAACCATTTAGCATCCAAATTATTGTTATTATTATTACATCTCAAAAGAACCATTACCTGGCTACACGATATTATTTCATCTATCACAATGGTCATTCAAGTCAAACCCATCTATCTGGACCCTCAGCACTATCAATTCTTAGAAACTGATTTGTAATGGTCTTTCGAATGGTTTGAAAAAAGCATTCTACATTTATTTCCTTGTAGATATCAAGTGTATGGAAATTCATTGGAATAGAACTATGATTAAAAAAAATACTTGAACATAAAAATCAAATTGACGTGGTGTAGATTAGGTATAACAATTATGAACAAAAACACTACAATCAAGTAATAAAAGCCTAATCTCCCAACTTAATCCGCAAGTGCACGGGTCGGTTGTAGTATTTGGAGTATTAGGTGTCGAATCCCACAGGGAATCAAATATGTGCAATTACTAAAGCTTTTTCACTAACTTTTATTATCTAAACACAATCAAAATAAGATGGAGATGGGGTCCCTTCAATAGAATAGGTATATGATTGAGAACTTTTGTAGAATTCAAGTCAAAGAAGCCTAGAATATAGAATCCACTAATGAATCTTGCATGAATGACTTACTAAGTTTTACCTTGCCTTGTTTAGAATCCAATTCCATAAGTGTCATAACTAGATCTCTCTATACAATGACAAGATTCCAACTATTCTCATGATGAAATCTTATGAAAACTATGAATTGTAATGATTCACTTAAGTATCCATTATTCTCATATGAACTACTTAAGCATTATTTGTTCATTTTCCATTATTACAAGCATTTCTCAATGTCAAGTAACAACTAAATGACTTGTTTAAGTTGGCCAAGCAAAAACAAGTGTTAAAACTTGAACAAATAAACAAACAAATGCAAGCTTAGCAAGTTCTGATAATATAAGTCATGATTTTGGATTCATTAGGCTTCATCTATATTCTAGATGAAGCCTTTAGTGAATCATGACTAATGAAACAACTAAAAGTATAACCTCAAAGCAAGAATTCATTCAACAAGTGGAAGTAAATAGAAGGGAGTAAGAATTGCTCAACCTAAGTGTAGACAAAGCTTCTCTTCTTATTCACCTTCAAAGTTGAACTTACAATAGTTCTCTTACAATGTTCCTCACTATTCTATTGAAGGATGAAGATAATTATATTAACTCTCTACCAAAACTAGGGTAAATTAAGCTAATAACTATTCTCTACCACTAAAACTTCTTTTTAAAAGCTTTACAAATGACTTCTATTTATAGACAAATGTTCCTCAAGTCATTTTCCAACTTGTATGGATCATTAATGCATGAAAATGATAAGATTTGCTTGGGGATTCCAAATGGGCACAAAAGTCTTCATTTATGCTTCCAATGTATTCCCACTCGCAAAACCCTATCTCCATTTGAAAATGTTTACAAAAACTAGTTGGAAGAGGATACAAGTTGATGCCCTAGAAAATCTAGCTTGACTTACGATCCGCGGATGGTGATACGCGCATGACAACCTGTGGATCTCCATCTGCGGATCACACCTTTGTGGCCCCCACTTGATTTTTGATTTTTGCTGAGTTGGAGCTTCATGTGTGCAAGCATTTTTCATGTATTTCCAAGCATTGTGATAAGAATTAGATTTTTTCATTATTTTTGCACAATTATTCCTAAGTTGTTCATCCACTTCCAACTCTTTGAATCACTATTGACCTTGATTTTCCTTTACTCCAATTGATCCAAAATGAGTTTTAGTAGTGATGAACCTACAATTATACACAAAAATTGTGCATTAATTTTCTCAAATAAGAATTCCGCCTTAAAAACCCTAATTTCGATAAAAATCCTTAATTCTTATGAATTGTCGGAAAATAGGTCATTTGCAACCAAAAATACTATATTTATGCTTAAATAACATCTAAAACATATAATAATATATATAATAATATTGGTAAATTTATTACTTATCAAACTCCCCCACACTTGAATCATTGCTTGTCCTCAAGCAATTGGAAAATCAAGAGATCAAATAATGATTCAAGTTTGAAATAACAAATGCCTCATTGTTGAATGCAATTCCACAAGATAAAGCAAATAGGCATTATGCAATTCCTTGTAAAGTTTCTAATACTCATCATACCAAGTAAAAGGGAAGTAATTATTTCAAGATTAAAACATTGTTCAACAAAATTTCAATGCCTTACAAAATTTCACATACTAAGTATTCAATATGGACAATCATACACAACTTAATTTACACTACAATAGGGACGTATTGCATTTTGTAATTTGTAAGTGTCTTTTGACGTGAAGGTTGACATTTTATAATGAGAACCCCTGGTTACTCAACACTTTATCATTCACTCCATTTTTTAGCTTTAGTTTGAGAAGTGAAATTGCCTTTTGATGAAAAGGTCGACATTTTGTGATGATGACCCCTTATTACTCAACAATTCACTTTCAATCAAACTTGCTATGCATACTCTTAATTCAATTACCTTTTGACGTGAAATCGACATTTTGTGATGAAGATTCCCAGTTACTAAACAATTTGAATCATTGGAGTAGAAATAAGTAGTCATTTATACATTTTGCACATAATATTCTTGTCCTTTTATTCAAACAAGACATAAGTATACTTTTTGTCCATATCTACCACTTAGGAATGTAAAATTAAGTAAAGAAAAGAAATTTAAAATTAAACATGCTAAATCAAGACATAATTACAACCATTTTACAAGAGATACTTTCTTAAAAACAAAACTCCTAATCACATAATGACTGTTTCTCATATTATTTGTAAAATACATTTAATCATAGTTGCATAAATTATTTCAAAACGTCAAGGAATTCAACAAGTTCATGGCATGAAAACATGTTAAAGAAGCAAATTTTTAAAAATTTTGGCCATATTTTACCAATACAATATCTTGACACTATTTACTCCAAATTCCAACAAAACATAGTCTTATACCTTCTCTCCACACTTAGAATGAAACATTGTCCTCAATGTGTAAATGAAAAGTTAAAAGAAAGAAAAATAGAACAAGAAATTCCCCTGGTTTGGTTAATGAATCCTTAAGATGATATTGTTGTTGTGCCTTGAAGTCTTTGGCCTTTGTAAAGTTTCCTCTTTGCAATGCTTCATCATGTTCCTCATTTGGTCCATTGTTGCTCACTAACCTTTCGTCAAAGCTTAAACAACTTCAAATGCTATGTTAAAGCATGTTTAACTAGCTATTAAGCTCAATAAGTAACATAACATGCCTTAAAACATTTGATTTCCCCCCACACTTAGTTGTTGCATTGTGGCTCCAAGAGGGTGAAAATTTGAAAGAGAAGGAATATGAGTAAAGGTGTTGTGTATTGATGAAGTAAAAGATGAAAGAAACTTGCTCAAATTTGCTTTATGTCAAAATTTCACCATTTCATGACATGTATTCAAAATTAAAAAGTTAAACTTAAACTATGACGATGCAAGATTGGAACATGTTAAAGTGTTAATTTGATAGTCCAAAACACGTATACAAACCATGAAACACATGTTGCAAGTGATCCAATTGAAAACCAATGAAAATGAACTTAAAAATGCACTTTGAACAGTGATCCGCGGGTGTGTACCCGCGGTTCACTAAACCTATCTGCGTATCTCTATGCAACATATCTCACAGACCTCCCAGAAGTTGATACGCGGGTGCGATACGTAGACGACATCCGCGGATCATGACCCACGTATCATTTCCCACAACAGGCAGTGATTTTCAGATTTTGCAAGTTACTGTTCCATTGGTTCATTCCATTTTCTGCAGCACTTTCAACTTTAAATGTAACATGTTTTTGAAAACTTTAACACTAGGAACAAGTTTGAATCATGAAAATACACATATGCACACACAAATTCTTCAAACTTTGCATCAAATTTACAACATCAAGCATATTTTGGGCATAAATCTTCAAGTTGCATATTTTGCAAAATTTGAATACTACTTTTAAACCAACTATGCACACATGTTTCTTTAGGCAACTTAAGCATAAAAAACAAGGCCAAATATCATATAATCACACTAAATAACCAAATGACCTTTTTGCTCAAAAAGTTCATCAATCATGAATAGTAACTTCTATCACTTCCAACTTCTAAAATACCTCATATAGCTCATAATATTCATGTTTAAACATTCTCATTAGCATGAAATGTTAAAGAAGAAAAATTTTAAGAATCAAACTCACGATTGTAACCTTTTGAATCACACTTGATCATCATGTTCCAATTTGCATACCTACAAAACAAACTAACTAAAACACACTTCACACTACATAATACTTAACAAAACAAACTAAAAATTTCACAAAAATATTAAAAACATTGGGTTGCCTCCCAACAAGCACTTCATTTATAGTCTAGAGCTAGACTTTGTAGGTGTGAGCTTCATTCTTTAGGACCATAACCCAAAGAATTCTCCACTGCTTTGGATGTAGCTATGTCAATGAAGTGTGTTGGTCCTTTTTCATCTTTGTCCTTCTTCTTGTGCTTCCAAGTCCTAGAAATGAAACATTTGACACATATCATCCAAATCATCAAGTAAATACATGTTAAAAGTAGAAAAGGGATATTTCAAAATATCATGCAATTCAAAGGCTATTTCCTCATCCCCTACTTTTAACTTTAATATGCCATTTTTCACATCAATTATTGCACCGGCGGTAGCAAGAAAAGGTCTTCCAAGTATAATAGGCATATTAAGATCATCTTCCATAACTAAAACAACAAAATCTAACGGGATGATGAATTTATCCACTTTCATTAGAACATTTTCAGAACCCGAAGTGGATGCCTAATGGACCTATCGGCTAGTTGCAATGTGATGTTTGTGCTTTGAACTTCTTTAAAACCTAGCCTTCTAGCTATTGACAAGGGAAGTAATGAGACACTTGCACCCAAATCACATAAAGCATTGGAAAAATTAACATCACCAATAGTGCATGGGATAGAAAAACTCCTTGAATCCTTGAGTTTTGGTGGCAATTTGTTTTGGATCCTTGCACTACATTCCTCATGTGAAGTGCTACAGGTTGCAAAGTCATCAAGACTTTTCCTCCTTGTCCAAAGATCCTTTAAAAACTTGTTGTACTTGGGAACCTACAGAAATGCATCTACAAAAGGGATGTTACATGTAATTGCTTAAGCATATTGTGCAATCTTTCCTAATTCTTTTTCTTGCTTTTCATTTTTAAGCCTTTAGGAAATGGCATTTGTGTTGGAATAGGGAATAGTTTGTGATTGCAAATTCATATTTTCAACATCAACTTCATTATCACTTACTAATTCCTTCCTTTTTTCTTCTTTTTCCTCTTTTTCACTTTCCACATTCTTCAATGATTGGTTCTTTTAGTATTTTACCACTCCTTAATGCAATTGCTTGGACTTGTTCCTTAGGATTAATTTCTGTTTTACTCGGTAACTCTCTTGGTTTCCTAAGGTCCATTTGTTCGGCTATTTGAGCAAGTTGATTTTCTAAAGATCTAGCCATTCCTAACATTCTATTTTCACATTGCTCAACCCTTTCCATCACTTTCTCATTTGCCACCTCCCAAGCCGGTTTGTTTTGTGAAAATTCGGGTTGAGTTATCATCTTTGGTTCCTTCCACCCAAGATTTGAATGGTTTCTCCACCCCGGATTATATGTGTTTGAAAAAGGATTATTAGAAGAAGAAGAAGGCTTGTAATTATTAACATATTGGACTTGTGCACAAGTAGATGAATCATGAGAATCACCACACAAGTGACAATATGCAATACTACTTGATGAATTTTGACTGCTAGAGACATATTTATTAAAAACATTCATCATGTTTTGCATTTGAGCACGTAACATATCTAAAGTATCAGCTTCATACATACCTTGTGGTCTTCTATTAATACCTCTTTCATTGGCCCATTGGTAGTGATTTGCCGCCATCTCTTCAATCATTTCTTGGGCTTCATCCACCGACTTTGCCATGAGAGGTCCCCTTACAGTTGCATCTATATTGATTTTTGTTTGATAATTAAGTCCATTATAAAAGGTTTGAATTATTAACCAATCAGGAAGTCCATGGTGTGGACATTTTCTGATTAAGTCCTTATATCGGTCCCAAGCCTCATAAAGAGACTCTCCTTCACATTGGTTGAAATTGTTAATGTCCATCCTTAGTCTTGTGGTCTTTTTCGGTGGGAAATATTTGTTCAAAAATGCATTGGAAAGGTCCATCCAAGTTGCAAAGGCATTTGATGGATATGCCTGAAGCCATTGCTTGGCTTTGTCTCTTAAAGAAAATGGAAATAATCTAAGTCTTATGGCATCTTCAGAAATACCATTTAATTTAATTGTATCACATATTTCCATGAAGTTAGCCAAGTGTGAGTGTGGATATTCATTAACATTACTACCAAATTGATTTTGTTGAACCATTTGAATTAATCCCGGCTTAAGTTCAAAATTATTTGCATTTACCGGTAGTCTTATTATGCTCGTGTGAGAGCTAGTTGGATCCGACATAGCAAAATCTCTTAAAGAACGAGTTTGAGGGTTTGGATTCTGGGTTGCCTCCTCTATAGCTACCTCGGGTTGTTCTTGAGGTTTAGATGTACTTGAGGTGGCACTAGTCTCCTCCACCTTAGCTTGTTCTTCTTGCCTTTGTCTGCTTGCCTTTCGTGCGGTTCGTTCTATTTTTGGATCAAATGGAAGAACAATTCTTAAACTTCTATGCATACACCTACAAAACAAAAGAAGAATAATTATTTACAAACAAATATGTACAAAGTTTAGATTAATAAAGTTAGCTTTTGCCTTAATATTGCCTTGATTCCCCGGCAACGTCGCCAAAAACTTGACGTGGTGTAGATTAGGTATAACAATTATGAACAAAAACACTACAATCAAGTAATAAAAACCTAATCTCCCAACTTAATTCGCAAGTACACAGGTCGGTTGTAGTAATTGGAGTATTAGGTGTCAAATCTCACAGGGAATCAAATACGGGCAATTACTAAAGCTTTTTCACTAACTTTTATTATCTAAACACAATCAAAATAAGATGAAGATGGGGTCCCTTCAATAGAATAGGTATATGATTGAGAACTCTTGTAGAATTCAAGTTAAAGAAGCCTAGAACATAGAATCCACTAATGAATCTTGCATGAATGACTTACTAAGTTTTACCTTGCCTTGTTTAGAATCCAATTCCATAAGTGTCATAACTAGATCTCTCGATGCAATGACAAGATTCCAACTATTCTCATGATGAAATCTTATAAAAACTTGAATTGTAATGATTCACTTAAGTATCCATTATTCTCATATGAACCACTTAAATATTATTTGTTCATTTTCCATTATTACAAGCATTTCTCAATGTCAAGTAACAACTAAATGACTTGTTTAAGTTGGCCAAGTGTAGACACCAAATTTTGACACACCGTAGACACTAAATTTTGACACACCATTTACTTTTCAAACATTGGGGAGGTGTTTATATTTTTAGGGTCAAATTTTAATTTTTTTAATAATCTCGGGGGGGGGGGGGGCAAAATAGTAATTTTTATCTGTAAATATTTTTTTATCAGTTCTGGGGGTTTTAAATTCACATTTTTACTTTCATACGTATTTTTTAATTATCTGTGATTTTTTCAGATTTAGTTGGTATTCTTTTTATATTTTACCAGCACAAAGGCAAAATGGAAATTTCGCCTCGTGAACATCATTTTAACTCATTTCAAGTCCCAAATTCATTTTTCTAATTCTTTAAGCATGTTTCTAAATTTTCTTGATTTTTTGGGAGACGATTGCTATTTTTTTTGTAAAGACTGCGTTCAAGGGCAAAATCGTCATTTTACAATCTAAATTCATTTTTTGTCAAATTTTCAGTCATAAATGCCTTTTTTAGTGTTTTAAACTTATTTTTAATTTTTGGTAATTTGTTGAAGTCAATAGTTATTTTTCTGTGAATTTTCATTGTCCAAGGGCAAAATCGTCATTTTACAATCTAAATTCATTTTCTGTCAAATTTTGAGTCATAAAGGCATTTTCTAATGTTTTAAGCTTACTTTTAATTTTTGGTAATTTTTTGATATTAATAGCCATTTTTCGTGTATTTTCGTTGTTCAGGGACAAAATCGTCATTTGACACCCCGAACGTGTTTTTATCAGCTTTAAGCTCTATCTTTTATTTTTGAAATCTACTTTGAATTCTTTTGAAAATTTTAGAGATTGCTGTCAATTCTTTGTATTAATTTTTAACTTTTAGGGTTAAAAAATATTTTTTAAATAAAATTAGTATTTTTATTACCGGTGGCATTTTTGTAATTTTATAGCATTCTTGGTGACCAAGACAAGTGGCCTATAAATACCCCTTTAATCAACCAAAGAAAAAAAAAGAAAAAATAGGAAATCCTAAAAACATATTTTGATTTTACCCTAAAAGATCAAAACACATAGCAAAACACCTTTAAACACACACATTTGTCGTCATTTTCCCAAGGCTTCCACTGTTCACATCTTCAAGTTCAAATCCAGCAAGAAGATTACATTTTTTTTAGTTCATCATCAATCATCCACAAGGTAATTTCTTAATCTTATCTATTTCCATTTTTCTTTAATCAAGTCTGATTATGTTTTTTTTTTTTAAATTTTCCTTTTAGTTTTCTTTTGTTTGTTCTATCGTTTACTGGATTTGGGATGCAATTTTCTAGATTCTGTTCTCTCCTTTCCTTCTCCTCATCCCCCTGAAATCATCGTTAATTCTTCCTTTTCTTTTCTTCCACCACCCTAATCATCCAACCACCAGTAATCCACTCAGAAACATCAGTAAATCATCATCCCTACCAGTAAATCCAAGTCTAGAACACACCACCATCACAACAGCTGCCTCTATTACCTGAAAATAAGGAACAGTAATGAAACAACAAAAAGTCTCAGCCTCCAAAATAAAACCAGAAGCCATGAAACCAGCCTTGCTCCACCAAATTACACTCGACAATCCAAAAATCTACAAAAAAAACCCTTCCCAATCAACCAGAAACCACAAATCAGTTCGACACCCATCACACAATTAGAACCACATACATAGAATTACATACTTCATACACACACACCACTCTCGGTTTGCTCTAAATTTCCACAATTCACTACCACTACTACACTCCTTCACTCCAATCATACAGGCTCACCATTCTCCTACTACTTCTCCTCACCTCACAGTCATCGGAGCCACCCCATCGCCAACATGTTTCACAGAACAACACATTAAAATTCATGGTCTATCCCCTGTCAATATTACCACACACAGGGGACCCCATCAGTCCAAACAGCCCAACGATCACTGATAATCACCACGCAATGCCAGAACTTCCTCCACCTATCTCCACCATCACCAGCCTGTTATCTAGTACCATCTGAATTCGCCGAAGCTCCACAAAACAACCACAAATCATTATGAAATCAGTCACGAATAGCCCTGAAACTACCTTCAAAACCAGCCAAAAACACCATCAATCATCACCCAACTGCCACCAAATTACTCATACCACCTGTACAGATACAACAACTGACACATACACAGCCACCCATAAAACCACGCATAGAAAAACCTCGCCATTTTTTTCTTTTTTCTTCAAATCTGCAAAAAACAGCATTTAACCACATAGAAATCCACCCCTTCAATCACCATAATTGTACACATTATCACAATCCGTCATATGAACCACAAATTTTTGTTTTAAAAAAAAAAAAAGAAATCATATTCATCAACACAACTTCCATTACTGCTGGACTCCTCTATCAATTTCTTTCCCCAAAAATAGAAATCGGAGGAAATAAAGGAGGAGATGAATTGTGAGAGAAAAGAAAGAGAAGTTGAGAATAGATGGGGTCAGACAGAAGGAGGACAAAATAAAATCAGAGGGAAAGGGGAAAAAGAGAGATACGAACAGGAGAGAGAAAGGGGGGATTTCGGGTGAAGGAGGAAGGGGAGCACACAGAAAGGAACAGAGGTAATCGGAGGAGAGCAGGGGGCGGAGGGAAGAAAAAAAGAGATTGCAGAGAAGGGAGAGAAGAGGAATAGAGTCGATCGGAGAAGATAACAGAAGCAGAGGGAGAGAAGAAGAGAGAAGCTGGAATCGAGAGAGAGAACAAAAGAACAAAGAATAGAGAAATGGCGAGGAAGAGAGGGAGAGAGAGAGAAAGAGAGACAGAGAAGAGAGAAAGAAAAAGGAAAAAAAAAAGATAGAAACAGAAAAATGAAAGAGAAATAAAAAAAACGATTAGTGGGGGTGGGTTTTAGTTTAAGTTTTTATTCTTCTTATTTCTTTTAATGTTGTAATAGTTTAATTTGTGTTGATCTTAATCTATCTTTCTAGTTTAATTATTTGATGTAGTCATTTAGATTGACTTAAGTTTAATTTCCGTTGGGCATTAGATGAATTCTAGTTTGTGACTTATTATTTTGACTCAATCTTACTTCTAGTTAATTCCTTTATTTGTTCAATGTGATCCTCAATATTCTTGTTTTATGCAATTAAATTCTCCATAATTGTAAATTGACCCACTAGATTTTATATTCTTTCAATTAGGTACCCCAATTGCAACTTGCCCCATTTTTGTTGAAGTTTATTGTTTTGTTCTCAATTTACTTTAATTTTTGTGCCTTTACCCTTAGACTTGTGTAAATTTTTAATTTTTAATTTTTACCCCTCAAGCTCTTAAAATTCATTTTTAGTCCCCTTAGTTGCTAAACTTTACGTTTTTAGCACAATTTGTCAATATTTACATATTTTAGACTTTATTTATTTTATCGCGATACATTGACGTGTGTGTTCATTTTCTTAAGTATTGGTACCGGGTCTTCAAAGAGGTATCCCTAATTCTCGTTAATTTATCTTTGTGTGCTGTAATGTGCCTTTATGTGATTTTATGTGTTTTCTTCATATATTTCTTATTTTACATGCCTTTTGCATATTTATTTATTTTATGTTATTTATTTTTTAAATTTTATTATTTCAGCAAATTTATAACATTTTGTGTTTAGCTAGTCAATGTAATAGTTATATTATTTTTAGCAAGAATTGTGTAAGTAGATAGAAAATGTAATAGATAGGGCATTTTAATTTCTCCCCTTAAATTGTAAATCAAGACCCGCGGTGTAATAGTTAGGGTTTATTTGGTTTTGCGTGCTTACGTGTTTATTTCTTTTACCGCTTTCCTTAGGATTTTTGCATCTAGAATATCATGCTTATGTGTTATGTGCTCCTACTTGACTTATATGTCTTTATATGTTTAATTTGCTTTTAATTCATATTTTACTATTTAATTCATGATTTATGGTATTCCGTCACCACACTAGTCCAACGCTAGTTGTGGCTTCATTCTTTTCCCGCTAGGCCAATGCTAGTGGGATTTTTAGAACGGGCTAGCCCAACGCTAGACCCTTAGGACATTTTAGTGTTAGGTGCATTCGTGTGCATTTTACATCCCACTTCACACACTTTTTAGTTTTTCTTTCCATTTGGCATTATCACTATTATTATTATTATTATTATTATTATTATTTTGACACATTTTTAAAATGCATGACATCTAGGTTGCATTTCACTTAGACTTTAGGACATTTGTGTGATTCGACTAGAAATAGTCGCCTATTCACGTGGGAAGCGGTGGCGTATATGCCGTTCCCCCCTCTGTGAGTAAGAATATTCAGTCATGAGATGTTAGTCCCCCGCACCCGTCATGTTGTATACCCACCTTCTTTCTTCACTTACCATATATTATTATTTTCTTTTCTTTTTTGCATCACACTTTGCATAAAAACCGGTGACTCCCTCGAGGTCTCGACTCGGGTTTTGCAATTAATGCGATAATTCTGACCAAGCTTTGACGGAACATTTCGACCCTCCCGATATTCACATTTAGACTTAGGATTTGCATTCATTTAGATACATCCAAAACGCGATAGAATCTAGGGTTAATTTAGAAAATTTTGATTAAACCTTGCAACTAGCCTCGGCTAGGTTGAAAGGGTGCCTTAGGTGCAAGCCTTTGCCTTCCCTTTCTTCAAATGTGACTCCCAGACCTTTTTCTCTCTCGTTTTTCGTAGATCGGAGTCGAAAAAGGGTTTTTTTTAAAATATTTTTTAAAAATTTTTATTTTTGTTTTGTTGAACGATTTCTCAGGTGACTTGGTACACCCTAAATCAGTACCAAGTGGCGACTCCATTTTTTTAAAATAAAACCCTTTTTTGTCAAAAATTAGTTGGCCAAAACTGTCGCATTTTTTAGTTCCGACCTTATTTTCTTTTAAAATACCATTTTTTACTAAATAACACTTTTTCACTAAAACACGATTTTTTCTTACACACGCACGGTTTTTTCAAAACTCTATCTTTTCAAAAAGGGTCCCAGACTGGACCGTCTTTTTGGAACGCAATAGTCAACGACCCACACCACTAGCACCTTTTGCTTACGATTTTTTGGGGTGCGACACACCACTTATTTTCTAACATTGGGGGACCTCTTCCTACTATTTGTAGTCAAATCCTGATTTTTTGGTAAAAATGAGAAAGGCAACAATTTTAGAGGATAAAATAGAAATTTTTTAATTGTAAACATTTTTCATTAGTTTTGGGCGGTTTAAATTCGTTTTTTGTACTTTTACACACATTTTTAAATTTTTGTGATTTCTTCGGATTTAACTGATATTTTTCATATATTTTGACAGTACAGGGGCAAAACAGTCATTTCGCCTCCTAAATATTTTTTCCGCCATCCTTGGGTCCTAAATTCTTTTTTTAGGTTTTTTAAGCATGTTTTTAAGTTTTTTAACTTTTTTCAAGATGAATTGCTATTAACAAATTTATTATTTGCATTTTTCTTAATTTTTTTATTTTGTGAGAGAACATAGATTTTATTTTTTTCGTAAGGGTAAAGTTGTAATTTTAATAGTCAAGGACGTTTTGGCCTTTTAGTCATTTCTTGGAAGATAAGTTTTTTGTGCACTATAAGTAGCCCATTGTTGGGATTTAAAGAAGGGGGAGAAAAAAAAAATGGTCAAGAGAGTTTTTAGTATTTTAGTTTTTAGTTTTTCACCAAGAACACCAAAAAACACACATTTTTTCCTACACTCATTTTTAAGTTTTCACCTATAACACCTAGAACACACACTAGAATTTTACATACATTTTCAAGCCTACACCTAGAGCACCTAGAACACACACTAGCATATCTTCAACTCTACACCTAGAACACCTATAACACACACTAGTATATCTTCAACCCTACACCTAAAACACAAAGAACACACAATAGCTAATCTCACACACTCATTCACTTTCTCTTTCACACACTACACACACTCTTCCATACACTTCTTACACTTTTTCTCTCACACACTGACACACACACTCACACACACTAGAATCACACACACAGTTGTTTCACACACTAACAAACGTTCACAAAGACAACATACAGACACCAGACACATACTACACACACATTCACACAGATTCAAACACACACAACCACATTCAATAACGCAGCCATAAACACACACGCCCATCACACGCAAATACACATAGATACACACACAAGAGCAAACACAACTAACATCCCTTTCCCCACCTGCAAAACAAAACCAGCAAGTCCTCTCCAAATTCACAATCAGCCACCCATACGACCACAGTTCCACCGCCCAATTTCCTCTCCCACCTGCAAGGAAAAATCACCAAATCATTCAATTCACCCTCTACCTAGCAACGCAGTAACCAATCAACTACCATAAGAACACCACAAATCAATCAGTTAATGCCAATCCCTTACAAATTCACAGCCAATGACAAGGCCCAAAACAACAAAGCTTTATCCCCAATTCCCACCCAAATCCACCAAACAACCTTCAAACCACCACCAAAACATCTTCACTACAGCCTCAAAACTGCCTCAATTAACCACCAAATTAGCCAATAAACACTGAAAAATAGCCCCCTAACAACCCTCTAAACCACTAGAAATTTCCCCCAAGCCACAATCAACGCCTTACCACCACCTATTGGGTCTCCGATCACTCCAATCTACGTATTAACATCCACTAAACCACGATGTAGCCATGTCTCCTTGGTCTTGGTAAAAAAACTCTCAACCTCTCTGTCAATTGTTTTATATACAATTAAATTAATGAAATTGAATGGATGGTTTAGGATTTTTTGGTGAGAGAGAAAGAAGTGGGAGAGTAAGGGAGAGAGGAACAGAGACGGGAAAGAGATAAGAGAGAACATGGAAAACAAAAATAGAGAAACTAGAGAGAGAGAGAGGGAAGTTGGAGAACGAAAGAAATTGGGAGATTTGGGGAAGCTCTGCTTTTCAGTTGAAGAAGAAAATTTGGTGGGAGAGGAGAGTCGAAAGGAAAATTTGGGTGAAGAAGAATTCGGGGATTTCTTTCTTACGAGGAAATGATTTCACGGTTTGGAGTATTGAAAAGAAACTGGTCAAGTATTGGGGAAGTTTTAATTTGTAGAATCTTATGATTTAATTCAAGAACGTGTGTAAAATCTCGCGTCTGGGCTGGCCCAATAACTTTTGAGCTTTAAACCACGAGCTCAAAATGCTTAAATCAAGTTATTTAGTAGCCCAAACGTAGGATGTTATATACTATTCTTTTTTTCTTACTCCCACCGATGTGGGATATTACAATCACCCCTCCTTTAGGCCTTTGCGTCCTCGCAAAGCCCAATTCATATCCAGACTGTCTACTCGATTGTGTTGGATTCTAGAGGTGGCTCGTACGGGCTCTAGAGGTGGCTCCCGCCCTTAAATCGACGTAGCACTTAGCCCCGTACAGCAATTAGTTCCTTCACTTCCTTGCGTAGTCCGGCCCAATACCATAGGCCCAGTCTCACCCCGTGCAGAGACCACACGAGATTCGCTCTGATACCATTTGTAACATCCCGCATCTGGGCTGGCCCAATAACTTTTGAGCTTTAAACCACGGGCTCAGAATGCTTACTCCAAGTTATTTAGTAGCCCAAACGTAGGATGTTATATACTATTCTTTTTTTCTTACTCCCACCGATGTGGGATATTACAACGTGGGGGCAGAGAATTGAAGAAAACAAATTAGGTGAGTTGGGGTTTTCAACGTTTTGTTTCCTTCTATTTTGTTTTGATTATTTTAGTTTGGTTATTACTTCACTTCACTTGACTTGTATTTTGATTGGATTTGATTTGGTTACTGGTTTGGTTAATTAGTTTGATTTATTAGGATAGTTTAATTCTTAATTCAGTCTAGGTACATTTTTTTATTCATTATTGGTTTCTTCCGTTTTTCTTTATCATGAATGGGACCTTTACATCTCAGCCCCTAGGTCTTTTAGATAACATTATGTTTCCCCCAATGACTTTTAATTTATGCATCTTAGTTCCTATTAATTAGAGATTAACCCCCCAGCCTTTAATCATTTTCAATTTGACTCTATTTGTTCACATTATTTGTTCATATAGTTGCTGGAATTTTTATTTTAACCCTTTCAAGTTGCTGAAAAATTCATTTCTTGTCTTCATAATTGCTAGAATTTCATTTTTTTAATCATTATTATTGCTGGAATTTTCATTTTTTTTGAACTCTATGTTGCTGGAATTTCATTATAAGACATTAAGCTTTGCTGGAATTTTAAACTAACTCTTGGAACTTGCTGTATTTTATGACTTAGATCTCTATTGCTACTGAAATTTCAATTTAGCCCCTCATATTGCTGAAATTTGTATTTTTAGTCTCTATTGTTGCTGCAATTGAGTTTTTAACCCCATATTGTTGCTGGAAGTTGTGTTTTAGTACTCATATGTTGCTGTGATTTATATTTTACCTTCACAAACATTGCCGGAAATTGACCCTTTTAAATAGCTGAGAATTAATTTTTGGTTTGTTTAAGTTGCTGGAATTTCATTTTTAGCCCTCATATTGCTGGAATTTGCATTTTTAGTCCCTATGGCCTGCTGTAATTATGTTTTAGCTTCTACATATTGCTGGAATTTGTGTTTTAATCCTTTAAATGGCTAGATTTTTAATTTTAGACCCCATTAATTACTGAAAATTGTATTTTAGTCCTTTATATGTTGCTGTAATTTGTTTTATACTCCCATATGTTGTGGGAATTCGTATTTTAGTGCTACTAGTTGCTAGAATTTACTGTTTTGTCTCCCAATTTACTTCTTTTTTTACATCTCTACCCCTCTAGGCTTATGTGAACTTTCAATTTTACCCCTCAAGCTCTTAGAAATTCATTTTTAGTCCCCTTAGTTGCTAAACTGTACATGTTTACCCCAATTTGGCCAATATTTCCATATTTTGCGCTTTACTCACTTATATCGTGATAAATTAACATGTGTGTTCATTTTCTTAAGTATTGGTACTAGGTCTTCAAAGAGGTACCCCTATTACTTACTAATTTCTCATTATGTGCCCCAATGTGCCTTTATGTGATTTTTATGCATTTTCTTCAAATATTTCTTATTTTGCATGCCTTTTGCGTATTTATTTATTTTATGTTATTTAATTTTCAATTTTATTATTTAGGCAAAATATACTATTTTTGTATTCAACTAGTCAATGTAATAGGTAGATAATATTTCTCATAGTTTTAGCAAAAAAAAAATTTTTGTATTTAGATAGCAAGTGTAATGGATAGGTTGTTTTACTTTTTTTCCCCTCAAATTGTAAATCAAATTCCCCAATATAATAATTAGGGCTTATTTGCTTTTTTGTGCTCATGTGCTTATCTGTTTTACTGCTTTCATTAGGATTTTTGAATATAGAATAGTATGATTACATGTTATGTGCTCCTATGTGATCTTATATGTCTTTATATGTTATTTGCTTTTGATTCATGTCTTACAATTTTAATTCGTGTTTTTATCAAATTTTATTATTTCATCACCACACTAGTCCAATGCTGGTTATGGTTTTCCTCGCCTCCCCGCTAGTCCAACGCTAGTGGGAATCTCTAAAAAGGGCTAGTCCAACGCTAGACCCTTAGGTCATTTTAGTGTCAGGTGCACTCGTGTGCATTTTACTTCCCACTTCACACATTTTTAGTTTTCTTTCCATCTTGCATGATTTTTATTATTATTATTACCATTATTTGTTTATTTTTGACACATCTTCAAATGTACGACATCTAGGTTGCATCTCACTTATAATTTAGGTCATTTTGTGCGATTTGACTAGAAATAGTCGTCTACTTATGTGGGAAGCGGTGGCGTATATTCCGTTCTCCCCTCCACGAGTAGGAATATTTAGTCACGAATTATTAGTCCCTCGTACCCGTTATGTTGCATCCCCACTTTCTTCGACCACTTATTATCCATATTACTATTTGTCTTTTCTTTTTGCATTGCATTTTGCATATACACTCGTGACTCCCTTGGGGTCTCGACTCGGGTTTCACAATTAATGCGATAATCCCGACCAAACCTCGACGAGATATTTCAACCCTTTCGATGGTCACATTTATATTTAGGATTTGTATTCATATAGGCACGTCCAAAACACAATAGAATTTAGGGGTTAATTTAGGAAATCTTGATTAAACCTCGCAACTAGCCTCGGCTAGGTGAAAAGGGTGCCATAGACGTGAGCCTTTGCCTTCCCTTTCTTCAAATGTGGCTCCCGAACCTTCTTCTCTCATTTTTCATAGACTAGAGTCGAAAAAGGGTTTTAAAAATTTTTTCTAAAAATTTTACTTTCATTTTGTTAAATGATTTTTTGAGTGACTTGGTAGACCCTGTGACAGCCCCACCTTACCCAGAGGTGCACCAAAGGGCTTAGCGGACTGCCTGCCTAGCTCTCGCCAGGTCTCGAATCACGCACTCACGCAAATATCCGAGCGTACTTAACTTAAAATAAAGCAAAATAAAATACACTAATATTAAATACATTCATACGATTTACTTGAAAGTATAAATATCACAAAGAGTTTTACATCACAAAATATAAATAATATTTACAATAAAAGCCTACTGTCGCATCCGAAAAAAATCGTAAAAGTAAAAAGTAAAGGGTTGCTAGTGGGGTCGTTGACGTCGCGTCCCGAAAAGACGGTCTAGTCTAATGACCCTTTTGAAAAAAAGCAAGTTTTTGGGAAAAATCGTGCGCGTGTGTGAAAAATTGGGTTTTATTGAAAAAGTGTATTTTAAGAAAAATGGTATTTTAAAAGAAAACAAGACCGGGACTAAAAGTGCGACAGGTTTGGCCAACTAATTTTGAAAAAGGGTTTTATTTTATTTTAAAAAAATGGAGTCGCCACTTGGTACTGAGTTAGGGTGTACCAAGTCACTCGAAAAATCGTTTAACAAAACAAAAATAAAAATCTTAGAAAAAAAATCATTTAAAACCCTTTTTTGACTCCGGTCTACGAAAAACGAGAGAAAAAGGTCCGGGAGTCACATTTGAAGAAAGGGAAGGCAAAGGCTTATACCTAAGGCACCTTTTCAACCTAGCCGAGGCTAGTTGCAAGGTTTAATCAAATTTTCCTAAATTAACCCTAGATTCTATCGCGTCTTGGATGTATCTAAATGAATGCAAATCCTAAATCTAAATGTGAATATCGGGAGGGTCGGAATGTCCCGTTGAAGTTTGGTCGGAATTATCGCATTAATTGCGAAACCCGAGTCAAGACCTCAAGGGAGTCACGAGTTTTTATGTAAAATGTGATGCAAAAAGAAAATAAAATAATAATATGTAGCAAGTGAAGAAATAAGGTGGGTATGCAACATGACGGGTACGGGAACTAATAACTCGTGACTGGATGTTTCTACTCACGGAGGGGGGAACGACATGTACACCACTGCTTCCCACGCGAGTAGGCGACTATTTCTAGTCGAATCATGCAAATGTCCTAATTTCTAAGTGAGATGCAACCTAAATGTCATGCATTTGAAGATGCATCAAAATAAATAAATAAGTAATAGTAATAATAAAAATCATGCAGAATGGAAAGAAAATTAAAGTGTGTGAAATGTAAAATGCACACGAATGCCTTTAACACTAAAATATCCTAAGGGTCTAGCGTTGGACTAGCTCGTTCTAAAAATCCACTAGCGTTGAATTAGCGAAAAAAAAAAAATGAGGCCACAACTAGCGTTGGACTAGTGTGGTGACGGAATATCATAAATCATGAATTAAATATTAAAGCATGAATTAAAAGCAAATAAAACATATAAAATCATATAAAATCAAGTAGGAGCACATAACACATAAGCATAATATCTAGATGCAAAATTCCTAATGAAAGCAGTAAATCAAATAAGCGCATAAAAACAAATAAGCCCTAACTATTACATTTGCTATCTAAATATACAAATCTTTGTAAACAAAAATGAAAGGAAAATAATCTAATTATTACATTGACTATCTAAATACAAAATACTCACCAAACAATAAGGCTTAAAAATTAAAAAGCATAAAGTAAATAAATACACAAAAGCATGTAAAAATAAAAAATATGAAGAAAATGCATAAAATCACGTAGGGGTACATAAAGAAGCAATTAAAAGGTAACGAATATACCTTTTGAAGACCCGGTACAAAAGCTTAAAAATGAACACACAAGTTAAAAGGACAACTATTTAATAAAATAAAAAGTAAAATACGAAATACTAACACATAAAAAAAATGTAAATTATAGCGAGTTAGAGGAGGAAAGCTAAAGAGTAGAGTAAATTGGAGCCTAATAGTAAATTAAACTAATTGGGACAAAAATTAAAGTTTACACGAGTCTAAGGGTAAAAATATAAATTAACGCAAATTGGAGAGAACAAAGCGATAAATTCTAGCGAACCGGGGGGTTAAAACATGAACATGTAACTGATTAGAGGGGCTAAAGCATTAAGTTATTTTTTATAGAACAAAAAAAATAACTAAATAAATTAAAATTAATGACTTAATTAAAGCTAGATCAATTAACTCGTTAAATTACTTAACAAAATTTAACTACTAAATTAAACCAAATTAAACCAAATAAAGATAAAAAATTAAACCAAATTAAGGTAAATAAATAAAGATAAACTAGCAGCAATTAATCAAATAATCAAAATGGAACAAATAAATAAAAAAATAAAAATGATACCCAAATTCCCCAAAACCCAACCCAGTTTCCCTTTAAAGCCAGGTCCATGTTATTTTTTTTTTCTTTCCCCTTTTCTCTCTATTTTCTCTTTTCTCCCTTTTCTCTTTTCTTCCCTCCGCCCTTGCTCCTCCTCTGATTTCTCTCTTCTCTTGATTCCCTCTCATTTCTCTCCTCTCCAGCTTTCTGTTCTTCTCTCGTCCTCACTTGCCTATTCTCTCTTTTGTTGCTCTGGATTCTCACTCTCTCTCTCTCAAAATCTTCTCTGCTGTTGCTCCGGATTCTCACTCTCTCTTTCTCAAAATTTTCTCTGTTCTTCCCACGCTTAATCTTCCGTCTCTGTTGCTTTCTCTTCTTCCTTTGTTTTCTTTTCCGTTCTGATCTTCTCCCCCCTCTCTCTCTCTCATACTTGAATCATTCCTCCCCAAGTCTCTCTGAAACTCTTTTTTTCTACCACAGGTTACTCCCCCTCTGGCTCTCAATTTTTCTTTCTTTTCCGTTTGTCTTTCTCTTCATCTCCCTCCCTTTTTTGCTTGCGTGGATGTGCGGTTGTGCTTCGGTTGTTTGATGGAGGGGTGCAAATTTGGTTGTTGCGTTTGTTATGGGACTATGCAGTGGTTGGATAGGGCTGGAAAAAAATGAAATTAAAGCAATTGCAGGGAATTTTGGGAGGTTGTTGAACGGAAGAATGGGGCAGTGGTATTTGTGCGAGCAGAGAAATTGCAAATGCTTTGTGATGATGGGTTTGTGCTTGTGTCTGTGTGAATCTATGCGTTCTGTGTGTATGTATCTGTGTGTTCTATGTGTGTGTGATTGTGTGAAAATGAAATTGATGTGTGTGTGTGTCCGATTATGCCTATGTGTGTGTGAGTTCTCTGTGTGTGTATGTGATCTGAGTCATTTGCTGTTTGAGCGAAAGTGTATATACATGAACTGTTTGTGAGCATTCTGCGTGTATTGTGTATTGGTGCGTGTGATTTATGTTTGATAGTGGTAAAATTTAGAAAGGTTGCTGACAATTCTGTGTTGAGGCTAGTGAATTGGGGAGGAGTGATGGTGGATTGGGTCGATTGGAATGGTTCTTGTGGGTGGTCTGTGTTTGTATGATGAACTGGTGATTGTCTAGTATCTAATTGGTGATTGTTTGGGTTTGATTGGAACTGTCAATGTGGGTGGTGACGGTAAGGTTGAAGACAGGGGAGGTAGAGGGGTGATTGTGATAATGAGTTTGTTAGGGGACGTACGATGGTTATTTGTTGGTGATTTTGCTGAGCCTGTAATGCTGATTTTGTGAACTTGGGATTGATTATAGATGATGGTTGATGATAATTTTCTGTTATTCTATTGCAGATGGGAAGTGGAAATCTAGATTTTGGCCTTGAGCGGTGGGTTTGCAGGTTGTGGAGTGTGGTTGTTTTGCAAGCATGTTGGTTCCGGTGGTGGAGATCGTGGGTTTGCTCTGGTGGTGGAAGGTTCGGTGGTTGTAATGTGGAGGGAGAGAGAAAAGGAGAGGTGATGGAGAAGAGTTTTGGGTGATGATTTGCTGGGATTTGGGTTGTATTTTGACTGATGATTTTGGAATTCCGGTGAAATTGGTGGTTTGTATTTGCAGGGGATGATGGTGGAAGCAAAACTAAGAAGAAGGAACTCAGCAAAACCAAACCCAGAAGTTAAATATCCAGAAAAAACATCAAAAGAAAAATCCCAGAAAATTAACAAAGAACAACAAGAACACATTCTAGAAAAGAGAATTGTAAAAAGAAATTGAAGTTTAAAACATTACCTTTTATTCTTGCTGAATGGATAATGAACAATAGATCTGATTAACTTGATGGTGAATGATGAACAATAACTGATAACTTGATGAACAGTGGTTGAAGAATCATGAACAGTGTCTCACAACTCTTAGAAGATGATGAACAGTGAATTAGTTCTTGATAGTGGCGGCTTAGTGTGTGTTTTTAGGTGTTTTATGTATGTTTTTATCTTCTAGGGTAAAATCAAAGTGTGTTTTAGGGTTTTTTTCATTTTTTTATGCCCCCTTTTCTCTATCCAAAAATGGGGTATTTATACTGCACAAGTCTTAACCTACAAGAAATGGTTAATAGACCAAAATACCCTTGATTACAAATTACAACTTTATCCTTTAAAAATCTATTCTTTCACAATAAAAAAAATCAAGAAAAATATAAATAATAAATTCATTAACACTAAATTACTCCGAGAAAAATTTAGAAACTTAAAAACATGCTTAAAACTTAAAAGCGAATTTAGGACCCAAAAATTAGTGAAAAATGAGTTTGGAATGTGAAATGACAATTTTGCCCTTGGACAAAGAAAATTCACAGAAAAATAGTTATTTACTTCAAAAAATTATCAAAAATTACAAATAAGCTTAAAAAACTAGCAAATGCATTTTTGACTCAAAATTGATGAAAAATGAATTTAATTTATAAAATGACGATTTTACCCTTGGGCAATGAAAATTTGCAGAAAAATAGCTATTGACCTCAAAAAATAATCAAAAATTAAAAATAATCTTAAAACATTGGAAAACGCCTTTTCGACTCAAAATTTGACAAAAATGAATTTAATTTGTAAAATGACGATTTTGCCATTGGGCAATGAAAATTTACAGAAAAAATAACTATTGACCTCAAAAATTTAAGAAAAATTAAAAATAATCTTAAAACATTGGAAAACGCCTTTTCGACTCAAAATTTGACAAAAATGAATTTAATTTGTAAAATGACGATTTTGCCCTTGGGCAATGAAAATTTGCAGAAAAAATAACTATTGACCTCAAAAATTAAGAAAAATTAAAAATAATCTTAAAACATTGGAAAACGCCTTTTTGACTCAAAATTTGACAAAAATGAATTTAATCTGTAAAATGACGATTTTGCCCTTGAGCAATGAAAATTCGAGGAAAAATAGTTATCGTCTCTAAAAAAAATTAAGAAAATTCAGAAACATGCCTCAAGAATTCGAAAAATGAATTTGGAACTTAAAATGAGCTAAAATGGCATTCGCGAGGCGAAATTACCTTTTTTCCCTTATGCTGGTAAAAATATAAAGAATACCAATTTAAATCCAAAAAAATCATAAAAAATTAATAAATTCACATAAGAGTAAAAATATGAATTTAAAACCCCCAAAAGGTGATAGAAAAGTATTTACAGATAAAATTACTATTTTACCACCTAGATTATTGAAAATTAAAAATTAAAAATTAAAAATTAAAATGCAAACATGCCTCTCCAATGTTTGAAAATAAATGGTGTGTCAAATTTGGTGTCTACACCTACACATTTTGGCTGTCTAGATACATTAAACAAAACATGTACTAGGCCCCAAAATCAGCTTTTCCAGCTTTAGTATTTTGGAAAACCTGGTTAAAGAAAACAAATGAACGGGATGAGCTATAATAGCCCAGTGAGTGCTCAAGTCATGCGGTATACCAATAACAAATAAAGTTTAAGGATTATAATGAACAAATTTAATAAATGATAAACAAGCAATGTAAATTGTAGTAAAATCAATGGCGGATACAGGCTCACTACGGGAGCAAGCTCAATCGCAGGAGTATCGAACATGATCAAGACAACAAGGATATCGAGACCGAGGTAAAAGCTTAGGTCCGAGATATTTGAAAAATTCAATCCAGAGTTACCCTCTTCGAGGAATGAAACTCATATAGGAAAGAATATCATACACCTATACCCCACAGCACCTTATATCACCCCAAACTCACCAAGTTGACTAACCGTGAAGTAACGGTGAAGTTAGCCACGGAAGTCCAAGGTCAGGCATAAAGTTCAAGCATGAGTTAGCCCTTTTCGAGACTTTACTCAGATATGAAAATTAGCACACACCGAATAGCACCCATCACCTTATATCTCTCCCATACTCACCCACGGAAGTCACACGCACAAATAACATGTTGGATAGTGAAAGCATGTAAAACATTGCAGAATAGATGCGATAAAGTACACATCTTTCCTCAAGTTGCACATTATATCACATAATATTTGTAAGTGTAACATAATATTTACAAGTAAAACACAACATTTCATCTCAGACATCAAAATAACAATGTCAAGTATTACATGGCATTTCATGCATCATGCACACATAAGAACACTCACCTGAAGCCTAAGAAAAGATTTCGTAGTATGATTGCGTCTCACTTCCGGATCCTGAAATTCACGAGGAAATAATCGTATAAAAATCCTGACTAAAATCTAAGAAATTTCATAAGGAAATTCAAGAAATACCCCAAGTCTTTCTAGGGTTTAATTTCTAGGGTTTTGGAGCTTAGGGTTTTACCCTAGAGCTTTGGGTTTTACCCTAGGGTTTAGGGTTTTCAAAATTAGGGTTTCCTAACCTTCTAGGGTTTTGGCTCGGAAAGGTTTAATTCACTAATAGCTAGTCTACAAAAATTTCTGCACGCTTAAATCACTAATTTACAGCTTATAAAGACTTAAATCATAACCTAATCACTTTTATTTCCTAGGTCTTACCGAAATTTCGGCAGCACTTCCCCTATAATCGAACTAACCCAAAAATTTTAAACCTGCAAGAAAATTCAACAACCCAATCCATTTCAACATGTTCTACAACTTCTATGTTCAATTTAAACTCAAATTCAATCAAGATTCTACTCAAATTAAAAATTCCTACTCCAAGAATCATCACCCAGATCTGCACAGGGTTGGTTTTCAGCCAACTTCGTGCCATTTCTGGGGTCAATCCACTAAGAACTAGGGAATTGTGATTACATGGTTTGAAAGTAAGTTTATAGGGCTACAACTTTCATGAAGATCATCACTTAAAATTCCAACTAGAACAGGTTCAAAATCAGGCCCCAAGTTGGCTCAAATTCCAACTAGATCATCACTTTGCAAGCTTTCTACGGTTAATACACAATGAACCACCGTGCAAGCTTTATACCGTTTGAAAGCCCTATGAATCTAGTTTCTAAAAGAACAAGAATCATTCGAATCCAAGCTATCTACACCAAGTTATGAAAGTTTTACTAAAACTGGTCCAGCATGACTGTTCAAGCATTTTTCAGTTCAAGCTTAAATCTTCAAGTACTACTATCAAATTCTTAGTATAAAACTTGAACAAAACTAAATAAAACTTAAAAGTAATAGCAAAAGTTCATAGTACATACCTTAAACAAGCTTAGAACCTTGCTTAGGAAGAAGAAAACCTCACTTTCTATGGTGGAATTTGTCTAAACTTAAGAGAGAAAAAATGAGAGAAGAAGAAGAAGAAGAAGAAGAAGATGATGATGAGAAGAAGAAGAAGATGATGGCCGGCCAAGAGAGAAAGAAAGGAGAAAGAAATAGTCTAGGAAAATTGGAAAAGAAATGAAGAAAAGGTGGGAAAAATGGTTGGCCAATTAAAATCTCACAAGAGTAAAGCAAAAAAGTGAGCTTTTAATGCAAGAGTAGTAACTTGGGTTAATTTGATTGGTTGAAATTATTAACTCTTATCACTTAATATAAGCAATAATAAGACATAAATTATTAAAGCAAAAATAGAGTAAAAATAAAGAGAGAGAAACCGGCCCTAAGGGAAAGAAAAAGAAAAAGAATTTTCAGCCAAAAAGAAAAAGAAAAGAAAGAGAAAAATTTCAGCCAAGGGAAAAAGAAAATAAAGTAAGAAAATAAGTGAAACTTTTGAGAAAAATTGAGCAAAAATTCAAGTAGTCAAAAGACTAGAAAATAGTAAAATGAACTAATCAAAATTTAAACACTAATATAAATTAAATGGTCAAGTAAAATTATTCTAACTTTAGTACTTAAGTGTTCTAGCTTAAAAATGAAAATCTTAACTAATTAACCTAATTAACTCAAGAAATCTTCTAACTAATAAATCAAGGATTAACACTTAACCCTAAATAAGAAAGAAAAATGTCTCTTATATGTGCATTTTCTAGGGTGTTACAGACCCTAACTCTATACCAAGTGGCGACTCGATTTTTAAAATAAAACCCTTTTTCAAAATTAGTTGGCCAAAACTGTCGCACTTTTTAATTCCGGCCTTATCTTATTTTAAATACTATTTTTTTAAATAACACTTTTTCAATAAAAACTCAATTTTTTCTCACACACACAATTTTTCCAAAACTTTCTTTACAAAAAGGTCACCGACCGAACCGCCTTTTCGAAGCGCAATAGTCAACGGGCCGTGCTTATCATTTTGGGATGTGACACCAAGCAAAAACAAGTGTTAAAACTTGAACAAATAAACAAACAATGCAAGCTTAGCAAGTTCTGATAATATAAGTCAGGCTTTTGGATTCATTGGCTTCATCTATATTCTAGATGAAGCCTTCAGTGAATCACGACTAATGAAATAACAAAAAGTATAACCCCAAAGTAAGAATTCATTCAACAAATGGAAGTAAATAGAAGGGAGTAAGAATTGCTCAACCAAGTGTAGACAAAGCTTCTCTTCTTATTCACCTTCAAAGTTGAACTTACAATAGTTCTCTTATAATGTTCCTCACTATTCTATTGAAGGATGAAGATAATTATATTAACTTTCTACCAAAACTAGGGTAAATTAAGCTAATAACTATTCTCGACCACTAAAAACTTCTTTGTAAAAGCTTTACAAATGACTTCTATTTATAAACAAATGTTCCTCAAGTCATTTTCCAACTTGTATGGATCATTAATGCATGGAAATGATGAAGATTTTCTTGGGGATTCCAAATGGGCATAAAAGTCTTCATTTATGATTCCAATGTATTCTCCCACTTGCAAAACTCTTTGCCCATCTGAAAATGTCTACAAAAACCAGCTGGAAGAGGATGCAAGTTGATGCCCTAATGATGTGATCCAAGGAGCATATACATTTATTGGACTTGGACTTATACTTAGTGGATTTGAAGAGACCATTCACATGGTTCAAGAGGAGCTCAAATGAGAGTTGTTCATTGCTGAAATGGATCTAAATCGCTGCTGGTTTGTTACACACATGTTTGAGCTTGTTTGCAAGCTTAAATTTCACTTTGTTTATATTAGCACATTGGGCCAAGATGTGGAGCATTGGTTTTGGATCAAGTTCATCTTCAAAGAAGGCCCAAAAGGAGTTGCTATGTTGTCCAAAACTATCTTGCAAGGGGCTAGTTAATTGGACTTGCTTGGAGAGCCCTTGAAATCACTAAATGGAGGCCCAATGGATCTTATGGAGGGATGTCCAGCCCATGATGTAATCTTGGACGAATTTTTATATTTTTTAGTTGTTAGAATTACTCTATGTCATGCACCGAAATGACACGCATGGTGGGGTCGTTGACTGTTGCGTCCTAAGAAGACGGTCTAGTCTAGTGACCCTCTTTAAAAAGCAAGTTTTTTAGAAAAATTGTGCGCATGTGTGAAAAATTGGATTTTTATTGAAAAAGTTTTATTTAGAAAAATTGGTATTTTGGAAAACAAAAGAAGGCCAGGACTAAAAAATGTGACAGTTTGGCCAAATGATTTGAAAAAGGGTTATATTTAGAAAAATGGAGTCGCCACTTGGTATTGAGTTAGGGTGTACCAAGTCACCTGAAAAATCATTTTAACAAAACAAAATAAAATTTTAGAAAAATCATTTAAAACCCTTTCCCAACTCCGTCTACGAAAAAAAATGAGAGAAAAAGGTTTGGGAATCACATTTGAATAAAGGGAAGGCAAAAGCTTGCGCCTAAGGCACCCTTTCAACCTCGCCAAGGCTAGTTACGAGGTTTAATCAAAATTTCCTAAAGCATGTGTTTGTGTGTGCTGTGACTGTGAAGATGTGTGTGAGACTCTGAATCTGCCATGCTTGCGGGATTGTGTGTGATTGTGTATGGATGTGTGCATGTGCCTCTGCCATTGTGTGCATTTTGAATGTGAATCTATGAATGTGTCTGTCTGATTGTGGAAACGTATGAATGGGTGTGCATGATTGTGTGAAATGGTGTGTAATGTGTGTCTGAGTATGTATGTGAGTAGTGTGTTTGAGTCTATGAAGTTTGTGAATGAATGAATCTGGACATGTGAATGTGTGTGTATGACAATGTGTTTATGTGCCTGGCTGTGTGTGTAAATGTGTATGTGAGAGAGAGTGAGTAGTGTGTGTAGTGTGTGAGAGAGAGTGTGAGTGTGTGTAGTGTGTGTGATTTGGAGAAGTGCGTGTTCTTGGTGTTCTAGGTGTAGGTTGAAGATGTACTAGTGTGTGTTCTAGGTGTTATAGGAGAAAACTTGAAGATAAACTAGTGTGTGTTCTAGGTGTTCTAGATGAAAACTCGAAGATACACTAAGACCTAGTAGGTGTTCTTAGTGTAACTAAAAACTAAAAACCAAAAATCAAAAACTATCTTTAAGCTTTTTATTTTTCTCTCCTTTTTTAAATCCCCAAGTGGGCTATTTATAGTGCACAAAAGACTTATCTTCTAAGAAATGACTAAAAGACCAAAACGCCCTTGTGTTAGTGTAGCACCCTAGAAAATGCACATACAAGAGACATTTTTTTTTCTTATTTAGGGTTAAGTGTTAATCCTTGATTTATTAGTTGGAAGATTTCTTTAAGTTAATTAGGTTGATTAACTAAGATTTTCATTATTGAGCAAGGACATTTAAGCACTACCTTTAGAATAATTTTACTTGACCATTTAATTTATATTAGTGTTTAAATTTTGCTTAGCTTATTCTATTATTCTCTAGCCTTTTTACTACTTGAATTTTAGCTCAATTTTACTCAAAAATTTCACTTATTTTCTTGCTTTATTTTCTTTTCCCTTAGCTGAAATTTTTCTCTTTCTTTTTGGCCGAAAATTCTTTTTCTTTTTCTTTCCCCTTAGGGCCGGTTTCTCTCTCTCAATTTTTACTCTCTTTTTGCTTTAATAATTTGTGTCCTATTATTGCTTATATTAAGTGATAAGAGTTAATGATCTCCACCAATCAAATTAATCCAAGTAGCTACTCTTGCATTTAAAGACCAACTTTTTTTGCTTTACTCTTGTGAGATTTTAATTGGTTAATCATTTTCTCACCTTTTCTTTATTTCTTTTCCATTTTTCTTAGCCTATTTCTTTCTCTTTCTTCTCCCTCTTGGCCGGCCACCTCTCCTTCTCTTCTTCTCTCATTTTTGCTCTCAACTTCTTGGAGTTTATTCTCTAAATCTTGGGCAAATCCACCATTAAAAGTGAGGTTTTCTTCTTCCTGAGCAAGGTTCTAAGCTTGTGTAAGGTATGTACTATGAACTTTTGCTATTAATTTTAAGTTTTATTTAGTTTTTTTTCAAGTTTTATGCTAAGTAATTGTTAGTAGTACTTGAAGATTTAAGCTTGAACTCAAGAACACTTAAACAGTCATGCTGGACCAGCTTTAGTAAAACTTTCATAACTTGATGTAGATAACTTGGATTCGAGTGATTCTTGTTGTTTTAGAAACTAGATTGATAGGGCTTTCCAACGGTGTAAAGCTTGCACAGTGTTTCGTTTTGCATTAACTGCAGAAAGCTTGCAAAGTTGGCTGAAAATTTGGTTCTGCGTAAGCAGTTTTGATGAAGAGCCAACTTGGGGGCTAATTTTGAACCTGTTCTAGTTGGAATTTTAAGTGATGATCTTCACGAAAGTTGTAGCCCTATAAACGTACTGTCAAACCATGTAATCACAATTCCCTGGTTCTTGGTGGAGTGACCCCAACAATGGCACAAAGTTGGCTGAAAATCAACCCTGTGCAGATTTGGGTGATGATTCTTGGAGTAGGGATTTTGAATTTGAGTGGAATCTTGATTGAATTTGAGTTTAAATTGATCATAGAAGTTGTGGTACATGTTGAATGGATTGGGTTGTTGAATTTTCTTGTAGGTTAAAAATTTTGGTTAGTCCGATTTAAGGGGAAATGCTGCCGAAATTTCGGTAGAATTAAAAGAAGAAAAATGGATAAGTGAAATTTTAAGCTTAGAATGTGTTCAATTGAGGGAAATTTAAGTGTAGGAATTTTTAGAAATGATCTAGTGATAGATTAGACTTTCTTAGAATAAGTAAGCTCTAAACCCTAGAAACCCTAAAACCAAAACCCTAGAAATAAGTGGGGTATTTTTCTTGACTTTTTCTTACTAAATTTACTAGGATTTTAATTGAGTTTTTATGTTATTATTTCTTTTAAATTTCAGGGTCCGAAAACACATCACGACCATTTCACGAGATATTTTCTTAGGCTTTCACGGTGAGTGTCTTTATGTGTGCATGATGCATGAAATGTGATATTTTATTTGATAAATATTATACGAAAATTTGCAATTACTATGTGAATACCTATGCTACTTGAGGAAAGATGTGTACTTTATCACATCTATTCCGCAATGTGTTACTTGTTTTCATTGACCAATGTGTTATTTGTGTGTGCGTGAGACTACCGTGACTAACTTCACCGTTATTTCACGGATGGTCAACCCGGCTGCACGTGAGAGGACATAAGGTGTTGGGTGTTTTAGGGCTTGATGTTCTTTCCCTTTCGAGTTGTGAATCCTCAAAGAGGCCAACTCCGGATTGAACCTGTTTGCTTGTTGGCCCTCCAAGGTTGAGAATATCTCCCTGGATGTGGTAGCTTGTACAGAGGTTATAAGGTAATTGGCGGTTAGGGTTTGTGCTTGATAAAACTGATATGTTCTTTGATAAAGACCTGAGCTATTATCTCGGTCCAAATATCGTGACTACATGATCAGTACTTGCTCTTTCTGCGGTTAAGCTTGCTTCCGTAGTTGAGCCCTGTTTCCTCCTTTGACTACATGTTTGTAACACCCTAGAAATTCATGAAAAACCCTTCATTTTGTATTATGTTCATTAGGGAAAAAAAAAAAAGTGATGGCTGAATTTGTGGAAAAAAAAAAAATATGATGAGCATGTTGTACTTAGTACCTTAAGAGTTGTACCTAGGAAATCTTGCAAGATTAATTATGGGATAACTAATGAAAATCACTTCTAATTACCTAGTGCCAAGTGGAGTCTTCCATGGTTAAAAAGTCAAGACTTACTTTGGTTTTGTCTTGTTTTGATTGGCCACTACTTTTTCCAATTTATCTCCAATTCTTTTCATTTTTACTTAGCTTAGTTTTCTTCCTTTTTCTTCTTGCTGGCCGGCTGCTTCTTTCCCTCTTTTCTCTCCATTTTCTTTCAATTTTCTTGGATCTTTTACTTCCATTTACTCATATTTCAACCATAGAAATTGAGTGAAACTTCCTCCTAAGCAACTATCTTGTCTACCTAGAGGTATTTCCCATGAATTTCTCTTTTAATTTCAAGTGTAAGATTATAGTTTTTAGCCTTAAGTTATGTTTTTTTATGGGTTGTATATGATTGATTTTGGCCATGAATATGAAGTTTTATTCCATGAATATGAGGTTTATGGACTTGTATGGCTTGTAGATAGTGATTTAGACTTGAAATGACATGATTTAAGTTTGATTTGGTTGAAAATTTAAGCTTGAACTTAAGAACACTTAAACAGTCATGCTGGACCAGTTTTAGTAAAACTTTCATAACTTGGTGTAGATAACTTGGATTTGAATGATTCTTGTTGTTTTAGAAACTAGATTCATAGGGCTTTAAAACGGTATAAAGCTTGCATGGTGGTTCATTGTGTATTAATCGCAGAAAGCTTGCAAAGTTAGCTGAAAATTCGGTTCTGCGTAAACAGTTTTGATGAAGAGCCAACTTGGGGGCTGATTTTGAACCTGTTCTAGTTGGAATTTTAAGTGATGATCTTCATGAAAGTTGTAGCCCTATAAACGTACTTTCAAACCATGTAATCACAATTCCCTAGTTCTTAGTGGATTGACCCCAGCAATGGCACGAATTTGGCTGAAAACCAACCCTGTGTAAATTTGGGTAATGATTCTTGGAGTAGGGATTTTGAATTTGAGTGGAATCTTGATTGAATTTGGGTTTAAATTGAACATATAAGTTGTAATACATGTTGAATGGATTGGATGGTTGATTTTTCTTGCAGGTTTAAAATTTTTGGGTTAGTCCGGTTATAGGGGAAGTGCTGCCGAAATTTCGGTAAAACCTAGGAAATAAAAATAATTAGGCTATGATTTAAGGCTTTATAAGCTGTAATTTAGTGATTTAAGTGTGCAGAAATTTTCGTAGATTAGTTATTAGTGAATTAAACCTTTCCGAGCAAAACCCTAGAAATTAAACCCTAAAAGACTTGGGGTATTTCTTGAATTTCCTTATGAAATTTCTTAGATTTTAGTCAGGATTTTTATACGATTATTTCTCATGAATTTCAGGATCCGGTAGTGAGACGCGACCTTACCACGAAATCTTTTCATAGACAATTCAGGTGAGTGTTCTTATGTGTGCATGATGCATGAAATGCCATGTTCTACTTGATATTATTATTTGATAAAATGTGTTACTTGAGAAAAGATGTGTACTTTATCGCATCTATTTCACAACGTGTTACATGCTTTCATTATTAAATGTGTTAATTGTGTGTGAGACTACCGTGACTAACTTCACCGTTACTTCACGGTTAGTCAACCCTGACGTGACTTGGGAGGATATAAGGTGCTGGGTGTTTTAGGGCGCGACGTTCTTTCCTTAAATGAGTTGAATTCCTCTAAGAGGCCAACTCCGGATAGAACTTTCTTGCTTGTTGGCCCTTCCAAGGTTGAGATTACTCCCTGGAGGTGGTAGCTTGTTTGGAGGTTATAAGGTGAACGGTGGTTAGGGTACTTGCTTGTTTGTACTGGTATGTTCCTTGATGAGGACCTGAGCTATTATCTCGGTCCGAATGTCTTGGTTACATATTCAGTGCCTGCTACTTCTACGGTTGAGCTTGCTCCCGTAGTTGAGCCCCGTATCCGCCCGTGACTACTTGTTAAATTAAATTGTTCACAAATTATTTATTTACTCGTTAAATATTTTATTGAACAAAAATCACATTTTACTGGTATGGTTGTATGACTTGAGCACTCACTGGGCTATTTTAGCTCATCCCATTTATTTGTTTTCTTTAACCAGGTTTCCAAAATTACTAAGGCTGGAAAAGCTGATTTGGACCTAATGGATATTTTGTTTATTGTGTTTTGATAGCCTAAATGTGTAGGCTTTTATTGTAAATATTGTCATATTTTGGGATGTAAAACTCTAGTAATATTTACACTTTTAACTAAATATTATGAATTATTTATTTATGAGTGCATTTTATTTTAAGTTAAGTATGGTTGGATGTTTAAGCGAGTGCGTGTTTGAGTCCTGGCGAGAGCTAGGCAGACAGTCCGCTAAGCCCTTTGATGCGCCTTTGGGTAAGGTGGGGCTGTCACAGTTAGGGTTCTTGCTTGCTTGCTTGATAATACTGGCATGACTCTTGACACAAACTTGAGCTATTATCTCAGTCCAAACATCGTGATTTCATGGTCAGTGCATGCTCTTCCTGTGGTTAAGCTTGCTTCCGTAGATAAGCCCCGTATCCGCCATTGACTATTTGTTAATTGAAATGTTCATAACTTGTCTACTTAAATTGTCAATTATTTTGTTCAATAAAATAATAGATTTGTGGTATGATTGCATGACTCCGATACTCACTGGGCTATTATAGCTCATTCCATTTTATTTGTTTTCCTTACTCAGGTTTCTTGAAAAATTAAAGCTGGAATGACTGATTTTGAGTATGCTAGATGTCTTCGTTATTGTAATAGCCAAACTGTATTAGGCTATCTTTGTGAAAAAAATCATGTATATTATGACACGTAAACTTTTGATGTGAATTGTACTTTATGTTGAATAAAATGAGTGTATTTTATTTATTCCATTTTATTTTAGTTTATTTTATTTTAAGTTAAGTACGCTCAGACGTTTGCGTGAGTGCGTGAATCGAGACCTGGCGAGAGCTAGGCAGGCAGTCCGCTAAGCCCTTTGGTGCGCCTCTGGGTAAGGTGGGGCTGTCACAGTTAGTGTATGCCCTAAAATCAAGGTGGTTTAAGGCTTTTTTTATTTACATTTATTTATGTTATATTTATTCATGAGGTATTTTTCTTTATCGTCTATACATATATTTCCATGTTACTTGTTAGTTTGATAAAATCCTTAGAATATTGACTATGTATTAGAGATTCTAAGGGTTACAATTATGAGACTCTAATACATAAAGTCATATTCTTAAATATCCCTAGTCATAGTATTAATGAGATTGGACATCATTAATGCGGATAGACTAGCACATACCTTGCCTCTACTTATGGTAAGTAGTGGTTGATCTCATTGACTATGGTGTGCGTGACACTTAAGCTAGTATGTGGATGCTTGTTTGAGAACAAGTTCATTGGATTGATCCGTCAAGAGTTTCAACTATAGTGCCAATGATTGAACTCTTAATGGCAATGGTGTAAGTGATCCTTTGACTTGAGATTACCATAGTATCTTGTGTGTGGATTGTTATACTTTGACTCTATTCCTCAGTGCCCGTAAAAGGGTAGCCCATAGGTTAGAGATTGGGTATAGTTTGAAGCATGGAAAGATAGTGAATAATCAATATAGGATTCACCACTCCTTAATAGGAGAGTATATCCCTTTGTGGCCACTTGTTGGAAATATTAACTCATAAATCTTCTGCAGAAGTGATAGTATAACTTGGAAGTAGTTTCAAGGTTATACATCATGGGGAGTTATATTTGTAGAACAAGAAAATATAAATTAGTCATTTTGATAGTATGCACAATACTTTTAGACTAGTTGGGATATAGTGTGGTGAAAGGATATTAATTACACGGTAGCATTGTCATTGAAGGGTATGGTCTACCATATGACTTTCCTATTCACTTGGGTGGTCATGATGCATTGCTAGACGCCACTCATGATCTAAAAGTATGAATTGATTAATTAGTGAATTAATGATAAATTAAAGTGTTTAATTTCTCTAGCTCAATTAATGAGTTATAATTTATACTTATTGCCAACGTGAATGGAACCTAATGGGTCACACACATAAAAAAACAAAATCTTTGGGTTAAAATGTAATTAAGATAAGTATGAGTTACTAATGAGGTAAATTTATGAGATAAATTAACTTAAAGGACTTATTTATAAATATTCTAAGTCTTGTAGGAAATTGGTTTCCTAAAATAAATAAAGTAACTAATTGGTTTCCTTATGGAATAGATTTCCTAAAGGAGAAGGTTTAGCTTAAAGTAAGTTAGCTAAACCTTCTTGGTTTCCAATTAGCTTTATTTCCTAAAAGACTAGAATACTTCTTCTATAAATAGATTCATGCTTTGACTCTTGAATTATTATTGCAACACAAAAAAAAAAAAAAACTAGTGAGAGAAAAATTGAAGAAAGAAAAGACATGCCTCTTTCTCTCTCTAGGCGTCTCTCTCTCTCTCTCTCTCTCCTAATTGTTAGGTTTTTTCTTCTTCTTGTGTTCTTAAATAATTCAAGGGAGCTAGCACTCAAAAGTCAAACCCAGCAAGCCTACAAGGTTCCCAAAGAAGTTGTTCGTGTGGATATCGTTAGAGGCTCTACGCTTGAAGGGCTTTCTGTGGTAGATCTAACATCATCTTCAAAGGATCTTTGCCTAATAGCATAGAAATCTTCTGTGTTTAAGGTAATCTTCATGCAAACCCCCTTGATAATCATATAGATATGTCAAAGAGATCCATGGTTAAGGTAATAAATTTTTATTTTTCTGTTGCGTTATCTATGCTATTACCTTACACCTTGACTACCAAAATTATAACTTTACCCTTACAAAAGAAATTAAAAAAAATCTATGTTCTCTTACAAAATAGAAAAAATTAAGAAAAATGTAAATAACGAATTTCTTAATAGAAATTCACCTAAAAAAAGTTAGAAAAACTTGGAAACATGCTTAAAACTTTAAAACGAATTTGGGACTCAAAAATTGGTGAAAAATGAGTTTGGAATGTGAAATGACAATTTTGCCCTTGGATAACGAAAATATATAGAAAATAGCCATTGGCATCGAAAAATTATCAAAAATTAAAAATAAGCTTAAACCTCTAAGAAATGCATTTGTGACTCAAAAATTGGCAAAAAATGAATTTATACTATAAAATGATAATTTTGCCCTTGAATGCAGTATTTACAGAAAAATAGCAAACGTCTCCAAAAAAATCAAGAAAATTTAGAAACATGCTTAAAGAATTAGAAAAATAAATTTGGGACCTGAAATGAGCTAAAGTGGTGTTCGTGATGCGAAATTACCATTTTGCCCTTGTGCTGGTAAAATATATACAAAAACCAATTAAATCTGAAAAAATCACAAAAAATTAAAAAATACATGTGAAAGTAAAAATATGAATTTAAACCCCCCAAAACTAATGAAAAAGTATTTACAGATAAAAATTACTATTTTACCCCCTCAATACTATTGAAAAATTAGAATTTGACCCTAAAAATATAAACACCACCCCAATATTTGAAAAGTAGACAGTGTGTCAAAATTTGGTGTCTACAGTTTGCCCCTCTTTGTCGGAAATCTCGTAGAGATTTCAGACAAAGACGTAGATAATACCAAATTTTGACTCACCTCAATGTGAAAATAAATGCAAGTGCAATACTGAGGCAAACGTCCAAATGAAAAACAAACAAGTGAATATGTAAAAAATGTGACCGAGCTCTCTAGGAGCTGCCTATGTATCCCAGTGAAAGAAATCAGATCAAACGTAGTTCCAACAATGAAAGTAAAAAATTTGGGCTACTTGACTTGAAAAATAAAATTAAAGCAAAATATAAAATGTCCAGTTTGCTGGAGAGATGTGTGGCCCTAGTTTGCTAGGATTGATGAAATGCAAAGAAAATATGAAAACATCCAGTTTACTAGACAAATGCGATCCCAGTTTGCTGGGGTGAAGGCAAGAAATTAAATATGAAGGTCTAGTTTGCTGGACATGCATCCAGTTTGTTTGGGTGAAATGCAATGCAACATTTGGTTTGCCAAACTAAACGTGAAGGTCCAGTTTGTTGGACATGCACCCAGTTTGCTGGAGTGAGTACAAAAAAATTAAACGTGAAAGTCCAATTTGCTGGATATGCATCCCGTTTGCTGGGGTGAGATGCAATGCAAAGTTTGGTTTGCCAAACTTGAAAAATAAACGTAAAAGTCTAGTTTGCTGGACATGCACCCAATTTGCTGGGATGAGACGCAAAGCAAAGTTTGGTTTGCTAAACTTGAAAAATAAACGTGAAGGTCCAGTTTGCTGGACATGCACCCAGTTTGTTGGGGTGAGTACAAGAAGATTAAACGTGAAGGTCCAGTTTGTTGGACATGTACCCAGTTTGCTGGGATAAGATGCAATGCAAAGTTTGGTTTGCCAAACTTGAAAAATAAATGTGAAGGTCCAGTTTGCTAGACATGCACCCAGTTTGCTGGGGTGAATACAAGAAAATTAAATGTGAAGGTCCAATTTGCTGGACATGCACCCAGTTTGCTGGGCACGAGTACAAGAAAATTAAACGTGAAGGTCCAGTTTGCTGGACGCAATAAATGCAATGATCCTGGGTTGTCAGGATAAAATGAACAGAAAGCAAGTCTAGGCTGCTGGACAAACTAAATTCATAAAGGAAAGGCAGAAAGCGGTGCCCAGGCTGCTGAACAAAATAAATTCATAAAGTAAATATAGAAAGCAGTGTCCAGGCTACTGGACAAAATAAATTCATAAAGTAAATACAGAAAGCGGTGTCCAGGTTGCTGGACAAAATAAATGCAATGATCTTGGGCTGCCAGGATAAAATAAAATGCAGAGTTTGGACTGCCAGACTAAAGTGAACAGAAAGCGAGTCCAAGCTGCTGGACAAAATAAATTCATAAAGTAAAATGTAGAAAGTGATGACCAGGCTGCTGGACAAAATAAATTCATAAAGTAAATGCAGAAAACGGTGCCCAGGCTGCTAGACAAAATAAATTCATAAAGTAAATGCAGAAAGCGATGCCCAGGCTGCTGGACAAAATAAATTCATAAAGTAAAATGCAGAAAGCAGTGCCCAGACTGCTGGACAAAATAAATTCATAAAGTAAATGCAGAAAGCGATACTTAGGCTGCTAGATAAAATAAATTCATAAAGTAAAATGTAGAAAGCAGTGCCCAGGTTATTGGACAAAATAAATGCATATGAAAATGTAAGACACAAAGAAAATGTTGAACAAAGCATTCAACTTAACTTAAAAAACTGATTTTTCTTTTTTCTCTTTTCTTTTTTTTCTTCCTTTTTTTTTTTGTTCTTTTTCCTTTTTCATTCATTTTTTTTAATTTTTCATCATTTTTTTTGCCCCAGTGTCAGCACTTGCATCAAGTTTGAATCCCCATTTTCTTTCAGTGTTCAATCATTGTCAAAAATCAATCTTTTTAAAATTTACCTTGATGGTCAAACCAAGTTGAGATCATTTCAATCAAAATTTAGCATGGTATAAGGCATAAAAAAAAAACCCCTTTTGAAATCAATCATTCCAAACAATCACCCCAGTGTAAATCTGTCTTTCTAAAATTCCATCTAAGGCATAAAGCCTCAAGATCCCTTTTGAAATCCAAATTTTTATTTAAAAAATTTGCCCCAGTATGTAACACTAAAATCAGTTTAAAATCATTCCTTTCAAATTTTGGCTCCATACAAAGCATAAAAATTCATTTGAAATCAATCCTTCTAAATATATGCACAGTATAAATAAGGTGAATTCCATTTGAAATCAACCCCTTAAAATTTGGCCCAGTGTAAATTTAAAATCAGTGCCTTCCAAAATTTGTTCAAGCATAAAGCATCAAAATCAATTTTTGAAATCAAATTTTCTCAAAAAAAAAAAAAAAAAAAAAAAATTGGCCCAGTTTTCATTTCTGACGAAGGCACCAATTGAATATAATGTGATTGCACCTGCAAAAAGAGAAAAGCACCGGCAATAGCAACAGTGATGCTGCCACATGACGGTCTTTGGCACATATAAACAAGAGTGTTGCCACCTTAAATGTCTAACATAGCCCTTTGCTTCACTTTCTACAAAGTCCCAAATTTAATGCATTCTAGTTCACAATTTAGATCAAGTCTCCCAAATAATCTTTCCATACATGTATGACTCTGACTTCTGATAAATTTAGGATTGCCTTTACTTTTTATTTCAAATTTAGACAAAGAAAATGTCAAATTTTTCGAAACATGAATTGGTTAGAAAATGCTTCACATGCAATTATGTACAGTAAACAACATGAAAAACACAAAGACTAAATGAAATACAATTAAATGAAACATTTTTCCAAAAAATTGATTTTGAAATGATAGCTTAAAATATGCCTTTTGATCTTCGGATGTCATTCCCATTTGAATTCTGACATTGGCACAAACAGATCAATGCAGACGAACAACCTCAATCAACTGTTGTCATCGACTTCTCAATGAGTTTCATGTCGACATCCTGGTTTTCTCATCCGTGATTCTTCAACTGTCACATTCTCCTAACCATAGGGTCCCTCCGGATTACTGACTTTAGGAGAAGAAATGAAATGAATGACATTGTCCAAAATTGAGATGATCTTTCCTTTTTCCATTAAAACAAACTAGTGCTCAAGGAATGTTTGGCATCAGTAAGGCAATCCTCCCCTGACAATTTGGGGTAGATATGTTAACATCATATGCCAATGTGCTAGACTGCATCATTTTGACACTTGTCAATTCTCCCATACTTGAATCATTGTTTGTCTTCAACCATTCGAAAAATGCGAGCTCAACTAGTGATTCAAGCATTGAAATCACACATGTGCGCTCTAAAATGTATTTCTCAAAAACTGAGTAAATAACCATTATGTAATTTATTGTCTTGTCTTTAATACTCATAATATCAAACAAAGGGGAAGGAATTATATCACAACTAAGCCGGTTCAATTAAATTTCTTCGCCTTACCGAATTTCACAAGTAAATAAATCATATGATCAATCAAAGTGCATCCCATGTCTATGATCAATTTAGTTTTTTCACTTGAGGGAAATTTCTTTTAGTGAACTAATCACTCAAGATACAAGAGTGTCTTTTGACATGAAAATTGACATTGGTTATGAAGGTTCCCGATTACTCAACACCCCAAACCTTAAGCAAGTAGCAAAAACTGTACTGGAGAAGTAAAATTGCCTTTTTACACAAGAATCGACATTGGTTGGATGAAGATCCCTGGTTACTCAACAATTTACTTGCACAAATTTGCAATGCATTACTCATAATTCAAATGCCGTTTGACACAAAAGTCGACATTTGTAGATGAAGACTCCCAGTTACTAAGCATAAGAACCATTGGAGTAGAAAAAAGCTACATTATTCTTTTTCTTTCTTTTCTTCTCTTTTTTTTTGTTTTTCTTGTAGCATAAAAAATCCCTCATAATAGATTTTACATCACATACCACATGCTTGCATTAATTGACCATAATCATCATTTAACATGTGAAATTAAGTAAAGAAGAGAAATTTTCATCAAACATGTAAAATTTAGATATAATTCTAACCACTTTACAAGATATATTTTCTATAAGAACAAAACTCCAAACCACATAATAATTATTTCTTAGTACTTGAAGAAAGCATTTGCCAAATCACATGAAGTAACTTCAACTGGTAGGAGAGTTAGACAAGCATCAAGATTGCAAGCCATAATTCACAAGCGTGTGAGATCCTATATCTTAACCTCACAATAACTTATGCAACACATTCCAAAGGTGAATAAGAAATTGTGGACATGAAACAATAAAACTCCCCTTGTGCAACGGTTGAAGTCTTATCCTCCACATGTTTATTCCTTTTGTTGTGCTTGAATTCTCCAAACATTCATCGAAACTTGCTTGGGGAAGTTTGCTAAACATTTTCAAGGTCTCTGGAGTAAAAGCGCTGATAAGTGTCTAGTTTGCATATTTCTTAGTGTGTCTAAATTAGTATTTTTGGCTAGTTTTTAGCGTTTAAATAATGAACAATAGTCACTTTTATGTCTATTTCTTCCAATCTTGAGTTTTGTAGCTAAAATGTGCAAATGAGAGGTTTAATGTGCAATTCATTGTTTTTCATAGGTTTTAGCTATAACGATCATCAACTTGGATCAAGTGAAGTGCATTTGAATACTACTTGGAAGTGATTTGAAGTTGATGAGAAGTAGGGAACGAAAACGTCCAAGATGTAGTATGAAGAAGCAATAGTAGAAGAAGAATTGGTGAGAAAAGGATTTGATTGCACCGACATGTTTCCGTGTTCTGGCAATATCTTGAGCTAGAGACATTGAATTGATATTATTATTGAAGCATTTTAAAACGAAGAGAATTCTCTACAATTCTTATGCAGACCTCAAAGTTTGATTCTCACGTTTACAGTGTCAAATTGCCACATTACTGAAGCATTCTAGTGCAGCGATGGTCTTCCAACCACGTCTCGGTGTTTTGGCAATATCTTTGTGTACACAACTCCAAACGACCTGATTTTTGTGCTCTTGGAAAGCTAACTCAAAGGGTTATAACTTTTATGTTTAGATAAAATATATTTTGGCAAACTTTCTGACCAAACCTGTGGCCGAATCCACACCGCGGGTTGCACGGTGGGTACGGTCAGAAAGAAGTTGTTAATTGAAGCCGTGGTTGTATCCTCGCCACGGGTTTCGACGCGGGTTCAGGGTGCAGATGTACGATTTTGAGGCACTTTGGGGCTATCTTTCGGTGGATTAATTCATATTCTTTGTGCACGGTGAGAATACATCTCTGGAGGGTTTTGGAGTGCTAAAAAACACAAGAGAGAAGCGTAGCATAGTATAGAGAGAGATTAGAATAGAAATTAGCAAGGGTCTCTCTTAGAGAGATTTTCTCTCTTTGAGAAAGCCACCCCTTTAGATTAGTAAATCTCTCTATAGAATAGTGCTATTTGGAGGAGTCTCTTGTACACATCAAGATTGGATGAAGAATAGAAGATTTGAACTTGTTCATCAATCAATAAGTTTTCTTTATTCTATTTTTGTCTCTTTCTTGATTTATATGGATCTATGTATTAAAGTTTTGATCTTTTATGTGAAATTCACTATGGGTATGTGCTAAATTGTTAATCTAGGGTTAGAGGAAACTAATGAATTCATGCATATGACTTGTTTGTGATTATTCATGTTATCTTGTGCTTTTTTGTTCTCTATTTTGGTTTGCATGGATTTGTAGTTGCTTGATCACCAACTATGAATTGATTGTTGTTATTATGCAACGAAAGTTGGTAATGATAATGGAAAAGGAATAGCTGAAGTCTAGGTTGCATGTCACACGAGAGTAGTGGTGCAATAACCTTTTCCCTATGGGATCGACCCTATTGCCCTATACTTAATATGATCTGTGCACTTGCAGTATATAGGGTAATTAGGTTTTATAACTTGATTATTTGTGTGTGATAGAATTGGATTATTTGCTATATTTTTAGACCTAATTAATGCCTGTCAAGCGCATCTTACCCAAACTCCTTAACCCATTTCTTGGTGCCAATATTTGTAGCTTCTTTTTCTTTCAGGTTAAGCTTGGATTCACTTTTTGTACCATTCAGATTCCTTAACACAAAGTCCAAATTCCTTTTCAGTGTCATTCTAGCTCCTCATTAATAGGTTGCATTATTTTGGAATCCGGAGAGAAACCGAAGTGGCAATTATCAGCTTCAAATAAGATGACATCCAAAGACCATGGGCATTTATTTTCACCATCAAAAAATACAAGAAAATGTTTTTCTTTTCATTCAATTTGAGCTTACATTCACTCTTCAAAAGAGAAACTTTACAATGACACAAACCTAACATTAGGCTTTGAGAAGAATATGACGTTTTTCAAGGTCTCATCAAAGAATCATTTGCTCAATATAACAAAAGATTTGAAGAAAACTTTTTTCAAAAGCTAAATGCAAGATATGAATCAAATGTCATAAACAAATTTGAGAAAGCAACTTATTTAAGGCTTCATCTAAGAAAAATTTTGGACACAGGCAATCTTAAATTTACAGAAGGAGTGCAATTATTAGCATCCAAATTATTTCTATTCTTGTTACAATTATCTAGCTATGAAATATAATTTTATTTATCACATTGCTTATCCTAACCAAACTCACCTATCTAGGTTCTAGGTACCATCAATTCTAAAAAAATCGGTCGTCCATGATCCTTCGAATAATTCAAAAGAGCACTCATGTTTTTGATGGCCTAATGGGTCTTGAGCATGTGATAGTTTATTTGGAATTGAAAAAAAATACTCGAATGTAAGACCAAATATGTATAAGATGTCTTTCTTATTTTACTGCCTCCATTAGAGGACCTGTAAAATGAAAAAAAAAATCAAAATTAGTATAAGTAAAAACAAAAAACGGATGCATGTCCTAGAGGGAGCCCTTATTATGCCAAGGGTAGGCCTAACATGAGATGCAATCCTTTAGAGTGAGACCCCCCTTTTTAATCGTAGATGGGCCAGATCCGCCGGGAAGAGATGCCTCCATTCTGCTCGTATTACCTTACCTAGTGTCTCACTCGCCAAGATTTACCGAAAATATAAATGTTCATGTCTTTTTAGGGTTAAGTACCCAAAGACAAAAAGATGGCTTCCTATCATGAGATTCCCGAAATGGCATCCCCTCAAGGGCTTATGGCAATGATTCCATTTATTGAAGTAAGTAAGTTAAAATAAATGTAAAAATGCAAAATGTCTAAATACTTATTTAATAAAGGTGTGTAATTTCTGCGAGAAAAGATGGCACAATGAACTGTGCCAAGGATGATTTGCTTCAAATTGTTGATTAAAAAATTGAGCCTTCAACGAGGTTGGGGATACAACATTTGAAAGAAAAATAAAAAATCATTGGCTTTACCTAGGAACCTACAAGTAAAAAATGTATGTTTAAAACTCACTTTTTGTGCAATGTGGGATCGGGAGGGTGGGGGATACGGCAAAAATGACATATAAATTCTTTGAAAAAAGGATAAATGCCAACTGTGCAAAAATTTGACCACTTTAGTGCATTTATTGACTCTAAGAAAATTTAGTTCGGATAAAACTGACAAGTACAATAATGGATGGAATTAAACTTTAAAAAGGTCTAAAGCTACAAATTCTTCTAGAAAGGTACAAGTTAAAATATCAAATTTTCGAGATTTTACAAAATTTACAATGACTTAGGACCCTCGAGGTGCCTTATTTACGACGAAAAATGCAATTTATAAAATTTTATGAAAATCTCATTTCCATCTTTCTTGAAGAAATTAATTATGAAAACATAATTTAAACATTCCCAAAAGAGGGTTGGCTTCCTACGAGAAGCACCATGCCAGGACTCTTTATTCTATAGTTGTGAATAGCAATCAAAATAAGGAAAGAAATATGCGTTAGTTTATTCAACAAATAACACATAACATATTGGCAAAAACAAATAATACACATAGATAACAGTAAATGGCATAACAAGGAAAATAAAGGAGGCTTGGTTCCCTCCTCTCAGTGCCTAGTGTGCCTGATAGGGTACGGCTAACTCTACCCCTAGGTTATTCTACATTGATGCATGAGGTTGGGCTTACTAATGCATCTAGACTCGATTAGGCTGTCGGTTCTCAAGCCTTCAGACCTAAGGGTAAGGGTCATCAATCCCAAAGCCCTTGGTCGATGGCTCGAAGTAATCCCCCGGACACTGCTACGTGCATATCGTGCCCCGGCCACGTGTCCGAGTGGATCTATTCCTTAAATGCCCAAATCTCTAGACTTGTGGACTCAAGCCAAGAGTTTGGGTGATCTCCTAGACATGGTCACGTGCACATCGTGCCACAATCACACATCCAAGTGGATCAAGCTTGCGATACAGCTTAAGGCTCCCAAACCTTTAGACTTAGGGACCCAAAAGTAACAGAATCTGTCAAGTTCCAAGGGTCCCGGTCAGTGGTTCGAGTGTTCCCCTAGACACCGCTACATGCATGAATGCGATGGCCACATGTCTAGGCAGATCGATCCTAGTCCTAAAGGGATAGGTGGGTGGCAACCACCAAAAAGAGAAAAATGGTAAAAAACATCGAATGCACGTATGAAGTGCTCCTTATGAGAGGAGGGCATGATAAAGCGTGGGATCTAAGGTTGACTGATCCCCTCCCCAAATGCAAGCGCAGTCAAATAAAGCAAAAGTAATTAAATCATACATACATCACATATGCAATAGAGAGACGGGGAGTGTGTGAGATACAAAAGAAAATCTAAAAACTTAGAAATGAAAAATGCAATCCTAACATCCAAACGCGATGGAATAAAGGGTTTAAAGAAGAAAAAGGTGATTAAGCCTTGTGCTCGGACTCACTAGCGATTCCCCATTAGAGTCGCCAAAAATCCTATCGCGCCCCGAAATGACACGCACAGTGCAGTTGTTGACTGTCGCATCCTGAGAAGACAGTCTAGTCCGGTGACCCTCTTTAAAAAGCAAGTTTTTGAGAAAAATCATGCGCGTGTGTGAAAAATCAACTTTTTATTGAAAAATTTTTATTTAGAAAAAACGGTAATTTGGAAAACAAAAGAAGGCCGGGACTAAAAAATAGGGCAGTTTGGCCAAATGATTTGAAAAAGGGTTTTATTTAGAAAAATGGAGTCCCCACTTGGTATTGAGTTAGGGTGTACCAAGTCACCCGAAAAATCGTTTAACAAAACAAAATAAAATTTTAGAAAAATCATTTAAAACCCTTTCGCGACTCCGGTCTACGAAAAAAAATGAGAGAAAAAGGTCCAAGAGTCACATTTGAAGAAAGGGAAGGCAAAGGCTTGCGCCTAAGGCACCCTTTCAACCTAGACGATGCTAGTTGCGAGGTTTAATCAAAATTTCCTAAATTAACCCTAAGTTCTATCGCATTTGGATGTGTCTAAATGAATCCTAAGTCTAAATGTGAATATCGGGAGGGTCGAAATGTTCCGTTGAAGCTCGGTTCGAGATTATCGCATTAATTGCGAAACCCGAGTCGAGACCTCAGGGAGTCACGAGTGTAGATGCAAAAATGAAATGCAAAAGGAAAAGAAAATAATAATATATAGTAAGTGAAGAAAGAAAGTGGGTATAGCAACATGATGGGTACGGGGGAAACTAATAGGCTCGTGACTGAATTGTTCCTACTCATGGAGGGGGGAACGGCATGTACGCCACCGACTTCCCACGTGAGTAAGCGACTATTTCTAGTCGAATCACCAAAATGACCTAAAGTCTAAGTGAAATGCAACCTAGATGTCATGCATTTGAAGATGTGTCAAAAATAATAATAATATAGTAATAATAATAATAAAATAATGCCAAAATGGAAAGAAAACTAAAAGTGTGTGAAGTGGGATGTAAAATGCACATGAGTGCACCTAGGCACTAAAATGCCCTAAGGAGTCTAGCGTTGGACTAGCCTGTTCTAAAAATCCTACTAGCGTTGGACTAGCTGGAAATGAATAAAGCCACAAGCTAGCGTTGGACTAGTGTGGTGACGGAATAACATAAAACATGAATTTAAATAGTAAAGCGTAAATTAAAAGCAAATTAAACATATAAAGACATATAAAGTCAAGTAGGAGCACATAACACATAGGCATAATATCTAGATGCAAAATCCTAATGAAAGCGGTAAAATAAATAAGCACGTAAGCATGCAAAAACAAGTAAACCCTAACTATTACATCTGGGGGGTTTAAGTTACAATTTTGAAGGGGGAGAATAAATAAAAAATGACCTATCTATTACATTTATCTATCTAAATACACAATTTTTGCTAAAATATAAGAAATGTAGCCTAAGTATTACATGGACTAGCTAAATACAAAAATATTACATTTTTATCAAAATAATAAAATTTAAAATAACATAAAGTAAATAAACATGCAAATAACATGTAAAATACAAAACTTGTAAAGAAAATGCAAAAAAATCACATAGGAGCATGTCGGGGCACATAAAAAGAAATTAATGAGAAATAGGGATACTTCTTGAAGACCCAGTACTAAATACTAACAAAATGAATAAACACGTCAAGGTGCCACAATTTAGGTAAAAATAAATCATAAAAATGTAAATTCCCAACAAATTGTGGGGCAAACATGCAAATCCCAACAAACTAAGATGAAAAGCATAATTTACAGCAAATACAAAGGGGCAAAAACGTAATTTCAGCAAGCTTGGGGGTGATAAAATGTAAATTCTAGCAACCCCTAAGGCTAGTTGCAATTAATCAAAATTTAATTGAAAGAAACTAAAAATTAGGAGGGGTCAATCTAAAATTATGGAGGGATCTAATTGCTAAAAGTAAAAATCTGTTCTTAGGGCAGATTAATAGTGATCAGGAAGCAAATGCAGTTGAAAGATAAACATTCACACATTAATAGAAAACTAAAATCAAACCAGATTAAATAGTCACTTAGTTTGACTAAAAAAAATTATTCCTAGAGTAGTCTAAAATGAGCCAAGATCATAGAGATATGCATAACAAATAACTAACCAAATGACTGAGATGAAAATTAAACAAAGTAGCATATTAAACCCTTTTTCCCAATCATCATTTTCTTATTCCAGAAATAGGAAAAACTCTCTAACACCAAATTCTCTCTAATCTCTCCTTCTCTCCAGTTGATCTCTATCTCCCCTGCCACTCCCCTGGTTCTCTTTCTTTCCTCCTCACTTTCATTCTCTCTGCTTTCCATTCTTCTTCTTGAGCCTGATTTCTCTCTTCTCTCTGTTTCTCCATTCTTCCCCTATTTCTCTCACAGTATCTCTCTCGTTCTCTCTCACTGGTCTCTGTTTCTAATCTCTAATGCTCTGTTTCTACATTGAATCCCTATCTCTGCTTTTCTTTTTGGTATGCTCTTCTCCCCTCTGCTCTCTCTTCTTCTTCTTTCGATTCTCTCTTTCTAGACCTGCTCTCTGCCTTCTCCAACTCTCTCTTTGTTTCTTTCTAGCTCTGATCTTTCTACCTCCATCTAATCTTCTCTCCTCTCTCTTGTTCCTTCTTTCTTCTTCTCCCGGACCGAATGCCCCAATTCAAATTTCCCTAAATCAAGTTCTTTGAAATTCGACTCTTTGAACATAAAATTTTCCATGATAGATTAAACATGACTCACGCAAGTCTGTTGGACCAAATTCAAGTCAATTAGAGAAGAACCAAAGGCTTTACCTCTTCAGACGAGAAGGAGCGACAAGATGGTAGTGAATTAATTCTGAAGCAGGAGGGCGGTGGCTTTATGGTTGATCTGGGCTTCTTGTTTGCTGTGGATAAGATGGAGAAGATGGGAGGGGATGGAGGCATTGTAGTTGGTCACGGCAATAGTGGCGGATGATGGTGGTTTGGGTACTTGAAGGTGGTGGTACGAGCCTTGTGGATATAGGTGATGTGGTGTTTAGGGGTTGCTGACCATTGCTATTTTATTGCTGGTTTGTGAGGGAATTATTTTCGGTGGAGTTGCAGAGGTAGTGGTTCGGGCATTGGGCTGTGATTTGGGATTAAGGACAATGCGGTTGGGGCGAAATGGCGACTTAAAGTGGTTGCTGAAGGTGTTGTGGTTTGATTAGGGGCTTTGTTGATGATGACAGGTTAAAGTGTGATGATGCTGGAAGGTTGCTGATGATGGTTCATGGAGGTATAGTGGTGATTGGCAAATGGAGAAGGAACTAGTGGCGTGGCTTTGATGGTGGCTATGTGAGATTGTCCGACTGTTCTTGCAGGTGGTAAGCAGGAGCTTACAATGGAAATTTTGGTGCCTTTGGCTTGTTTAGGCTATCAAATGGACCGTTTGAAAGGCTGGGGAAGGGTAGTTTTGCAAGTCAGTTCTGTGGTTGTGTGTGTGTCTGACTTGGTGGCTTTGCTACTATGGTGGTTGGGTTGGTGGTGAAACTGGTAGTTTGGCATTGGACAGGCTGTAGAGAGTAGACTGGTGGTCTGTTTGGTTGTAATTTGAGCTACTGACTGTGACTATGGTTGTAGGTTACAAAGGGGATGGAAGAGGACTGAACTTGATTTTTAATTGGTGTGGAAATTTGCAGGAGCTGGTCTTGTGAATTGGGTGGTAATTGCAAGTATGAAAGATGGTGGTGATGAATGGAGAAGACAAGGAAGGCTATGACGTTTTCGGTGGATTGTCTTGCAGGTGAGGCATGACCAGTTGTTGGTAGTTCACTGGTTATTGAATGGCTGGGCCTCTGGTGGTGATTATGATGAATAGTTCTAATGGCTGTTGGGACTGTGGGATGATGGATTGAAGAAATGGGGGATTTGATTATGATGATTGTGGGTGATGGTGGAGGAACGTGTATGTGTGTGTAAATAAGCATGTGTTTGTGTGTATTGTGACTGTCAAGATGTGTGTGAGACTCTAAATCTACCATGCGTGAGGGATTGTGTGTGATTGTGTATGGATGTGTGCATGTACCTCTACCATTGTGTGTATTTTGAATATGAATCTGTGAATGTGTGTGTCTGATTGTGGAAACGTATGAATGGGTGTGCATGATTGTGTGAAATGGTGTGTAATGCGTGTCTGAGTATGTATGTGAGTAGTGTGTTTGAGTGTGTGAAGTTTGTGAATGAATGAATCTGGACGTGTGAATGTGTGTGAGTTACTGTGTGTGTTTATATGCCTAGCTGTGTGTGTAAATGTGTGTGTGAGTAGAGTGTGTAGTGTATGAGAGAGAGTGAGTGTGTGTAGTGTGTGTGAGAGAGAGTGGGTAGTGTGTGAGAGAGAGTGTGAGCGTGTGTAGTGTGTGTGATTTGGGAAAGTGTGTGTTCTTGGTATTTTAGGTGTAGGTTGAAAATGTACTAGTGTGTGTTCTAGGTAAAAATTTGAAAATACACTAAGACCTAGTAGGTGTTCTTGGTGTTACTAAAAACTAAAAACTAAAAATTAAAAACTCTCTTTAGGCTTTTTATTTTTCTCTCCTTTTTTAAATCCCCAAGTGGTCTATTTATAGTGCACAAAAGACTTATCTTCCAAGAAATGACTAAAAGACCAAAACACCCTTGACTACCAAAATTACAACTTTACCCTTACAAAAGAAATTAAAAAAAATCTATGTTCTCTCACAAAATAGAAAAAATTAAGAAAAATGTAAATAACAAATTTGTTAATAGAAATTCACCTCAAAAAAGTTAGAAAAACTTAGAAACATGCTTAAAAACTAAAAATGAATTTGGGACTCAAAAATTGGTGAAAAATGAGTTTGGAATGTGAAATGACAATTTTGCCCTTGGATAACGAAAATATATAGAAAATAGCTATTGGTCTCGAAAAATTATCAAAAATTAAAAATAAGCTTAAACCTCTAAGAAATGCATTTGTGACTCAAAAATTGGTGAAAAATGAATTTATACTATAAAATAATGATTTTGCCCTTGAATGCAGTATTTATAGAAAAATAGCAAACGTCTCCGAAAAAATCAAGAAAATTTAAAAACTTGCTTAAAGAATTAGAAAAATAAATTTGGGACCTGAAATGAGCTAAAATGGTGTTCACGATGCGAAATTACCATTTTGTCCTTGTGCTGGTAAAATATATAAAAAAACCAATTAAATTCAGAAAAATCACAAAAAATTATAAAATATGTATGAAAGCAAAAATATGAATTTAAACCCCCCAAAACTAATGAAAAAGTATTTACAGATAAAAATTACTATTTTGGCCCCCCAAGATTATTGAAAAATTAGAATTTGACCCTAAAAATATAAACACCACCCTAATGTTTGAAAAGTAGATGGTGTGTTAAAATTTAGTGTCTACACTCTACAATTGTGTTTTTAGCTAAGTATTATTGTTAGCTTAGGTATAGACTTAGTAGTTGCTTAATTCTTCAATTCTAGAAAGTTCTTTATAAGCCTATTTATGGGCCTCTTATTAGTTACAAATTTTAAGAAGAATTAGTCAGAAAAATTGTGTGTTTTCTCTATTGTGAGAATTTTCTTGGTTCTTTGTCAATTAAGAACTACTCTTGGTCTTGTCAAGCTTGCTTGTGGCAACCATCAACTTCGCTTAGAGTTTTTCTTGTGTTTTTTATCAAGTCTTAGAGTTAATTATGTTAGACGAGTGAAATCGCTCAACTTGGTCTAGTCTAGTTGTTCTTAGGCTTGTTTCATCTTCTCAAGAGAGATTCAAGGCAAAACAACTCCACGTTAAGGGTTCCTTGGTTCACGAATCAAACGAGGTCTTGAGTTCAAGGAGTTGCATACCTAAAATCCAAGACTTTCTTGGCAATGCAACTGTGTGCGCATCACCTAGAAAATCCAGCCGACTTACGATCTGCAGATGGTAATAATCAAATGACAACCCATGGATCTCCATCCGCAGATCACATCTTTGTGGCCCCCACTTGATTTCTGATTTTTGCTGAGCTGGACCTTATGTGTGCAAGCATTTTCCACATATTTCCAAGCATTGTGATGAAGAATTGGATTTTTTCATTATTTTTGCACAATTATTCCTAAGTTGTTCATCCACTTCCAACTCTTTGAATAACCATTGGCCTTGATTTTCCTTTACTCCAATTGATCCAAAATGAGTTTTAGTATGATGAACCTACAATTATTCACAAAAATTGTGCATTAATTTCCTCAAATAAGAATTTCACCTTAAAAACCCTAATTTCAGTAAAAATCCTAATTCTTATGAATTGTTGGAAAATGAGTCATTTGCAACTAAAAATACTATATTTATGCTTAACTAACATCTAAAACATGTAATAATAATTATCATAATATTGGTAAATTTATTACTTATCACAAATATATATCCGACATCTTTCACAATTTGTTGCTTCCATTGGAGGACCTGTAAAAATGAAGAAAATCAAAATTAGTATAAGTGAAAACAAAAATGGATATGTGTCCTAGAGAGAGCCCTTATTATGCCAATGGTAGGCCTAACATGAAATGCAATCCTTTAGGATGAGACCCCCCTTTTAACTGAAGATGGACCAAATCTGCCAGGAAGAAATGCCCCAATTCTACTCGTATTAACTTACCTAGGGTTTCACCTACCAGGATGGTACTGAAAATATAAACTTGCATGTATTTTAGGATTATGTACCCAAGACAAAAGGATAGCTCTCCTATAATGGGATTCTCGAAGTGGCATCTCCTTTAGGGTTTATGCATGATGCCAATTTATTTTAGCAGGTCAAATAAATGCAAACTTTGAAAAATTTCCTAAAGATTTTTTTAATCTATTAAAGATGCAGAATTTTTTTGAAAAAGATGGACCATGAATTATACAAAAGATTATTGACTTTAGACTCATTTATAAAACACAACATTGAAAGAAAATAAAAAATCACAATTTTATCTAGGAACATATAAGTCAAAAATGTCAATTTATTAAAATAAGATGAAATATGCATGGGGATAAAGCAAAAATGATGCATAATTTTCTTTAAAAAAAAGGATAAATGTGAACTATGCAAAAGGATGACCGCTCGGGTACATTTATTGATTCTGAGAAAAATTAGTTCGGATAAAACTAACAGGTAAAATAGGGATAGGTAAACTTTTGAAAAAGATTTGAAATTACAACTCTTATTCAAGACTATACAAGTCGAAAAATAAAATTTTTGAAACTTTACAAATATACGATAATTGGACCTTTGGGTATTTTGTTTACAACCAAATGCAATTTGCAAAACTTTATGAAAATCCTATTTTTGTCCTTCTCAAAGAAATTAGTTGTGAGATGAAAATTTAAACGTGCTGACAAAGGGTTGGTAATAGGTACAGAATTGGAGTAGTGTTTAAGTGTTTGTTTAGGTCGTTAGGAGTAGTTTTTTAGTAGACTATGTTAATGTTTGATTGATTTTTCCTTTTATTTTAGTTTGAATTGATATTTATAGTTTCTCTTTATGTTTGTTATAAATTGCAAGTTTGACTAACTCTAGAGTGACAAAGGAGTCTAATTGCCAAGAATATAGATGTTGGTGAAGGATGAATGAAGAAAGGAGGTTGGAGCTGTGCAGAAATTCATGAAAGCAGAAGAAAAGCTCTACCCGTGACGATATCCGCGCGCAGATATGTGCCGCATATTTTCTCAACCACTAAGGTTGAATGTCGCTGGAAGGGGTATCCATGACAGTATCCGATCGCGGATACATGTCACGGATACAACGATATTTCTATTTTGCTACAGACGAGAGCGAGAAAAAGAAGGGACTTTCCAATTTTGAAAACTTCTACTGCAACCCAACTGCTTCCCTTCTGAAGAGTAGTGTAGGGCAAGATGAATTCTATAATTTTTTACACACACATCGTAGCTTTACGTGGTTCAGACTCTAGAATTAGTTTTTTCTCTCTCTTTTAGCCCTAAGTTTAGAGTAGCAAGCAAGAGAAGATTGTGGATGAACAAGCAAGGGATTTGTGCAGTAACTTTTGACGATTTCCAATAATCAATAAGTTTTTGTCTCCATTTCTCTTGGTCTTGCGATTCATTATGTTGTTTGAGTTGAAAGATTGCATCTTTGTTGACATAAGTATGTGTACTTAATTTATTCATGTCTAGGATTTAGATGATTGTTATGACTGATGGTTGTTGAATAACTAAATATTCTACCCATGTTGCTTTGTTCATTGCCTTGAACTGTTTGGGTTGTAATTGGGTGGCCAACAATTATAACTGTCTAAATTACTCCTAAGCAACGGGAGTTGATAGTGGTAGTGGAAAGAGGGCAAGTGAAGATTAGGCAATATTTCACATGAGAGTAGTGGTATTCCTAGATGAGTCTCGGGCAATCCATACAGTAAATGAACCAATATTAATCACTTTACCACGAGAGTAGGAATTGATTAATAAGTTGGTAATTACTAGTTTGTCACGAGAGTGAAAATTAGATAAATTGGGATTGGACTCTGAACAAGGTAATTAGAGGGTATAATAGAGGTTAATCGTTAGTGACCTAAGTCATAGCATGATTCTAGATCCTAGGCATTCATTTCCCACATTCTTCTTAGAAGTTGTTATCTCGTTTTAGGTAATCCTTAGTTAGTTTTCTTTCTTTAGTTAAATTCACTCTAGTTCGTCGTCTAGATAATGGAAGAGTTCAGAAAAATCTAGTACTTCTTGACTGTTCCCTATGGGATCAATCCTATTCCTTATACTATTGTGCTATCTGTATTGTTGTAGATACAGGGAATTAGGTGATTTAATTTGATAGGTAGTGGCCCTTTAGGCTGTTCTTTTATTGACCTAATTCAAAGCTTATCAAGTTTTTGGTGCCATTGCTGGGGAAAAGATAAGAATACTTGGGCTAAAGCACGCTTTATTACTCTAAACTTGTTTTTGTTTTTGTTTTTAATTTTTCTTATTTTAGCAAATGGAAGTTGCAGAGTAGATTTCAATTGTGCAACCTTAATTTGACTTGAAGAGATGGCGGATAATTATATTGATTGGGCTAACGAAAGCAGTAACGTGAGAATATCTACAGGTATGTCTAGATGCGAAACTCTTAATATGTTGAAAGCACATATGGATGAATTGTTGAACTCAGTTTATTTGTGATTTGGTAGTGGTTCTTCTTATTCTCAAGTAATTGTGGATTATTGTAATTACTGTGGTGGAAATCATAATTCATATGATTGTTTTAATTGTAGACAGGTACAATATGAGGATAATTACTACTATCTCCCTCAATATAACCCTTACCCAAATACCTATGACCCGGGGTGGAGGGATCATCCATGTTATGGATGGGAGAATAATTGGAACCATCAACAATCAATTTGGGAAGAACCTAGCTTTTAATTTTATCCATCTCTTGTAGATTCAAGACCTGAGTGGGAATCGACACTTGAGAAATTGGCTCAATCAACATTAGAGAGATTAGCTAGGATGGAGAAAATTTTTGAGGATCAACTTAACCAAATTGCTAAATTTTTGCACATTAGGTACCAATATCACACACTAAGTGATTCCGAGTTAAATCCTAGTGAGCAAGTGAAAGAAATTACCTTTTGTAGTGGTGACCAAGTAAGTGAATCTCCATCTATAGCACATGACCCCAATTATGAGTTGGCCACTGTGGGATTGTCCAAACTGATAGATGAAAAATATGACCAACTGACCACAATGTACATGAATCTTAGGGTCCAAAAAGAACATGAGCATGCTAAGGAAGAAAAAGAGAGTGAGGAAGGAATTGTGAGTGAGGCTAAGAGTTTTAGAAGAACAATTGAAGGAGTAGAAGCCTCAATTCCAATTACTTCTCCCATATCACAGCCAGCATCTTGTGTTAACATTTGTGATTCACTGCATATTACTCTTCCATCTCGTCATACTATTTTCCAGGTTCCTTATGCAAAGTTTCTTGATGATGCCATGATACATGAGAGGAAGCTGGACGATCGTGTGATTAAAGACTTCATGGAAGAATGTAGTGTCTTTGTTGATGTGAAGATACCACCAAGGTTTAAGAATTTCAGGTTGCAAGGTGCTCAAAAGGAGAAATATCTAATGGTTGAGATCAAAAATACCAAGACGAAGAAGGAATGGGCTTCTAATGTTTTCCATCAAAGGGTTACACGAAAGTTGATGGGAAAGTCTGGCTGAAGACTATAAACAAAGCACTTGTTGGGAGGCAACCCAACCGTTATTTTAATATTATCGCATTTTTTAGGATTTAAAGTAGTAGTAGGATTTATTTAGTTTTTATTTTATATTGTTTAGGTTGTGTGACTAATGGTTTTGTAGAGCTTATATTCGTTTAACATGTTGTCATTGCAGGTTTTAATAGTCAGTATTGGATCAAGGAAGCATGGCAATCATGGATAGACACTTCAATGGCTACAATAGGGGAGTAATGTTCCTTTATCTATTGTTATTTTATCTTATTTTTCCTTCTTACACATTGAGGACAATGTGTATCTTAAGCGTGGGGGGAAGTTTAGGATATTATTCATCGTAGCACTTGTTGTGTTTGAATTGTTTGGTTTTTGTTTTTGAAGAATATTGGTTGCATTGTGAAGGTTGTGATTGCTTGGATACCAATTGCAATTTGTCTAACATTTTTTGCCAAAATTTTTCAAAAAAAAAAAAAATTGCCCAACAATTCAAAAGTGCTTAATGGTTAAATTCTACAACCATGAATAATCAAATTCTTCTACCTTAGTGAGATAATTTCATGTGTTTTGAGAATTTCTTTCTTAATTAACTAGGGAATTTTTTGTTGTGTGATTATGAAATTTTGCTTTAGAAAAAGTATATTAGGTAAAGTAGGAAGAATTATGCTGAATTTTTTTGCAAATTTAATGAAGTTTTTCTACTTTATTTGTTTTTCTTCATGAGTTAAGTAGTGAATGTGGTTTATGGGTATGGCTTATACCTTTGATTAGCAATGTGTTAGGGAAAAGGGACTAAATGAGAGTATTTGAGAAAAAAAATGAAGAAAAAGAGAGACTAGCGTTTTAAAAGAGAAAATCTTTTGAAGAAAGAGAAATAATTGAGCTTAGGTTCTACTCCGCTGGTTTTAGTGCTGAGTAACCAGGAGTCTTCATATGGCCAATGTCAACTTTCGTGTAAAAAGGTGCTAGAGCTACAAGTATGCATAGCAACTTGGGCAGATGAAGTGCTGAGTAACCAGGGATCTTCATCTAGCCAATGTCGATCTTCGCATCAAAAGGTAACTTCATGTCTCAAGGAAAGGCTAAGCTTAATAAGCAAAGTCCCTAGTTGTGAAAAATGTGAATTAATCATTGGCATATAGTTGTACTTGTTAGCTATAGGCACAACTAGCTTATAAATTTCGAATAGAGTAGAGAAATGGAATTGAGCTAGTTCAATTGATGTATAATTCTTTCTCTTTTGCTTAATATGATAAGTATCTGAAATAAGATGAATAATTACATGATTGTTTTCCTTAGTTGTTGAGAATGTGATTTTGAAAACGCATGTGTTGTTTTTAATATGGTTGAGTCATTGTCTTGATCTGTATTGCTTAATTGCTTAAGGACAAGCAATGGCTCAAGTGTGGGGTGTAGCAGCCCCACCTTGCCCAGAGGCGCACCAAAGGGCTTAGCGGACTGCCTGCCTAGCTCTCGCCAGGGCTCGATGCACGCACTCACGTGAAAATCCAAACGTACTTAACTTAAAATAAAATAACATGAAGTGAAATGGAATAAAATAAAACAAACTCTTATTATTTAACTTAAAGATACAAGTCATAGCAAAAAAGTTACAAGTCATCATTTACATAATTTTTCACAATAATAGCCTAACACAGTGCGACTATTACAACAACTAAAACACTTATAATAACCCCAAAAAAACCAGTTGGTCTCGCTCAATTTTTCAGGTACCCTGAGTAGAGGAAAACAAATAAAAATGGAATGAGCTATAATAGCCCAGTGAATGTCCAATTCATGCAATCATACCAAGCACTCATGATTTCGGGTCATTAAAATAATCAATAAATTAAATAAACAATATATGAGCAATTTAATTTACATGTAGTCACTGGCGGATACAGGGCTCAACTACGGAAGCAAGCTTAACCGTAGAGGAGCAGGTACTGATCATGTAGCCACGATATTTGGACCGAGATAATAGCTCAGGTCTTTATCAAGGAACATATCAGTTTTATCAATCACAAGCCCTAACCGCCAATCACCTTATAACCTCCGTACAAGCTACCACATCCGGGGGAGAAAAAAAATCTCAACCCTGGAGGGCCAACACACAATCAAGAAAGTTCATTCCGGAGTTGGCCTCTTTGAGGATTCACAACTCAAAAGGAAAGAACATCACACCCTAAAACACCCAGCACCTTATGTCCTCCCACTTGCAGCCCGGTTGACTAACCGTGAAATAACAGTGACGTTAGTCACGGTAGTCTCACACACACAAATAACATTTTAAATAATAAAAGCGTGTAACACATTGTGGAATAGATGCGATAAAGTACACATCTTTCCTCAAATAACACAGGTACTCACATAATAATTGCAAGTTAAGCATAATAGTCACCAAATAAAATTATCACATTCCATGCATCATGCACACATAAAGACACTCACCTGGTGCCTAAGAAAATATCTCGTAGAAAGGTCGGGTCTCACTATCGGGTCCTGCAAATTGAAAGAAATAATCTAATGAAAAACCCAATTTATACCCTAATTAACCTAGTAAGAAAATTCAAGAAATACCCCATTAAATTCTAGTTTTTTTTTCTAGGGTTTAGGGTTTAGGGTTTTTATTCTAGGGTTTTCTAGGGTTTTTTTTCTAGGGTTTTCTAACAAAAATTGGGCATTATTTCCCCTAAATTTCGGCCTTTCCAATCTTGTTTTTCATCAAGATTTCAATCATCAAACCCATAATTCAACAAGTTCTACAACTTCTTAGTTCAATCCAAACTCAAATTCAATCAAAATCTCACTAAATCTCAAGGATTAAGCTCCAAGAACTTTCACCCAAACAACATGTTCTTCATGAAATTTCAAGGTTCCAAGGCCACATACTAGTCTATTTAACCATAAGAACACTTTATCTAACAAATATATATCAAGTTCTAACTAATTTCTTCAAGTAGTATTAACAAGAAAATTGGTATTAAACTTGCATAAAAGCTAATTAAAACATGAAATTAATAAGGTAAGTTCATGGTAAATACCTTAGATATGCTTAGAACTTTGATTAGAAAAGATAGAAGTCCACTTCCTATGGTTGATTTGTGTCAATTTGAGAGATGAAAGTTCAAGAAGTTGAGAGCAAAAATGAGGGAAGAAGAAGAGAAAGCATGGCCGGCCAAGGTGAGAAGAAAAAGAGAAAGAAATAGTCTAGGAAAAATGAAAAAGAATTGAAGAAAAGGTGAGAAAATAATTAGCCAATAAAATCATTACAAGAATAAAGTAAAAAGAGAGCATTTAATGCAAGTTTAGCAACTTGGTTTAATTTAATTGGTTAAAATTATCAACTCTTATCAATTAATATAAACAATAAAGAAACATAAATTATTAAAACACCAATAGGGTAAATTAGGGAGAGAGAACCGGCCACATGAAGAAAGAAAGAAAAGAAGAATTTCGGCCTAAAGAAAAGAAAAGAAAAGAGAGAGAATTTCGGCCAAGAAAGAAAGAAAAGAGAGAGAAAATTTCGGCCAAGGGAAAAAGAAAATAAGGTAAGAAAATAAGTGAAACTTTTGAATAAAAGTGAGCAAAATTTCAAGTAGTCAAAAGACTAGAAAATAGTGAAATGAACTAGTAAAAATTTAAACACTACTATAAGTTAAATGGTCAAGAAAAATTATTCTAACTTTAGTACTTAAGTGTTCTTGCTTAGAATGAAAATCTTAACTAATTAACTTAATTAACTCAAGAAATCTCCCAACTAATAATTCTAAGATTAGCACTTAACCCTAAATAAAAAAAATGCTTCTTATATGTGCATTTTCTAGGGTGTTGCATCCTCCCCCCCTTAAAAGAATTTCGTCCTCGAAATTCTACCTAGATTTTCGAAGAGCTTGGGATAATTTCTCCGCATTTCTTTTCTGTCTCCCACGTGGCTTCCTCTAGGTCATGATGCTTCCACAGGATCTTGACAAGGGGGATTTGTTTATTTCTCAGTTCGTTTACTTTACTGGTCCAGGATTTGAACTGGTTGTTCTTCATATGCCAAAGTTTCGTCAAGTTCAATTTCGTTAGGTTGAAGCACGTGCCTTGGATCCGGATGATATTTTTTCAAAACCGACACATGGAAGACATTATGCATTTTTGATAATTTTGAAGGCAAGTCCAATTGATAAGCAACCTTCCCGATACGCTTAACGATTTTGAATGGTCCCATGTATCTTGGTTGTAGTTTCTTCTTTTTCCCAAACTGGATGCCACCTTTAAATGAAGAAATCTTGAGAAATACTTCATCTCCAACTTCGAACTCCAGTTCTTTCCTTCGAGTATCGGCATAACTTTTCTGTCGACTTTGAGCAGTTTGAAGTCGTTGTTGTATCAACTTGACTTTCTAATAAGCCTCTTCTATCCAGGGTACTTTTTCCGGACCTAACACTTTCCGCTCACCTACTTCATCCCAATAGCCAGGCGTTCTGCATCTTCTCCCGTACAGTGCTTCAAATGGAGCCATCTGGATCGAGGATTGGTAGCTATTGTTGTAAGCAAACTCAATTAAGGTCACATGGTGATCCCAATTGCTACCAAAATCCATCACACTCGTTCGCAGCATATCTTCTAAAATCTGGATTACCCGTTCGGATTGACCATCGGTCTGGGGATGGTAAGCCGTGCTAAAGTTCAACTTCGTTCCCAAAGCTTCGTGCATCTGTCCCCACAGTCGGGAAGTAAATCGAGGATCTCGGTCTGAAACAATACTAACTGGGATCCCATGAAGTCTCACTACTTCATCAATGAACATACGAGCAAGTTTTTCTAACGGGTAGGTCATGTTCATAGGCAGAAAATGAGCAGATTTGGTCAAGCGATCGACAATTACCCAAATTGCGTCATGTCCCCTCTGAGTTCTTGGTAACCCTGACATGAAATCCATGGTGATGTTTTCCCATTTCCACTCTGGAATCTCCAAAGGTTGTAGTAACCCTGACGGTCTTTGATGTTCAGCTTTTACCTGCTGACACGTAGGGCAAATCTGCACGTACTCTGCTATTTCTCGTTTCATATTGTCCCAGCAATATAGTTTCTTCAGATCTTGGTACATTTTTGTACTCCCCGGGTGTACAGTGTACTTGGACCGATGGGCTTCATCCATGATCACTCTCTTCAACTCTTCGTCTCTTGGAATGAAGATACGGTTTCAGAATCTTAACAGTCCCTCGGGACCCACACTATACTCAGGTATGGTCTCCGCTTTGGCTTTCTCTATCCGCCTCTGTAATGTGAGATCCTTGCCTTGAGCTTCTTGAATTCGTTTCAACAATTCAGATCGGGCATTTACATTTCCACAAATGACTTTAGAGCCAGCTATTCTTGGACTGCTCTCACTTAATCGCTCCAATAAATCCCATTTATGAACGGCCAAACTAGACATTTGCACCTTCCTACTTAAAGCGTCTGCAACAACGTTAGCTTTACCCGGGTGATAATTAATAGTACAGTCGTAATCCTCCAATAACTCCACCCACCTACGTTGTCGTAAATTTAGCTCTTTCTGAGAAAATAAATATTTCAAACTCTTGTGATCGGTATACACCTCAAAGGTGACCCCATACAAATAATGCCTCCATTTCTTGAGTGCGAAAACCACAGCAGTTAACTCTAGGTCATGTGTGGGATAATTCCTCTCATGAGGTTTTAACTTACGGGAAGCATAGGCCACCACTTGTTTCCCTTGCATCAACACACCTCCTAAGCCTTCCCGTGAAGCATCAGTGTACACCCTGAAGGTCTCTTTTCCATTGGGCAATGCTAGCACTGGGGCAGATGTCAGTCGCTTCTTAAGCTCAATGAAACTTTGCTCACACCGTCCATCCCAAATGAACTTAACGTTTTTCTAAGTCAAAGCAGTGAGTGGTGTGGCTATCTTTGAAAAATCTTTAATGAATCGCCGATAATAGCCAGCTAAACCCAAGAAACTACGAACTTCGGTGGGATTCTCGGGTTGTTTCCAACTAACCACGGCTTCTACTTTGGATGGATCTACTGCTAAACCTTCTCCCGAAATAACATGACCCAAGAATGACACTTGGTCCTTCCAAAATTCGCACTTACTAAACTTGGCATACAGCTTATTATCCCGCAAGGTTCGTAGTACTACCCTCAAGTGTTGCTCATGCTCTCCCCGAGACCTTGAAAAGATCAAAATATCATCAATAAAGACCACTACAAACTGGTCTAAGTAGGGTCTGAAAACCCGGTGCATTAAATCCATAAAAGCCGCTGGGGCATTCGTTAACCCAAATGGCATCACTACAAATTCATAATGCCCATATCGAGAGTTAAATGCAGTTTTAGGCACATCTTCCTCTTTAATCTTCAATTGATAATATCCTTGCCGAAGGTCTATCTTAGAAAAGATCACCGCTCCCTCCAGTTGATCAAACAGTTCGTCAATTTGAGGTAAAGGATACTTATTCTTTATAGTAACACTATTTAACCCTCGATAATCAATGCAAAGCCTAAGAGTACCATCCTTCTTCCTTACAAATAATACTGGGGCTCCCCATGGTGATACACTCGGCCTGACAAATCCTCTTTCCAACAAATCCTGGAGTTGAACCTTAAGTTCTTTAAGTTCGGCTGGGGACATGCGGTAGGGAGTTCTAGATAGTGGCGATACTCTTGGTACCAATTCTATTTTGAATTCCACTTCTCTCTCCGGAGGTAGAGAGCTTAATTCTTCGGGAAAAACATCGGGAAATTCTTTTACCACCGGCACATCCTCAAGTCTTACTTTATCCTCAGGTGTATTAATTAAATAAGCAAGGAATCCGACTGCCCCTCGAAACATTAATTTCCTAGCTTGCATGGCCGAAAGAAGATTTGAGGAAGCTAGGGTTTTATTAACATCCAATCTTAAAATAGGTTCCCCCGGTATGCTAAAATCCACCACTTTCGTCCCACAATTCAGTTGAGCACTATACCGGGTCAAACAATCCATGCCTAATATTACATCATAACCCCGAATAGGTAAAGCTATGAGATCTGTTAACAATTTCCTTTCTCCTATCCGAAGTTCACAATCTTGATAAACAAGATTAGTTATCAGACAATGGTCCCCAGTCGGAGTCCTTACTTCTAATTCATAAGATAACTTAACAGGTTGAATCTCTAAAGCAGTCATAAATTGAGAATTCACAAAGGAATGAGTGGATCCAGGGTCTACTAGTAATTTAGCCAGACGATGAAAAACAAGAATCATACCTTCAATTACCGCCAGCGATTCCCGGGCATCCTGCTTATCAAGGGCATACACACGAGCCGGCACTTTTCGTTTATTCCCGCTCTCCCTAGCTTGCTGGATCTCCTTGGGTCCAGATTGAGCGGTGCTCGGTCCACTGGTGGTCTGTCTGGGACATTGATTTATTCGGTGCTTGCCACTGCCGCAAAGCAAACATTTTCGATTCTTTCTCCAGCAATTTTCTTCAGTGTGGTTACCCTTGCCACAATATCCGCAAGCACCAAGAGCAGCTGATGACTGTTTTTCCTTTTGAGTATCTTCTTTTTGTTCACTTCTCGGAGGAGCCCTTCCCACCAAAGCACCTCTGGATCTACCAAACTGGGCACCTTGCCCAATTCTCATTCCGCCCGTTCCCTGTCCCATCTTAGGGGCTGGAGAGCTTCCAGCTGAAGGTCGAGCATCACTGGTATTTCCCCGTTTTCTTGCCTTTACCGTGCGGACTAGGGACTTGGTTTCCTCCACCTGCTGCGCTTTTTCCACTGGAACTTCATACGTTTCAATGGTGGCGGCGGCGAGGGCATCTTGGATCTCCAAATTCAAACCCTGGATAAACCTCCTCTTCCTTCGTCGCTCAGTGGCTACGAGTTCTGGAGCATAACGGGACAGTTTAGTAAACTGAGCCTCATACTCAGCTACAGACGTCAATCCTTGTCTTAGTTTCAAAAATTCATCATCCCGCTTTTCTTGCACTCGCACGAGAATATATTTCTCTTTAAACTCCTTGGTAAAGTTGCTCCACGTCCTTGGTGTCTGATGTCTCTCCCACTTGGCGTTGATCAAATTCCACCAAGAGGTGGTAGCACCCTCCAATTGGAACACGGCGAATGTCACTTGCCGCTCGTCTGTATACTTCAAAGCAGTAAAAATTTTCTCTATGTCCTCTAACCATTTTTCAGAAATTTCTGGTTTTGGACTGCCATTAAACTTAGGGGGGTTAAATTTCTGGAATCGTTCCAAGGCTACATCTTCCCCTACAACCGGATTTCTATGAGATCCACCAATTTCCACTGCCGGGTTCTGCCGAGTCCCCAATTGAGTTAGAACATCGGTCATTCAATTTAAAATGGCAACCATGGGATCCGCTCCCGGAGGTGGATTTATGCTAGAGGTAGCCTCTGCATCCCGGTCTTGACGACGGGGACGTCCTCTCCCGCGACCACGTCCACTCATAATTTAATATACTATAATAACATGAATAAATTTATTTTAATAACTACATGATGAATGTCAAGATACAATATAAAATGCACAAAGTCGTGATTAACAAAGAAGCCAAATTTCATGCCAAAAGATCACACATATTTATACAAGTAGTTCAATTTACACATCTCAAAAGTCAGATACAAAACAGGTCATACATATAAACATAACAAAACTAACATAAGCTTTAGTACATAACCCCATCCAAAGGTCCAATCTACAACCTAACCCACCCGGACCGATCCAGCCGAGCTCACACCCATGTCTCGCTCACCCCCAGGAGCACCCTCGGCCCCAGGAGGTGGAGGCGCTGCCTGTCCTGGCCCTAGGTGCGAAGCCACATCGCGCACCTCATCCAGTACATGGCCTACCAATAGACCACTCTCATCCATGAGTCGTCCTGCGTGGTCCCAGACGTGCTGTACCACACGTGAGAGACGACCGTGTAGCTCCTGGAACTGTACTCGGTAAGCATCCGTCCTCTGCTGCTCTTCTCGAACAGCAGCATCTCGGTCCCGTATCCTCTGAGCCTGAGCCCTAATAGTCTCTCTCAGCTCGTGAACACGAGCTCGGGAAGTATCCCCGTCGCTCTCTACTTGCCTACTATCCTCTATCAAAGAAAGCACAACATAGTCGGGGTATGAATAGGTCCTCCAACATCCGCAAGCAGGTCGGACTCGTCGGGCAGGTGAAAAGGTGCGGTAAGGGTGCCCCGGTCCCTCGCGAAAACGGACAATAGGTCTCCGGCGATGCTCATGCTGCACCGGCGCTGCAACCGATGGCGATGGTGCCTCAATCCTATCACTCTCCGACATACCTACAGGTTTAAATAATAAATTAATTAGGTCTATCCCACAAATACTTAATAATAAATAATACTTAAATATCACACTCAAATATCAAGCTTAAAAGTAATCTAAACACAACCTCAAGCATATACACAATAGTGTCTAGGTGCGGAAATTCGGATCTTATCTCTCACACTCAGGTTGATCAGGCCCAAGCGTAATCGACTCAACCCAAATTTCCTACCCGACACCCCAAACAAGACTAGCACTAAAGGCAGGATTCAAGCCTAAGCTCTGATACCACCTGTAGCAGCCCCACCTTGCCGAGAGGCGCACCAAAGGGCTTAGCGGACTGCCTGCCTAGCTCTCGCCAGGGCTCGATGCACGCACTCACATGAAAATCCAAACGTACTTAACTTAAAATAAAATAACATGAAGTGAAATGGAATAAAATAAAACAAACTCTTATTATTTAACTTAAAGATACAAGTCATAGCAAAAAAGTTACAAGTCATCATTTACATAATTTTTCACAATAATAGCCTAACACAGTGCGACTATTACAACAACTAAAACACTTATAATAACCCCAAAAAAACCAGTTGGTCTCGCTCAATTTTTCAGGTACCCTGAGTAGAGGAAAACAAATAAAAATGGAATGAGCTATAATAGCCCAATGAATGTCCAATTCATGCAATCATACCAAGCACTCATGATTTCGGGTCATTAAAATAATCAATAAATTAAATAAACAATATATGAGCAATTTAATTTACATGTAGTCACTGGCGGATACAGGGCTCAACTACGGAAGCAAGCTTAACCGTAGAGGAGCAGGTACTGATCATGTAGCCACGATATTTGGACCGAGATAATAGCTCAGGTCTTTATCAAGGAACATATCAGTTTTATCATGTTAGTGTATGCCCTAAAACCAAGTTGGTTTTTGGGATTTTTTATTACGCTTATTTCGTGTTATACTTATATATGTGGCATTTTCTTTGTCATTTAATACTTGTTATTAATATTACTAGTTTATTTGATAAAGTCCATAGAATATTAACTGTGTATAAGAGATTGTAAGAGTTACAATGATGAGACTCTTATTACACATTAAGTTATATTCTTAAATATCCCTAGTCGTAGTATTAATGAGATTGGACATCATTAATATGGGAAGACTAGCACATACTTTGCCTCTACTTATGGTAAGTAGTAGTTGATCTCGTCAACTATGGCGTGTGACACCTAAGCTGGTATGTGGATGCTTGTTAGAGAACAAGTTCATTGGATTGATCCGCCAAGAGTTACTATTCATAGTGCTAATGAATTATACTCTTAATGGCAATGGTGTAAGTGATCCTTAGACTTGAGATTACCATAGTATCTTGAGTGTGGATTGCTATGCTTTGACTCTATTGCTCGGTGCTCGTAAAAGAGTAGCCCATACGGTAGAGATTGGGTATAGTATGAAGCATGGAAGGATAGTGAGTAATCAATATAGAATTCACCACTCCTTATTATAGGAGAGTATATCCCGGATTGGCCACTTGTTGAAATATGACTTAAAGAATCTTTTGCGCAAAAGTGAAAGTATGACTTGAAAGAGTTTCAAGGTTATACTTTTATGAAAGTTGTATTTCGGGAACAAGAAATCATTAATTAGTCATTTAAAGAGTGCGCACTACACTCTTAGACTAATTGGGATATAGTGTGGTGAAAGGATATTAATTACACGGTAACATTGTCATTGATAGGTGTAGTCTACCATATGACTTTCCTATTCACTTGGGTGGTCATGATGCATTGCTAGACGCCACTCATGATCTATAAGTGCAAATTAATTAATTAGTGAATTAATGATAAATTAAAGTGTTAATTTATCTGGCTCTTAATTAATTAATTAATGAGTTATAATTTGTACTTATTGCCAACGTGAATGGAACCTAATGGGTCACACACAATAAGAACATGGTCTTTGGGTTAAATTGTTATTAAGATAAGTATATGATACTTATGGGGTTAATTTATATGATAAATTAACTTAAAGGACTTATTTATAAATATTCTAAGTCTTGATGGAAATTAGTTTCCTAAAAGGAATTAAGAAGCTATTTGGTTTCCTTTTGGAATTGGTTTCCTAAAGGAATAGGATTAGCTTAAGGTAAGCTTCCTAAACCTTCTTGGTTTCCAATTGCTCTTGTTTCCTTAAAGACTAGGATACTACATCTATAAATAAGTCCATGCCTTGACTCTTGAAAGGTTGATGAAACATAACACAAAATTTAGAGAGAGAAAAATTGAGAGCTTGGTGGCGTTTTTTCTCTCCAAGAAAAACGCCACACCTCCATCCCTAATTGTTAGGGTTTCAACTTCTTTCTTCTTCTTGTGTTCTTCATGAATCATTCAAGGGAGCTAGCACTCAAAAGGCAAGGCAAGCAAGCCCAAAGGTTCCTAAAGATCATGTTCGTGTGGATACCGTTGGAGGCTCGACACTTGGAGGGCTTTTCATGGTAGATCAACACCTTCATCGAATAGGATCTTGCCCTTTGAAGCATAGAAACCTTCTATGCTTGAGGTATTTGTGCTAAACACCCTTTAATCGTATAGATTACATCAAAGAGATCCATGGCTAAGGTAATAAATTTTTAAATATTCCGCTGCGTTACTCCCCTTATTACCTTACATATCAATCACAAGCCCTAACCGCCAATCACCTTATAACCTCCGTACAAGCTACCACATCCGGGGGAGAAAAAAAATCTCAACCCTGGAGGGCCAACATACAATCAAGAAAGTTCATTCCGGAGTTGGCCTCTTTGAGGATTCACAACTCAAAAGGAAAGAACATCACACCCTAAAACACCCAGCACCTTATGTCCTCCCACTTGCAGCCCGGTTGACTAACCGTGAAATAACAGTGACGTTAGTCACGGTAGTCTTACACACACAAATAACATTTTAAATAATAAAAGCGTGTAACACATTGTGGAATAGATGCGATAAAGTACATATCTTTCCTCAAATAACATAGGTACTCACATAATAATTGCAAGTTAAGCATAATAGTCACCAAATAAAATTATCACATTCCATGCATCATGCACACATAAAGACACTCACCTGGTGCCTAAGAAAATATCTCGTAGAAAGGTCGGGTCTCACTATTGGGTCCTGCAAATTTGAAAGAAATAATCTAATGAAAAACCCAATTTATACCCTAATTAACCTAGTAAGAAAATTCAAGAAATACCCCAATAAATTCTAGTTTTTTTTTCTAGGGTTTAGGGTTTAGGGTTTTTATTTTAGGGTTTTCTAGGGTTTTTTTTTCTAGGGTTTTCTAACAAAAATTGGGCATTATTTCCCCTAAATTTCGGTCTTTCCAATCTTGTTTTTCATCAAGGTTTCAATCATCAAACGCATAATTCAACAAGTTCTACAACTTCTTAGTTCAATCCAAACTCAAATTCAATCAAAATCTCACTAAATCTCAAGGATTAAGCTCCAAGAACTTTCACCCAAACAACATGTTCTTCATGAAATTTCAAGGTTCCAAGGCCACATACTAGTCTATTTAACCATAAGAACACTTTATCTAACAAATATATATCAAGTTCTAACTAATTTCTTCAAGTAGTATTAACAAGAAAATTGGTATTAAACTTGCATAAAAGCTAATTAAAACATGAAATTAATAAGGTAAGTTCATGGTAAATACCTTAGATATGCTTAGAACTTTGATTAGAAAAGATAGAAGTCCACTTCCTATGGTTGATTTGTGTCAATTTGAGAGATGAAAGTTCAAGAAGTTGAGAGCAAAAAATGAGGGAAGAAGAAGAGAAAGCATGGCCGGCCAAGGTGAGAAGAAAAAGAGAAAGAAATAGTCTAGGAAAAATGAAAAAGAATTGAAGAAAAGGTGAGAAAATAATTAGCCAATAAAATCATTACAAGAATAAAGTAAAAAGAGAGCATTTAATGCAAGTTTAGCAACTTGGTTTAATTTAATTGGTTAAAATTATCAACTCTTATCAATTAATATAAACAATAAAGAAACATAAATTATTAAAACACCAATAGGGTAAATTAGGGAGAGAGAACCAGCCACATGAAGAAAGAAAGAAAAGAAGAATTTTGGCCTAAAGAAAAGAAAAGAAAAGAGAGAGAATTTTGGCCAAGAAAGAAAGAAAAGAGAGAGAAAATTTTCGGCCAAGGGAAAAAGAAAATAAGGTAAGAAAATAAGTGAAACTTTTGAATAAAAGTGAGCAAAATTTCAAGTAGTCAAAAGACTAGACAATAGTGAAATGAACTAGTAAAAATTTAAACACTACTATAAGTTAAATGGTCAAGAAAAATTATTCTAACTTTAGTACTTAAGTGTTCTTGCTTAGAATGAAAATCTTAACTAATTAACTTAATTAACTCAAGAAATCTCCCAACTAATAATTCTAAGATTAGCACTTAACCCTAAATAAAAAAAATGCTTCTTATATGTGCATTTTCTAGGGTGTTACATGGGGTACTTTGATAAGTGTATAGTTTGCGTATTTATTTGTGTGTTAGTTTTTTAGTTTAGCTTAGTTTTTAGGGTTTTAAATGATGAACATTGGTCACTTTTATGCCTATTTCTTCCAATTTTGAGTTGGTAGCTAAAATGTGCAAATGAGTGGTTTAATGTGTAATTCTTTGTGTTTTGTAGATCTTAGCTATTTGATCATCAATTCAAATCAAGTGAAGTGTATTTGAATGCTATTTGAAAGTGATTTGAAGTTGATGAGAAGTGGCAAGAGAAGAGGGTCAAAAATGCGGCATGAAGAAGCAATGATAGAAGAAGAATTGGTGATGAAAGGGTTTCACTACACCAACATGTTTTGGTATTTCAGCTATAACTTGAGCTAGAGATGTTCAATTGAGATGATTCTTGTAACATGTTAAAGCTAAGAGAATTATCTACAATTCTTATAAGGACCTCAAAGTATGATTCTCATGTTTGCAATACCAAATCTCCACATTACTGAAGCATTCTTGTGCAATAATGCTCTTCCGACTACGTCTCAGTATTTTGGCCATAACTTTGCATAGAAAATGACTAATTTTTTGTGCTCTTGGAAAGCTAACTCAAAGGGCTACAACTTTCATGTTTTGACCAAGAGCTAATTCTGCACGCCTGGAGAGTAACCGCAACGACAATCCGGCCGTGGATGCCTGTTGCAGACACTGGGTAGAAACTTTTTCATATCTGCAACACATATCCATGGATGGACACCCGTCCTAGACACGCTGCAGAAACTAACTTTTTTTCTGCAACGCAGGATTTCTCTTGCCAAATGAGTCCAACACTTTATGAGTCTAATTTTGAGCATTCTAATTGTAATTTTTAGACTAGGGAACTTTATATATTGAGGGTTTTAACTCTTTGGAGGAAGAATCATCTTTTACACCACACACACCCTTAGAGAGAGAGAGATAGAATAGAGATTAGCAAGGGTCTCTCTTAGAGAGATTTTCTCTCTTTGAGAGAGCCACCCTTATAGATTAGGAGATCTCTCTATAGAGTAGCTATATTTGGAGGATTCTCTTGTACACATCAAGATTGGAGGGAGGATACAAGCATTAGATCTTTGTTCATCAATTGAATACGTTTTCTGTACTTCGTCTATTTCTTTATCTTGATTTTTATGGATTGTTCTATTAAAGATTTGACCTTTTGGGTGAAATCCATCATGGGCATGTGCTAAGTTGTTAATCTAGGGTAAGAGAAAATTAATGAACTCATGCATATAATGTGTTTGTGATTATTCATGCTATCTTATGCTTGTTTGTTCTCTATTTTGGATTGTATGGATTTGAAGTTGCTTAATCATCAACTATGAATTTTTAGTTGTTATTATGCAACGAGAGTTGGTAATAATAATGGAAAGGAAATAGTTGAAGTCCAGGTTGCATGCCACACGAGAGTAGTGGTGCTCCTAGGTGGGTCAATGAGGCAATTCATGTGGCTAATGAACCAATACTAGCATCTTTACCACCAGAGTGAATGTGAAGTATAATTAGGATTGAACCCTAAACAAGACAAGAACTAATAGCATGAGTTGATCATTTCATTTATATATACGGTCATTAGTTAACTCTATTCCCTAGTGTCTTAAGATTACGAGTTTCCTCTAAATATTGTTATTCTATAGAGTTGGTTAGTTTAGTTTTTTATTTTATAATTTATTTTCACATTGTTAATTGGTTGTTTAGATAATTAAGTGAGCAATAAAGCTTTAGTACTTTAATAACCTTTTCCCTGTGGGATCGATCCAGTTGCCCTATACTCGATACAATTTGTGCACTTGCAGTATATAGGGTAATTAGGTTTTATAACTTGATCATTTGTGTGTGATAGAATTAGATTATTTGCTATATTTTTAGACCTAAGTACACACCTATCAGTTGGCTTCCTACGAGAGCACCATGCCAGGGCTTTTTTTTCTATGGTTGTGAATGCAATTAAAGAATGCAAGAGACTGTGTTAATTTATTCAACACATAACACATTGACAAAACAAATAGTAGTAAATGACACAATGAGGCAAATAAAAGGGGTGGATTCCCTCCTCTCATGCCTGGTGTACCTCATAAGGTAAGGCTGACTCTATCCTAGGCTTATTTTACATAGATGCATGAGGTTGGGCTCACTAATGCATCTAGACTCAATAAGGCTTTGGTTCCCGAACCTTCAGACTGAGGGATCCAAAAAGTAACAAATCTATCAATTCCAAGGATCCCTAGTCAGTGGTTCGAGTGATCCCCTTGACACCACTACATGCATGAATGCGATGGCCACATGTCTAAGTGTCGCGTCCTAAAAATAAGTAAGTAAAAAGGTGTAAGGTACGAGTGGGGTCGTGACTATCGCATCCCGAAAAGACGGTCTAGTTTGGTGTCCCTTTTGAAAAGATAGAGTTTTGGAAAACCGTGCATATGTGAAAACAAATCTTGTTTTAGTGAAAGTGTGATTTAATAAAAAATGATATTTTAAAAAAATAAGGCCGGGACTAAGAAATGCGACAATTTTGGCCAAATGATTTTTGAAAAAAGGTTTTATTTTATTTATTTAAAAAAAATGGAGTTGCCACTTGGTACTAAGTTAGTGTGTACCAAGTTACCCAAAAAATCGTTTAACAAAATAAAAAATTTTAGAAAAATATTTTAAAACTCTTTTTTGACTCCAGTCTACAAAAAACAAGAGAAAAAGGTCTGGGAGTTACATTTGAAGAAAGGGAAGGCAAAGGCTTGCACCTAAGGCACCCTTTCAACCTAGCTGAGGCTAGTTGCAAGGTTTAATCAAATTTTTCTAAATTAACCCTACGTTCTATCGCGTTCGGATGTATCTAAATGAATGCAAATCCTAAGTCTAAATGTGAGTATCGAGAGGGTCGGAATGTTCCGTCAAGGCTTGGTCAGAATTATCGCATTAATTGCGAAACCCGAGTCGAGACCTCGAGGGAGTCACGAGTTTTTATGCAAAGTGTGATGCAAAAAAGAAAAGAAAATAATAATATATAGTAAGTGAAGAAAGAAGGTGGGTATGTAACATGACGGATACGGCGGACTAATATCTCGTGACTGAATATTCCTACTCACAGAGGGGAGAACGACATGTATGCCACTGCTTCCCATGTGAGTAGGCGACCGTTTCTAGTCGAATCACACAAATGTCCTAAAGTCTAAGTGAAATGCAACCTAAATATCATGCATTTGAAAAATGTGTTAAAATAATAATAATAATAATAATAATAATAATAATAATAATAATAAAATAATAATAATAATAATAATAATAATGATAGTAATAATAAAATCATGCCAAATGGAAAGAAAACTAGAAGTGTGTGAAATGAGATTTGAAACTCACACAAATGCACCTAATACTAAATGTCCTAAGGGTCTAGCATTGGACTAGCTCGTTCTAAAAAGTCCCACTAGCATTGGACTAGTGGGAAAGAAAGAAGCCACAACTAGCGTTGGACTAGTGTGGTGACGTAATACTATAAATCATGAATTTAAATAATAAAGTGTGAATTAAAAGCAAATTAAACATATAAAGACATATAAAGTCAAGTAAGAGCACATAACACATAGACATAATATCTAGATGCAAAATCCTATGAAAGTGGTAAATCAAATAAGCATGTAAGCACGCAAAAGCAAATAAACCCTAACTATTACACCGGGGGCTTAATTTACAATTTAAAGGGAGAAATTAAAAATGCCCTATCTATTATACTTTCTATCGAATTACACAATTTTTGCTAAAATATGAGAAAGATAATCTAACTATTACGTTGATTAGCTAAATACAAAAATATTACATTTTTATCATAATAATAATAAAGAAATAATAAAATTTAAAATTAAATAGCTTGAAAGAAATAAATACACAAAGGGCATGCAAAAATAGGAAATATATGAATAAAAATGCATAAAAATAACGTAAAGCACATTGGAGCACATAAAGAGAAATTAATGGGGAATGGTGATACCTCTTGAAGACCCGGTACTAAAAGCACTAATCAAAACAAACAAACGGGTCAAGGAACCTTGATATAAATAAATAAAACCTAAAATATATAACTATTGACAAATTGAGATAAAAGATGAATTCTATGAAACTAAAGGCTTAAAAACAAATAAAAACAAATATAGGGGGCCGAATAATAAATTCAAGTAAACATGGGGCCTAATTGTAGGTTAACACTAACTAGGAGGGCAAAAATCAAATTTCAGCAAGTATGGAGCATGAAATGCAAATTCCAGCAACTTAAAGGACCTAATTGCAAGCTAAATGACTTAATTGAAAGAAACTAAAACTAAGGGGGATCAATCTTAAAATTATGTAGGACTTAACTTCATAGATCAAAGAAGTAACAAAGGCATAATGACATTATTAAAGAAGAGCACAAATTAAAACATGAATATATGCTTCATGATAAAAACAATCAAAACCTAAAATACTATATCTAAAGAAAGAAAACAAAAAAAAATTGTTTAACTGAATTAACCAAATCAATTATTCGGGCCTGATTAGATTAAATTACATTAAGGACAATTAAAACATGACCAAACAAAATTCAACTATAAAACCTAATAAAGCACTAAAAGAGACACAAATCATGGTTAAATTAGAAAAATGAAAATCCAGGCTTAACAATTAAAATGAAACGTTGAAATCCCATCACTGTAACACCCTAGAAATTCATGCAAAACCATTCATTTGTATTATGTTCATTAGGAAAAAAAAATGGGGTGGCCGAATTTGTAGAAAAAAAAAAAGAAAAAGAATGAGCTATGTTGTACTTAGTTCCTTAAGAGTTGTACCTAGGAAATCTTGCAAGACTTATTGGAAGATAAATAACAAAAATCCTTTCTGATTAACCATTGCCAAGTGTTGGAGAGAAAGTCAAGATTACTTTATCTTTGTCTTGTTTTGATTGGTCCATTTTTTTTCCAATTTTCTTTCAATTCTTTTTACTTTACTTAACCTATTTTTTTCTTCTTTTTCTTCTTGCTGGCCGGCTGCTTTCTTCCTCTTTTCTCTCCATTTTCTTTCAATTTTCTTGGATCTTTTACTTCCATTTACTCATTTTTCAACCATAGAAATTGAGTGGAACTTCCTCCTAAGCAACTATCTTGTCTACCTAGAGGTATTTCCCATGAATTTCTCTTCTAATTTCAAGTGTAAGATTATAGTTTTAGCTCTTAAGTTATGTTTTTTCTTGGTTAAGTAAGATTGATTTTGGTCATGAAAAGTGAAGTTTTATTCCATGAATGTGAAGCTTGTGAACTTGTATGCCTTGTAGATAGTATATTAAACTTGAAAAGTCATGATCTAGGTTTGATTTACTTGAAGAACTTGGAGTGGTTTATGTATTTTTGTGATGAATTTGAATGGAATTGAATTGAGTTTGATGTGAGATTAGTAGAACTACTTGAAATTGGGTTGTTGGACAGTTTTCTTGCAGGTTTAAAAATTTTTGGGTTAGTCCGATTATAGGGGAAGTGCTGCCGAAATTTCGGTAAAACCTAGGAAATAAAAGTAATTAGGCTATGATTTAAGGCTTTATAAGCTGTAATTTAGTGATTTAAGCGTGCAGAAATTTTCGTAGATTAGCTATTAGTGAATTAAACCTTTCCGAGCAAAACCCTAGAATGTTAGAAAACCCTAATTTTGAAAACCCTAAACCCTAGGGTAAAACCCTAAGCTCCAAAACCCTAGAAATTAAACCCTAGAAAGACTTGGGGTATTTCTTGAATTTTCCTTATGAAATTTCTTAGATTTTAGTCAGGATTTTTATACGATTATTTCTCGTGAATTTCAGGATCCGGAAGTGAGACTCAACCTTACCGCGAAATCTTTTCTTAGACATTTCAGGTGAGTGTTCTTATGTGTGCATGATGCATGAAATGCCATGATCTACTTGATATTATTATTTGAAAAAATGTGTTACTTGAGAAAAGATGTGTACTTTATCGCATCTATTTCACAATGTGTTACATGCTTTCACTATTAAATGTGTTAGTTGTGCGTGAGACTACCGTGACTAACTTCACCGTTACTTCACGGTTAGTCAACCCTGACGTGACTTGGGAGGATATAAGGTGCTGGGTGTTTTAGGGCGTGATGTTCTTTCCTTAAATGAGTTGAATTCCTCTAAGAGGCCAACTCCGGATTGAACTTTCTTGCTTGTTGGCCCTTCCAAGGTTGAGATTACTCCCTGGAGGTGGTAGCTTGTTTGGAGGTTACAAGGTGAGTGGTGGTTAGGGTACTTGCTTGTTTATACTGGTATGTTCCTTGACGAGGACCTGAGTTATTATCTCGGTCCGAATGTCTTGGTTACATGTTCAGTGCTTGCTACTTCTGCGGTTGAGCTTGCTCCCGTAGTTGAGCCCCGTATCCGCCAGTGACTACTTGTTAATTAAATTGTTCACAAATTGTTTATTTACTCGTTAAATATTTTATCGAACAAAAATTATATTTTACTGGTATGGTTGCATGACTTGAGCACTCACTGGGCTATTTTAGCTCATCCCATTTATTTGTTTTCTTTAACCAGGTTTCCAAAACTACTAAAGCTGGAAAAGCTGATTTGGACCTAGTAAATATTTTGTTTATTGTGTTTTGATAGCCTAAATGTGTAGGCTTTTATTGTAAATATTATTATATTTTTGGGATGTAAAACTCTTGTAATATTTACACTTTTAAGTAAATATTTTGAATGTATTTAGTTATGATTGCATTTTATTTCGAGTTAAGTACGCTTGGATGTTTGAGCGAGTGCGTGTTTGAGTCCTGGCGAGAGCTAGGCAGGCAGTCCGCTAAGCCCTTTGGTGCGCCTCTGGGTAAGGTGGGGCTGTCACAGGTGGTATCAGAGCTTAGGATTTAATCCTGTCGCTAGTGCTAGACTTGCTTGGGTGTCGGGTAGGAAATTTGGGTCGAGTCGGTTACTCTTGGGCCTGATCACCCTGAGTGTGAGAGATAAGATCCGAATTTCCGCACCCAGACGCTATTATGGATATGCTTGAGCATGGGTTTAGGTTACTTTAAGCTTGATATTTGAGTGTAATATTTAAGTATTAATTATTATTAAGTATTTTTGGGCTAGACCTAATTGATTAATTATTTAAATATGTAGGTATGACGGACGAGGGTCGAGGTGAGGCGTCCGAGGTACGAGACTTGACGGTGATACCCTCGAGGTATCAGGGACCGAGATGTAGACCCGTAGCTCGCTATCGCCATCAGCTGGGACATCCTTACTTGTGCTTTTCACCTGCCCGCCGGATCCGACCGCCTTGCGGATGCTGGAGGTTGTACTCCTATCCCGATTATGTGGTAGTCCCACTGATCGAGGAGAATAGGAGTTTCGCTCGCACTACAGCTGCTGCCCAGGCGAGCGTCCGCAGTTTGAGAGACGAGGTGGGCCGCCAGGCTCACCAGATTGGGGAGCTGGAGGAGGAGCTTATGAGAGAGAGACAGAGGACTTTAGCGTTGACTCAGCAGCTCCGGAGATCTCGTGAGCGATTGACTCGTATAGCTGGGCATGTCCTGGGATGGTTTAGGTCAGGTCCTTCATGAGTGCGCGCATACCCTTGAGCGCGTGGTGGGAGAGGCACGAGGTGAGGAGGAGATTCCCGCTGGACCTGGACCGGTAGTGCCTGCATCCCCGGAGATCGGGGAGGGTCCTGAGGAGGAGTCATCGGAGGATTCTGCTAGTTCCGTAGGGAACTAGACTAGGGGTTTAGTTTTTGGCTAGGAGCTCATTGATATGAGCCCTGTTGGATCCGTACAGTTAGCATCGATCCTTAGATAGGAGTATGTACGAAGTTTGTATTTATTTTGTTATGCTTGTAGTTGTGATATATTTTGGCATGTAAAACTTTTGGATCTATGTATATCATGTTATGTTCTCTACGTGAGACTTTTGACATGTATAAATTGAATGACATGTATATATATGTGACTTTATTTGACATGATATTTGCTTTCTTTGTCTTATTCATTAAGTGGTGCATTTTATATGCTTTGTTAATTATTACATGGATCTCGAAATAACTAGTTAATATTATTTTAGAATATTAAGCGATGGCAAGTAGAGGAAGAGGTCGACCTCGTCGACAAGATCCCGAGGAGGGCAACGCGTCGGGCGAAAACCCAAATCCTGGGGCTGACCCAATGATCGCCGTGTTAAATCGTATGACCGATGTTTTGACCCAGCTGGGAAATCGGCAAAACCCAGGAATGGAAGTTGGCAACCCGTATAGAAATCCAATAATAGGAGAAGATGTTGCCTTAGAGAGATTCCAAAAATTTAATCCTCCTAAGTTTAATGGCAGCCCAAACCCGGAGATCGCCGAGAAATGGTTGGAAGACATCGAGAAAATTTTCACCGCCTTAAGATACACCGATGAAAGGCAGGTGACTTTTGCTATATTTCAACTAGAAGGGGCTGCCACACCCTGGTGGAATTTGATAAATACTAAGTGGGAACGTTACCAGACCCCAAGAACTTGGGTCAATTTCACCCGGGAGTTCAAAGAAAAATATATTCCTGCCCGAGTACAAGAGAAGCGGGAGGATGAATTTTTGAGGTTGAGACAAGGACTGATGAGTGTGGCGGAATATGAAGCCCAATTTACCAAATTGTCACGATACGCACCTGAGCTAGTAGCCACGGACAGACGGAGGAGAAGACGGTTCATCCAAGGGTTAAATTTGGAAATTCAAGAGGCCCTTGCCGCTGCTACTATGGAAACTTATGAGGCTGCGGTCGAGAAAGCACAGCAAGTGGAGGAAACTAAATCATTGGTTAGAACTTTTCAAGCCAAGAAACGTGGAAATGCCAGTGATTCCCGTCCATCACCCGGAAGTGCCCCAGCCCCTAAAGCGGGAAGGGGAGCTGGTGGGGCAAGAGTTTGGCAGGGCACTCAACCTGGCAGGGCAAGAGGAGCGCCAATGGGAAGGACGCCGCAAAGAAGTGAACGGAAGGAGGATACCCGGAAGGGAACCCAAGCATCAGTTGCTCCAGTGGTATGTGGGTATTGTGGTAAGGATGGTCACCTTGAAGATGCCTGTTGGAGAAAGAATCGGAAATGTTTACTTTGCGGTAGTGGTGAGCATCAAATCAGTCACTGTCCGAAGCAAGCAACCAGTGGATCGAGAGTACCTCAACCTGGGCACAGTGGTCAAGCTAAGGAGAGTGGGAATAAGAGGAAAGTGCCAGCTCGAGTCTATGCCTTAGACAAGCGCGATGCACGGGAGTCGTCGGCGGTTATTGAAGGTACGATTCTTGTTTTCAACTATCTCGCTAAATTATTAGTAGATCCTGGCTCTACTCATTCATTTGTGAATTCCCAATTTATGACTACTGTTGAAGTACAACCTGTTAGATTGCCTTATGAATTTGAAGTGAGGACGCCTACTGGGGATCATTGTTTGACTACCAACCTTATTTATACAAATTGTGAACTCTGGGTAGGAAAGAGAAAAATTTTAGCGGACCTCATAGCGTTGCCTATTCAGGGTTATGATATAATTTTAGGCATGGATTGTTTAACCCGGTATAGTGCTCAATTAAATTGTGGAACGAAAGTAGTGGATTTTAATATACCGGGAGAGCCTATTTTAAGGTTGGATGTACAGAAAACCCTAGCTTCTTCAAACCTTCTTTCTGCCATGCAAGCTAGGAAATTGATGTTTAGAGGGGCAGTGGGATACCTGGCATACTTAATTAATACCCCTGGGGATAAAGTTAGGCTTGAAGATGTACCCGTGGTACGAGAGTTTTCTGATGTTTTTCCAGAGGAATTAAGCTCTCTACCCCCTGAACGAGAAGTGGAATTTGGCATAGAATTGGTGCCAGGAGTTTCGCCAATTTCTAAAACTCCGTATCGCATGTCTCCTGCGGAACTCGGAGAGCTTAAGATTCAACTTCAAGATTTGTTGGAGAGGGGATTTATTAGGCCCAGTATTTCACCATGGGGAGCTCCAGTGCTCTTTGTAAAGAAGAAAGATGGTACCCTTAGGCTTTGTATTGACTATCGAGGATTAAA